>CM065387.1:16092500-16785000 GCA_033060915.1 Euryodendron excelsum
TCCAATTTAATACTTTTTTATTAATTGCACTGGAAAATTGGCCATATTTTTCTAAGTTTTAGTAACATTTGATGAAAGAAACACTATTTTAAATGATTAATTAAATATTCGTAATTTTCACATTCAACTAAGATGATAATATGTTTACAAAATGAAAAGAAGGTTTCGATGTCACATTTCAATTCATTGAAAATTCAAATTCTAAAAACTTAATTATTTATGTTTTTAATATAAGAATATTTATATTATGCAAGTGTTGAACAAATACTTGATAAAAGAGAATATTACCAAAATAGCTGCCCCCACAAATATATATGAAAAATGAAACGAATATATATATTTATTTATTTGTTTACCTACAAGGAGTAGCTTGAACTCATGCAAAGTCATTGTCTAAATAAACCATATAAAGTTACAAATAAGAAAGATCAGCCTTGACAATTCGCAATGAATCTCAAAATCCAATGAAATCCTGGTGCCAAACTAGTGGGTGAGAAGAGCCTACCCTCAAATAAAATCCTTAAATATTCGATCTCTGAACATATGAAGAAAGATGAGCACAACTTTCAGTCTTTCACACAGTATAATTACAAAGAGGTACATGCAAAAGG
The DNA here is from genome assembly GCA_033060915.1 of Euryodendron excelsum. Taxonomy (NCBI): domain Eukaryota; kingdom Viridiplantae; phylum Streptophyta; class Magnoliopsida; order Ericales; family Pentaphylacaceae; genus Euryodendron; species Euryodendron excelsum. Next base: position 16,093,112 of record CM065387.1, read on the forward strand.
CAATAGCAAGTGGAATTCTTTCCCTTTGCCCTCGTTCATTTGTTATAATGGCTTGAAATTTTGATAACATGCTAGAATAAAACATGGAGGAGAAAGAGGAAAAAAAAAAAAAGAAGTAGAACCCTTAGAGAGATTAAAGTCTTTCTATCATAGTATATTGCGAAATATATTATTGCTTTGAGAGAGAGTATTTATAAATAGGCACAAGAAAAATGGCAAATTGGGAATACAAAAGCAGAACTACATAAAATAGAAACTATAGAAAAGGAGGAAATTAAACATATAATGAAACTACCTAAGATTAATATCCCCCAAAACTAAATTCAATGAGGTAAAAAATAAGATAGTAACTCGAATTTAAAATCCAAGTTGAATGTGGAAGTTGTCATGAAAATATCTTAACACACGTGTAGCAGCTAGGTTAGATGAGGAGACAGAGAGAAAAATAATAGTACGATGAATAAAGTAAAGTTGTTAATAGGACTTCAGAATCACTTTAGTGTTTAATTAAATAGGCTGAGCTCGAGCCTAAGTATGGGCTCACGGATATGCTCGGTGAGTGAGGAGCTAGAAGGTCCAAAGGGCTGTAGAATATCCAAGAGGCTTAGGGCAAAAGAAGCTAGAAGATGCAAAAGGGCTCAAGGAAGGAAGGAGAGAGAGAGAGAAAGAAAAAAGTTGATGCAGAACGAAAATTACAAGTGTTGGTCTCGAAATCGCGTAAAGTTTGACAAGTTGATGGAAAACATGATTCTAGAAATAACTTATAATATATTTCTATTTATTTATTTTCATTTTTAAACCACTTGTTTTGATAGATTTTTTAAAATCCTATTTTGATAATTTCAATTAAACTATATTAGTATGGTTTTCTAGTTCTATAGTATTCTAAAATTTGTTTTTCTTTATTTTTCTATGCATTTCCCTACATCAGTTAATATTAGAGCGAGACTATGTTCTTGTAGTTATGCCGCCGAGAAGGGTTCACACTTTGAAGGAAATTTGTGAACACATAAGGATGAAACAACAAATTGAGATTTTAACTCAACAAGTTGACGTTCTTATGCAACAACAACAACAATTTCGAAATCCATGAGCGGTGTATGAGGATGACAGTATAGTTAAAGAAGAAGAAATATTTGACAATAAAGTTATCATTGATTTTTTAAAATGTAATTTAGATAATTTGAATTCACCACCACTCTTTGATAATTACTCTGATGATAGTGATGTATTAGATAATGATTCTTTATTTACATCGACAACCACTCTAGATCCAATTATTGATTGGAATAAACCACCAATTTTTTTATGACGAGCCATATGTTGTAGAAGAAGTATCAATATTTGAAGAAAAACAATCTATGGATGAAGAATCTAAAAAGGAAGATGAAAAGATATTACAACAAAAAGATATTCTTCTAATTGATTCACTTGAATCCATTCAAACAAATCATGACTTTGAAGATCCATTTCATTTTATTTTGTGGAATTTAAGTTTTCTTCTTTATGCCTCATCAAGAAGATAATTGTGAATTATTTTATTTTAACTCAATAAGCAGATTGGATGGAGATTGTGACAAAGGTTGGAAAATTTGAAGTGTTTATTCAAAATACAAATTTGAAGTTCAAATTCTAGCGGAAAGTTGTTTATCTCATCTTTAGAATTCGAGGGCAAATTCTCTCCAACCTAAGGAGAATGATGTAAAACGAAAATTAGGCAGTTGCTAGAATTATCTCGAAATCTCGCAAGATTTGGCAGGTTGATGGGAACACCTGTTTTGGCAATTTTTGGAATCTTATTTTGGTAATTTAGATTAAATTATATTAGTATAGTTTCCTAATTTTATGGTTTGCTAGTTAGTTAGTTTCCTTAGGTGTTTAGTTTCGTATTTGCTATTACTTGTTCACCACTCAGTTTTCTTAGGTGTTTAGTTTTCTATTTGTTTTTGTTTGTTCGCCACTCCTTTTTGGCCTATATATAAAGGCTTACTCTCAATGTAATAGATAGTTTTTGACGAATAAGAATAGAGAGATTTCTCTTATTTTTTAACTTTTGGGTATTATTTGTGAATCAACTAGTAGTTGATGCATTTTTTTTAATATTCTGAGAAATCAACAGATTAGAGAAGAGCTTAATGTTTGGTATTCGTGCATGAATCAACGAACCTTAACTTATTTATCATCTTTCTACACCATTCCCTGCATCAATAATGATGCAGAAGAAAAACTACAAGCGTCGATCTCAGAATCGCATGAAATTTGACAAGTGGATAGGAAACACGATTCTAGGAATAACTCATAATATATTTCTATTTATTTGTTTTCATTTTTAAGCCACCTATTTTGATAGATTTTCTAGAATCCCGTTTCGGTAATTTAGATTAGACTATATTAGTATAGTTTTCTAGTTCTATGTTTTTCTAATTAGCTAGTTTCCTTAAGTGTTTAATTTTCTATTTGCTATTACTTGTTCACCATTTCTCTTTGGCCTATATATTGAGGCTCACTCTCAATGTAATAGATATTTTTTTTTATTTTTTATGATTGATGAGATTATAAAGAGAGTTTTCTTGTTTTTTCAAACTTCGAGTATTCTGTGTGAATCATCCGTGTTGATGGCTTTTTTTTTTTTTGGTATTCTGTGTGAATTAACATATTGAAAAAGAGTTGGTTTTCTGGTATTCATACACGAATCAATGGATTCAAATTAGTTATCCCTTATTCTTTATTTTCCTATGTGCTTTCCTGCATCAGTTGGTATAGGAGCGAGACTACATTCTTGTAGTCATGCTGTTGAGAAAGGTTCGTGCTGTGGATGAGATCTCCTACGAAAGGATGAAGCAGCAAATTGAGATTTTGACTTAACAAGTTGTCGTTCTTATACAATACCAACAACAACAACAACAACAACAACAACAACAATCCTCAAATCCACGACCTATAGACGAGGATGACAGTATGATGGAAGAAGAATAAATAATTGAGAATAAAAATATTCTTGATTTTTTGAAAAATAATTCAAAGATTTCGTATTTACCACCAATATTTGATGACAATCCTGATGATGGTGATGTGTGTGAGGAGAATTCTTTTTTTAAATCAACAACTACTCCAGATCTAATTTTATATTGAAGTGAGCCGCCAATTTTTTATGAAGAATCATCAATTTCCGAAGAAGCTACAAAGATCACAACTTATAGAGATATTGTTTCAATGAATTTTTTTGAAGACTTTCAAGAAAATAATCAATATGAAGATCCATTCCATATTGTGGGGTTCAACTTATCTACTTCATTGCTCATCAAGAAATTGATTATGGAGTATTTTATTTTAACTCGATGAACTGATTGGATGAAAGTTGTGATAGAGGTTGGAAAGTTCAAAGTAATACGTCGGAATACAAACTTGAATCCAAACATAAAGATCAAGTTCTACAATAGAGTTGTTGGCCTCATCTTTAGAATTTGATGGTTAATTCTCTCCAATTTGAGGAAAATGATGCAGAGCGAAAATCACAAGCATCAATTTCGGAATTGCGTAAAATTTGGCAAGTTGATGGAAAAGGCAATTTTAGGAATAACCCATACTATGTTTCTACTTATTTGTTTCTATTTTTAAGCCACCTGTATTGGTAGTTTGGATTAAACTATATTGGTATAGTTTTTTAGTTCTATGGTTTTCTAATTAGCTAGTTTCCTTAAGTGTTTAATTTTCTAGTTGCTATTACTTGTTCATTATGTTAGGGACTGTAAAATTTCTCACGACCCAGCTACAATGCATACGTATAATATTAAAAATTCTGATCTGATTAGCAGAGACTAATCTATGTGATTAGAATCATACATTTGAGATATCTCTGGTTTGATCTCGAATAGTAGCATGTATGAACTTCGAAATCCTTCTTCTTTGATATCAAACAGCAAGCAACAGTAACAAGAAAGATTCAACTATTCGAACTCAATTTTCAGACTTCTACTGTATCATTCGAACACGCCTTACTTCAGAGAGAGTAGGCTCGTAGCTGTTAGGATTTGTTTTTCTCATAAAAACGTATATCTCTCAATGATGAGTCAGTGTAATCCTAGTTACTCTTAAAGTGCGCATATATAGAGATTACAGTAAATACCATAGGATTAGTATGACTAGGACTTCCTATGCAAGTAAGAATTCCTAATCCAACTAGGATTAATATCTATTTATGTAAATTATAATTTCTCATCGAAAAAAACCATGGCCAAAATTTTACGAAGTGGATTTTACTGGCCTACAATGTTTAAAGATGTCCATTCTTTTGTGTGACTTGTGATAAATGCCAAAGGCTAGGGAGCCTTACTAGGAAACATATAATGCCCCTTAATCATATTCTTGTTTTAAAAGTTTTTGATTGTTGGAGAATTGACTTTATGGGTCTATTTCTTAGTTCTTTTAGGTATCTCTACGTTCTAGTGGCCATTGACTATGTTTCAAAGTGGGTAGAGGCTATCGCGACATAGACCAACAACTATCATGTTGTGGTGAAATATTTAAAAGAATACATCTATTTCCGGTTCGGTATGCCTCGAACCATCATAAGTGATGGTGGCTCCCATTTTTGTAATAAGCCAATAAGGGTACTCATGAGAAAATACGGCATTGTTCTCAAGGTCAAGTCGAATTAACTAATCGAGAAATCAAGACAATCTTAGAAAAGACGGTTAATCCGTCTCGAAAGAATTGGTCTTTATGCTTAATTGATGCATTGTGAGCTTATCGAACTGCGTACAAAACCATTCTCGGTGCCTCCCCATATCGTCATGTGTATGAAAAAGCATGTCATCTCTCGGTTAAGGTAGAACACAAGGAATATTGGGCAATTCAACAATATAATGAGGGATTGGGTAAAACCGGTAATCACCATAAGTTACAACTGAATGAACTTAATGAAATAAGAAATTATGTGTACAAGAATGCAAAAATTTCAAAGGCAAAGATGAAAGTCCATAATGACCAATACATTTAACGAAAAACTTTTCATGTTGGTCAAAAGGTTCTTCTCTACAATTCCCAATTACTTCTCTTTTTTAAAAAAAAAGTTTAGTAAATGGTCTGGCCCCTATCAAATCAATTTTTTTTTTTTCCTTATGGTGCTATTGAGGTGCTAAATCTTAAGAATGACACGCCTTTCAAGGTCAACAAGCAAAGGTTAAAGCCTTGTTTTGAGCCTTTCCATGGCGAGGTAGATTGTGTGGATCTCATTGATCCACCAATCTTGATTTGAGTTCAATGATTACACCCTAAAAGTGTAATCATAAACTCTTAATTTGCACATTGTTAGACTTAGATTGTAGTTAATTGTCTTATTTTAGTTAAATATTTGTTTAATTATGTTTTTTTGTATGTTTTGTAGGTTTTGGGGCTAAAATGGTGAAAAAGAGCAAAAATTGGGGTCCGTTCGGACTCAATGTTCAGGTGGTGATTTCACTGTTCGGGTGCACCGTTCAGACAATGATTTCACCATTTGGACGCCAATTAGACGGAGGACCTCCAAAATTGATGTTTTGCATACGAAGCCCTTCCAGATTCAAGTTTTTACGTCCGAAGACCGTTCAGACGGTCAGGGTATTGTTCAGATGCATATCAGACGGGCGTTGGACGGTAATTGGACAGAATGCGCAGATTTACCCTAATTAACCTAGCCGCAGTCGAGAGGAGGCAGAGTTCGATTTTGAGAGTTTTAAGGGTAGTTTTTGATTGTTGTTCGAGTTTCTGGTTAGTTTTTGATAGTTAGGAGTAGATTTTAGGTAGATTGGCTGTAGGAAAGCTTCTTCTAAGGTTGGTTTTTTCATTTGTTCTTCATTTTTAGCTTAGATTCATCTTTGTAATTTCTTTTTTGTATTATATTTTTCTTGCATTTTTCTTTATTTTCCTTGTAACCAAATACTTTGAATATTCAAGTAAATTTTAGATTTAAATCTTTTTATGCTTTCTTTCTATTTTACATGCTTTTAGGATGAATTTAATTATTTAGTTCTTAAATTGGGTTCAAATGCGAAAATCACATAAATAATCCAAGAATTTCAATGGAGGTATCTTATGAATTAATTGCTATATTTTTCTAGATTTCGAATTCTTAGTAATTGCATGTGGAATTTTAGAAAACTTAAATTATTGACTAAGTTTAGAAATTTTAATCACCCAAATCGATGGTATTAATTTATGACTCTCCACCAGATAAATACTCCATAATTGCTAGGAATTATTCCCATCAATTTATTGAAAATCACTTAGAACACTTAGGTTATTGACTATGTTTGACTAATTCAATGCACAAACCCCAAGTTTGGTATTGAACATAGTTAAATCGATGGTATTAACCTTTGATTTTCCCATTGACCATGTATCCAATTTCAATTGCTTGAGAATTATTAGTTTTCAAAGTTAAATCCTTTGAATCAAACACTTTTAAATGTTGTGTTTGATTTGAGTTATAAACCCCATTGAAAGCCTTGGATATATTGGGTGATTGGATCAATTGAGCCTAATTTCACTTTAATTGTTTTAAGTTTAATTTCAATTTGCTTTAATTTAATTGCCTAGTGCTAATCATTTTTATTTTCATTGCAATAGTTTAGTAATTCAAAACAATCATTAAAACCCAAAAGATTTTCGGTCTATTTTATTTTTCCTTTTATTTTAGATTCAATTCACATAATTTCTAGTCGACCCGAGTTAGGTTAGTGTAACTTGAGTGCTACAGCCTATATTGGGCTAGGTCTTTAAGGATATACGATTTTAGACTTCCTAAATAAAATTACAACCGCCAATCATGTGCTTGTGGATAAAAAGAGAGTCTTGGTGGGTGAGTCAAGTTTTTGGCGCTGTTGTCGGGGATCAAAGGCACGAGGTAAGCACTAACAAGTTTTGGGTTGAAGAGTAATTGGTGGATTAAATCTCCATTAATCTACCACGACGAAGGAATCTTTGGCTTTAGCCATCGGTAATTTCATTTCATTTTTTGTGTGTGATACCATGTTAGATTTTCATTCATTCTTTTTTTCTTTATTTTAGGATTATTTTGTCCGTTTTGTATAGGTTTTTTTTTATTTTAATAATTTCATTGGAGGATTAATAGAGGAGAATTAGGAATTGTGTTTAATTGCAAATTGGTAGTATATATCTTGTGAAGATTGGAGGTTTGGTTGGATTGTTACTTAAATTGGTGGAATTATTATGCGGAGATTGGAGGTTTGGATGAAAAATTATTGAGCATTGTTGTGTATGATGTGTTGAGGTGCCGTGCACTATATTTGTTTGTGCATTGCATTCATATTCTGTTGTGCACTTCACTATGTTTGGTGACACATTTTCACACCATCCATCATCCTATATGTCTCTTAGGGAGCACCTTAGAGCTAATGGCCAAAGGGAGCCTCCACGATTACCTACCAATTTTGGGAGGTGTGATCAATTTAACCTTGGTAGGGGATACGAGAGCACATATTCACAACATCATTTTGAGCCTCATTCTTACCAAAAGCCCTTTGACTATTACCATGCATCACCTTCACCTTACCAAACTCCACCATGTGAATACCCCCAAGCCCAATTTTTACCCTATGAAGAATATCACATTCCTCACATTAGCACACAAGAGGACACCATAGAGGATACTTTAGAGGACACTCTTCAACTAACGATAAAATTTCAAGGAGAAGTTAACTTTAAAGTAAATGAGAGCCTTAATGAGATGCAGAGTCAATTGACTCTTTTAACGCAAACCTTGGTTGTCCAAGCGGAGGACAAGTCTCTTGTGCCATCTCCAATCATTCTTATTAGGTAAGGTTGCTTAGTGAACCCGCTCATCCCATCACTAACCATAGGAATGAAGATATCATAGACCAAACTACCCTTTCCTAAGACTTTGTGTCTAAGGAAGATGTTCCTACGGTAAGTGAGAAAATGATTGAAAATAAATTTTGGGATGAAGAATTTGATAGAGAGGAGTCTGAAATTAGGGACTCCAAACAAGAAAAAAAGGGTAGTACTGAGATTAGCCTTAATGATGATGTGGTTTTTTTTTTTTTTTTTTTATGTTGGGAATGTGCAAGTCAATGAGGATATTAATGGTCTAGAGGTCATTCCTACCATATCTAGGGATCATGAGATCCCAACTTTTGAACCTCTAGCACCTAGTCCTATTATACCGGAGTCTTTGTAGTTCCATGTCCCAATATTGGAACAAAGCATCACACCTATGGCCGACCAACAAAAAGAGGGGGAGAGTCAAACACATCATGGCATGAACATTGTCGGCGCATTTGTGCATGATTATTTTTCATTTTCTATATACCTTGACCTTTTTTTACCCTTATGTGCTTCAAAATTACATCCTTGAGTTCATCAAAGAATTAGCTATTGTCTATTATTATGCTTGCATGAACTCTTTGAAAATCTCTAAGTTAAGGGTGTGGGATGATAGCAAATTCCCATTTTGTAGCATTGGGTGATCCTCTCTCAAATTTGGGTAAGAGTAGGAGTAGTTGTTTTATTTATTTGTTTTCTTTGTTTGTTTGTCATTTTAAGTTGGGGGTGCCCTCGACACCCTATTTTCTTTTTCCCTGCCATTTATTTGCACTTCATGCTTTGTTCTCATGCATTGAGGACAATGCATCATTCTAAGTTGGGGGTGGGTAGAGGTTTTGCCTCTATTCTTTGTTTTTGTTTCTTTGTTTTGCACCCTACCAAAAAAAAAAATTAATTAATTAAAAAAAGAAAAAAAAAAAGGCATTCTTGTGAAAGTATCTCTTGAGATTAGAAGATAAGATTTCTTACATATATCTTTACTCAAGATGATGTTGATTCATTTCTCATACCCAACATGTTGTAGGGATTGCTTAATTCATACATTTGTAGAGGAAATTACATCATTGTGCATAATCATGCTTTATAACATCATTTGTTACTAGTATTTGCATTTTCATCCTTACATTAGTGGAGATTATTACCTTGTAAGTTTTAGAGCATTTATCGCCTTTTGGAGTGTTTATATTTATTCAAGGATATTTTTTTCACTCTCATTTAATTCAATAACTTCATTAAGCTTGTATTTAGTTTATGAGTTGAGTTTTGATTTTGATATTGACACTTGTACTCTATAAAATGTTTCGATTGTATAACTTTAAATATGATCTTATGTCTTATTTTTCTTGATAGCCATGAGTTTCCCGTTGCCAAACAGTGCATTTCTCTTAACCCTTGTTGATTTTTCACTCTTATCCTTTTGAAAAGTGCAAAGTGATTTCCTCTCTTGTATTGCAAAGAGATGCCTATGTGAGAACAGAATGTTTTTGCATTACTAAAGAAAAAAAAAGAAAATAAAGAAGAGATTGATTTGGGGAATTCAATGCAAAAAAGCATATTGAAATATGAAAAGTAGATGTTGAATCTAAAGAGGATGATAAAAGGATAGAAACAAAAGAAGAAGTAAGAAAAAAAAAAAGACAAAAAAAAAAAAAGAATAAAAAAAAGAAAAGAATGAAAGAGGAGTTCAAAAATTAAAAATATTCTAAGAGAAGAGTAAGAAGTGGAGAAAAGTGTATTAAATGTTGAAAAGGGAGAGTTGTAGTTGTTTTGCATTCATCATTTCATACTTTGATTACACATTATATGACCATTTGCTTCATCTTTACCCTTACCTTTTACCTCTTCTACATTGCCCTTTACACCTCTGCATGGCTTAGTTGATCCGAGTTGTTCTTGATTGAAATTTTCAATAGAGTATAAATATATTATGTTAATTTCTTTGAATCAATACTTAACTTTGAACATTCATTCATGGAGCTATGCTAAAGTCGATACATTTCTAGCTTTTTAATTTTTGTAATTGGTATGCTCATTTGATTTGTCTATTTACATTTACTTCATTGTTGAGCATACCATTGTGAGAACTATGTGGGGTTTTAATTACGAGTGTATGACTGATGAGGATTGAATCAAAGTATTAAAGGGGTGGATTTGCATAAGTGAGTTATTTGTGTTGTTTAGTATGATTCTTCACCTACACACATGAACGTCTCTTTTGTATGACTTGATGCATATTAATGCAAGTGTAGAGTTTGGAGTGACATATAATGTTAACTTGCGTAGGATTATATATCCATTTCGTTTTTTTATCTTGATTGACAATTCACAAAAGGATATTTGTGGATATCATCACTGAAAACCCTCATGAGACACCACTCGTCCATTAGGGGTAATCTAGGGGTTTAAAGACTAGGTGCATAAACTAAATGCATCCGTAATTCTTACGAAAGTGAAGATTATTCTTTATATTTTTGATAGTTTTTGCTAGGAACTAGCAAAATGTAAGTTGGGGGTTGTGATTACACCCTAAAAAGTGTAATCATAAACCCTTAATTTGTACATTGTTAGACTTAGATTGTAGTTAATTATTTTATTTTAGTTAAATATTTGTTTAATTATGTTTTTTTATGTGTTTTGTAGGTTTTGGGGCTAAAATGGCGAAAAAGAGCTGAAATTGTAGGAAGACCGTTCGAACAAACCGTTCAGACGCACCATTCAGATAGTCACACCATTCGGACTCAATGTTTGGACGGTGGTTTCAATGTTCGGACGCCAATCAGACGGAGGACCTCCAGAGTCGATGTTTTACGTTTGAAGCCATTCCAGATTCAAGTTTTTGAGTTTGAAAACCGTTCGGATGATCAAGGTACCGTTCAGATGCATATCAAACGGGCATTGGACGGTAATCGGACGGATTGCACAAATTTGCCCTAATTAACCAAGTCACAGCCGAGAGGAGGGGGAGTTCGATTTGAAGAGTTTTACGGGTAGTTTTGGGTTGTTGTTCGAGTTTTTTGTTAGTTTTTTATAGTTAGGAGTAGATTTTAGGTAGATTGGCTGTGGGAAAGCTTTTGGTGTGTTGTCGCGGGTACCTAAAAATAAAATCAATACCCTAAAAACAATTATGTAGTAGTGTGAGTAAGGATCATTCCCACGGAGAGTGTTTAGTCTAGTTTTATGCTGTGTGAACTTTGATGGGGTTTTGGATATAATGAAAACAATTTTAATAATAACTAACTACGGAACAATTCAGATTAAAGTATTGAAATTAATCAAAAGAAAAAACCTTGGTCTAGGTCAACATCCACCATCGGAATTTACAACTGATCATCAATGCAAGTATATCAATTCACACATTGAATATTCATCGTCGGAATTATTTTTCTATCTCTCCTTAGTCGTAGTTAAGTAGAAACAAGCGATCTGATTAATCCTAACTATTAAACAACCCAGGAAAAGCACTCAAGGTTTAATCTATTAGTAGCCTTAAGAATTAGAGATATTGATAAAACTAAACAACACAAGCATACGCAGTTGTATTTAATTTAGTCAAAAGTCCTTCCTAATATATAATAATTCCTAACGCAGCAATCATCAAATCTTAGTTGCTTCATAAATCAAAGGGATCAAACAATTACGGATTTGATATCTAACTCAACTGTAGATTGCAATGATTAATAAACTAGTAGGCCTCCTAGCAATTAAACAAGACAATCATGAAAATATGAATAGAAGAACATCTGATACTCAAAGCATAAATCGAATAATGAAAACAAATTAGATTTCATAGTTTATTATTAATTCCTAGGTTTCTGTTTCCTTTGATCAAGATTTAGAGTTTAGCCACGTAGGGCCATGAAAACAACTTAAAGAATAACCTAGAATAATACAAAAAACGTCAACAACCCTAAAAGCAAAACAGTCCTAGCTTTTATAGGCTTATGAAAATTTGCAGCTGCGCAAGACCGTTCAAATGCCTTTGCCACTGTTCGAACGCATCGGACTACCGTTCGAACGGTACGTCGAATGCACTTCCAACGATTAAAATTACTCTCTGTATATTTTGAACGCTCTTCGAACCAGAACTTGATGTGTATCCGTTTGATGTAGCATTCGAATGCCTCTTGGACCGTTTGAATGCTCCTTCGAATGCTGCTTCTAATCTCACGCGAATTCGCCACTTTTGAGCTAGGATCTTCTTCCTGGGCATTCAATAGCACCCTAAGTCAAAATATAAGAATAATGAGTATCTTTAGGTACCAAATAAGTATAAAAGATTAAACATTAAAGGAGAAAAATATGACATATGCATTCTCATCAAATTCCCCCACACTTAACCTTTGCTCGTCCTCGGGCAAAACTCGAACTCACTTTCCCAAGATATAATAGTTTCAACAAAGAACAACCAAACTCTTCAAAACTCATAACATATCATGAACAATATTCTTAAATAACTCACAATAAATTAGCAAGCATTTCCACTTGAAAACGGAGTAAACTGAATATGTAGACCCTCATGGAAATAAACATTCGACTCTCATGTATTTAAAGGGTATGTGTATCACTCAAATTCATTCCAATGAAAATGATCTACCATAAGCTTGCATATCTTCTCATTCTCCACCACTAAGATCACATACATAACACGAATCATAAGGATTTTTCAAGGGTTATAACGGAGTTTAGGATCAAGGTGGGAAATATTTGAGAATATAGCTCAAAAGTCATCGAAACTAGTGAAGCAAAAATGGCTCAACTGAAGTTCGAATATATAAGACATGTAAAACCAATCACTCCATTCAATAGCTTCTGTCTTTGTATAAATCTCATATAAACAAACCCATTTCTTAGAATTTTAGGAAGAATTATGAACATAGATAATTTGTAACATTAAAAGTAATTTCCTCCATCACTTCCCTTCTCTTTTTTTCTTTTTCTTTTTTTTTTCAAAATTACATCAACAATGAAACTCATGAATTGAGAATGAAAACATGTTCCTTTTCACCAACCATAGCCCTACCACAATTCCGGATACCCCCACACTTATTTCTTGTGCACCCATACATATCATAATGATGAACAATGCTCCACTAGTTCTACGACTTGGGTAAAGGCATTATGTTTTTTCGGGTCTAAAACTTGTAATGTGGGTTCACAATAACGACAAAATAACATATAAAGCTCAAAGGGGTTCACAAAGGGAAAAATTAATTATAACATAGGCTATTTGGCTTATGTAGCTTATAACAATGATGACCTTAATCATGTTCATGCATGCATGTGTGAATATGACCTCAAAGAGAATCAATGCAAGTTCTAGAGAAACAAATCCATAGAAGAATATCTCACATAAAAGAAAATAGTGACTGATATGGATGTGTCAGTCTAAAGGCTCAAAATCTCACCAGCTTTTGTTTACCAAATTCAGTCACTCCAATCTCAAGTAAAATAACTAGACTAATTAATTCTAAGTTGGAAGATTACTTTTCAATCATGTTATGAATTCTTCAAGCTTAATTGAATCTTGTTATTATTATTATTTTTTCCAATATTAGAACACAAAAACACAACCTAGATTCCCTCCCCCACACTTAAAACTTACATTATCCCCAATGTAAAGTAAAATGCACAGAAAGGGCAGAGATAACTAATATATAAATGTGAAAATAAGAAAAGAAAAATGAACTTCCCTTGGGTTGCCTCCCAAGCAGCGCCTTTATTTATTGTCGTGGGCTCGACTCAATGCTTCCTTCTTTATGGGTCATCCCACACATAGTATTTGGTATCACTCTTGATCTTATCTCTTCGAGCCAAGGTAATATCTGTAATTGTCCAACCAATAGCTGTTTTACGCTCTTTTAGGACCTGCACAAGTTTTTCTTCTTGCAACTCACAAAGTTTACTGGAGATGATCATTGGTAATGTTCTTCCGTCTCCAAGGAACACATACTTGAGGTGATTAGGGAGAGGGTTCAAATCTAGAATAGGGGCCTGCAAAACAGAGGGTAAAGGCCTCTCGTTAGAAACTGGTAATGCAACATGAGGCATGTTACCTAATTGCTGTAACTTTGGAATATCATTCAGTGCTGCAACAATTTCTTGCAAATCAGTACTCAACGCTAACTCTCCAGTCTCTTCCTCAAGATGCTTACTAATGGCAACTTTGTCGCGCCCAGATTTTTCGCACTCGAGGAATACTCATCCAAGCGGGAAAAATGTTGTACTCTCTCGTTAGAACTCACCCTCCTAGAAGAATGAATGCGACTAGGTTTGAATTGAAAATTTGATTTAAATAAAAGGGCTTTTGAAAAAGATTCGGAGTCGCCACCTAACTTGATTAAGGTGAGTTAAGTCACCTAAAAACTAAGCATAATCCGAAAACTACACTTAAGGTTTTTGGAAAGCAATTTTGAAAATATCTCCTCAAGAGAGGGTTTTTAAGAAAAACAGGTTGTTTGGCAACCTTTGGAAAACATTTAGCCCTTTCTGAAAAATAACTCCTTTTTGGTCTTTCGAAAACAGTGATCTAGGTTCGGAGGTTGGTTACATGTAAGGAAGACGCACTAAGCCATCACCCTATCCCGCCCTTTCGGTACCTACATGTCAATCTACCCTAGATTCACCTATAAGAGTCTTTAATTAACCCATGTCCAATCCTGTCCACTTTGAAAAATAATGCTTGAAAAGAAACTAACATGATGCATGATATGCAAGTACAAGTTAAGAGAATAAATTTGAAAAGAGATTGATTTGAAATTGATTTGATTTGAAAATAGATTTGAAGAGATGGAATTGAAACTAGAAAGTTTGAAAATTTGAAAATAGGAATTTGAAAATAGAAATTTTGAAATTGGAACTTTGAAAATAGATTGGAATTTGAGATTTGAAAATGTGGAAACCGCACCCATGAGGGTGGAATTGAAAGTTTGAAAAGTATTGTGACCGCACCTATGAAGGTTGCCTACGTATCCCTTTGGGGGAATCAGGTCAGTCGTAGTTCGGACAAGAGTCTGATTGAAAATAGAAGAGTTGATTTGGAAAAGAGTTGAAATTGAAATTTGGATTGGAATTGAAAAAAGTAGAGAAATTGGGACTTTGATTGGAAGATTTGAAAAGATTGATTTTGGAAGACTTGGTTTTAGGAAACCTAGACTTAGGAACTTAGAAAAAGAGGATTAGATTTGGCTTGGAAAGATTTTGGAAAAGAATTGATTTGAATATTGGACTTGGAAGATTAGGAAAGCTTGGAATTAGGAAAGATTCGAATTAGGGAAAGTTCAAATTAAGAAAGTGTCATTTTAGGAAGGTTTCAGAATTCGGAAAGGTTTTGAAATTAAGAAAGTTTTGAAATAAGAAAGGTGTGAATTAAGAAAGTTTCAACTTAGGAAAGCTTTGAATTAGGAAAATATCAACTTAGGAAAGTTTTGAATTCGGAAAGGTTCGAATTAGGAAAGTTTTGAATTTGGAATGTTTCGAAATAGGAAAGTTTTGAAAATTGGAAAGTTTAGAAAACAAGGAAGTTTTGAAAATAAGAAAGTTTTGAGTTTAGAAAGTTTTGAAATTTGGAAGGATTTGAAATTTGGAAAGTTTAGAATTTAGAAGGTTTGAAAGTTTAGAAAGATTTAATTTAAGAAAGTTTTGAATTTAGGAAACTTTGAATTTGGAAAGACTCGAAACTTAGAAAGCTTAGGATTTAGAAAGTTTTGAGATTACGAAAGGTTTGAGTTTAGGAAAGATTTGAAAACTTGGACTTGGAAAGTTAAGATTTGAAAAGAAGGTAAAATTAGGAAAGGGTTGAATTAGGAAAGATTTGAAAATTGAGTTTTAAAATTTAGGAAAGATTTTTATGTTCAAGTTTTGGAAACTTAAGATTTAGGAAAGTGGAAGTTTAGGAAGCATTTGAATTAGGAAAGATTTGGATTTGGAAGGGATTGGATTTGGTCTCTAAAAGAAAAGATTTGATTTTGTTTCAAAAAACGGAGGAAGGGATCTAGTTTCCTAAACGAGGAGATTTTATTTGGTTTCCTAAAGGGAAGATAGGATTTGGCAAGAATTTGGAAAGGAAGATTCTAGAAATCCTAGATTTGAAAAATTATAGTTTTGGCATAGAAAAGAGGTTTTGGAAATGTGTATAGTTTTGATGTAGAAAACAAGAGGTTTTGGAAACCTAGGTTCGGGGCAAAGTTTGAAAACCATGTTTTTGGAAAGAAAATTAGGGTTTCCTAATCGTGGGTTCTAAGGCTTGATTTTGGCTCTAAGGAAAGAGTTTTTGGAAAGTGCCTTTTTGGAAACGAAGGTTTTTCTAGAAGTGAATCCTAGGGAGGAGTTTTTGGAAAGTGAATTTAAAGATAGAGCTTTTGGAAAGAGATTTTTAAAGAGAAGGAGTTTTGGAAAGCGTGATTTTGGAAACATAGATTTTGGAAGGAAAAATCCTAGAGGGGAGTTTCTAGAAGGAAGATTTTTGGAAAGAGAATTTTTAGGAAAGTGAATTTAGGGAATGTTTTTAGAAAGTAAATTTTGAGAAAAGAGAGTTTTGGAAAGGAGTTGAAAAAGGAAGCTTTGAAAAATAGATTTTGGAGAGAGTTTTTGAAAACAACTTTGGAGAGGAGAGTTTTAGGAAAGTATGTTGAAAAAGAGATTTTTAGGAAGAAAGACTTTTTGAAAAGAGAGTTTTTAGAAGGTGAAAAACATCTCACTTTCCTAAAGCAATTCTAACCATAAGAAGGGTAGAACCACTTTAGGAAAGCGGTTTTAAAAACAACAAGATTTGAAAATATGGACCGTATTGGTCACTTTAAATGTAACACTTTCCTAAAGCAATCCTAGCCATGGAAAAGCTAGAATTACCCTAGAATTGTGATTTTGAAAACATGTTTTGAAAAAGAGATTTTGAAAACGATTTGAAAAACATCTTTGAAAACGGTTTTTGGAAGATGCAAGACTATGATATGCACAATGCAATTTGGGGTCATGAACATACAAGGCTAAGGCTTCACCACATAATCAAGGGGGCCGGACCCACGTGGTCTCTGGTTAGACTAGAAGAAAGCCCCCGACACGGTGACTCTCCAATAGCCCAATCCTACACATGGACCGGGAATCCCCTTGTTTCAAGCATGCAAAGAAAGGGGGGGGGGGGAAAGAAATAGGGGATTAAAATAGAGAAAACCCAAATGAGTTAGGAGAGAGAAGAGAGAGGGGGGAAGTGCGGAAATTTAAATAGAGAACCTACCGTATGTCTTGTTTATTTTGCGCGCCGTGCTGTCTTCGGTCTTTGGTCTTCGTCTTGATCTTCGTCTTCAGTCTTCAAGAGTTATCTTCAAGCTTTGGATTGCAACTCTTCAAGTCTTCAAAGGATGGTTGAAGGCTAGGGTATGAGTGTATGGGAATGTGTATGAGTGTATAGGAGACTAGGGTTTGTATAGGGTGGCTAGGGTTTGGAAAACCTAGGGAAGCTAGGGTTTTTGGAGGTGCTCGAGCTCTATATATCGAATTATATGATTTTTAGGTTGAGTTTGCGGATCCTTTTCACGTTGAATGAGGCTCTGTATTTATAGAGGTTGGACAAACCTGGCGCCTGTTGCAGTGGCGCCAGGGCAATTCTTGGCTTGGCGCCACTACTAGTGGCGCCAGCCAGTTAGAAAACTTTATAAGTTGGTAAACAACGTATCTTTGACTAGATTTGGGTGCCTGTACTAGTGACTACCATGCAATCTTTAGCCTGGTTTCACTAGGAGTGACTCCTGAAAGTCCGGGAATGATTTGGAGGAGCCGAGAATTACCTGAAAGGCTGGAAAGGAGCGGGAACACTTAAAATAGTGTCCTGGAGGTATTTGATTTGAAAAGTGAGGATAAGATGTGTCGGAAAGGTTGACCGGGCCCTTAGGGGCAAAATGGTCAATCAGACCGGGAAGCTGCCAGGGCGAACTCGGACTGTCCCAGAAGAAGACTTGGGATTTGGAAACATTATTTAGAATGTTCCCAGAGGTTACCGATTTGATTTCTAGAGCCGACGTGGACGGAAAAGGAGACCAGCCCATCAGGGGCAAAACGATCATTTCGTACCGGGTTTGCCGGAATTGACTCGGAATGATCCGGAAAGGTAAAGGAAGGTTGAGAATACTATAAAAAGTATTCTCGAGACATTACCGGTTTGATACCCAGAGCCGGTGTGGTCGAAGAAGGAGACCGGCCCTCTATGGGCAAAACGGTCATTTTGTACCGGGTTGGCCGGAACTGACTTGAAATGATCCGAAAAGGTAAAGGAAGGTTGAGAACACTATAAAAAGTATTCTCGAGACATTACCGGTTTGATACCCAGAGCCGGTGTGGTTCCCGGGGCATTTGGATGCTTAGGGGCAAAATAGTTATCATGACCGAAAAGTCTCGGAAAATGTCCAAAGGACAGTTTGGTCCTTTTTCACCAAAGTGGGCTAACAGACACTAGTGTTGACCTGGGTTTTGAGTGTTTCCGCCACTCTAACGGTGGTCGTTGTGACACAGGGGTTTGTTGCCAATTCCTTATATCGACCTATTTATGAGTATTTCCGCTACTCTAACGGTTTTGTGAGTAGTTTCGCTACTCGGACCGTCTCGAGGAATAAACTATCTCGAGAGTGAGATTGAAAAGGGGTCTTACCGTCTCCGAGGAGACGTACCTGAATTGGAACCGTCTCGAGGAATAAACTGTCTCGAGAGTGGAAAAGGGGACTTATCGTCTCCGAAGAGATGTGCCTGGATTGGAATCGTCTCGAGGAATAAACTGTCTCGAGAGTGGGATTGGAAAGGGGTCTTACCGTCTCCGAAGAGACGTGCCTGGATTGGAACCATCTCGAGGAATAAACTGTCTCAAGAATGGGAAAGGAGACTTATCGTCTCCGAGGAGACGTGCCTGAATTGGAACCGTCTCGAGGAAGAAACTGTCTCGAGAGTGGAAAAGGGGACTTATCGTCTCCGAAAAGACGTGCCTGGATTGGAACCGTCTCGAGGAATAAACTATCTCGAGAGTGGGATTGGAAAGGGGTCTTACCGTCTCGTAAGAGACGTGCCTGGCTTGGAACCGTCTCGAGGAATAAACTGTCTCGAGAGTGGGAAAAGGGACTTATCGTCTCCGAGGAGACGTGCCTGAATTGGAACCGTCTCGAGGAAGAAACTGTCTCGAGAGTGGAAAAGGGGACTTATCGTCTCCGAAAAGACGTGCCTGGATTGGAACCGTCTCGAGGAATAAACTATCTCGAGAGTGGGATTGGAAAGGGGTCTTACCGTCTCGTAAGAGACGTGCCTGGCTTGAAACCGTCTCGAGGAATAAACTGTCTCGAGAGTGGGAAAAGGGACTTATCGTCTCCGAGGAGACGTGCCTGAATTGGAACCGTCTCGAGGAATAAACTGTCTCGAGAGTGGGAAAGGGGACTTATCGTCTCCAAAAAGATGTGCCTGGATTGGAACTGTCTCAAGGAATAAACTGTCTTGAGAGTGGGATTGGAAAGGGAAAGGAAAGGACAATGCCCCTAAGGGCATTTTGGTCATTTTGCTTCTACTTGGGCCTGACAGGCCCGCGAAGCGATGGACAAACGAGATTTGGACCTAGAGAATTGGTTTTGATAGGAATATGCCCACAATGACTTGAACACAAGTCTGGACGGAGTGTAGACTGCCGAGCGGTCAAAAATGGGGTGCTTACAAACTTCCAAGACATCTTGTCCATCAAGTTCAAAAACTTTCTGTGATAGAGAATCAATCACATCAATAGAATAAACAGGATTATCATCACAAGAATATTTCATGGCATCATAAATATTAAACTTAACAATTTTACCATCAACGTCCATGGTAAGTGTGCCACTATGGATATCCATCTTGATCTTAGATGTCTTTAAAAACGGTCTTCTTAACAAAATAGGGGTATTTTGGTCTCCATTTTCCATATCAAGCACATAAAAATTAGCAAGAAAAACCAAATCATTAACTTATACAAGAACATCCTCAACTACACCCTTAGGATAGACATTAGATCTATCAGCCAATTGAATCACAACACCAGTTTTATTCAAAGGTCCAAGTTTCAAAGAAGTATATATAGAATATGGCATGACATTAATAGAAGCTCCTAAATCTATCATGGCCTTCTCAAATCTAGTGTTACCTATCGAACAAGGGATAGTAAACACACCTGGATCCTTACACTTCGCAAGAAGTTTTCTTTGAATAACTGCAGAAACATTCTCCCTTACTCTCACCTTCTCACATCCTTTAAGTTTCTATTTCCTCTTAATTGTACACAATTCTTTAAGGAATTTAGCATAACGAGGTATTTGTTTAATAGCATCTAAAAGTGGAATATTTACCTCGCATCTACGAAAAGTCTCATACAAATCTTTTGTTTGTTCATATTTTCTAAATTCTACCAAAACCTGAGGAAAATGAGGTACATGTTTATAATCAGAAAGAGGCGGGAACTTACGCTTAGGTACGTCATCAACATTGGGAATGTTCCCATCTATTATGACTTTGTTCTCCTTTTCTTGGTTCGACGATGCAAGGACTGCTTTTACTTGAATCTCAGTTTCTTTACCACTTCTCAAGACGATTGCACTTGCATTTTCTCTTGGATTTACTACCATTTGAGAGGGTAATTTTCGTGAACTTTGGGCTTCTAGCCGATTAACTGCGGTTGCCATCTGGCTCATCTGATTGTCTAGACTTTGAATACTGGCCCTCGTCTCTTGTTGAAATTGTTTTGTCTCTTATTGAAATTGTAAAGTATTAGTGGCAAGGGACTTAACAATATCTTCTAAAGACATACCTGAATTAGCAGTTTGGCCCGATTGTTGTCTAGGGGGGTATGGTTGCTTATATTGCTGGTAGCTTGAGCGGTTTTGAATCACGGGCTGATTCACTTGTGGATTCCCATAGCTAAGATTGGGGTGATCCCTCCAGCCCACGTTATACGTGCTCGAATAAGGATCATACTTTATTTATAGTTGTTCAAGAAAACCACCTGCTGCATTCACTTGCTCCATAGGCTCCTCTTGAAGAGTTGGATACATATCGGTTGGATGCCCTGCTATTGAACAGATCCCACAAGCCTTCGCCGTTTGCATATTACCAACAGCCATTTGACGAACAAGAGAAGTTAGACTCATAATTTGTTGTTTAATAGAGGAAATATTTACCTCATTGACATGCTTTGATGAATGGTCAAGTTTAGTGCCAAATTGTTGAGAATTGGCTGCCATATTTGCAATCAGATTTCTCGCGGCATCGGGAGTTTTATCCACCAAAGCTCCTCCACTAGTAGCATAATCATGCTCCTATCAGTGGGCAAAAGGCGCTCATAGAAATATTGAATAAGAAGTTGCTCACTAATTTGATGATGGGGATAGCTTGCACATAATTTCTTGAAACGCTCCCAATATTCGTGTAGGGACTCTCCATTGTGCCCGTCCTACACCACAAATTTCTTTTCGAATGTTGGCGGCCCTTGAAGCTGGAAAATATTTCTCCAAAAATAATCTTTTCATCTCGTTCCATATGGTAATACTTCTGGAGGGTAGATAATAGAGCCAATCCTTAGCCGACTCCTTCAAAGAAAATAGAAAAGCTCTTAATTTAATTTGCTCTTCAGTCACCCCCGTGGGTTTCATACTTTTGCATACTATATGAAACTCCTTTAGATGTTTGTGGGGATCTTCACCTGCGAGACCATGAAAAGTGGGCAAGAGATGTATTAATCCAGATTTTAATTCAAAGTTAGTAGGAACATCTAAATTAGGAAATTTTATGCATAAGGGTTGTTGATTCAGATCAGGGGCCGCAAGTTCTTTCAAAGTTTGATTTCCAGCCATAACTTCCTCCTTTCCTAAATCAGAATCGCTAGCTAATAGGGAATCAAGAACTGGATCGTTCTCTACAGAATTTCTCCGAGCTTCCCTTCTTGACCTATGTAAAGTTCTCTCTATTTCTGGATTGCACTGCAAATCACCTTGATTAGAAGATCGAGTTACGCTCATAAACACTCAAGGAAACTCTAACTAACCTTGAAAAAAAATTCAAAAAAAAAAAAAAACAATCTAGAGTAATGAAAATGATTAAAATAATTTTTTTAATAAAATAAATATCACAAAAAGTACAAAAATTAACTAAAATCACTCTCCGAAAACGGCGTCAAAATTTGGTGTGCTGTCGCGGGCATCCAAAAATAAAACCGATACCCCCAAAACAATTATGTAGTAGTGTGAATAAGGATCATTCCCATGGAGAGTGTTTAGTCTAGTTTTATACTGTGTGAACTTTGATGGAGGTTTTAGATGTAATAAAAATAATTTTAATAATAACTAACTACGGAACAATTCAGATTAAAGTATTAAAATCAATCAAAGGAACAAACCTTGGTCTAGATCAACATCCACCATTAGAATTTACAACTGATCATCGATGCAAGTATATCAATTCACACATTGAATATTCACTGTCGAAATTATTTTCCTATCTCTCCTTAGTCGTAGTTAAGTAGAAACAAGTGATCTGATTAACCCTAACTATTAAACAACCCAGGACAAACACTCAAGGTTTAATCTATTAGCAGCTTTAAGAATTAGAGAGATCGATGAAACTAAACAACACAAGCACA
This sequence comes from Euryodendron excelsum, assembly GCA_033060915.1. Classification (NCBI taxonomy): domain Eukaryota; kingdom Viridiplantae; phylum Streptophyta; class Magnoliopsida; order Ericales; family Pentaphylacaceae; genus Euryodendron; species Euryodendron excelsum. The sequence goes on from CM065387.1 coordinate 16,115,583, forward strand.
CGCGGTTGCATTTAATTTAGTCGAATGTCCTTTCCAAGATATAATAATTCCTAACGCAGCAATCATCAAATTTTAGTTGTTCCACAAATCAGAGGGATCAAACAATTATGGATTTGATATCTAACTCAATTATAGATTGCAATGATTAATAAACTAGTAGGTCTCCTAGCGATTAAACAAGACAATCATGAAAATATGCACAGAAGAACATCTGATACTCAAAGCATAAATCGAAAAATGAAAACAAATTAGATCTCACAGTTTATTATTAATTCTGAGGTTTTTATCTCCTTTGAGCAAGATTCAGAGTTTAGCCATGCAGAGCCATGAAAACAACTCAAAGAATAACCTATAATAACACAAAAAAAGTCAACAACCCTAAAAACAAAATAGTCTTAGCTTTTATAGGCTTCTGAAAATCTGCAGCTGTGCAAGACCGTTCGAACGCCCTTGCCACTGTTCAAACGCATCGGACTACCATTCGAACGCCCTTCGAACGGTTAAAATTACTCTCTGTATATTTCGAATGCTCTTTGAACCTAAACTTGACGTGTATGCGTTTGATGTAGCGTTCGAAAGCATCTACTACCGTTCGAACGCCTCTTGGACCGTTTGAACGCTCCTTCAAATGCTTCTTCGAACGCTACTTCTAATCTTGCGCGAATTCGTCAGTTTTAAGCTAGGATCTTCTTCCTGGGCCTTCCATAGCACCCTAAATCAAAATATAAGAATAGTGAGTATCTTTAGGTACCAAATTAGTATAAAAGATTAAACATTAAGAGAGAAAAATATGACATTTGCGTTCTCATTAGCTTCCTTTAAGGTTGGTTTTTCCATTTGTTCATCATTTTTAGCTTAGATTCATCTTTGTAATTTAATTTGTAATTTCTTTGTTGTATTGTATTTTTCTTGCATTTTCCTTTATTTTCTTTGTAATCAAACACTTTGAATATTCAAGTAAATTTTAGATTTAAATCTTTATATGTTTTCTTTTCATTTTAATTAGTTAGTTCTTAAATTAGATTCGAATGTGAAAATCACTCAAATAATCCAAAAATTTCAATGGAGGTATCTCATGAATTAATTGCTATATTTTTCTAGATTTCGAATTCTTAGTAATTGCATGTGGAATTTCAGAAAACTGAAATTATTGATTAAGTTTGAAAATTTTAATCACCCAAATCGATGGTATTAATTTATGACTCTCCACTAGATAAATACTCTATAATTGCTAGGAATTATTCCCATCAATTGATTGAAGATGACTTAGAACACTTAGGTTATTGATTATGTTTGACTAATTCAATGCACAAACTCTAAATTTGGTATTGAACATTGTTAAATTGATGGTATTAACCCTTTGATTCCCCCATTGACCATGTATCCAATTTCAAGTGCTTGAAAATTATCAGTTTTCAAAGTTAAACCATCCGAATCAAATACTCTTAAATGTTGTGTTTGATTTGAGTTATAAACCCCATTGAAAACCTTGGATGAATTGGGTGATTGGATCAATTGAGCTCAATTCCCTTTTAATTGTTTTAAGTCTAATTTCAATTTGCTTTAATTTAATTGCCTAATGCTAATCACTTTTATTTTCATTGCAATAGTTTAGTAATTCAAAACAATCATCAAAACTCAAAAGATTTTTGGTCTATTTTATTTTTTCTTTTATTTTAGATTCAATTCACGTAATTTCTAGTCAACCCGAGTTATGTTAGTGTAAGTTGAGTACTATAGCCTATATTGGACTAAGTCCTTAAGGAGATACAATTCTGGACTTCTCGGATAAAACTAGAACCGTTAACGAATAAAAAGAGCACCTTTGGGGGTGAGTCATCCGACTAAGGTTCTTCCCTCCTTGTTTTTGTCCTCGGTCTAAATCATGTTTTTTTTTTTTGCTTTGAGAACAATGCAATATCTTAAGTGGGGGGTGGGCGATCTTGTTTTGAGCTCTTTCTTTATGTAAATTTGTAGCTTTTGTAAGTTTTATTTTGTACATTTGTAGTCTTTTTAGTTTGGAGTCGTTTTACTTTTTTTATTTTTTTGGGCTTTTTCTTTGTGTTTTGAAAATTTTTGTGATTTACCATTCGAACGGTTAATAGCCGTTTGGACGATTGACGATTCAGGACAGACGCAATCAATAACTGTTCGGATGGTGTTCAAATGCGCGTCGAATGCATAATTCCTTTTCGAACGGTACGTTCAAATGCAAAATGAGCATTCAAACGCATTTAGTAACCATCCGAAAACACTTCAGACGCACATCAGACAGTGCTCTAATGCCTATAATTAAGCATCTGAAGTGAGTTCAAACTCACTACAAACGTTATACAGAGAGGTTTTTTTAGAGTTTTGAGAGCTTTTGGACACTAGCGAGGCCCTACTGGAACTCAAGCACGCGCCCCTGACTCTTTCGCCCGTTGTTTCACGCTCCTCTAGGTATTTCTGTGCCATTTTCGCGTAGTTAGTTATTGTTTACCTAGAGTTATTTATTTGGATCAAGTAGAGTATGGCAGGCGAAGGGGCCCCAGGTGCCCTTCCAGTTGGCTTAGCGGGGGCCCAGCCTACCACCCTCACCGTTTTGTATCGGAGGATGCTTTCAAGTCATTCCCCATACTTGGATTAGGCGGAGCCTTGTATTAGAGAGTAGGATGGACTTAGACCAGTTTAGGGACCCTGGGTTTTTATGGGCCAATATTTTTAAGGGCCGGGGTTGGGTCCCTCTCACTATCGAGTTTATGGCGAACGTGTCCATTTGCTGCATTACTCTGAGGCATGAGCAGATCACATCTTGGGTCAGGAGGCACAACATTAAGGTCACCCCCAGTACTTTTGTAGGGGTTATAGGACTGCATAGAGTGGCAAATCCTCAGTTTAGTTTCCCATCTAGGGGAGCCCCTGAGGACTTTGAGGTTATATCCACTGAGGTTTGTTTCCCAAGCATTCAATAGGTTGGTTGTCAACAGCTGCCAGAGTGTTGCTCCCAGTCTACTCCCCCTCTTTCATTTTTTATTGTCATTCTATTTACCCCATAGCTAGACATTCTGACATTAAGAAGGGTAGGGCAAGTCTTTTGTGGGCCATAGGGATGGGGCGGACCATAGATCTGCTGCTATTTATGTTTAAAGTCATCGCGGAGGAGTGTTTACCCCTGTATGCTCAGGGTTCTATCCCATTTGGGATTTTCTTGACCCGAGTGATCGAGACTGCACTTGGGGGCCCGATTCTAGGTATGACTCAACACTAGCCGTCGAGGGAGCTAGTTGATAGGTCCACCATTCAGCGGGGACTTAGGTCACATAGACTACAGCAGCAGTTGTCACCACCACAGATGCCTGCTTAGCAATAGCAACCGCCACAGATGTCTACTTAGCAGCAGCAGCAGCCAACGATGCCTGATTAAGATCAGCCAGACCTTGCAAATCCAGCCTAGTACGATTCGCGTATTCATTTTGAGTAGTTGCAGGATCAGCAGTAGCAGTAGCACTTCCAGCCGTCGCTGATGCCAGATCTGAGTCTAGATTGAGCATATCACTGTACTTAAGGGTTAGACCCGAGGCCATACTAGGATCATTAAGGAGTTGTTTATTGAGGTTCGGGCTTTGAGCACAACTAAAACACAACCTCTTGATGACGATTGAGATGATTTACCATAGTCTAGGGTTTAGATGCATCTTGTACACACATAGCATATCATTACATCATGTTTATATCTAAAACCTTGTTTTGATATAGTGGATTACGTTTTGAACTTTCTCTGCTATACATCCTTTTTTGTATAACCTTTATCTCTATCCTGTATTTTTAGATTGTTTAGATACAGTTGTGCTCAGACATTGGTATATATTATTTACTTATACCGTTCTGATAGAGATTCTGGTATTGTATGGTATTGGTATCAGATTTTATTATGTTTACACATATATTCCTGTCTCTTTCTATATAGGCTTTTTTAGTTTATTACGATGGATGTGTTGACCCTTTATTTTCGATGCACTGTACCAATATTTGTGAGAGTATAACCTAACTTAAGTTGAGATGGACTCATTTTCCTACTTCTAACTCCATGAGGTGTGCTTAATTCATGCATTAGTAGAAAGTTATATACTTTGAGCACAAGTTATGCTATGTGACATCATTTGTTACTTTCTTCTGCATTTTCATCCCTACCTTGTGGAGATTATTATCTTGTAAGCTTTAGAGTATTTACCGCCTTTCTAAGTGTTTACATTTGCTCAATGATTGATCTTTCACCCTCATTTCTCTTGAATAACTTCATTATACTTGCATTTGGTTCATAAGATGAGTTTTGATCATGACATTGACACTTTTACTCTATGGAATATTATGATTTGGCACTTAGACGTGATTCTAGGCCCATATCCTTCTTGATAGCCATTAACTCCCTTTTATTTCAACATACTACCCTTTTATCATTTCATTTGTCACAAAATTCTTCTTCGAGAGATATAATTGCGGCAGTGATACTCCATTTTTTTCTATTCTTGAAAAGTTACATCTATAGGGTAACAAGATTTATAGTATAAAAAAAAAAGAAAAAAAAATGATGATGAACAATAAAGAAGGAGATTGGTTGGGAAGGTCAATAGAAAAGTGAGTATATGGCGGAGTTGAAAATATCAAAGTGAACAGGGAGTATCATCTGGGTTGGCAACAAAGTAGAGAAAGAAGGAATTGTAAAATTGAATATGTTCATGTATATGAAAACTTGGGTGCATAAAAAGGGAGAAGTTAGAAATGATATTCATTCATTATCTCATACACATATGATTTAATTTTACTTACTTCTCATCAACCCTACCTTATACCTCTTCGCCTTTCAAATCATTTAATTGATCCAAATATGCTTGATTGTAATTTCCATTAGAGTAAAGGCTTTATCTTGTCAATTCTTTGAATTACTATTCATCTATGAATGTTCCTTCATGAAGTTATGTCAAAGTCGATACACTTACATCTTTTTCGGTTCTTGTATTGGATATGTTCATTTGTATTGATTAGTATAATTACTCCATTGTTGAACATATCATTGTGAGAATCATGCAAATCTTTCATTTTGAGTGTATGCTCGGAAAGAATTGGATCAAAGCTGTAAGGCTTGGATTTGCATAATTGAGTTTCATATATGTTGCTTAACACTGAATTATCCCACACACACACACATGAACTTCTCTAGTGGATGAATTTTTGCATACTCGTACATTTGTTTGAAGGTTGGAGTGTGTCCATTGATTTTTTGAGTGGGTAGTGCATATTTTCCTTAATTTTATCTTGAATTACTGTTCACAAAAAGATATTTGTGGGTATTATTACTATAAACCTTCACGAGACACCACTCGTCCACTAGGTTTAAAGGCTTGGTGCATATGTTAAATGCACCTGGGATTCCCTCGAAAGAGGACTTTACTTTCTGTACATATCTCTTCTTTTATGTATTTTTGCTAGGGACTAGCAAAATCTAAGTTGGGGGTGTTAATTTCACTCTAAAAGTGTAATCTTAGTCCCCTAATTAGTTGTTTGTTAGCCCCAATATGTTTATTAGAATAGGTTTTTAGCAATAAATTGTTCTAAACTGGCTTTCTCTGTGTATTGGAGGTTTTTTGGGCTAAAATGGCAAAAATGGGCTAAAAGTGCAGGAGGACTATTCGAACGTACCATTTGGATGGTGATCAACCATTCGAATGCGCCATTCAGACGGTGATTTCACCGTTCGAATGTATCGTTCGGATGGCGTTCAAATGGTGATTTCACGGTTCGAATGCACTTTAGACAACACGGGATACCGTTCGGACGCTATGTCAGACGAAGGACTTCCAAAGATGAGTTTTTGCGTTTGAAGCCGTTCTAGAGTTATGTATTTGCGTCTGAAGACTGTTTGGACAGTTGTCGTGCTTCGGTTTTTGGGGGTGTCCAAGGTCCTTTCGGTTCGGAGACCCTAAAGCACAGAACTCTGTCACTACAACTTGTCCTCCTAGAAAGATAAGTGCGACTAGGTTTGAAAATTGATTTGATTAAGGGCTTTTTAGAAAAATAGGAGTCGCTACCTAACTTGATTAAGGTGAGTTAGGGCACCTAAAACTAAGTGTTAATCCGAATAGGGTTTTTTGGAAAAGGTTTTGAAAACTCCCTCAAGAGAGGGTTTTTAGGAAAATAGGTTGTTTGGCAACCTTTTAAAATGTTTAAGCCCTTTTTGAAAATAACTCCATTTTGGTCTTTTGAAAACAGAAATTTATGGTTCGGGGGTTGGTTACGCGTAGGGAAGATATCCTAAGATCATCACCCTACCCCGCCCTTTCGGTACCTACATGTCTAAATCACCCTTTTGCTCACTCACTAGAATAATCGGTTACCATTGTCCACTTTATATCCATTTTAGAATTTTGAGAACGGGGTTTAGTCATCACTTTTCAGATGCATGATGCAAGTTTTTGGAAAAAGTTTGAAAATAATGGGGGTTTTGAAAGAGTTTGGAATATAAACTTTGAATTGATTGGAATTTTTTAAAAAGGGATTGGGGTTGAAATAAAAGTTATGACGGCACCATTTTAGGTTACCTACGTATCTCATTTGGCGAGAATCAGGTCATTCATAGATCGGGCAAGAGCCCAATGGAGAATAGGCGCATTAGGGCCTTTGGAAAGTTTTGAAGACACTTTGGGGTCTTTGGAAAAGTTTAAGACACTTTGAGGTTTTCGGAAAAGTTTAAGACACTTTGAGGTCTTTTGAAGAGTTTAAGACACTTTTGAGGTCTTTAGAAGTTTAAGACACTTTGAGGTCTTTTGAAAAGTTTAAGACACTTTGAGGTTTTTGGAAGTTGAAGACACTATGTGGTCTCAGAAGTTTTGTCTTGAAATTGGATGGTGAAGTGTTTTGAAAATGTTTTTGGATCAACTTAAGGGGGTTTTGGAAAAATGCTTTGAATAACTCAAGAGAGTTTGAGGGTGTTTTTGAAGTTTTGTTTTGAAAACCTTGGAAGTATGATTTTGGAATGTTTTGATGAATTTGTTTTTGAAAGTAGTTTTTGGGAATGGCTAAGAATTTGAAATCTTAATATGGACAACCTTAGAGGTTGTTCTTGTTTTATCACTTGTTCTTGGAATCCCTAACCATGAGAGGGCTAGGGACACCTTAGGTTTGTGACATTTGAAAAATATCTTTAGGAATGCCTTGAAGATGGAGTGTAAGAACATTAGAAGAGTTCATGGAGTTGGTTTTTTGAAATCAAGAGAGTAAGACGTTTTGGAAAAATGGGTAGTGAGAACGGTTTTTAATTGAAAGATCATTTAGAAAAGCATTCAAGAGTTGGAACCTTGAAGTGTACTAATCTAGGTTGGGCAACTAAGGTCAAGTTAACCTAAGATTGGATAACTAGGGTCGAGTTAACCTTAGGTTAGTTAACTAGGGTCAAGTTAACCTAGGGTTGGATAACTAGGGTCAAGTTAACCTAGGGTTGGATAACTAGGGTCAAGTTAACCTAGGGTTGGATAACTAGGGTCAAGTTAGCCTAGGGTTGGACAACTAGGGTCAAGTTAACCTAGGGTTAGATTGGAGAATGGTTTTGAAAGTTGTTTTGATGCATTCTTGGAAAGAGTTTTGAAAACAAAACATGATATTCAATGGACTTTGGTTGGCAATCTTTTTGAAGATCATTTCCATGAAAATTTTGACTCTAGCCAAGAGTATGGTTTATATGGTTGGTGTTTGGAGACTATTCCAAGGAAGGTTTCCTCATGACCATTATAACCATAATTTTGATAAGAGTATAAAGGGTCCAAAAATCAACATGGTGATGACAACCTTTTAAGGCACCATTTTTAATACAAAGATGGAGAGAATGTATTTTTGAAAATCATCTTTGAAAGTCATTTTTCAAGGGGGCCATTCCATCAAGAGAGGGTTCACGTAGCCAAACAAAAGGGAGACCACTTAAAAGAGGGTTCCATGGGGGCTATTCCAACTACTACACTTAAAAGAATGGAAATCTTGAAAATTAGAGAATTAGGAAGCAACCCTTATGCAAATTAAAAAGTCATGACACCAAAATGAAAGTTAGGGGATTAGTAGGAGGTCTTCTAAGGCATAATTCCTAAAATCCCATCCTACACTTCAAGGGGCCAACTCTTGAAATAATTTTTGAGAGAAATGGAGAACTTGAAAATGGCATAAAATTAGGAGCAAAGTAAGCATTATGGAGCATGACAATAAGCATAAAATGAAGCCAAGTACATAAGACATGATTAAGATAGCAATATGCAAAGGGTCATGATTCACATACAAGGCTTTTAGGCTACATCACATAAACAAGGGGCTCCTAGGCCATACCATCTTAAAGTAGGCTAGTGATAGGTTCCCTTACACGGTGGCTCTCACTTGCTTTCCTCTAAGCATGATCTAAGAGCCTTCTTGGCTCAAGCATGCAAGAAAGGGGGGTTGAAGATGGGGATTAAAATAGAGAATAGCCTAAGTAGGCTAGGAGGGAGAAGAGAAGAGTGGGGGAGAGTACAAATGTAAAAGGGATACCACTTTTTGCCTTCAACACACTTGTAGTCTTCAATGGATGTCTTGATTGGAGCTTGAATGACTTTAAGAGGGCTTGAGGGGCTGGAATGGAGTGTGTAAGTGTGTATGAGGCCTTGTAGGTGGAGTGTATAGGCTTGAGGGAGGTAGAATCTAGCCTAAGTGTTGGAGGGGGAGAATATATATGGAAATTCGAGGTTCTGGGGTGATTTTAGCAGGGCTTCGCATCAATTTCGGACTTGGAATATACAAGGGGGGGAGGCCTCTATTTATAGGCAATTTGGAACAAACCTTGCGCATGTGCTACATGCGCATGGCCAAAATTTGGCCTTGCGCATGTAGGACATGCGTAGGTACTGTTCCATTGCCAGAATAACACATGACACCCTGTGTACCGGTTAAATCTCGACCGTTGATCGAAATTCGATCGATTTGATCAAAATTTGAGCGCATGTAGCATACGCTCCATCACCGGGGAAGTTCGTCCAAACTTTGCCTCGATAATTGGGTCAATCGGGAAGGTTCCGGGGGAATCGGTGGCATTCGGGATGTTCTCCTAGTGCTTTCGATGAACTTTCATGTTCTTGAAAAGTTTAAATTGTGTTTGGAAGCGTGGGATATCGTCTTGGGAAGCATGTCAAAAAGGACGTTTTCAGGGAGCATCTGTGATATGCTCCGTAGGTGTCCGAAAGTGGCTGTTTTCGTTTCGTGTGATCGAGGCCTTCGAGAAGCGATCTACTCAATCAGACAGTATCGATGGAAAGTACTCTGGAAATACTTTATGGAATTCTCAAATTTATGCATTTCTTAAGTCGTTTGACGGTGCGTTTTGATTAGGGAATCGGAGAAAAAATCAACCTTGGCGGGGCGTCTGCGAGATGCTCCAGGGGTTGCTGAAAGTCATAGTTTTCACACTGCACAATGGAGGGTTTTAGGAGGCGATCTACTCGATTGAACTGTATCAATGGAAAGATCTATGGGCGAGCTTTCGAGAATTCCCTGATTTACGCATTTCTCAAGTCGGTTGATGGTGCGTTATAACCATGGAATCGGGGAAAAAGAAAATTTAGGCGGAGCGTCTGTGAGACGCTCCAGGGAACTTTTATTGTGTCATGTGAGCTTATTGTTGTAGGGTGTTCCTTGGGTTAAACGAGGGCGTGGGGTGAAACCCTCCGCTCGAGGCCGGTGCTGTTTCGGGGCATTTTTGGGTTTCCAGGGGCAAAACGGTCATTTTGACCGAAGTTAGCTGGAAATGGTCAGAAATGATTTGGCATGTTGTTTTAAGTGTGTAGGGCTGTTCCGGGATGGTTTTGAGAGAGTCTTTTACCGTTCAGCAGGGTTTGTGCCGTGCCGAGATGCTCGGGGGCAAAATGGTCATTTTGACCAAAGTGAGCCGGAACAGGACCAGATTTGGACCAGATGGCGTGCAGGGGATGCCTAATGGTTTAACAACATTTGGAAGGATGGACTTATCGTTTTGAGGGGTTTTGAACTTTTCCAAAACGTGTTTGGAGGCCCAAGGGGCAGGTTTGGTCATTTTTCACCGAGTCGGGCTAGCAGGCGCCGGTGTTGACCTAGGTGTTGGTTCCTAAGACCGCCCGGTCTCGAAAAACTACCTGTGCAGTGTTGGTCTCTAAGAACGCCTGGTCTTAGAGAGCTACCTGTAGGGTGGTGTTGGTTCCTGAGAACGCTTGGTCCCAAAAAGCTACCTGGAAGGGTGGTGTTGGTCCCTGAGAACGCCCGGTCTCAGAGAACTACCAAATGACGGACATTCTACGTTGGCGGGCTAGCAGGCGCCAGAAGTGAATCGTCTGGAATTTTTGATGAGGTGTTGGTCCCCAAGATCTCCCGATCCTAGGAAGCTACCTTGATGGCGTTGGTTTCCGAGACTGGCTGGTTTGGAAAACTACTTGGAATGATAGTGCTTACGGCTCCAGCGGGTCCTTGTGGACCCGAGAAGCGACCAGTTGACTGGATTGGAGATTGAAAGGCTCGTCTTGAGCCTGCTTGTGTTGTGATGTTGGAAACCAGACTCGGTTGGGTCGGAGATAGCCGAGCGGGCAAAAATGGGGTGCTTACAACGGTTAAGCTAACCGTTTGAATGGTAAAATAACCGTTTACCGTTCGAACGGTGAACAGTTATTTTATCATTCAAACTCACCGTTTGAACGCATATTGGACGCACTTCAGACGGATTGCGTAGTTTCACCCTAAAACCTAGCAGCAATCAAAAAAGAGGGATAGAATTTTCTGGGCAAGTTTTGCGGCAGAAAATAGGAGAAATCTGAGAAGAATGTTGGTTTTTTGTTGTATTTGGTTTGGATTTTATAGTTAGGATTTTGAGAAGAATGTTTAGGATAAAATCTTGCTAAATTCTTATGTCATTCCTTGTAATCTTCATCATAATTTCTTTGTAATCTAAGCAAGAGTATTGTTCAATAAATTCTAGATTTATAGTTTTAGATGGTAGTTGTTCATTTTGGCAAGCTTTCTTCTATGGATTTCTCTAGCTAAATCTATTGTTTGGGTGCAAATTTAAAGATCATCTAAGGAAAGCATGAGAAGTGAAAGGAGAGTTTCTAAATCTCACCGAATATCTATATTGTGTTTATTCTTTATTTTTGGATTGATTGTTGTAGAAAACTTAGATTTATAACCATGGTTAAGTAACTTGTGATTTATTTCTAAGAATTTCTCAAAGGTGATTAAATCTAATTCCAAATTAATTAGAGAACTCTATATTTTCAAAACTAAATCTTCCGAATCAAGGATCCTTTGAAAGATCTTTAATTTGAGTTAACCCAAACTTTCCCTTCCAAATTCCATGCTAAAATTAGTAGGTTGAAGCAATTGCACCAAAATCCTTTTTTATTCAATCTAATCCCCGACTTATTTTCACTTGAATTTCCATTGACTTGAAACTAGTTTAGTTTTAATAGTTGTTTAGTTGTGGTAGAATTCTCAAGTTTATCAAATTGTTTTATTTAGATTTTAATTGCTCAAATTAGTATTTTAATTGTCTCTTTTAATTAATTGCCTAATTGATAGTAAAAACCAATCAATAAATCTCTAAATATTTTTGGTTTAATTTTAGTCCCCATAGATTCAATACCATCTTTGTGTTGTAATTTTAATTTGAACAATTCTTAAATTGTGCTTGTTACTATTGCTAGATTTACACATATTCCTTGGGTGAACACGATAATGGGAACGCCTCCATTTAAACTACAATTGCCTCTGACGTATTAGTTGAGGGCGAATCAATAGTCAGTATAAAAACAATTATCTCAACACGGTTCTATTCAATACACACAAATTGTACTAGTGTAAGAAGTTGAAACTATACCGTTCTCCATAATCAAGACAGACCTATTAAAACCTTGTGCTACAATCCTACTGATGGTATGTCCAATTTCATCTAAGAATGTGAACTATAAGGTTATATTTCATAAGAACCGATAATCTGGTCTTCCATGTGTAAGTTGTACTCTACACACAATACATGCATAATCATTAAATAAATAACGTAAGACAAATATTGCTCACATAGATTCTCATTAAAATAGAATAATTAATTTATTAATAAATATTAAAACCATTACACAAATCATGTCTTTTAATATAAATCTCTAACACATTACTCTTCTTTAGCCTACATATAGAGGCTTGCTCTCAATATAATAGATAATTTTTTGATGATTAATAGGATTATAGAGAGAGTTCTCTTATTTTTTTCAACTTCGAGCATTCTGTGTGAATCAATTGTGTTGATATCTTTTTCCTGATATTTTATATGAATCAACAGATTAAAAAAAATTATTTTTTAAATATTTGTATGCAAATCAACAGACTCAAACTTCCTTTTACTTATTCTTTATTTTTCCACACACTTTCTTGCATTAGAAGTCAAATCATCTAGGAGCCTTAGGCGAGAAAGGAGTAAGATGATCAGGAGATTTAAAGAAAGATGAGTTAGCTAGGTAAACACGTATGTGGTGGGTTTCGTGGTTAAGGAGAGTCAGAGCCAGCTCAACCATTAGGTGAGTGTGGCGGTCAACTTAAGTACCTGCTTTTTTAAGCTCCAAAATTTTAAATATTTTTTCTTACATTCTATAATAAAGGTCTATATATTCTCAATATTTTTTTAAAAAAAGATCGCCGATCTAGCTAAGAAAAAAAGGTTTGTAAGAAAAAAAACCTAAAATCATTTACACTAGTCAACTTCAATAAGAAAATACAGGTTGAACGAATAAATAAAAAGCACAAATAAATAAAATTTTGAAGGCTCCAAATTTTTTTAAAACCTTTACATGCTATTTAAGGTCTTATATAGGTTCTATAATTTTTTTTTTTCAAACAAAAAGCCTAGTACAGATGAGAAAAAAAAAAAAAAGCCTGATAAAAAGAAGATCGAAAAGCAACTACACAAGTTAACTTTAATATAAAAAAATTTAACGGGTTTAACCCAAAACATAAATTGTACAAAATAATTTTAAAAGCCCAAAAATTTTAAAACGTTATATGTTATAGTTAAATCCTTTATAGTTTCTACATATTTTTGAAAAAAAAATGCAGTTTAAATGGGAAAAAAAAGAATCCAAAATCAATAAACTAGTTAATTTTAGGAAAAACCAATTTAACCCAAATTGTTTTTTACAAGAAATTAAAAGTCCTTATTTAAAGTTGGCACCTTAAATCTCGAATCTTAAATCTTAAATTGTCTTGAGCTTGCCGTGAGGAGAGTCACCAGAGAGGCCAAAGGTTTTTAGCTCTGATATCTTGTTGTGGCAGCTCGGATACTAGTTAAAATAAAGTATAAAAGGAATGTGAGAGAAAGAGAGAAGAAGAAGAATACTTGGGAAGATCATATAACTTTTGTATTATAATGCATTGTGAATTATACTCTTATAATGAGAGAAAGCATATATATATATATATATAGCACAGGAGTGGTGAACATGAAATAAAAAAGAGAAAACTATCTAATACATTAACACTTTTATTTGGTAATGTCAAATAAAAAAATAAAATCTCAAGAGTTGATTATGGGTTATGCATGTGAGCAATAAACAAAGGCCGTGGATGTTGTAGCATTTTTCTTTTAATATTGCGACCCCTGTTTTGAAATTCTTAAAGCCAGCTAGTGTTGCAAATTTAGAGATTTGATTAGTGTGATTGTTGTCACCGATATATCTTATGTTGCAACTTAATTATTTTCTTCTTTTTCTTTTTCTTTTTCTTTTTCTAGGGTAGGTTCATGAATTTCTTGTTTCCTCAGCTCATGGCATGTACGAAAAGTTATTTAATGCTCTTTAAGCACTATATAGCCTTGCTCCACCGGACATAATATTCAGGGTTCCACCAGTATGTGTTGGTATTCAACCTACCAATAGGGGTCCCATAATGCTCATGGCTACCAATACAAGGCATTGTATTTGACTTCACCAATAATGGACCCACAATATTTGTGGGTACAGTCACTGTGTGTTGGTATTTGTCCTAAACAGTAAAGACACACACACGAGCATTTTGTCCAGTAGAACAAAGCCACGTAGTGTTCAAAGAGCATTGAATCATTAAATAAATTTTCCTCATGTGCCCAAGCAATCTGTTTGGGGAGCTGATAGCAATAGGACTGTAATAATTGCCAAACCTATGCTTTTAGGAAGTTTTCTTAAATTTGGTTTTTCAAAAGATCCTTCCCTAATATTTTTGTATACCAATCATAGTTAGTAAAATAGTGAGCGGCAAAAACACAATGTTCTATTAAAATCTACAATGAAAAAATAGACACAAAAGTACAAGAACGCTAGAAATACAAATATATATGTGTAGGTATATCACGGATGTTAGTTAAAAAGAGAATAAAAAATCCTGTAATATGTATCAATCATTTCTTTTTATACATAATATTTTTGTCCCATATTTTGTTTGTATTTAGAAATATATTTTTGACAAACGACCGAATTAAAGAGCTAGATAAATAAATCTTAATTTTCTTTGTTCACTTTAAGACATGATAGAAGAAGAGTCAAATTATCAATTTTAATTAACACAAAAGTAATATATATACAATAAGGGGTGGCTCAAGCATGAAACAAGCAAACCACTTGTTTTAACCCCCCAATTTTTAAAGGCTCCAAAATTTTAAAATCCTTATATATTATGGTTAAGACTTTGAATAATTTGGACATGTCTTTTGGAAAAAAAAGGCCTAAGTTCAAATGGAAAAAAGGCCCATAGGGAAAAAATAAAAATAAAGGCTCCAGCCCAAAAAAGAAAAAGACCCATAAGAAAATAAAAGAAAAAGTCGCAATCCAAATGAGATATAAGGTCCAAAATAAAAGTAAAAAAAAATACCCAAATTAATTGCAGTAGTTAGTTGGAAAAATATATTAAATTTTTTTTAACTATGTATAGTTATAACAATAAAAAAAAATGTCAAAATTTTAACTTATACAACTTTTTCTTTGACGTATAAATGTTTAGAAATTTAAACCTGTTCAAATGCTCAATTTTTTTTTGTACAAACACAAATTTTCAAATTGAAAAAGAAATTGATAAATCTTACAAAAGCATCATCAAACCAGTTGTTGACGTAAATTTTTTATTCTTTTATAAATACATCTCTGTTTGATTTTTCTTTTATCAAAATTTATTCAATTTCTATTTGATTTTGTGGGTTATCTACATATTTATGAAATATTAGTTTGTCTACTAAAATTAAATTTTATTTTGTTGCTTGAAATGTCAAATTGAACGAAGTGTTATTTTATTTTTTTTGGTTATTTGTGAGTTATCTAGGGGTAGGTACTATGGTGAAATCCAAAAAACCAAATTTTTTTTTTTTTTTAACTCTGGTGGTCTTTAATTTTTTTATTTTGTTGGTTGGATATTTTGATTCTGGAGTAACAATGAACAAGTATCGATACAATATAATTTTTTTTTCCAAGAAAAACGTTGTTAAAAATTATCGCTTGAGGCCTCCCATTATCTTAAGCCGAACCTGTTAATACAATGATACTAATAATGACTTACAAGAATTTTCTACAATTGATAAGATCGCATGTATTCAGTGACCAGTAGTTGTGTTATTATATATCATGTATGCAATTCATTATATCTTAAGATTTTGTTTAATTATATCTTAACTCTTGATCTGAGTAACTTTTAGTTTTATAAAATCCAAGACAAGAAACATACGTGCAGTGCTTTATAAGGTGTTCAACTTTTTAAAAATGAATATTTTTTGGGGGTTAAATTTAACATTTATACAAAATAAAAAAGAAGATTTCTTATAAACATTTAAATGACGAATGCTAGTATCATGCGTTTGCGAAAACACTCACGCGTCTAATGTGCACATCAACTAGGCTCCACAAAAATAGTGAAATCCAACTGATGTGAAGCATCAGATGCGCGAGTGTCCATCAAGCGCGCTTTATTGCAAGTGCACCTCTATTTACATGCACTTTTATGCGATTAGTGCATACTAGCATCTATTAACTAGGTTTGAATCCTTGTTTTATGTCATTTTGATCCTCGCTATGGTATTAGAATCATGCATTGTCTTTGTTAGAAAGGTAAGAATAGTGTGTTTGAAGTTTGACCGCTCCAAGTTGAAGTGGTTTGGAAGAGGACAAGTTACCAATTACAAAAGTATTTCTTCTATGATTTGTTCGCGTTGTAAACATAGGATCAAAGCCGTCGCATACGTTGGTGTTGGCATATATTTCATGAGAAAAACACTTTGTAATGTTTTTATTCAGCATAGTTGAGCCCCTACTGCAAAACGCAATCAGAAGATCAAAATATTAATGATTCAGAAATTAAGGGTCCATTTGGTGTAATTTTTTTTAGCTTTTTTTATTTTGTGTTTTTAGCTTATAAGGAAAAAAAATTTCAACTTTTTTGCTTTTATAAGCTGAGACAAGACAAAAAAGAAAAAAAACAAAAAAATTAGAAAACTAAAAAGTTTGACTTTTTTACTTATAAACAAAAAAAAACCAAGCCCAAAAAAATTTAAAGAGCCAGAACCATACGGCCCTAAGTATCAGAGCTGTAGTAAATCGATCAAACGTATACCAAAATGTTCGAACGGCTCCTTTGGGCTTTCGAACTCATGGTGTTACAAATGTACAATGGAGTAGGAACTTCACTTTTGATATGTTTTTGGAGTCTGATTTCATATGAAATTGGGCTTGCACTTTATGGGGATTTCTTATAGTATAACTAGGAGTGTAAGGAAAAACCAAAGTGGGAGATATAAAGTGATATACATTCAGAGGGAATTTAGAGCATCCATAGATAATGGAGAGAGCCATAGCCGCATAGGTTGTGTGATTTTATTAAGAAGTGTCTCTCAAGAGCTTTTTATCACGTTTCTACTTCAAGAGGCTTTGTTAGTGGATCTAAATCAGTACTTGTTGGAATATAATCCAAGTAGTATTCCACTTTTATTCAACACCAATACTGTCCTACTGAACATTTCACCCAATCGCTGGGTAAATCACTTCAATTCTAGCTTTGTGTTTTTTTGTTTTGTTTTTGTTTTTGGTACTCCGGAAATGAAAATAACCAGGGCTAATCCCTAAGAAAGGAAGTTCCCAACTTCCCACCATATCTGTAAGAAAGGAAGTTCCAATCATATCTGCAACAAGGAGGGGGCTGACTTAAGGTGGAGAGTCTTCCAGATAAACAAAATGTTCCTCTATGTACGAGCAACGTGAGAGATAAGATGAGTAGGACCATATTAACTTATGAAAACTACAAATAGTCGATCGAAAGTCTCAACATCCTATAGCAAAAACAAAAACAATGGAAACGTTTCATTTACCGTTTTTGCAAAAACAAAAATGAAAACTTCAAAAGCATCATCGTTTTCATATAGTTCTTATTTTAATATCAAAATAGGTTTTCAGGAATTCAAAAGATATTTATTTTTGTTCCTAAAATTGGGATGTTTTCAAAAATATCTTTTGAAAAAAATTTCTAAACTAGTTTACCAAACACGATATTGAAGAACATAGTTTTGAGAACCAGTTTTGCAAATGCAATTTAGGCGACTTCCAAAGAACCAAAAAAGGGGAAAAACAGAAAATCGAGACCACAACCAAATATGATGAAATGCTGCAAAAGACAACCTAACCAGTAGAGGTGTCTAAGAAAGATCTCGTCTATGGTGCAGAAATTCATGGGCGCATTTGATACCCAAAACAGAAATTCAACGGTGCATTTATAAACTCATTTATTAGAAGTTCTCATCAAAATTTCATGAGAGCTTCATCTCTATTCCGAAAACGAGTTTCTCAAACTTGAAGAGAGAGTTTTAACTATGGAATGGAATGGAGGTGCTAAAAATGGTTTGGAAATTTCTAGCTTGAGGTGTGTTAACAGGTGATGCATAACACACCAATCTTCCCAGAAGGAAAAAGAAAAAGAAACAAAAAAAGAAAATCAATATTCTTCTACTAACAAATAATGACAATCTTGTCACGGAGAGAGAGAGAGAGAGAGAGAGAGAGAGAGAGAGCTATGGACCTGCTATCAACAATTTCTGTCATGGTAAAACATTGTCAGCTTATCCCAAGAAATACAAATAGGACACAGCTTTTTATAAATTGCCAACATGAAATTGCTAAACAAGGATAGAAGAAATGACATACAATTGAGAACCTTTTAAGTTGGCACACTCCATGCGGAAAGGAAGATGTTCCCAATGAAGGGTGACCCAATTGTGCAGTTGACGTGATCAAAATGAGAAGTTACAAGGAAGGAAAATTTTAGAGCTCAAACCTTCAATTACAGTGGGGAAGAAGAAATCCAGAACATTGCAGCTAAACATTTTCAAGCCTGACCTTTCAAACGACAAAAATGCATTGTTTCCCAGAAAGGAAAAGATAAGGAAAATAGAAATTTTGAGAAAAATTTAGCTTTAGGATGTACAAGTATTTGTAAAGGAAAAGAAATTCACACACAATGGTCCATAAAAGCATGCTTAGCTACGACCATTGTCAAGAAGAGTCCAGCGCACGAGATACGAATTACAAGAATATGATATTGTTCATGCCAACATAGAATGAAATTACTGGAGTGTAAAACTATTGACGAGAAAAAAAGTATATCGGGTAGAAATTAAATCATTATTAAGAATCCAGCTGTTGCTTGTCAAATACAGGGAGCCAAAGTCAGCAAAAGCATGTAGGGGAGGATGAACACCAAACTCTAGTGGAATCTTAAAATTTCTACAACAAAAAACAAGGTTTTAGAAGGCAAAGACACATTGTAATTACACACCCAAAAGAGAGATTGCAGCCAGAACAGTATAGAGATAAAGGGACAAAAAGAGATATAGAGATACAGACTTGCAATTTCAGTGACAGCTCAATTTAGTTTTTGTAATGAACTCAGACTATTGTATGGCACTGTGTATTCAACAACTACATAGATTGGAACTGTAATATATTCATCTTAATAAACTCCTATATTGCATCCCCAAGGAGAAACTCGAGCATTCAATACTAAAAAGAGTAAAAACAGAATGATAGCATCCTAATCAAGTAAGTACTTAGAAATGAAGCCAAAAGGCAACAAGTTCTAGGTCTTCAAAATTCTATCTTCCATCCAAACCCATACCAAGGCCTAAAGATATCTTGCAACACCTTCATATTGTGCCATTGAAAACTTAATTTTTCTACAAGTATTACCTTTAAACTGTTTAACTTCCATAATAACTCCACTCCACAGTAAGACTTTCTATGCTTGCCTTCCATACATTTTAAGGTTTTGTGCAACTGGAACTTGATCCTATCCTTCCACACAAAAGCATGAAACTCTGCACTTGATGCTCTATCTTGAGTCCTCAGTCAAAAATCTGGATCCTGAACATGAGGAGATAAAACCAGGCGAAGAAATAGGTCCTGGCTGAACCATGTTCTGCAGAAAAATTGGGATCACAGACGACTATTAGACTAAGCTTTTGTATGAAGCAAACTTAGTGAAACTTCAATCACAAAAACACATAATAACTGGTGCAGCAAGTGTGAGAATGGGTTTTTGAGGGCCTTTTTATGCAAACAAGACTCTTCTAGCCATTCCAACCCAAAATTGAGGATCACCCATGAATGAGAACTTTATAGAAAATCATGACCAAAATTTCCAAAATCTCCATGGCCAAAGAGAGTGAAGGAAAATAAAACCTACCTTCGATCAAGGTCTTAAGTGCATAACACATGGGACATGCAAAACAACTTGCAAGCACTGCACATGATCACTGTATTCTTCTTCAAAAAGAATTTTGAAATTAGTAAAAATAATTAAAATGGTTCATCATGGTGATTGTGAATGCTGATAATTGATATTGCGGAGAGACTAGATGGATGGCACTTGAAATTTGTCCATTATGTCAGGTTTTGACCTAAGACAAAAAAACCTATACTCCTAGTTCTTAGCTAAGAAGCATGGCCATGAAGAAGCGACATGGATACACCAACATGGTGACTTCCAAAAATTACAGGACACAACATGGCTGAGTCACAGGAAAATAACAAAGAAGCATGGACATGGAAACGCGTGTGGTTAACAAAAAAGCATGAACACGGAAACACGTGTCGTGTCTGATAAGGACACAAAACCCTGACACAACGATTTTCAAAAAGTAGAAGCAAAGTGAGAAGCAAGTTAATTGTGTCCTAGAAGTGTCGTAAAAATGGAAATGCATATCAACAGAATGTCCAACACGTGTTCGGCAAGAAAAACCTTCACAAAATTTAGGACACGGAAGTAAGCGTGTCCATGTCCAACACAGATACATTGCAGGAGTGTCCATGCTTCCTAGAAAAATATGTATTTTACATATTTATTATATGCTATATATAGGAATACTTCACTCAAAAGATAATTAAAAAACTTATAAAATAACACTAATTGAAATTTAAAAAACCATGCATTCCACAATATTAACGACTAAATTAGGTATAAAATCAAGCCCTTATTTAACAACAGATATCAAGTTATTTTTCTCAAATTTGCGATGTGTTTCATGCGTGTTTTAAGTGATGGACATTTGTATCCAAGTGATGGTCACATGTATCCCTAAGTGTTCGAAGCGTGCCCAATTCTAAAAAATTAAAAATAACATAGGACTCGTTTGAATGCATGTTGGACGTGTTGAGGAGTATTCAACAAGTGTCGTGTCCGAGATGGATACGAGACTTTCTCAGACGTGTTTGTGCTTCTTAAGAACAGAGTGTAACACTTTCTTCCTCAACATCTTTCAATCTTTTTCATCATTCATTGGTCAAAAGGAATGTCATCTTCTTTCCAAGGATGATCTTTGTTGCTTGATCTAGGGTTCCACTTGCTCTTTTCAATTTCACTTTGCGTTAAGAGTAAGTAGTTTCAAGAAAATAAATTAATGGTCAAAGGTACCCTTCAACTTCTAGTTTGCTAACCTAAATGATGGTGGAAGGACTAGTTTGTTGTATTAGCAGCTCTAACAGAATGATGGCCTACCATTGGGAAAGCTTGACCTTAAACATATAGTTTTTTGTTGTTTTATAATTCAAACATTTTTGTTCATAGGTAAAGCAAATTTAATTTAAAAAAGTGCCAAGGAGGCACCGCCCAAGAACAAAGCACAACGAAAGGCAGAAAACATTAGATCAAGCCTCAGAGAAAGAGAAACAAAAAGCACAAAACTACTATGTGAACGACCATCAACAAATCCTTACCCTGCCTACCTCGACTCCAAATCCTTCAAGCTAATCACCATAATTCATGGTGTTAACCAAATTCTTCAGTTCCCTTCCGCGTTGTACCAAGTAGATTCAAGTGCCTACATATATGGCACTTTACTTCAACTTTGTCAAGCGATGTGGGACTCAACTCACAGTATCATCTCACCGCACTTAAGAGTTCTTTTGGTCTACAAACCCTTACTTCACCCTACTTAAGAGATCTTTCTGGTCTTGTGCGTTACAGTCTACCCCCCTTGGAACCACATGTCCTCATGTGGGTTCGAGTCTGCACAATTCCAACTGGTCCAGGCTCTGATACTATTCTGTCATGACCAGGATCCACATGGTATAATATTATCCGTTTTGGGCCTTTGCTTGCATGGCTTTAAAATGCGTTGTACCAAGTAGAATCAAGTGCCTACATATATGACACTTCACTCCAACTTCAACTTCACCAGGCGATGTGAGACTCAACTCATATCACCACCTCACTCCACTTAAGAGGTCTTCTGGTCTACAACCCCTCCTTTCACACCCTTAAGAAGTCTTTCTGATCTTGGGCGTTACACTTTATCCTTCCTTGGCCTATTTGTTTTGCTTCAATTACTGCTAATAGTTTTATGTCATCATTCTCGAATCCCTTGCGAGGAATCACAAGAAATATGCCAAGTCCATTAACCCTCTTCATAACCCATTTGAATACCTCTATCCCTTCCTCCAATTTAGATGACAAACCGACTATAAATTATCTGCTACTCTCATGACCCTTTCTTGGTAGCTTGAACCACATTCCTTCCCCTCCCATTTCCTAAGCTTTCTCCTTCAACCCCTCTTACTAGACCATTCCCTATCTTTTGACTCCTTGAGATTAATGGAGGACCACCATTAGAACCTTGCAACACTGAACCATTCCAAACAGCCAAGCCCTCAGTCACCTCTTGTCTAATGGCCATCAAGAGATAACAAGTATACAGTTAAACAATGCATTTTCTTTTTTGATAAGTAACCATTAAACCATATTGTAACATCTTATTATCATGCTAAAACAGAGTTCTATGAAGATTCTCAAGTTTGTAAGTGCATGAAATATCGAAATGAATCTTGTTATACCTTTAATTTTTCTATAATTCAAACATACAAGGTTGATTGCCACTTAATTGTCACATAAATGGACAGAACTTAGTTCAATATACCTAGTTTCCAAGAACTGTATTTTTTTTTAAATGCTTACATGACACAAAAGCTATAGAATTTGGCAGTGACACTGCACAAATTTGACAAAAGTGATTCCGCCAAGTGAATAAAAAACAAAGGAAACAATTAGATCCTCTATAATTCAAATGAGAAGAACGAGGATGACAGACGAAGAGGAGGAGGAAGAGAAGAAGGGAGGGGGGGGAGGGGGCGCTCAGATAGAAATAATATCAACCAGTAATATGTTTGGTATTGCAATCATATTACCCCTGTATCTATCTATAAATAAAATTGACATAATAAGATTGCAGTTGCTTGATCCAACATACAACCAGTAAGTAATAATTTAATCTCGATGGAGAGGCGAGCCAACTTTAATCACCAAAGAAGCTTCAAAATACATCTTCCTATTTAACAAATTCAAAATATTCTATCATAAACATGTCATTGGCAAACTTGAAATATATGGAATACAATGCCTAAAGATATTGGTGATGTGAAAAAAAGAAAAGGAAAAGGAATGCATAAACTGAGTTGATATGGTTTACATCTTATTCCAAGTAGAGTCCATCCTTTCTCCACACCCCAGCCATCCCCTTCTCGTTTTGCTATTGTTACCGTGAGGCGACACCAGACTCTCCACAACTGTTGCCACTTGAAACAACTGACCGTCAGGAAGCACAATCAACATGATCAATGATTCGTCTTTGGGATTATATGCAGCTAGCTTTGTTCTATTAATCTGCAACAGAATGCTTCCATCCTTCATCCCACATAATGGAAACAAGTAATTGCCAATTCCTTGCAATGGAGATAGACTGAACAATTTAGTCCAAGTTTCCTTCACTCCATACTCTTTCATGGTCCATATTTCCACACTGGAACCTTCATTATAGTTTCGACTCACACAGAGGCAGCCTTCCAAAACACCCAATGTAAACAAAGATCCATGATCTATTTCATTGGGCAGTGCCACCTCCCCGAATTTCTCCTTCGCTAAATCAAATGAAATGACTAGGTTATAGGAATTTGGAGAGGGAGCCATAGCTTCCCAGTTTAGAGCTCCATTCACTAATGGCCCCGGAAATGGATAAACCATGTGAGAAGCAGATTCTTGAATCCTTTTCCAAGAATTCCTCTTCAATGAAAAGATAGTGACCACAGATTCATTACACCCAATTTCACTGCCACAGTAAATTCCTTTCACAACCTTGTAATCATCATTGAATGAATCATAACCAAAACCAGTGTAGATGATTCCGTCTTCCGGGAACTGGCCTGGGTGTGATAGATAATTGTACTCTCTGGTTGATGGGTTCAACAAGACGAAATTGTCGAGGTCCAACAGCATACAAACCAACCCATTACAGGAGCCAACGGTGAAAGCACCAAGCGGCGGCAACGGAAAGTAGTCGAGCTTGGTAGCTGCATCGTCGAGATCGTTGTGCTGAGATGATATCTGGTTAGCAGTGTATAGAGATTTGGAGTTGATAAAGAGTCTCGGGTGGTTGAGATTGGACTCTCTGGTTGATCGGTAGAGGTGGGTTTCGGCGAATTTGGGATCGGAGATCAAAGAGCGCCATGACTTGGAGACGCACTTGAATCGGAGGAGGGGCTTGACAGGGAGTCTTGACAGTATGTCGAGTATGATTTCGTCGGGGAGGTTGGCCATGGTCGTTGCTTTATCTCTCCTTAGAAATTTGCTTGTCTGATCAACTATACTGTTCATACTTATAATTTTCTACTCGTTCTTTCTCTCTGTAAAAGTATCGCTTTCTCCCTCCACTATACAAGCTCCATTTTCTCTCTCTACAAAGTTGAAGTTCCTGAATCATAAACCCTAACCGCCGACCAGAGTTTCCAGCCCGTTTAGAACTCGAGGACAGTAACAGCGAGGGAAAAGGAAAAGAAATATGAGAATAATAGTAAAGCGTAAGAGCTCTGGTGACTCTGATCTTTTCAAATTTTCTTTTGTTTTTATTTTTTTTATCCTCTTCCCCTCTAAAACCAAACAGGAGGAGGAATAAATATTATTATTTTTTCTCCTCTATCTTGTAAATGTTTAGGTATCCAGCTTATAAGTTATAAATTATTTTTAAAAATAATTTTTTTAAAAAAATATAATTAGATATAAGTTATTTTTTAAGCCACTTATCTAAATACATTTTAGAAAAGTCATATGTATAAGTCATAAACAACTAAATAAGTTACATTCAAACACTCTCTTAGAAAGGATTCGTTTATGTGTTTGGTTTGTGATTTAAGAGCCTGTTTCTCTTTTCTTATTTGATTCTATTTAAAAGAGAAAAAACAAAAAAAAGATTGAAAATTTTTTAAATCACTCTCTCTCTCTTTCTCCCTTTATTTTCCTTCAATTTTTATTTTATTTTCTTTACAAAATTAAATAAAATTTCTTTTTTTTTATCTTCTTTTTGCCTTCCCTTCCCTCCTCAAGTTTCAAACAAGCTCTTAAATACGATTGTAATACTCTTTGATGATTGTTGGGGAGAAAATTGGAATTATTTGTTGGGGCTTTAACATTACATATTGAAAGAAAGAAAACAGATGAACTCAGATGTTAGGAATATGTTTCTATGATTACATATTGACTATATATATTTATGATATATTTATTTTTTTATTATAATTAGTGTTATTATTATTATTACCTTAGCCACCATATATATGGAGATATATAAGTGCTAGGCATATTTCTCTTAAACAGAAAAATTATTTTATTTTCTTAATCTTACTTGTAATAGTTAAAAAAATAAAAATAAAGGCAAGAATTTTTATTGAGTGTTTACACCAAAAACAATTGCTTCAAAAAAAAATTCCTTCTTGCTACAAGTTCGATCTTACATGGATAAATTCATGTAATATATTGAGGTCTTATTTGGTACAACTTTTTTTTTTTTTTTTTTATAGCTTTTTTAGTGTTGCATTTTTGGCTTATAAGCAAAAAAAGTTAGAATTTTTTTTTGTTTTTTTTTCTTTTATAAGCTAAAGATGAGCAAAAAAACAAAAAAAAAAAAGAAGGAAAAAAGCTAGAAAAATTTAATTTTTTTGCTTATAAGCTGAAAAAAAGCTAGGCAGAAAAGCCCTACCAAATGGGCCCTGAGCTTTCAAAACCAAAAAAAAAAAAAAAAGTTTTACCCATAAAATTCTAATTTTAGTAAACGCAAAGTGTTATATGACACCATAAATTCACTTTAGAAGGTCTCGAACGAATATTTTGTTGAAAAATCATGAGCCATAATGATGAATACTTTTATGAATTTATATAAAAGTTGTTATTACTCATAAATAATATACAGAATATGTAAGAGCAACGTTATTACATATTAGAATATGCAGAGGGTTAGTTCAGTCGGCCAAGATTCTTGGCAGGAACGAAACTACCCTTGTAGTGGGGAATGCAACCCCTCAGTAAATATCTATTTACTGGCACCTCACAATTTAGAATTCTTCTTCAAGTTCTAATATAATAAAATTTGTTAAAATTTTTATATTGTGGTTTGTTTTCTTCATAGTTTTCTTCACTATTATAATTTTTATATTGTGGTTTGCTTGAATTTAAAAAAAAATGCGTTAAATTTTTTTAATTATAATAGTTACATCAATAAGTGAAAAAAATTGTATCTTATTTTGGCTCCCCTCAAACGGTAATCTTGATTCCACCCTGACTCTTGGTCTCCCTTTAGAAGATCAAGAGTTCAATTCTAGTCAAGTGTAAGAGTTAGTCACAAGAGAATGTCTTAGGCCCATTATAGATAATATGTCTTAATTGGACAAGAGAGGAGATCAATCAAGGTGCACACAAGCTGTTCGAGAAACCCCTAAGCTCTGAAGAAAAAAAAGAAAAGAATATGCAGAGGGATTGTTATCAAAATCATCATCATTGTTGTCACTATTATTATTCTCCGGTAGGGAGAGATTATTGGTATTTAAACTTTAATGGGCTAGTTTTGTAGAAAAATATTTTACGGGTCTTTTTAATGAAATTTAATTTTGATACAGTGACAATATAAATTTTTTTTATATAAGCGGATATCAAAATGTAACACGTGTTTATAAACATTACTTTTTTATTTTGTAGTTAAACACTAAAAAATACATGTCCCATTTTAGTGCTTACATACTATCAATGTATCAAAACTCAACTTGGTATATGGGTATTGATTTGGTTTGTCGAAATCCAATCTGACAGTTTTGTCCTCTTTACAATCCTTGGTGATGGACAAGTTGCTCCGGTCATATATTAATTTTCATTTAAATTTAATCGAGTGATTTTGTTTGCACCGCTGCTATTTTACTTGTAAAAAATTCTTTGGTGTCAATATTGGTATAACATAGAGAAAGTTTCAACAAGAGCAAAAGGATCATATGGAAAGTTCTTCTTTATTTTTTTTAACATATGTGAAGCCGACAGAAATTATTCGGTGCTCTTGAAACACCGTGTTACTTCTTCTCGTTTTCTCATAATGAAGTGGCTCTCCCACCTGCTAGCTTCCAATATTAAACTTTGAAAAAAAAAAAAATGGGACACGTTTGAATGCATGTTGAATGTGTTGGATAGTATTCAACAAGTGTCGTGTCTAAGATGGATGCGAGACTTTTTTACAAGTGTCTGTGCTTCTTAAGAACAGAGTGCAACACTTTCTTCCTCAACATCTTTCAATCTTTTTCATCATTCATTGGTCAAAAGGTATGTCATCTTCTTTCCAAGGATGATCTTCGTTGGTATTAACACTTTGATCTAGGGTTCCACTTGCTTTTTTCAATTTCACTTTGTGTTAAAGAGTAAGCAGCTTCAAGAAAATAAATTAATGGTACCCTTCAATTTCTAGTTTGC
Organism: Euryodendron excelsum; assembly: GCA_033060915.1. Lineage (NCBI taxonomy): Eukaryota > Viridiplantae > Streptophyta > Magnoliopsida > Ericales > Pentaphylacaceae > Euryodendron > Euryodendron excelsum. The sequence goes on from CM065387.1 coordinate 16,142,910, forward strand.
TAACCTAAATGATGGTGCAAGGACTAGTTTGTTATATTAGCAGCTCCAACAGAATGATGGCCTACTGGGAAAGCTTGACCTCAAACATATAGTTTTTTGTTTTTTTTCCTTATAATTCAAACATTTTTGTTCATAGGTAAAGCAAATTTAATTTTAAAAAGTTGCAAGGGGGCACCACCCAAGAACAAAGCACAACGAAAAACACAAAACATTAGATCAAGCCTCAAAGAAAGAGAAACAAAAAGCAGAAACTAATATGTGAACCGCCATCAACAAATCCTTGCCCTGCCTCCCTCGATTGCAAACCTTTCAAGCTAACCACCATAATTTATCGTGTTAACCAAATTCTTCAGTTCCCTCCCGCGTTGTACCAAGTAGATTCAAGTGCCCACATATATAACACTTCAATTTAAATTCACCAAGCGATGTGGGACTCAACTCATAGCATCATCTTACCCCACTTAAGAAGTCTTTTGGTCTACAACCCCTCACTTCACCCTACTTAAGAGGTCTTTCTAGTATTTGATGTTATAGTCTATCCCCTTTGGGACAACACATCCTCTTGTGGGGTTGAGTATGCACACTTTTGACTGGTCCAGGCTCTGATACCATTCTGTCACGATCCAGGATCCACATGATACAATATTATCCACTTTAAGCCTTAGCCTGCATAACTTTAAAACGAGTCGTACCAAGTAGATTCAAGTGCTTACATATACGACATTTCACTTTGACTTTACCCAGCGAAGTGAGACTTAACTCATAGCACCACTTCACTTTACTTAAGAGGTCTTTTAGTTTACAACCCCTCACTTCACCTCACTTAAGAAGTCTTTCTGGTTTTGGGCGTTGCACTTCATTCTTCCTTGGCCTATTTATTTTTTTGCTTCAATTGCTGCTAATAGTTTATGGCATCATTCTCGAATCCCTTGCAAGGAATCCCAAGAAATATGCGAAGTCCATTAACCCTCTTCATAACCCATTCGAATACCTCTGTCGCTTCCTCCAATTTAGATGACAAACCGACTATAAATTATCCACTACTCTCATGACCCTTTCTTGGTAGCTTGAATCGCCCATTTCCTAAGCCTTCTCCTTCAACCCCTCTTGCTAGACCATTCCCTATCTTTTGACTCCTTAAGATTGATGGAGGACTACCATTAGAAGCTTGCAGCACTGAACCATTCCAAACAGCCAAGCCCTCAGTCATCTGTTGTCTAATGGCCATTGAGAGATAACAAGTATACAGTTAAACAATGCATTTTCTTTTTTGATAAGTAACCGTTAAACCATATTGTAACATCTTATTATCATGCAGAGTTCTATGAACGTTCTCAGGTTTGTAAGTGCACGAAATATCAAAATGAATCCTGCTATACCTTTCATTTTTTTATAATTCAAACATACAAGGTTGATTGCCACTTAATTGTCATATAAATGGACAGAACTTAGTTCAATATACCTAGTTTCCAAGAACTGTATATTTTTTTTAAATTTTCTCATGACACAAAAGCTAGAGAATTTGGCAGTGACACTGCACAAGTGATTCCACCAAGTGAATAAAAACCAAAGGAAACAATTAGATCCTCTATAATTCAAATGAGAAGATCGAGGAGGAGGAGGACGAGGAGGAGGACGAGGAAGAGGGAGGGGGGAGGGGGCGCTCAGATAGAAATAATATCAACCAGTAATATGTTTGGTATTGCAATCATATTACCCCTGTATCTATTTATAAATAAAATTGACATAATAAGATTGCAGTTGCTTGATCCAACATACAAACAGTAAGTAATAATTTAATCTCGATGGAGAGGCGAGCTAACTTTAATCACCAAAGAAGCTTCAAAATACATCTTCCTATTTAACAAATTCAAAATATTCTATCACAAACATGTCATAGACAAACTTGAAATATATAGAATACAATGCCTAAAGATATTGGTGATGTGAAAAGAAGAAAAGGAAAAGGAATGCATAAACTGAGTCGATATGGTTTACATCTCATTCCAAGTAGTGTCCATCCTTTCTCCACACCCTAGCTATTCCCTTCTCCTTTTGCCATTGTTACCGTGAGGCGACGCCAGACTCTCCACAACTGTTGCCCCTTGAAACACCTTACTTTCAGGAAGCACAATCAACATGATCAATGACTCGTCTTTGGGTTTATATGTGGCTAGCTTTGTTCTATTAATTTGTAACAGAATGCTTCCATCCTTCATCCCACATAATGGAAACAAGTAATTGTGAATTCCTTGCAATGGAGATAGACTGAACAATTTAGTCCAAGTTTCCTTCACTCTATTCTCTTTCATGGTCCATATTTCCACACTGGAACCTTCATTAAAGTTTCAACTCACATAGAGGCAGCCTTCCAAAACACCCAATGTAAACAAAGATCCATGATCTATTTCATTGGGCATTGGCACCTCCCCGAATTTCTCCTTCGCTAAATCAAATGAAATGACTAGGTTATAGGAATTTGGAGAGGGAGCCATATCCTTCCAATTTAGAGCTCCATTCACTAATGGCCCCGGAAATGGATAAACCATGTGAGAAGCAGATTCTTGAATCCTTTTCCAAGAATTCCTCTTCAATGAAAAGATAGTGACCATAGATTCATTACACCTAATTTCACTGCCACAGTAAATTCCTTTCAAAACCTAGTATTCGTCATTGAATGAATCATCACCAAAACCAGTGTAGATGATTCCGGCTTCAGGGAACTGGCCTGGGTGTGATAGATAATTGTACTCTCTGGTTGATGGGTTCGACAAGATGAAATTGTCGAGGTCCAAGAGCATACATACCAACCCATTACAGGAGCCAACGGTGAAAGCACCAAGCGGCGGCAATGGAAAGTAGTCGAGCTTGGTAGCTGCATCGTCGAGATCGTTGTGTTGAGATGATATCTGGTTAGCAGTGTCTAGAGATTTGGAGTAGACGAAGAGTCTCGGGTGGTTGAGATTGGACTTTTTGGTTGACTGACAGAGGTGGGTTTTGGCGAATTTGGGATTGGAGATCAGAGAGCGCCGACTTGGAGACGCACTTGAATCGGAGGAGGGGGTTGACTGGGAGTCTCAATAGTACGTCTAGTATGATTTCGTCGGGGAGGGTCTCCATAGTGGCAGGGCCTGCTCAAGCCTGAGTGTCACGGGTTGCCACCCGTGGCACGTCTGGGGCCGCGAGGGACCTTGGCGTGGGGTATGTCTGAGCATGATTGGCCGGTGGCATGGCAATCTCGTAATTTGTATTTTCCATACTTATTGGATATATGGATTATGACTCCTCGAGGGGGTAGGATGTTTCTTCCTATCAGTTTGGAGATGGCTCAGAATGCTATTATAAGGGGGGGCATGGTGTTGACTCTACCACCCCTTGGTGCTACCGAAAGGGACAGCATTCAAGTGAGTGCCCCAAGGGAGTGGGCGAGACTTAGGGGCCAGCTGTGGCACGTGGCTGCAGTCCTCATGCTAGCCAAGGGGCTACATGGGCAGCATTGTGCCCGGTGGGGCAGATGTTGGGCATTGGCGTCAAGGATGAGGTTGTGGCATTCGCACCCGCTACGTCATAATTATAAAGTGGTGGGGCTTATGTCCATGACGAATTGGGCCTCGGTGTGCACACTTGCATGCCGTATGCCTTGTGTGCACTTGCGCATTGGGTTCACGCTTGTGTACACGGCCGCTTGGTTTGGCTAGCATTGGTGTCGCGGGGCAAAATGTTGTGGGCTTAACTGTTACTATTCGATGGTGCCTTTCCTTGCGGCCAGCCTTGACGCGGGGCGCTAAGAGCTTCATGGATGGAGGCGTTGTGCCTAACGGGTGATGTTTGGCTGGCGCGCATGTTTAGTTGCACATGGCTATATTGCTTGTGTTTTGAGAGGGACTGGCGGTAAGTACATTGCTTGTCATGTGTGCGCGCATTTGAGTATGGCATTGCTATCGCCTATAGCTTGGGTTGTCTTATGGCTTGAGCATCAGAGGTCCGTGCTTAAAGAGTTATGCGGGGCATTACGGATGGATCCTGGACAAGCGCATAATCTTATGCCTTGGTGTTTGAGTTTGGCGGGACTATTGCTTGGAGCATAGTCACCTCACGGGTGTATTCCGCTGTGTATGATCATGGTGGGTCGCATTACTGTATCCGTGTGGTGCCTGGCCTGCCAGCCCGTGACAGTTGGTATCAGAGCCCTAACCATCCGTGGGGTGCATTAATTGGGTGTTGCTTCTCTTATCCGTGTGGGCATACTCTTCAGTTGTGGTGGACTTCTCCCAGTGGGTTGTTTGCTTCAGATTGTTGGTTGTCGGTTTATCGGTGGAGTGAGTGTCATTCAACCTTTGGACGAATGGATTGGTGGCTCGAGCTAGCAGTTTCCAGTCTATATGGGCTGAATTCTTATGGTATCAGTGGACATGGTTGCTGTTTGAACCCCTTTGGTACCTTCTTAAAGTGGTTGCTTCAACAAGTTTTGGACGCGCGCTCGGTCCTTTGATTGTGGTTGTGGTGCACAATGCAGCAGGCCTTCTTAAGGATGTGCATGGGACCGACTTTGTAGTGCATAAACGCTTCTGTGTGTCAGATCAAATGATTTTGGTGCATAGCTAGTAGTACTGCTTTGTTGGATTGGTGGGTTGTTTCTGCAGTATGTGAGCTTGTGCAACTTGCTTCGTGTTGTGGGGATTTGCTTGCCTTCATTTGACCCTTGAGTTGGCCAAAACCGTTGGCAGCTTTGCTCGTATTATTGCATGGTTACTTTGTTGGCTTCGTGCTTGCTTAGTGAATTGTGCTCATTTCTGCGCTTGGCTGTTGGCATTGTGAAGAGCGTGTTTGTTCAACATTGTGTGTGGTCTTGCCTCGTTGTGATACATGTTGGCTAGTGGACGCCAGATGACTCAGTGGAGTTCATTGTTGCTAGAGAGCATTGTGTAGCGAGGGTTCATCAAGACATAAAGTCCTCCGGCGGAGGGAGGCATTTTGGGCAGACTTCTGGTGAAGATCAGAGGACCAGGCACTGAAGCTTTGCAAACTGATTTCGGGTGAAGGCTGAAGAGCCGAGGTACTGGAATAGTATGGGCTGATTTTAGGTGAAGGCTAGAGAGTTGAGGCACTGAAACAACATGGGTTGTCTTCGGGTGAAGGTCTAAGGACTGAGGTACTGGAGCAACATTGTGGAAACTTCGACAGTTGGAACCGTTTGCCAGTGGGCAGTGTTTACTTCGACAGTGCAGATGGACTTGCATCCGGTGGGAGTGCCGGTCAGATGGGAACTAGTGTGGGACAAAACCACAGGTTGTTGCGAGGGCATATTTGGGTCGTGCACAGGGTGAATTCTAATGTCAAGTAAGCTTTTGTGGGTTCAGCTGTGGAGTTTTGTAGAGGGTGCACGTGGAGTGCTCGTCGATGAGGGCATCGAGCCCTCGAAGTGGTGGAGGGTGCATGACGGCCAATGCATGCCTTTCTTTAGTGCGCGACGGACGACAACGCCTATTCAGGTACATGTTGCCAACGGATGGAGCAATATGGTACGGGGCACTTGCTTACAGGAGTTTGTGCTTGCTTTATGTGGTGGAAAAGGTGTCTTGTTTTGCTTTGCCGAGTTCAGTGTGGGAGTCTAGGCGAACCTTTGCTTCGAGTAGCTGTGGGGGCAGATTTGGTGAGACCGGATTTGTAGGCAATCAGCACGGAGGTGTTGGTCTGCGAGGAGTGGTGGCAACTCATCGTGGGGGCATATAAGCACTACCACATTCAGCGTTATGCTTGGCATCAACGAGGGCGTTGATTGCTCGAGTGGTGGAGAGTGTTAGGAGTTGGCACTGGGCTTTGGCATCATCGAGGACGATGATGGTTGAAGTGGTGGAGAATGTCACGGGTTGTCACGCGTGGCACGTCTGGGGCCACGAGGGACCTTGGCGTGGGGCATGTCTGAGCATGATTGGCCGGTGGCATGGCAATCTCGTAATTTGTATTTTCCATACTTATTGGATATATGGATTATGACTCCTCGAGGGGGTAGGATGTTTCTTCCTATCAGTTTGGAGATGGCTCAGAATGCTATTATAAGGGGGGGGCATGGTGTTGACTCTACTACCCCCTGGTGCTACCGAAAGGGACAGCATTCAAGTGAGTGCCCCAAGGGAGTGGGCGAGACTTAGGGGCCGGCTGTGGCACGTGGCTGCAGTCCTCATGCTAGCCAAGGGGCTACATGGGCAGCATTGTGCCCGGTGGGACAGATGTTGGGCATTGGCGTTGAGGATGGGGTTGTGGCATTCGCACCCGCTACGCCATAATTATAAAGTGGTGGGGCTTATGTCCATGACGGATTCGGTCTCGGTGTGCACACTTGCATGCCGTATGCCTCGTCTGCACTTGCGTATTGGGTTCACGCTTTGTGTACACGGCCGCTTGGTTTGGCTAGCATTGGTGTCGCGGGGCACAATGTTGTGGGCTTAACTGTTGCTATTCAGTGGTGCCTTTCCTTGCGGGCAACCTTGATGCGGGGCGCTAAGAGCTTCATGGATGGAGGCGTTGTGCCTAACGGGTGATGCTTAGCTGAGGCACATGTCTAGTTGCACATGGCTATATTGCTTGTGTTTCGAGAGAGACTGGCGGTAAACACATTGCTTGTTGTGTGTGCGCGCATTTGAGTATGGCGTTGCTGTCGCCTATAGCTTGGGTTGCCTTATGGCTTGAGCATTAGAGGTTCGTGCTTAAAGAGTTATGCGGGGTATTACGGATGGATCCTGGACAAGTGCATAATCTTATGTCTTGGTGTTTGAGTTTGGCGGGACTATTGCTGGGAGCATAATCGCCTCACGGGTGTATTCTGCTGCGTATGATCATGGCGGGTCGCATTACTGTATCCGTGTGGTGCCCGGCCTGCCAGCCCGTGACACTGAGGCAATCAAGGCGATTGCCCAAGTCTTCAAATTTTTAGGCCCAAAATTTTTAAAAATAATTTATTACAATTTAGTTTAAAATAATTTTTAAATATTTTCTTTGTAAAATGCCGCTCATCTTAAAAGAAAATGCTAAAATTACTTACACTAATTAATTTAATAAAAAAGTAAAGTCATAATTATTACTTTTTTTTACGATGAGATAGGCCAAAAGTCTCTTAAACAACTCTTTCTTTCTATAAAAAGTAAATAAATTCAGAAAAAGACAATAGTCCAAACCTATAAAACTCTCTCTCTATATGTGGCACAGATTGAAAATAAATTATCAAATATCATCAATTTCAAATAACTCATCAACTTATATAATTCGTTTTTTCTATTAACATATTCTCCTTTAATACTCTTATTTTGTGTTAGTACAACACTATTCTTCATTTTGTTTGGCACTAATAAAAATTGACACTATTAAAATTAATGTTTTATCTATGTTGTTGAATAACTTTGTTTATAATTTTCTTATTTCATAATTTGTTTTGTCATTTTTAGTAAAAATATTACTAATTTGGATATAATTTTCTGATTGGTCTGTTGTAGAAGTTGTACCAAATTCAAATTTTCATTTGCATTTATAATCTTATTATCAACGGTGATAAACGAGATTTTATTGTTGTATAGTTCCAAATTTCTAGTATTATCTAAATTTCAAGATTGTAAAATAGCCTTAACAAAAAGCAAAACAATATAATTGTATATACAAATTTTATAATAATATTAAAAATATAAAAAAAACCTCATAAAATTTCTCGCCTTAGGCTCCCAACAGTGTTGAACTGGCATTGCATAGTTGTTCCTCTCTCTCCTCTCTCTCTCTCTCTCTCTCTCTCTCTCTCTCTCAAAATTTGCTTCTTTGAACAACTTACTGTTCTGATTTCTACTAGTTCTGTCTCTCCCTAAAAATATCGTTGTTCTCCCTCAACTATACTAGCTCCACACACTCTCCCTCTCTCTCTCTCTCAAGGAGAGAGAGAGAGAGAGAGAGAGAGAGAGAGAGAGAGAGAGAGAGAGAGAGAGAGAGATGCAGATTTTCACTATTAGATTTATCTAAACCATGAACTCTAACCCTAACCCCAACAACAGAACGCCCGTTGGAACCTTGATAAGTGTGGGAAAAAGAAAATTTTCTTATAATATTTTTCTCACTCCTTTTCTTTGTCATTTTTTCCTCTCACAAGTTCTAAAAAGGACTTCATTATTATGTTTTGGATTGCTCTAGATGGTTACCAACATATTAAACTTGTGCCTTATTAAGGGAAGGTACACAAGAACTTCATGTCAAGCCGTAAATTACTAGGGACTTATGGAAAAGAAAAATGTTATTATCTTATAGTGTTTGGGACAAGAGAAAAGTAATAAAAAAAGTGAGAAAAAAAAAATAAAAGAGTAGTTTTTTTCTTACTTTTTTTCTTTATTTTTTTTTTCACAAAATTCTTGTTCCAAACCATAGTTGCATAGAGGTGGAAATGCGTTTTCTTGGAAACGCATTTTTAGGACGGGTGTGAAACTTATTTAAAAAATTTAAAAAAACGTTTCGAAAATGTAGGGAAACATTTCAGAAACTCTTGAAAAATTTAGGAGAAACTCTTGAGAAACGCTTTGGAAACTTAAAATATTAATTTTTATATTTTTTTTTCCTTAAGTTCTAAGTAAGTATCTATGAAATTATTTGTATAGGTTTCTACTAAGTTTTTCAAAGGTCTCTACTAAGTTTTTTTCAAGGTTTCTACAAAGTTCTCCAAAGGTCTTTACTAAGTTTCTTAAAAGCCTCCTTTGAGTTTCGAAAAGTTTCTTATGAAGTTTCTCAATTGTTTCCCGGTTTCTGTTTCCCCTATATTTTTTGGCCGCGTTTCCCACTTCTGTTTCCCTTAACGTTTCTCGCTTCCGCTTCTCATTTTGGTAACTATGTTCCAAACACAACCTTATTTTATAAAATTTTACAAAATATTGTGATAGTGACATTTTTATAATTAACATTCATTACGATGAGTTTTGTGTTGGCTATGTTTGATTTGAAGTAAAATATTTTACATTAAAAAATATTTTTTAAGTAAACTATTTATGCGTAAAATAATTACAAAAAATTTATTTTTAGTTGTTTGGTTGCCAATTTTTTAAAATACTTGATAAAGAAAAACAGTGGGTTCAGTTTAGCATGCTCAATTGATTGAACAAGGATAGCAAGATCAAAAGGGGGGGGGGGGGGAGCAAATCTACCTTCATAGCCACAAGAACTTCATAGACTTGTTTTGAAAAGATGGAGGTTTAGGAAACCTAGACTTAGGAAAGAGAGGAGACTTAGGAAAGATTTGACTTGAAAGGGTTTAAGAAAGATTCGACTTGACCCGAAAGAGTTTTAGAAAAGATTAGATTTAGGAAAGGTTCGAATTAGGAAAGTTTCGTTTTAGGAAAGTGTCACTTTAGGAATGTTCCGTTTTAGGAAAGTTTTGGTTTAGGAAAGTTTCGAATTAGAAAAGTGTCATTTTTGAAAAGTTTTGTTTTAGGAAAGTTTCAATTTAGGAAAGTGTTCGAATTAGAAAAGTTTTCATTTTAGGAAAGGTTTTGAAATTAGGAAGTTTTGAAAGTTGTAAGGTATAGAATTTAGAAAGTTTTAACTTAAGAAAGTTTCGAATTTAGAAAGTTTTGGATTTGGAAAGATTTGAGATTTAGGAAGTTTAGAAATCTAGAAAGATTTAAAATTAAGAAAGTTTAGAGTTTTGGAAAGATTTGAACTTAAGAAATATTTAAAGATTTAGATTTGGAAAGTTATGGAATTTAGGGAAGGTTGGAATTAGGGAAAGTTTAGATTAAGAAGGATTTGGAAGTTTAAAGTTTAAGGAAATATTTAGAAGTGTAATTTTTGGAAACTTAAGGTTTAAGAAAGTAGGAGATTAGGAAGGATTTGAATTAGGAAAGATTTGGGTTTGGAAGAATTGAGATTCCTATTTCCTAAAACAAGGATTGGATTTTGTTTCTAAAAAGAGATGTTTTGATTTCGTTTCCAAAAACGGAGGATAGGACTTAGTTTCCTAAATGGGAAGATTGTGTTTGGTTTCCTAAAAGGAAGATTGGATTGGGCATCCTAAAGGGGAGATTGGATTTGACATGAATATGGAAAGATGGAGTTTTGAAAATCCTAGTTTTGGGAAAATTATAGTTTCGACGTAGAAAAGAGGTTTTGGAAATATACATAGTTTTGATGTAGAAAACAAGAGGTTTTGGAAACCTAGGCTTTGAGGCCAAAGTAAGGGATTGGAAATCATGCTTTTGGGAAAGAAAATTAGGGTTTTCTGATTGTTGGCTCTAAGGTTAACTTGGACACCAAGGAAGGAGATTTTGGAAAGTAATCCTAGAGAGGAGTTTTTAGAAAGTGAATTTTGAAAAGAGTTTTTGGAAAGAAATCTTAGAGAGAAGTTTCTAGAAAGTGAATTTTGAAAAGAGAAAGTTTTTGGAAAAAAAATCCTATTGAGGAGTTTTTAGAAAGAGATTTTTAGGAAAGAGATTTAGGAAGAAATTTTTCTAAGAAGGAAACCTAGGAAGCATTTTTAGGAAAGGAATTTTAAAGAGAGTGTTTTGGAAAGGAGTTGAAAAGGAGTTTTTGAAAAATAGATTTTTGGAAGGAACTTTTGAAAACAATTTTGGAAAGGAGAGTTTTAAGAAAGCATGTTGAAAAAGAGAGTTTTAGAAAGAGAGTCTTTTGAAAAGAGAGTTTTTAGGAAGTATAAAAATGTCTCACTTTCTTAAAGCAATTCTAACCATAAGAAGGTTAGAACCACTTTAAGAAAGTGGTTTTGAAAACAACAAGGATTTGAAAACATGGACCATGTTGGTCACTTTAAATGTAACACTTTCCTAAAGCAACCCTAGCCATGAAAAGACTAGAATCACCCTACAATTGTGATTTTGAAAGAGAAGATTTTGACGCCATTTTGAAAACAAGTTTAACACAAGTTTTGAAAACGCGTTTGAAAACAAATTTTAGAAGAATGCAAGATCATGATATGCACAAGGCAAATTTGGGGTCGTGAACATACAATGTTAAGGCTTCACCACATAATCAAAGGGGCTGAACCCGCGTGGTCTCCGGTTAGGCTAAAAAAAAGCCCCCGACACGGTGACTCTCTAATAGCCTAATCCTACACATGGACCGGGAATCTCCTTATTTCAAGCTTGCAAAGAAAGGGGGGGAAGAAGATGAGGGATTAAAATAGAAGAAAACCCAAGTGGGTTAGGAGAGAGAAGAGAGAGGGGGAAGTGCAAAAACTTAAAGAGAAAGCCTATCTTGTCTTGTTTATTTCACTTTACTTTGCGCGCCTTGCTTTTCTTCGGTCTTCGCTTCACTTTAGTCTTGATTGTCGGGAACTTTTTTTCGATCTTCAGGAGCTTCGAGTTGTAGCACTTCAAGTCTTCAATGGAGGATTGAGGCTATATAAGTGTGTAGGAGTGTGTATGAGTGTAAATGAAGCTAGGGTTTGTGTATGGTGGCTAGGGTTTGGAAAACCTAGAGAAGCTAGGGTTTAGGGAGGCTATAAGCTCTGTATATCGAATATTAGGATTTTCAGACAGAGTTTGCAGACCTTTTTCACGCTGGAGGAGGCTTTGTATTTATAGACAAAGGAATGACCTGGCGCCTGTTGTAGTGGGGCTAGGCCAAAAATGCTTCTGACGCCACTGGGAGTGGCGCCAGCCAGTTAGGGAAGTTTTAAGGTCGGCAAACAACGTATATTGAGAAGATTTGGGTGCCTGTACTAGTAACTACCATACAATTTTTAGCCTGGCTTCACTAGGAGTGACTCCGGAAAGTCCGGAAAGGATTTAAGGGACCGAGAATGACTCGGAGAGCCAGAAAGGGACAAGAACTCTTAGAATATTGTCTTAGGGACCAAGGACTTGAAAAGTGATGACAAGATTTATTAGAAGGGTTGATCGGGTCATTAGGGGCAAAATGGTCAACCAGGCCGGAAGGCTGCCGGGACGGACTCAGAATGTCTCGGAGGAAGACTCGAGGTTTGGAAACTCGAGGTTTAATACCCAGAGTCGGTGTGGTTAGAAAAGGCGACCGGCCCGCCAGGGGCAAAACGGTCATTTTTCACCAGGTTTGCCGGAATTGACTCAGAATGATCCGGAAAGATAAAGGAAGGCTAGGAATACTATAAGGAGCATTCTCGAGAGGCTACCGGTTTGATACCTATAGCTGGTGTGGTTCCCGGGGCACTCGGATGCCTAGAGGCAAAATGGTCATTTAGCTTTAAGTGGGCTTTACGAGCCCACGAAGCGACTGTTGAACTAAATTCAAGTTTAGAAGGTAGGTTAGAGTCTGGACATGCGTGTGATGTGTAAAAGTAAGCCCAGTCGGACTAGAGATTGCCGAGCGGGCAAAAATGGGGTGCTTACAGCTGCCCCTCTTTTTCTGTCTTCGCTTGTCGAAGACAGAAAACGATAAAGTAAGAGCCCTATGTTGACCGCGAGGTGATCGAAGGGACTGAAAGAAATTGAATCCGAAGAACAGTTACCTCGAGTAACTGGTCGATGCTTGGTATTTTGACTGGTAAAATGATACTCTTTTGGGGAAATTAATGCTCCTTGAACTGGAGCTCTATCTGGCAAAACGCTGTTCCTCTGGGGAAGTCCAAGGTTGACTTCTAATATCTCTTGAACCGGCACTCCGTCTGGTTAAACGTTGCTCCTCTGGGGAAGTCCAAGGTTGACTTCTGATATCTCTTGAACTGACACTTCGTCTGGCGAAACGCTGCTCCTCCGGGGGAGTCCAAGGTCGACTTTTGATATCTCTTGAATCGGCACTCCATCTGGCGAAGCGCTTCTCTTCTGGGGAAGTCCAAGGTTGACTTCTAATATTTCTTGGACCAGCACTCTGTCTAGCGAAACACTGCTCCTCTGGGGGAGTCCAAGGTCAACTTCTAATATCTCTTGAACCAGCACTCCGTTTGGCGAAATGCTGCTCCTCTGGGGAAGTCCAAGGTTGATTTCTGATATCTCTTAAACTGGCACTCCGTCTGGCGAAACGCTGCTCCTCTGGGGAAGTTCAAGGTTGACTTCTAATATTTCTTGGACCGACACTTCGTCTGGCGAAACATTGCTCCTCTGGGGAAGGTCTAAGGTTGATTGGGGAGGTCGAGGGTGGGCCATTACCCAATTCCTTGCTTCTTATCAACTAGGGAAGTCTAAACTTCCTGAGGTGTATGCCAATGTTGGAGATGTCTAAGGTTACTTGATCGCAGGATGGCTTTTTAGCTCCATTTTGTATATTAGCTTGTTCCTTGTTTCCTATTTGAGAGAGAAAGACATAGAGTTAGTTTTTATACAAAAACAGTTTAAAAATGCCCTAGTAAGGGGTGCCATTTTTTTATGACGATTGCACATGGGATTAAAATACATGATCTATTTTTATGAATGCATAGGTTTATATAAGAATTGAATTGAATACGTGTCCTACCTTTTTATGAATGCACAGGTTCACACAGAAGTGGAATTGAATGCATGTCATACTTTTGGATAATGCATATACATGAATAGAATTAAATGTAATGTCCCCCATTTTTGTGATAAATGCATAGATTTATGTAAGAATTGAATTAAATGCATGACCTACTTCCTTACAAATGAACAGGTTCATACAGGAATGCAGTTGAATGCATGAGTAGATATAAACCACACAGGAATCTAAATGGATGTACAGGTTATACATGTCATAGATGCATCAATACTACATGTATATAAGTTATGTACAAAGAATGTCCCAGGATTGCCCCAGGGCACATACTCTTAAGATTTTGTTACCTTTTCAGGATTCTGTCCCATTCAGTTTTGCCCCATTCTTATCGGGGTGTGATAGCATTTGCATTATTCTCCAGGGATCTCGACCTTTTGGTTTGCTATCTTATCCCTACTTTCTACAGGGTTGCTGTTTGGGTTTTTCTAATCTCACTTGGTTTTCTCTCTCTGATTTCCAAAATGCCACCATGGCTAGAGTGATAACTCGCATGCCCTTTGCAGAGCGATAAACAGCTAAGCCCTCAATCCGGGAAGACTTCTTCTAGGACCGTAATGTAGGCTGGGTTTAGGGGTTGTAAGAAACGAAAGGATATTTAGGCTCAAAGATCTTCTTTTAATGGGTTGTTTAAACCAAAACCATCTGAGCACACCTTGGAGCATGAGATTGCCCCTTGCATTCCTTCCTTTCTTATCTTAGTTGTCTTGGTATTGTTCAGGCTTATTTGGACTAAGCAATTTTCATTGATCAGAGAGGAATTTAATTTGGACCGTAACGTAGGCTAAGTTAAGGGGTTTATGAATGAAAAGTATACGCAAACTCAAATTTGATACTGTTTCTAGTAGGGTTTAGATCCTCACCATCCTTAGTTGGTCTTCTAGTGGGGTTTCGTCCCCTGATATCCTCTAGCTTCAGCAACACATCTGGCTCGTTTAGATCAAGCAATCTTTCTCAATCAGAGTGGACTTTAGTAAGGTTGTAATGTAGGCCATGGTTTGGGATTTAACAAGAAAAGGTAAAGGCTTAAACCTATTGCTTCTACTGGGCTTTCTTATTACCTAGGATCACCTTTGAACATATATTCTTTAAAGTGTTCACCTTTCTTGTAGTCTAATCCTTGACCTTATGACGGAGTTTTCTAACATTTGTCCCTTAACTTCTGGCCTTTCTATATGTTCTTCAAGATAATACAAATATATTTTTTCTTTTCGGCCTCCTACCCCTTGGCAACTCTTTTCCTTTGCTGTTCTTTTTCATGTCTTTTCTTTCTTTTTATGAAACGAACAATTCTGCAACCCTTGTTTTCCTTTGACCTTTTTCTGAACAACTCAATCTAACCCATTGTAAGCACCCCATTTTTGACCGCTCGGCAGTCTACACTCCGTCCAGACTTGTTTTCAAGTCATTGTGGGCATATTCCAATCGAAACCAATCCTCTAGGTTCAAATTCCATCTTTCCATCGCTTCGCGGGCCTGTCAGGCCCAAATAGAGGCAAAATGACCAAAATGCCTTTAGGGGCATTATCCTTTCTTATTCCAATTCCAATCCCTCTCTCGAGACAGTTTATTTCTCGAGACGGTCTGAGTAGCAAAACTACTCACAAAACCGTTAGAGTAGCGAAAATACTCACAAATAGGTCGATATAGGGAATTGGCAACAAACCCCTGTGTCACGACGACCGCCGTTAGAGTGGCGGAAACACTCACAATCCAGGCACGTCTTTTCGGAGACAGTAAGACCCCTTTCTAATCCCACTCTCGAGACAGTTTATTCCTCGAGACGGTTCCAATCCAGGCACGTCTCTTCGGAGACGGTAAGACCCCTTTCCAATCCCACTCTCGAGACAGTTTATCCCTCGAGACGGTTCCAGGCACGTCTCTTCGGAGACGGTAAGACCCCTTTCCAATCCCACTCTCGAGACAGTTTATTCCTCGAGACGGTTCCAATCCAGGCACGTCTTTTCGAAGACGGTAAGACCCCTTTCCAATCCCTCTCTCGAGACAGTTTATTCCTCGAGACGGTCCAAGTAGCGAAACTACTGACAAAACCGTTAGAGTAGCGGAAATACTCACAAAACAGTTAGAGTAGCGGAAATACTCACAAAACCGTTAGGGTTGCGGAACTCACAAAACCGTTAGAGTAGCGGAAATACTCACAAAACTGTTAGGGTAGCGAAAATACTCACAAAACCGTTAGAGTAGCGAAAATACTCACAAAACCGTTAGAGTAGCGGAAATACTCACAAATAGGTCGATATAGGGAATTGGCAACAAATCCCTGTGTCACGACGACCGCCGTTAGAGTGGCGAAAACACTCAAAACCCAGGTCAACACTAGTGTCTGTTAGCCCGCTTCGGTGAAAAATGACCAAACTGCCCTTAGAACCTTTTCCGAGACTTTCCGGTCAAGATGACCATTTTGCCCCTAAGCATCCGAATGCCCCGGGAACCACACCGGCTCTGGGTATCAAACTGGTAATGTCCCGAGAATAATTTTTATAGTATTCTCAACCTCCCTTTATCTTTTCGGATCATTCCGAGTCAGTTCCGGCCAACCCGGTACAAAATGATCGTTTTGCCCCTAGAGGGCCAGTCTCCTTTTTCGACCACACCGGCTTTGGGTATCAAACCGGTAATGTCTTGAGACTACTGTTTATAGTGTTCTCAACCTCCCCTCACTTTTCTGGATCATTCCGAGTCAGTTTCGGCAAACCAGGTGCGAAATGACCATTTTGCCCCTGGTGGACCGGTCTCCTTTTTCGACCACGCCGGCTTTGGAAATTAGACCGGCAACCTCTGGGAACATTCTAAATAATGTTTCCAGATCCCAAGTCTTCTTCCGGGACAGTCCGAGTTTGTTCCGGTAATTTTCTGGCCCGATTGACCGTTTTGCCCCTAAAGGCCTGGTCAACCTTTCCGACCCACCTTATCTTCATTTTTTAAGTCAAATACCTCCAGGACACTATTTTAAGTGATCCTGCTCCTTTCCGGCCTTCTGGGTCATTCCTGGCTCCTCCAAATCATTCCCGGACTTTCCGGAGTCATTCCTAGTGAAGCCAGGCTAAAAATTGCATGGTAGTCACTAGTACAGGCACCCAAATCTAGTCAAAGATACGTTGCTTGCCAACTTTAAATCTTTTCTAATTGGCTGGCGCCACTAGTAGTGGTGCCAAGCCAAAAAATGGCCTGGCGCCACTCCTAGTGGCGCCAGTGTAAAGTTTGCCCTGGCGCCACTGCAACAGGCGCTAGGTTTGTCCAACTTCTATAAATACAGAGCCTCATTCAACGTGAAAAGGGTCTGCAAACTTAACCTAAGAATCATATATTTCGATATACAGAACTCGAGCACCTCCAAAAACCCTAGTTTCCTTAGGTTCTCCAAACCCTAGCCACCCTACACTAAACCCTAGCCACTATATACAAACCCTAGCCTCCTATATACTCATACACTCCCCCATACACTCATACACTAGCCTTCAACCATCCTTTGAAGACTTGAAGAGCTGCCATCCAAAGCTTGAAGATAACTCTTGAAGACTGAAGGTGAAGATCAAGACAAAGACCGAAGACTGAAGACAGCGCGGCCCGCAAAATAAAGAAGACATACGGTAGGCTTTCTCTTTAATTTTCTGTACTTCCCCCCTCTCTCTTCTCTCTCCAACCCACTTGGGTTTTCTCTATTTTAATCCCCCATCTTTTTCCCCCCCTTTCTTTGCATGCTTGAAACAAGGGGATTCCCGGTCCATGTGTAGGATTGGGCTATTGGAGAGTCACCGTGTCGGGGGCTTTCTTCTAGTCTAACCAAAGACCACGTGGGTCCAGCTCTCTTGATTATGTGATGAAGCCTTAACCTTGTATGTTCACGACCCCAAATTGCATTGTGCATATCATAGTCTTGCATCTTCCGAAATTCATTTTCAAAGTCGTTTTCAAAATCGTTTTCAAACTTGTTTTCAAAATTGCATTAAAATCTCTTTTTCAAAAACTTGTTTTCAAAACCACAATTCTAGGGCGATTCTAGCCTTCCCATGGCTAGGGTTGCTTTAGGAAAGTGTTATATTAAAAGTGACCTTTTGGTCTATATTTTCAAACCTTGTTTTCAAAACCACTTTCTTAAAGTGGTTCTAGCCCTCTTATGGCTAGAATCGTTTTAGGAAAGTGAGATGTTTTTATACGTCCAAAAACTCTCTCTTCAAAAATCTCTTCCTAAAAATCTCTTTTTCAACATACTTTCCTAAAACTCTCCTCTTCAAAATTGTTTTAAAAAAAAAAAAACTCCCTTTCAAAATCTATTTTTCAAAACTCTCTTTTTCAACTCCTCTCCAAAATCTTTTCCTCAAAATTCATTTTCTAAAAACACTCCCTAGATTCACCTTCCTAAAAACTCTCTCAAAAAACCTTTCTAAAAAACTCTCTTTTTAGAATCTTTCTTCTAGAAATTCCCCTTTAGGATTTTTCTTCCAAAAAACACGTTTCTAAAAACACACTTTCCAAACTCCTTCTCTTTAAAATCTTTTTCCAAAAACTCCCTCTTCAAATTCACTTTCCAAAAACTCCTCCCTAGGATTCCCTTCTAGAAAATCTTCGTCTCCAAAAATGCGCTTTCCAAAAACTCTTTCCTTAGAGCCCAAATCAAGCTCTAGAATTCACGATTAGGAAACCCTAATTTTCTTTCCAAAAACATGATTTTCAAATTTTGCCCTAAACCTAGGTTTCCAAAACCTCTTGTTTTCACATCCAAACTATACATGTTTCCAAAACCTCTTTTCTACGCTAAAATTTCACACTTTCAAAACTAGGGTTTTTGGAATCTCCCTTTCCAAATCCTTGCCAAATCCTATCTTTCCTTTAGGAAACCAAATCCAATCCTCCGTTTTTGGGAACAAAATTAAACCTTTGCTTTTAGAAACCAAATCTAATCCCTTCCAAATCCAAATCTAATTCAAATCCTTCCTAAACTTTCACTTTCCTAAATCTTAAGTTTCCAAAAATTTGAACATAAAAATCTTTCCTAAATTTTTAGAATTCAACCCTTTCCTAATTTAATCCCCTTTCTAAATCTTAACTTTCCAAATTCAAGTTTTCAAAACCTTTCCTAAATTCAAGCCTTTCCTAATTTCAAGACTTTCTAAAATTCAAACTCTAAACTTTCTAAATCCTAAACTTTCTAAATTTCAAACCTTTCTAAAATCAAAACTTTCTAAATTTGAAACTTTCTTGAGTTAAATCTTTCTGAACTTCCAAATTTTCTAAATTCTAAACTTTCCAAAAATTCAAAATCTTTCTAAACCTAAAACTTTTCTAAACTCAAAGCTTTCTTAATTCAAGACTTTCTTAAGTTGAAACTTTCTTAATTCAAACATTCCCTAAGCTGAAAGCTTTCCTTTTTTTAACCTTTCCTAAAACGAAACTTTCTTATTTTCAAAACTTCCTTGTTTTCAAAGCTTTCCAAATTCAAAACTTCTCTTTTTCAAAACATTTCTAAATTCAAAACTTTGCTATTTTCAAAACTTCCCTATTTCAAAAAGTTTCCTAATTTGAAAACTTTCCTAATTTGAAACTTTCTTAATTCAAAACTTTCCTAAAGTTGAAACATTCCAAATTCAAAGCTTTCTTAAGTTGAAACTTTCCTAATTTCAAAACTTTCCTAAATCAAACTTTTCCTAATTCAAACATTTCCTAAATCCAACCTTTCCTAATCTCCTAAACCTTCCAAGTAGAGTCAAACATTTCCTAAGTCTAGGTTTCCTAAACCTCCATCTTTCCAAAACCAAGTCTTTCCAAAGCAAGTCCAATCTTCTCAATTTCAATTTCCAATCTCCTTTTCTAATCTCAAATCAAACCCAATTTTCAATTCAATCTCTTTCTTCAAATCAACTCTTCTATTTTCAATCGGACTCTTGTCCGAACTACGACTGACCTGATTCCCCCAAAGGGATACGTAGGCAACCTTCATAGGTGCGGTCACAACACATTTCAAACTTTCAATTCCACCCTCCTGGGTGTGGTTTTCGAAATCTTCTCAAATCTCAAATTCCAATTTCAAAATTTCTATTTTCAAATTTCTATTTCCAAATTTTCAAACTTTTCAATTTCAATTCTATTTCTTCAAATCTCTTTCAAATCAAATCAAACTCTTTTCAAATCTATTTTTCAATTCTCCTCTATTGCACTTGCATATCATGCATCATATTTTTCAAACATTGTTTTTCAAAGTGGATAGGATTGGACATGGGTTAATTAAAGACTCTCATAGGTGAATCTAGGGTAGATTGACATGTAGGTACCAAAAGGGCGGGGTAGGGTGATAGCTTAGTGCGTCTTCCCTACACGTAACCAACCTTCGAACTTAGATCACTGTTTTCAAAGACCAAAAGGAGTTATTTTTCAAAAAGGGCTAAATGTTTTCCAAAGGTTGCCAAACAACCTGTTTTTCTGAAAAACCCTCTCTTGAGGTGGTATTTTCAAAAACCTTTTTCCAAAGACCCTAAGTGTAGTCCTCGGATTATCCTTAGTTTTTAGGTGACCTAACTCACCTTAATCAAGTTAGGTGGCGACTCCAAATCTTTTTCAAAAGCCCTTTATTCAAACCAATTTTTCAATTCAAACCTAATCACACTCATTCTTCTAGGAGGGTGAGTTCTAACGAGAGAGTACATCATTTTTCCCGCTTGGGTGAGTATTCCTCGAGTGCGAAAAATCTGGGTGCGACACCCATTATGGGTGATGATCCCTAGGTTAGGGTTTCTTTCTAGAGAATAAAAGGTAACTAGCTCAACAGGTTTGACAAGGGTTGTTTTTAACTGTATGGAAAATGAAATGAGGACCCATCTTCATTTTGAACAAGATTGGTTGATCCATAGAGCCTTTATGTTACTTCAGCTTGATGGTCGATGACATTCTCCACCAGATCTTCTGTTGCTTGTTTGCCCTAAGGTAGGGGAATGGTTTCGGATCGGGGTTAACAAAAATCTTTCGCTTTCTGCGAGGCACTAGTGGGTTAAGCAAAAGGGATATTTTTGTGTATGGTAGCAGAATCGAGGGCCTCTAATCATTTCAAATTAAATTGCTTAGTCCATAAAGTCTTTGTATAAAATTTAGACAATGCACCTAGAGATGATGTGTTTATGCCAGTAACCCCTATATATTCCATTAAATCAACCACTCTGTGCCTACCCCGATGTGGGGGATGGTTCTTGGTTTAGGGATATTTGAAAAGAAATTATGTACGGCTCTAGTGGGTTGAGCAAAAGGGCAGTGTTTATTTGGGATAAACAGAACAATGGCTCCTCATCATTTTGAGTACTCGGCTGCCCATCGCTTAGCCAGGATATCACGTAAGTGTCGCCTTTTCACTCCACACCTCTCTATTGAGACTGTTTTCTTCCTATCTCTCACTCTCTCTACGTCTCTCAAAAGTTTTAACCCTTCTTTGAATCGGTTGCTCATGCTATCCCATCCTTCAAGCCGAGTCATTACAAAATGGAAAAAGATCCTTAAAAGTAATAATTGTCCACAAGAGTATGAGACAAAGGGGATAAACTGGAAACTACCTATTTTCATTTAAAAATATGATTACATAGCATGCAATGTTTATTTAAAGAAGATATGCGAGAAATAGAGAGATGAAAAGAAAATAGACGAATTTTGTGAAAACTTTCCTTTTCATTGCACTTTGGAAAAAACCCTCCAGAGAGGTCACAGAGTCACACCAATTTCTTCTATGCTTCATCGGGCGGTTCCTCGCCTAGGTGCTGATGACTCCAGCGTCGATCAAATCTTGTATCTTGTGCTTCAGGAAGAGACAATGCTCAGTATCATGCCCCTGTCTTCCAGAATGGTACTCACAAACAAGAGTCAGGTTAAAAGTACGGGGTAAAGGATTTGGCAACGGTGGGGCAAGTATGGGGGTCAGAAGGTTAGCTTGTAAGAGGTCATGATAGGCTTTTGTTTGGGTGCAGGTTAGGGGGGAAAAGACACGAGGTTGACGGGCCTTCTTGTTGGGGTTGAGATGTTGTTGGGCTGTGATGGGCCCGGGAGTAGGTGCTTGAGTAGCCACGGGGGTCTGAGATTGGTATTGGGGGTGACATTGCGGTGGTTGAGCAGGCAAGATGGCAGACACTTTTCCCTCCTTTCGGCCCATTTTCGATGCTGTGGGCACCTTCCTTACTAAGCTTGCAGAAACTTCTTTAGCATAGGGGTCAACGATCCTTCCAGTTTTTAGGCCATTTTCTATCATCTCTCCTTGCATGATAAGCTCAGAAAAGTTTCTCCCGACATTTGTGCAGAGCTTTTCGTAGTATATGCCCGAGAAGGTATGTACGAACAGTTGAACATATTCCTTATCTTCTAAAGGGGGATTAACTTGCGCTGCTGCTTCTCGCCATCTAAGGGTATAACTTTTGAAGCTTTCTTTCTCTTCTTTACTCATTGCCATCAAGGACCAACGGTCAGAAGTGAGGTCTATGTTGTGGCGATATTGGGCTTTAAATGAGTTGACCAGCTCAATCCAGGCGGTGATCCTCCTTAGGTCTAGACGGGCGAACCATTGCAAAGCAGACCCCATGAGACTGTGTTGGAATAGTTGCATGAGGAGCTCCGGATCGTTGCCATGACCACTTATCACTCTAGCATAGAGACGAAGATGAGCGACGGGGTTACCAGTGCTATCATACTTCTGGAAGTCAGGCATTTTGAACCTAACAGGTCTCTGGTGGTCAGGAAAGAAACATAACTCGTCATAGGCAGTGAATTAGTAAGTGTCGTGGCCGTGGAAACTTCGCAGTGAATCCTCTAGCCCTTGGATTTTCAGATTGAGAGGGTCCAGGGGGGCCTTATTTACCACAGGTGAAAATAATATGGTCTCGTCCTCTTCAGCGCTGATCCCTTTGGCATCTTCCTTATTTCTCCCAGCATTATCAGACTGGCGCACGATCCTTGGACTAGCAGGTTCGGGTTCTTTTGACGAAGTCATGGATGATGATGGGACTGCAGCAGTATCCTTCATAGCCATAGTTTGAATGAGTTTGAGCATCTCATCCATCTTGGTCCTCATTTCGTTGACCTTTTCTCGAGAAATTGGAGAGGACTCTTCAGGGTTAGCAGCCATCAGTAATGCTCTTTGCCGAGTGATAATGGGATCCCTAGGTGGATGTTGCCCCTTTTTAGGAGCAATGTTGACTCAGTGCAAGGTGATCTCTATAAATAAAAAGGAAAAAAAAAAGAAAAACACAAATCGCAAGTCAGTTTTTGGTTTTTAGAGAGCTTTATGCAATACATGTCATAAGGTGCCCCTCTTTTAGGAGGGAAGCTAAACATGATGAATTGGCTCACTTTTGGAGATATGGGATTTGCCCCTGTATGCAGATGCCTTACCGTCAGTTGGGAACCTTTCCTTCGTTCATGCATTTATTCACTCACTCATTCGCGAAAAATAAAGAAATACATTTAACTTCGGGTTTAATATACAACAGAATTGAAATAAATTTAAACAGGGGGAGAGGGAACATGTTCCTTTGGGGGTTCCACCTATCTAATTTTACAAAGGAAAAACCTAAACTACTCTTGAGTTTTTGGATTCGCCTTCGTTGGATTTGATGTCGAGGAGGTCGTTGAGAGACCTTGTTGATCGATTGCCCCTTGTCTTCTTGGCAATCCTATCTCCGTGAGCATAGAGGGATTGGGGCCCCTCTTATGGAATGAATTGAGGTGCATGCCATGAGTCCTTAGGGTTACATGGGAACCCTTAGGGTTTAGGTAGGTTTAATGTAAGGGAGAGTGAACTAGGTGTCATTCTCAATGGATTGATCATATGCATGAACATGGGTATGCAAAGAGTATAAGGAGAGAAAAGAGTATAAGGAGAGAAAATGCAACAGCAAGGTAAACGTGCATGCATGAGCAGTTAAATAGGTATTATAACAGTATGAATACAGTCATTATAATAACAAGAATAGATAGGTATAAATGAAAGTAAGAGCAGCCACCCTTTCCTCTATGGTTTTGGAAAACAGTGCGCGTGTCTTAAATCCGGCAGATGTTCGGCTATGCATGGTGTCTATATGAGCATGAGGTTGAGGGTTGACTAATGCGTCCTAAAAAGGCTCGGTCCTCGGATCTTCAAACCTAGGCCCACTCCCCGAGGTGGTGCCATGATCGGTTGGTGATCCGAGCGGGGAATCATCAAGAGGCCGTAGGTGAAGTGTTGCGCCCAGATTTTTTGCACTCGAGGAATACACACACAAGCGGGAAAAATACTGTACTCTCTCGTTAGAACTCACCCTCCTAGAAGAATGAGTGTGACTAGGTTTGAATTGAAAATAGATTTGAATAAAGGGCTTTTGAAAAAAGTTTGGAGTCACCACCTAACTTGATTAAGGTGAGTTTGGTCACCTAAAAACTAAGCATAATCCGAAAACTACACTTAGGGTTGTGAAAAATGATTTTGAAAATATCTCCTCAAGAGAGGGTTTTTAAGAAAACAGGTTATTTAGCAACCTTTAGAAAATATTAAGCCCTTTTTAAAAAATAACTCCATTTTTGGTCTGTAAAAATAGTGATCCTAGGTTCAGAGGTTGGTTACGTGTAGGGAAGACGCACCAAGCCATCACCCTACCCTGCCCTTGCGGTACCTACATGTCTATTTACCCTAGATTCACCTATGAGAGTGTTCAACTAACTAATGTTCAATCATATCCACTTTGAAAAAGAATGTTTAAAAAGAAATTTAACATGATGCATGATATGCAAGTATAAGGAAAGAGAATTGAAAAATAGATTTGGAAAGAAATTGATTTGATTTGAAAGAGATTTGAAAAGATAAATTAGAAATTGGAAATAGAAATTTGGAATAGATCATGGAATTGAAAACTTGGAAGAGATTAGGAAATTGGAAACTTGAAGAAGATTATGGAATTGGAGATTTGAAAAAAGTAGTAAAAATAGAAATTTGAAAACTGTTGTGGAATTAGAAACTTGAAAAATGTTGTAATTGCACCTATGTGGGTTGCCTACGTATCCTTTTGGAGGAAACAGGTCAGTCGTAGTTCAGACAAGAGTCCGATTGGAAATAGAAGAGTTGATTTGGAAAAGAGCTGAAGTTGGAATTCGAATTGGAATTGAAAGAATAGGAAATTTGGACTTTTATTGGAAGATTTGAAGAGATTGGTTTTGAAAGACTTGGTTTTAGGAAACCTAGACTCAGGAAAGATGAGACTTAGGAAAGACTTGAGATTTAGAAAGATTTGACTCGAATGTTGGACTTGGAAGATTTGGAAAGATTGAATATAGGAAATGTTCGAATTAGGAAATGTTCAAATTAGGAAAGTGTCATTTTAAGAAAGTTTCATTTTAGGAAAGTTTTGGTTTAGGAAAGTTTCAACTTAGGAAAGCTTTGACTTAGGAAAATTTCAACTTAGGAAAGTTTTGAATTAAGAAAGTTTCATTTTAAGAAAGGTTTTGAAATAGGAAAGGTTTTGAAAATAAGGGAGTTTTGAAAATAAGAAAGTTTTGAGTTTAGAAAGTTTTAGATTTGGAAAGATTTGAAGTTTTAGGAAAGTTTAGAATTTAGAAAGTTTGGAAGTTTAAAGAGATTTAACTTAAGAAAGTTTTGAATTTAGAAACTTTGAATTTGGAAAGATTTGAGATTTAGAAAGTTTAGGATTTAGAAAGTTTTAGAGTTTGAGAAGATCTTAAGATTAGGAAAGATTTGAGTTTAGGAAAGATTTGAAAACTTAGATTTAGAAAGTTAAGATTTGAAAATGGATAGAATTAGGAAACGGTTGAATTAGAAAAGATGTGAAAGTTGAGTTTTAAAATTTAGGAAAGATTTTTATGTTCAAGTTTTGGAAACTTAAGATTTAGGAAAGTAGAAGATTAGGAAGGATTTGAATTTGGAAATATTTAGACTAGGAAGAGTTAAGATTCCTATTTCCTAAAACAAGGGATTAGATTTTGTTTCTAAAAGAGAAGGTTTGATTTTGTTTTAAAAAACAGAGGATTGGATCTAATTTCCTAAACGGGAGATTGGATTTGGTGGCCTAAAGGGAAGATTGGATTTGACATGGATTTGGGAAGGAAAGTTTTAGAAACCCTAAATTTGGGAAGACTATAGTTTTGACGTAGAAAATAGATTTTGAAAATGTGTATAGTTTTGATGTAGAAAACAAGAGGTTTTGAGGCAAGATTGAAAATCATATTTTTTGGGAAGGAAAATTAGGGTTTCCTAATTGTGGGTTCTAGGGTTTGACTTGGACTCCAAGAAAAAGAATTTTTGGAAACGAAGATTTTGGAGGAAGATTCTAAAGAGGAGTTTTTAGAAAATGTGTTTTGAAAAGAATTTTAGGAAGGAAGTTTTGGAAAGTAAAACTTTGAGAGAGTTTTGGAAACAAGATTTTGGAAGAAGCTTTTTGGAAAGAGTTTTTAGGAAAGTGAATTTTGAGGAGAGTGTTTTGGAAAGGAGTTTGAAAAGAGAAGTTTTAGAAAATAGATTTTTGGAGGAAGGTTTTAGAAAACAATTTTGGAAAGAAGAGTTTTCGGAAAGCATATTGAAAAAGAGGGTTTTAGAAAGAGAGATTTTTGAAAAGAGAGTTTTTTTAGAAGTATAAAAACGTCTCACTTTTCTAAAGCGATTCTAACCATAAGAAAGTTAAACCACTTTAAAAAAGTGGTTTTGAAAACAAGAAGGAGTTAAAAATATAGAACATAGCGGTCACTTTAAATGTAACACTTTTCTAAAGCAATCCTAGCCATGGAAAGGCTAGAATCACCCTAGGATTGTGATTTTGAAAACAAGTTTTGAAAAAGGAGATTTTGATGCAATTTTGAAAATAAGTTTAATGCAAGCTTTGAAAACAAGTTTGAAAACGATTTTTGGAAGAATGCAAGATAATGATATGCACAATGCAAACTGGGGTCGTGAATATACAAGGTTAAGGCTTCACCACATAATCAAGGGGGCTGAACCCACGTGGTCTCCGGTTAGACTAAAAAAAAGCCCCTGACATGGTAACCCTTCAATAGTCTAATCCTACACATGGACCAGGAATCCCCTTATTTCAAGCATGCAAAGAAAGGGGGGAAGAAGATGGGGGATTAAAATAAAGAAAACCTAAGTGGGTTAGGAGGGAGAAGAGAGAGAGGGAAGTGTAGAAACTTAAAGAGAAAACCTACCGTATGTCTTGTTTATTTCGCTTGGCTTTATGTGCCTTGCTTTTCTTACTTTTTCTTCGGTCTTCGCTTCAGTCTTCGAGAGCTTTGTCTTGGTCTTCGAGGGCTTTGAGTTGCAGCAATCCAAATCTTCAATGGAGGGTTGGAGGCTAGTGTATAAGTGTATAGGGGTGTGTATGTGTATAGGAGGCTACGGTTTGTGTATAGTGGCTAGGGTTTGAAAAACCTAGAGAAGCTAGGGTTTAGAGAAGCTACGAGCTCTATATATCAAATATTAGGGTTTTTAGATTGAGTTTGCGGACCTTTTTGACGCTAGAAGAGGCTCTGTATTTATAGAGAGAGGAATGCACTGGCGCCTGTTATAGTGGCGCTAGGCCAAAAATTACATTGGCGCGATGCCATTTTTTGGCTTGGCGCCACTACTAGTGGCGCCAGCCATTTAGGAAATGTTTAAGGTCGACCAGTAACGTATCTTTAGAAGATTTGGGCGCTGGTACTAGTGATTACCATGTAATTTTTAGCCTAGCTTCATTAGGAGTGACTCCGGAAGGTTTGGAGAAGAATTGAAGGGGTCGGGAATGACCCGGAGAGCCGGAAAGGAACAAGAACCCTGAGAATAATGTCTCGGGGACAAAGGACTTGAAAAATGATGATGAGATTTGTTAGAAAGGTTGACTGGGCCATTAGGGGCAAAACGGTCAGCCAGGTTGGAAAGCTGCCAGGACGGACTAGGAATGTCCCAAAAGGAGACTCAAGGTTTGGAAACATTATTTAGAATGTTTCCAAAGGTTACCGGTTTGATACCCAGAGCCGGTGTGGTTGGAAAAGGCGACCGGCCCACCAGGGGCAAAACGGTCATTTTGCACCGGGTTTGCCGGAATTGATTTGGAATGATCTGAAAAGATAAAGAAAGGTTGAGAATACTATAGGAAGCATTCTTGGGAGGCTACCGGTTTGATACCTAGAGCCGCTGTGGTTCCTGGAGCGTTTGGATGCCTAGGGGCAAAATGGTCATTTAGATTCAAATGGGCCCTACGGGCCCAGGAAGCAACCGGTGAACTGAATTGGAGTTTAGAAGTCGTGTTAGAGTCTGAATATGCGTGTGATATGTGAAAATGAGCCCAGTTGGGCCGGAGATTGCCGAGCTGGCAAAAATGGGGCGTTTACACGAAGAAACTGACACAACATCTTGCCCACAACTAATATACCGTTCCCCCTTTCTAACTAGAAAGGACATATCAGGGTAAAATGCAAGTATGCAGAATGCAGGTGCACATGCAGTGTGTGTGTGATTTTTTAAAGCGGAGGAAAGAGCTCAACAACTCTCATTCATCCTGTTCATCACATTCATGCATGGTAGTTAAAATTTAAACAAAAAGCGCACCTACAAAACAAAGATGCAAGAGTTAGTATGTGAATGGCAAACTTAATACAAGATAATATGAATAAATGCATGTTTTTTTTTTAAAAACAATTTTGAAAATTTGGTTTTGAAAATTTAAAGTGAATAGGATTGAGCAAGTTAATTGAAGACTTTACATGGGTGAAGGGTAAAAAAAAGACATGGCTAACGGCCTAACCCTCTAAGTGTCCCCAGTGGAGTCGCTAGCTGTCGCGCTCAGATTTTTCGCACTCAAGGAATACACACACCACCAGGAAAAACTTTGTACTCTCTCGTTAGAACTCACCTTTCTAGAAGAATGAGTGCGACTATGTTTGAATTGAAAATCGATTTGAATAAAGGACTTTTGGAAAACATTTGGAGTCGCCACCTAACTTGATTAAGGTGAGTTAGGTCACCTAAAAACTAAACACAATCCAAAGACTACATTTAGGGTTTTTGGAAAATGATTTTGGAAAACATCCTCAAGAGAGGGTTTTTAAGAAAATGGGTTGTTTAGCGACCTTTGGAAAACATTTAAGCTATTTTTTGAAAATAAACTCCATTTTAGTCTTTGAAAACAGTGATTCTAGGTTCGGAGGTTGGTTACGTGTAGGGAAGACGCACTAAGTCATCACCCTAACCCGCCCTTGCGGTACCTACATGTCTATTTACCCTAGATTCACCCATGAGAGTGTTCAACTAACAAATGTTCAATCCTATCCACTTTAAAAAAGAAATGTTTAAAAAGAAATTTAACATGATGCATGATATGCAAGTGCAAGAAAAGAAAGTTGGAAGATAGATTTGGAAAGAAATTGATTTGATCTTGAAAAGATAGATTTGAAATTGGAAAGTTTTGAAAATTGGAAATAGAGATTTGAAAATAGAAATTTGGAATTAGAAAATAGATTATGGAATTGGAGATTTGAAAAAGGTTGTGGAAATAGAAGTTTGAAAAATGTTGTGATCGCACCCATGAGCATTGCCTACGTATCCTTTTGGAGGAATCAGGTCAGTAGTAGTTCGGACAAGAGTTCGATAGAAAATAGAAGGTTGGATTCGAAAAAGATATTGAATTGGAATTTAGAATAGAAGATTAGAAATTGGAGTTTAGAATTTTGGAATTGAAAAGATTGGATTTTGATTTGAGTGGAAGAAAGATTTAGACTTGTTTTGGAAAGATGGAGATTTAGGAAACCTAGACTTAGGAAAGAGAGGAGACTTAGGAAAGATTTGACTTGGAAGGGTTTAAGAAAGATTCGACTTGACTCGAAAGAGTTTTAGAAAAGATTAGATTTAGGAAAAGTTCGAATTAGAAAAGTTTCGTTTTAGGAAAGTGTCACTTTAGGAATGTTCCGTTTTAGGAAAATTTTGGTTTAGGAAAGTTTCGAATTAGGAAAGTGTCATTTTTGAAAAGTTTCGTTTTAGGAAAATTTCAATTTAGGAAAGTGTTCGAATTAGGAAAGTTTTCATTTTAGGAAAGGTTTTGAAATTAGGAAGTTTTGAAAGTTGTAAGGTATAGAATTTTGAAAGTTTCAACTTAAGAAAGTTTCAAATTTGGAAAATTTTGGATTTGGAAAGATTTGAGATTTAGGAAGTTTAGAATTTTAGAAAGATTTAAATTTAAGAAAGTTTAGAGTTTTGGAAAGATTTGAACTTAAAGAAAGATTTGAAGATTTAGATTTGGAAAGTCATGGAATTTAGGGAAGGTTGGAATTAGGGAAAGTTTAGATTAAGAAGGATTTGAAAGTTTAAAGTTTAAGGAAAGATTTAAAAGTGTAAGTTTTGGAAACTTAAGGTTTAGGAAAGTAGGAGATTAGGAAGGATTTGAATTAGGAAAGATTTGGGTTTGGAAGGATTGGGATTCCTATTTCCTAAAACAAGGATTGGATTTTATTTCTAAAAAGAGATATTTTGATTTCATTTCCAAAAACGGAGGATAAGATCTAGTTTCCTAAATGGGAAGATTGGGTTTGGTTTCCTAAAGGGAAGATTGGATTGGGCTTCCTAAAGGGGAGATTGGATTTGGCATGAATTTGGAAAGATGGAGTTTTGGAAATCCTAGTTTTGGAAAAACTATAGTTTCGACATAGAAAAGAGGTTTTGGAAATATACAGAGTTTTGATGTAGAAAACAAGAGGTTTTGGAAACCTAGGTTTTGAGGCCAAAGTATGGGATTGGAAATCATGCTTTTGGGAAAGAAAATTAGGGTTTCTTGATTGTTGGCTCTAAGGTTAACTTGGACACCAAGGAAGGAGATTTTGGAAAGTAATCCTAAAGAGGAGTTTTTAGAAAGTGAATTTTGAAAAATTTTTTTGTAAAGAAATCCTAGAGAGAAGTTTCTAGAAAGTGAATTTCAAAAAGAGAAAGTTTTTGAAAAAAAATCCTAGTGAGGAGTTTTTAGAAAGAGATTTTTAGGAAAGAGATTTAGGAAGAAATTTTTCTAAGAACGAAACCTAGGGAGCGTTTTTAGGAAAGGAATTTTGAAGAGAGTGTTTTGGAAAGGAGTTGAAAAGGAGTTTTTGAAAAATAGATTTTTGGAAGGAACTTTTGAAAACAATTTTGGAAAGGAGTGTTTTAGGAAAGCATGTTGAAAAGGAGGGTTTTAGAAAGAGAGACTTTTGAAAAGAGCGTTTTTAGGAAGTATAAAAATATCTCACTTTCCTAAAGCAATTTTAACCATAAGAATGTTAGAACCACTTTAAGAAAGTGGTTTTGAAAACAACAAGGAATTGAAAACATGGACCATGTTGGTCACTTTAAATGTAACACTTTCCTAAAGCAACCCTAGCCATGAAAAGACTAGAATCACCCTACAATTGTGATTTTGAAAGAGAAGATTTTGACGCCATTTTGAAAATAAGTTTAACGCAAGTTTTGAAAACGAGTTTGAAAACGAATTTTGGAAGAATGCAAGATCATGATATACACAATGCAAATTTGGGGTCGTGCACATACAAGGTTAAGGCTTCACCACATAATCAAGGGGGCCGAACCCGCGTGGTCTCCGGTTAGACTAAAAGAAAGCCCCCGACATGGTGACTCTCCAATAGCCTAATCCTACACATAGACCGGGAATCTCTTTGTTTCAGGCATGCAAAGAAAGGGGGGGGGGGGAAGAAGATGGGGGATTAAAATAGAAGAAAACCCAAGTGGGTTAGGAAAGAGAAGAGAGAGGGGAAAGTGCAGAAACTTAAAGAGAAAACCTACCTTGTCTTGTTTATTTCACTTTGCTTTGCGCGCTTTGCTTTTCATCGGTCTTCGCTTCACTTTAGTCTTGATCGTCGAGAACTCTTCTTCGATCTTTGGGAGCTTCGAGTTGCAGCAATTCAAGTCTTCAATGGAGGATTAAGGCTAGTGTATAAGTGTATAGGAGTGTGTATGAGTGTATAGGAGGCTAGGGTTTGTGTATGGTGGCTAGGGTTTGGAAAACCTAGAGAAGCTAGGGTTTAGGGAGGCTACGAGCTCTGTATATCGAATATTAGGATTTTCGGACTGAGTTTGTGGACTTTTTTCACGCTGGAGGAGGCTCTATATTTATAGACAAAGGAATGACTTGGCGCTTGTTGCAGTGGCGCTCGGCCAAAAATGCTTCTGGCGCCAGGCCAAATATTGGCTTGGTGCCACTACTAGTGGCGCCAGCCAGTTAGGAAAGTTTTAAGGTTGGCAAGCAACGTATCTTGAGAAGATTTGGGCGCCTGTACTAATGACTACCATGCAATTTTTAGCTTGGCTTCAGTAGGAGTGACTTCAGAAAGTCCGGGAAGAATTTAAGGGACCGAGAATGACCCAAAGAGCCGGAAAGGGACAGGAACCCTTAAAATTAATGTCTCGGGGACCAAGGACTTGAAAAGTGATGACAAGATTTGTTAAAAGGGTTGACTGGGTCATTAGGGGTAAAACGGTCAACCAGGTCGGAAGGCTGCCGGGACGGACTCAGAATGTCCTGGAAGAAGACTCAAGGTTTGGAAACATTATTTAGAATGCTCGAAAGGTTACCGGTTTGATACCCAGAGCCGAAGTGGTTGGAAAAGGCAACCGGCCCGCTAGGGGTAAAACTGTCATTTTGCACTGAGTTTGCCGAAATTGACTCGGAATGATCCAAAAAGATAAAGGAAGGCCAGGAATACTATGAGGAGCATTCCCGAGAGGCTACCGATTTGATACCCAGAACCGGTGTGGTTCCCGGGGCACTCGGATGCCTAGGGGCAAAATGGTTGTTTAGCTTCAAGTGGGCCTTACGAGCTCGGGAAGTGGCTGGTGAACTAAATTCAAGTTTAGAAGGTAGGTTAGAGTCTGGATATGTGTGTAATCTGCAAAAATGGGGTGCTTACAGTGCATCATTGGATGGTTAAGTTTGTCTCACAATTAATAATGAAGGGGGAAAGGCTAAAATTTAAACCCAAAATGTGGGTACTTTTTTTTTATAGTACCAATCGTGGGTGATTGGAATGCTTATTTTTTAGCTGGAAATTGGTAGGTTGTGTAGGTCCAATGATATCCCTATAAAAGTGTGACACATAATGTTTTATTATATTAATAACTCGAGTTTGTGGGTAAATAGTAAAACTTTTAAGAAAAAACACATTACATGACAAAATCTAATATGAATAACTACCGAATAACTCATATTGCCTAACCAATGGACTTTTTTTTAGACTATTGCTTCTTCCATTTTTTTCCTCTTCTAAATATCCCTACAAGGATTGAACACATGTAATCATTTGAAATAGTGTTTGCTCTAAATGAGTTAAAAATACCTTAGTGCAAGAATTGTTGATCTCTACTTGACAATAAGATGGAATTAACCTCTAAACATGTTGAGTTGCATATGAATCAAAATGATATTGTTGAACCTAGGAAAAACTAAGAACCTAAAACTAACAAAAACCTAATATATTATACTAATATACACTACACAGAGTCAAGGATCAACTAGGACATCACCCAATACCACCACGATGTATGGCCCTATCGCGCTCCGGTTTTTGGGTGTCCAAGGTTTTTTCAGCTCGAAGACCAAAGCATAGAACTCTATCATTAGAACTTATCCTCCTAGAAGGACAAGTGCGACTGGGTTTGAAAATCGGTTTGACTAAGGGCTTTTCAGAAAAATAGGAGTCGCCACCTAACTTGATTAAAATGAGTTAGGTCACCTAAAACTAAGTGTTAATCCGAAAATTAAACTTAGAGTTTTTGGAATAGATTTTGAAAACTCCCTCAAGAGAGGATTTTTAAGAAAATAGGTTGTTTGGCAACCTTTGGAAAGATTTAAGCCCTTTTTGAAAATAACTCCATTTTGGTCTTTTGAAAACAAAAATCTATGGTATGGGGGTTGGTTACATGTAGGGAAGATATCCTAAGATCATCACCCTACCCCGCCCTTTTGGCACCTACATGTCTAATCACCCTTTGGTTCACTCACTAGAATAACCGGTTACCATTATTCACTTGATATCCACTTTAGAGTTTGAAAGACGGGGTTTAGTCATCACTTTTAGGATGAACGATGCATGATGCAAATTTTGAAAAAAGTTTCAAAATATGGGGGGTTTTGAAAGAATTTGAGATAGGAACTTTGAGTTGATAGAAATTTTTGAAAAGGGGATTGGAGTTGAAATTGAAGTTATGACTGCACCATTTTAGGTTGCTTACGTATCTCATTTGGTGAGAATCAGGTCATTTGTAGTTTGGCAAGAGCCCGATGGAAAGTAGGCGCATTAAGGCCTTTGGAAAGTTTTGAAGACACTTTGGGGTCTTTGGAAGGGTTTGAAGACACTTTGTGGTCTTTGGAAAGGGAGAACTTAGGAGTTCTAATTTGGAATCGGGTGTTGGAGTGTTTTGAAATAGATCTTTGGAACTTTTAAAAGGGGGTTTTGAAATGTATTTGGAACAACTCAAGGGAGTTTTGGAAGTGCTTTTGAAATAACTCAAGAGAGTTTGGAAAATGTCTTGACATTTTGTTTGGAAACCTAGGAGGTATTATTTTGGAGTGTTGAATTCGAAAATGGTTTTTGAAAACGCCCAGGGCTTTGAAATTCTAATATGGACAACCTTGGAGGTTGTTCTTGATATATCACCTTCCTTTGGAATCCCTAACTATGGAAATGGTAGGGACATCTTAGGGTTGTGAGTTCTTGAAAGTGATTTTAGAAGTGATTTAAAGAGAGAATGTAAGAGTATTTGGAAAGGTTATGGAGTTGGTGTTCGAAATATCGGGGGAGTAGGAGGTTTTGGAAAGGTGGATTATGGGAGTGGTTTTAAATAAGAAAAACTTTTACAAAAGGGGTCCACGAGTTGGAACCTTGAAGTATACTAACCTAGATTGGGTTGACCTAGGGTTAAGGTGACCTAGGGTTGACTAACTTGGGTTAGGTTAACCTAGGGTTAAAGTGACCTAGGGTTAACTAACTTGGGTTAGGTTAACTTAGGGTTGGACAACTAGGGTCAAGTTAGCCTAGGGTTGGACAACTAGGGTCAAGTTAACCTAGGTTTGAATTGGAGGATGGTTTTGAAATGTGGTTCAATGCATTTTTTAAAGGAGTTTTGAAAAACAATTCATGTTATGCAAGGAATTTAGTAGACAACCTTTTGAATATCATTTCCATGAAAATTTAGCTTTAGCCAAGAGCATGGTTTATATGGATAGTGTTTGAAAACCATTCCAAAGAAGGTTGTCTTAAGGCCATTATAACCTTTATCTTGACAAGAGTAGGGGTTTCAAAAATCAACATGGTAATGATGAGTTTTGCAAAACCATTGTTAATGTAAAGATGAAGATGATGAATTTTTGAAAACCTTTTTTGGGAGAAAGATTATGGAAACCACTTCCCAAAGGGAACCATTCTAACAAGTTAAGGTTCCTATGACCAATGTAAATAGGAGACCACTCAAGAGAGGGTTCCATGGGGCTATCCCAACCACTAAACTTGAGAGAATAGAAACCTTAGAAATCAAAGAGTTTGAAAATCATTTTTGTGCAAGAATAAAAGAGAAGGAAACCATCTTAACAACTTAGGGCTCCTATGGCCAATATAAAAGGGAGACCACTCAAAAGAGGGCTCCATGGGAGCCATTTCAACCACTAAACTTCAAAGGATAGAAACCTTCGGAATTATAGATTTTGAGAGCCATTTTTATGCAAGTTGGAATGCAATGATGCACAAGTGTGAGTTAGGGGTTGATGGGGGATTTTTTAGGACATGGCTTCTAAGGTCTCAAGCTAAACTTTCAAGTAGCCAACTCTTGGAACTATTTTGAGGGGAATATTGAACTTGAAAATGACATGGAAACAAGAATAATGCAAGCTTTGTGGAACATGGTTAGAAATATAAAATGAAGCCAAGCACACAAGACATGATCAAGTTAGCAAAATGCAAGGAGGTCATGAATACAAACAAGACTTTAGGCTACACCATATAAACAAGGGGCTCCTAGGCTATACCATCTGAAAGTAGGCTAATGAGAGATCCCCCTACACGGTGGCTCACACTAGCTTTCCTCTAGGTATGAACTAAGAGCCCTCTTGGCTCAAGCATGCAAGAAAAAGGGGTTGAAGATGGGGATTAAAATAGAGAATAGCCTAAGTAGGCTAGGAGGGAGAAGAGAAGAGTGGGGGAAAGACAAAATGTAAAAGAGATACCACCTTTTGCCTTCAACACACTTGTAATCTTCAATGGATGCCTTGACTTGAGCTTGGAAGGTTTTTAGTAGGCTTAAGGGGCTGGATGAAGGGGTTTAATGGTGTATAAGGCTATGTAAGTGAAGTGTATGGGCTTGAGGGAGGTGGAATGTTGCCTAAGTGTTGGAGAAGTGGAATATATGTAGAGATTCAAGGTTCTGGAGCAGTTTCAGCAGAGCTTCGCATCAGTTTCAGAGTTGGAATATGCAAAGGGGGGTGTTGGTATTTATAGGCAATTTGGAACAAGCCTGGCGCATGTGCTACATGCACCTAGCCAAAATTTGCCCTGGCGCATGTAGCACATGCGCCAGTATTGTTCCATTGCCAGAATGACACGTGGCATTCAGTGTATTAGTTAAATCCTGACGGTTGATTGAACTTTGGTCAATTTGATCAAAATCTGGGCGCATGTAGCATACGCTCTGTCACCGGGAATGTTCATTTAAGGGGAGGTTTCAGGGGAATCGGTTGCATCCACAATGGTCTCCTAGGATTTTCGGTGAACTTTCATATTTTTGAAAAGTTTGAATTGTGTTTGGAAGTGCGGGATATCATCTCAAAAAACGTGCATAAAATGACATATCTGCAGAGCGTCTATGATATGCTCCAAAGATTCATGGACGAGCTCTCGAGGATTCCCTGGTTTACACATTTCTTAAGCCATTTGACGATGCGTTATAACCAGGGAATCGAGAGAAAAGGCAATTCTAGCGGAGCGTCTGTGAGACGCTCTAGGGAACTTTTATCGAGTGGTGGGTGTTTGGCATCATGAGGTCTTCCTTAGGTTAAACAGGGGTGTATGACGAGACCCGCCGTTTGATATCCTAAGACCAGTGTTGTTTTGGGGCATTTTCAGGTTATCAGGGGCAAAATGGTCATTTTGGCTGGTTTAGGTTGAAAATGATCAGGAATGGATAGGAGTGTCATGTTAAGAGTGTTGGGTCGTTTATGGATGGTTTCGGGAGAGTCTTTTAGCATTCGGTGGGGTTTGTGTAATGCCGAGGCATTCAGGGGCAAAACGGTCATTTTAACCGGAGTTAGTTGGAATGGGATCAGAATGGAACCGGATGGTGTGTGGGATATGCCTAACAGTTTGATAACATTTTGGAAGGGTGGACTTATTGTTTTGAGGGGTTTTAAACTTTCTCAAAACGTGCTTGGAGGCCCAAGGGGCAGGTTTGGTTATTTTTCACCGAGTCGGGCTAGCAGGCGCTAGTGTTGACCTAGGTATTGGTTCCCGAGACCGCTCGATCTCGAAAAACTACCTGCACGGTGTTAGTCCCTAAGAACGCCTGGTCTTAGAGAGCTACATGTAGGGTGGTGTTGGTTCCTGAGAACGCTTGGTCTCAGAAAGTTACCTATGAGGGTGGTGTTGGTCTCCGAGAATGCCTGGTCTCGGAGAGCTACCAAATGACGGACATTCTACATTGGCGGGCTAGCAGGCACCAAAAGTGAGCCATCTGGAACTTGATGAGGTGTTGGTCCTCGAGATCGCCTGATCTTGGGAAGCTACCCAGATGGCGTTTCGAGACCGCCGAGTTCCGGAAAACTACCTGGAATGATGTTTATGGCTTTATTTGGGCCTTGTAGGCCCGGAGAGCGACCAGTTGACTGGGTTAGAGATTGAAAGGCTCATTTTGAGCTTGCATGTGGTGTGGTGTTTGAAAACTGAACTCGGTCGGGCCGGGGATTGCTGAGCGGACAAAAATGGGATGCTTACAGGCCCCTAATTGGAACATCTCGACCATCATCATTAACACTAGTGGTCAGAATTCTCATTAACTTCAGGCTTATGAAGATCATGGAAACACGTTTGTAATGCACTAAGAAAATTAAAGAATTCAAATGGATCATGCACAAGTGTTTACACCATATTCAGTTCATAGATTGTATTATCACTAGACCTTACTCCCCATGATTTTCCAAGGTCGAAGATATTCAAGTTCAAAGTCATATTACCAAAAGAAAGCTTCATGTCCTACTTCTACAATTGATCAAAGCATTAGATATAGCAATGAATGAGCAACCTAAAATAATCGGAACAATAGTGCTGCCATTCTCTAAACAAAACTTATCCACTTGGACCAACACATCCTCTATTATTCCCCCAGGTATGTGAAGAGATTGGTCGATGAACTGAAGGGTAATACTAGTAGGTTTTATCTCACCAAGACTCAATTGTTCATACACCGCATATATGAGTAGATTCACACTAGCCCTTAGATCAAGCAAATCTTGTCCAATTTTATACTTCTCAATAACATAAGACATGGTAGGGCAACTAGGATCCTTGTATTTTGGAGGGACATTGTGTTGTATGATGGCACTCACATGTTTAAGCAAGAGAACCTCCTTTTACATATGAAGCTTACCCTTGATGGTGCACAATTGTTTTAAAAATTTAGCATAGGAAGGATTCTGCTTGATTGCATCTAACAGAGGGATATTTACTTTCACATGCTTAAACATCTTATTGATTTTAGAATTTAAAAGCTCACCCTTAGGTTTAAGTAATTTATGTGGGAATGGTGTATGCTTCTTAGCATCACTGCCTTCATTATGGGATGCACTGAAAAGCTCTAAGGCTATCTAAACTCTCACTAGATCTGTCTTATCCTCATCTTTCACTCTCTATTTCTTCTTCGCAACTCCCTTCCCTTCACCACTAACCCTAGGGAGTGGCTTTTTAGGCGAAATGGTTTTATCAATGACTATTCCACTCCTAATGGTTGTGATAGCACTAACCTGTTTATGAAGGATTTCGACTAAGTTAACGGGCATATTTGGGTTTGGTTAGGGTTGGACAGAAAATCTCCCAGGTACCTATTGAGCCAAAGCTTATGACATGATAATCATATTCTTTTGAATGTCATGCAATATACTAGTGTGTTGATTAAGCTTTTGTCATTTCCTATCCACCCTATTAATAACCCTTCTCACATCATTAGTAAGTTGGTTGACATTGTCATCTATAGTTCTTGTTGGAAGGGCTTGGTACGGAGTAGGTTGGGGTTGGTAAGGTATAGTTTGTGGGGCTTGGAAGGGTTGTGGTGGCACTTGGGTTTGAGGAATTTTGTTTCTCCACCCAAAGGTATAGTTTTGAGGCCCTCCTTGGAAAGTTGGAAGGTTTTGAGGACTTTCGTTTCTCCACCCAAAGTTATAGTGATTGCGCCACCCTTGGTTATATGTGCCAGAATAAGGGTTGGTTAGTAAAACCTCCCCTATATTGGCCAACCACATTGGCTTAGCCATGTAACGCCTTTCTCACTCTTGGAATGATTGGGCATTTTGCAATGTCATGCTCCATTGTGTCACACACTAAACATGGTGAACTAGATGGCCCAACCTCTATGGCATTAACCTTTGTTGTCTGCATATCCTCTAACTTGCAAAAAAATGAGGTAACTCAAGCCTGTAAATCTTCAACTTCCCCAAGTTAATACTTAACCCCAGTGTGTGTGGTGGGTCTAGCTTCGGGATTTTGGGTTCCTGTGGTGGTCCAATCTCTAGCCAAGTTGGCTAGGTAATCAAAGTAATTGTTTGCTTTAGTAGGGTTCTTATTAGGGTAAGTTCCTGTGCACATAGACTCCACAAACATCTTCAATTAAGGGTTCAATGAAGAGTAAAATGTGTTAATAATATGCCAGTCAGGAAACCCATGGTGCGGACACAAATGTAATAGCTTTTCAAACCTCTCCCAACATTAAAAGAAGGTTTCACCTTGATTGGGAGCAAATTGAGAGATTTGGTGACGAATCGCCTTTGTTCAATTTTTAAGAAAAAGCTTTCTCAAGAATTCCCCTTGCAGTGTATGCCAAGAGTGAATAGACCTAGATCTCAATGAATTAAACCATGTCTTGGCCTTGTCTTTTAAAGTAAAAGGAAAAAGTTTTAAAAGTAAATCTCCCCTAGGACAAGAGTTATCTTGTAAAATCGAGCAAGCATCCTCGAAGCTTTTTTTATGTAAATGTAGGGCTTCTCAGAATCCATACCATAAAAAGTGGGCAAAGCTTGGAGCATTCCCAGCTTTAGATTTATTATGGCTTGGTGTACTGGAAGTATAATGCATGATGTCGGTGTTTACCATGCGGCATTTATGTAATCCCGCATAGTTCAATTATTCTGGGCAATTGCATTTCCTAAGTTACTTGCTGTCTCAGGGTCTATTCTATTGAGATTGTCATTTGGGTTAAGACTCGGTGGGATCACCCCATCATTAATGTTTGCCATAGGGATAGGTCCGAGTTCAACTATCAAGGGAAAGTGCGGTAAATCAGTCGGAGGAATTCTAACGGGTGATGGAGTAAGGTAACCGGGTGAAAGATTCCGTAAAGGATCGGTTCTTATTAGACGGTTATGAATGTCCTTAATGTACGGTGACATACATATACAATGCACACATAAGAGACTATTCGCGCCTCTGCAATAAGGAATTCACAATCTTTCCTTCATTCCTTCCCTCTAACCTCCTCAGAATATATACCACCGATTTAATTCAATTCAACTTAACCCAGCCAAACCAGCAATCTCCACATACAAAGTAAGACCAGCAATAAGCAATTAGTCCAGAAACCTGGTTGCCTTAAGTAATTTGCCTCCTAACTACAATATGCCTAGACCCTTAAAGAAAAATAAAAAAAACCACGGAAGTCCTAAATTCTAGCATGTATAAGGGATGGAACAAAGTTACATATTAGGTCTTAGTCGACGATTCCACAATTATTGTAGATAGTGATGAAGCAACTTGCTTGTTTTGTATTGACTAAGGTTCGCGCTTTGGCACGCCTCTTGCGGTCACTTGTGCAAAATTTTTTCAGCAATGGCGCAAAAACTTTATTGGCTACAAATGACATTTTCAGGAAGATCCTCAGATGATCTTAAGCGTAGGATAGCGAAGCAGTATTACCTGGTGAAGTATGGGGTCGAGTCCTCAGGGAAAATTGACAAGTTGATGAAGAATGTGTATCACTCCTCTCAAAAATCACAAAACAATGAAACTACTTCTAAAAAGAAACCAAAAATTGTTTGTTTAATTTCAACTAAGTATTTAAAATGGGTTTTTAACTAGATAAAGAAAGATTTGTAGACCAATTGTTCCAATCAATTGCTTCACTCGGAATTCCAATAGAGGCCTTTGATAACTCAAATCATTGACTACGTCACGAGTCTTTGATTTGAAAGATTTAGTAATGAAAACGTTTGTTCTTTAACAATCAAACCTAGATTTAATCAAGTTAGAATCATAGATGCATACCATTGATTCGTGTAGTAAATATACCGATCTAGGGTTCGTGCATAAATATTATCGAACTTAGTCAAACATCTAAGTGTTCTTACACCTCATACGGGAGTAGATTTACACTAGCCCCTAGATCAAGGAAAGCTTATCCAATTTTATACTTCCCAGTAACACAAGACATGGTAGAACAACCAGGATCCTTGTATTTTGGAGGGCCATTGTGTTGGATGATGGCACTCACATGTTCAGGCAAGAGAACCTCCTTTTGCACACGAAGCTTGGGCTTGATAGTGCATAATTGTTTTAAAAATTTAGCATAGGAAGGATTCTGCTTGATTGCATCCAAGAGAGGGATATTTACTTTCACCTATTTAAAGATCTCATAGATTTCAAAATTTAAAAGGTCATCCTTAGGTTTAAGTAATCTATGAGGGAGTGGTGCATGCTTCATACCATCAATGCCCTCATTATGGGATGCACTAAAGGCTGGCTTAACTCTCACTCGATATGTCTTATCCTCATCTTTCATTCTCTCTCTCTCTCTCTCTCTCTCTCTCTCTCTCTCTCTCTCTCTCTCTCTCTCTCTCTCTCTCTCCTTCGCAACTCCCTTCCCCTCATCACTAACCATAGGGAGTGCCTTTCTAGGCGGAATGGTTTTATTAATGACTATTCCACTCATAAAGGTTGTGATAGCATTGACCTATTCATGATGGGTTTCGACTAAGTTAACAGGCTTATTTGGGTTTGGTTAGGGTTGGGTAGAAAATCTCCCAGGTACTTGTTGAGCTAAAGCTTGTGACATGATAGCCATGTTCTTTTGAATGTCGTGCAATATACTTGTGTGTTGATCAAGCTTTTGTTCTTACCTATCCACTCTATTAACAACCCCTCTCACATCATTAGTAAGTTGGTTGGCATTATCATCCACAATTCTTCTAGGAGAGGCTTGGTACGGACTAGGTTGGGGTTGGTAAGGCACATGTTGTGGGGCTTAGAAAGGTTTATGTGGGGCCTTGGGGTTGGAAAGGTTAAGAGTTTTGAGGCCTTCCTTGGTAAGCATGAGGGTTTTGAGGACACTTGTTTCTCCACCCAAAGTTAGGCTGATTGTGCCACGCCTAGCTATATGTGCTGGATGCTCCCACTCCGTTGGTTAGTAAAACCTCCCCTATATTGACCAACCTCATTGGCTTGGCCATATGACGCCTCTCTCACTCCTGGGATGACTAGGTATTTTGCATTGTCATGCTCTATTATGTCACACACTAAACTTGGTGAACTAGATAGCC
Organism: Euryodendron excelsum; assembly: GCA_033060915.1. NCBI lineage: Eukaryota > Viridiplantae > Streptophyta > Magnoliopsida > Ericales > Pentaphylacaceae > Euryodendron > Euryodendron excelsum. Next base: position 16,185,128 of record CM065387.1, read on the forward strand.
CAACCTCTATGGCATTAACCTTGGTTGTCTCCATAGCTTCTAACTAACAGGAAAGGAAGGTAACTCTTGCCTGTAAATCTTTAACTTTCCCAAATTGATACTTAACCCCAGTGTGTGTGATGGGTCTAGCTTAAGGATTTTGTGTCCTTGTGGTTGCCTAATCTCTACTAAGTTGTCTAGGTAATCAAAGTAATTATACGCTTCAGTAGGGTTCTTATCAAGGTAAGTTTCTGCGTAGATAGACTCCACAAACATCTTCAATTGAGGGGTCAATGAAGAGTAAAACGTGTTAATAATATGCTAGTCGGGAAACCCATAGTGTGGACATAAATGTAACAGCTCTTTGAACCTTTCCCAATATTAGAAGAATGTTTCACCTTAATTTGGAGCAAACTGAGAGATTTGGCAATGAATTGCTTCTGTTCTATCTCCTGGGAAAAACTTTATCTTGTATTCCCCTTGTAGTGTACGCCAAAAGTGAATAGACATAGGCATTAATGAATTAAATCACGTCTTGGCCTTGTCTTTTAGAGTAAAAGGGAAAAGTTTTAAATGTAAAACTTCTCTAGGACAAGAGTTATCCTGGAAAATCTAGCAAGCATCCTTAATGTCTTTTATGTAAGTGTAGGGCTTTTCAGAATCCATATTTTAAAAAGTGGGCAAGCTTGGAGCATTCCTATCTTTAGATTTATTGTGGCTTGGTGTGCGGGAAGTATAATGTATGATGTTGGCATTTGTCGTACGGGGTTCATGTAATTCTGCATAGTTCGATTGTTCTGGGCAGCTGCATTCTCTAAGTTACTTGCTATCTTAGGGTCTGTTCTATTGAGATCATCATTGGGGTTAAGACCTGAAGCGATCACCCCATCAGTGATGTTTTCCATGGGAATAGGTCTGAGTTCAACAATCAAGGGAAAGTGTGGAAAGTCGGTCGGAGGAGTTCTTAACTGGGCAGAAGATTCTGTAAAGGATCGATTCTTACTAGACAGTTATGAATGTCCCTAATGTATGATGACATACATATGCAATGCCCACGTAAGAGACTATTCGCACCTTTACAACAAGTAATTCACAATCTTTCCTTCATTCCCTCCAATCTCCTTAGAATATATACCACTGATTTAATTTTATTCAAATTAACCTAGCCAAACCACCAATCTCCATATACAAAGCAAGACCACCAATAAGCAATTAGCACAGAAACCTAGTCGCCTCTAGTAATCCACCTCCTAACTATAATATGCCTAGACTCCTCAAGAAAAAGAAGAAAAACACAAAAGTCCTAAATTCTAGCACGTACAAGCATGGAATGAAGTTACCGATTAGGCCTTAGTTGACGATTCCTCTATTATTGTAGATGGTAATGAAACAACTTGCTTGTTTTGCATTGACTAAGGGTTGTGCTTTGGCATGCCTCTTGCGGTTACTTGTGCAAAATTTTTTCGGCAACGGCGCCAAAATTTTATTTGCACCAAATGGCATCTTTGGAAAGATCCTCAGATGATCCCAAGCGTAGGATGGCGAAGGAGTATAACTCGATGAAGTCTAGGGTTGAGTCCTCAGGGAAAATTGACAAGTTGATGAAGAAGGTGTATCATTCCTCTCAGAAATCACAAAACAATAGAACTACTTCTAAAAGGAAACCAAAAATTATTTGTTTTGAAAGTGTTTGTTTAATCTAAACTAAATATTGAAAACGGGCTTTCAACTAGATAAAGAAAGGTCTCAAGACTAATTGTTCCAATCAATTACTTCACCTAGAATTCTAATTGAGGCCTTTGATAGCTCAACTCATTGAATACGTCTCGAGTCTTTGATTTGGAAGATTTAGTAATAAAAAGGTTTTTCCTTTATCAATAAAACCTAGATTTAATCAAGTTAGAATCATAGATGCATATTGTTGTCCGAAAAGCAACCCAAGAGGCGTGGGGGGGGGGGGTGGGGGTGAATTAGGTTTTTAAAAAATTAAAAACAACTTACTACAATAATTGTAAAACCCTATACTACTTAAGCATCATGTTTAGTTTAATTGTATACATTTTAGTATGTGATTATACTAATTGAGTAGTTTAATTAGCATGATTGAGTAAGAACATGCCATTGTCGCACCTTGATTTTTCCGTACTCGAGAATGGTGGAAAAAATGTACGATACTTTGTTGTTAGAACTCATCCTCCTAGAAGAACAAGTGTGACTAGGTTTGAATTGAAAATTGATTTGAATAAGAGTTTTTGGAAAAAAAATTTGGAGTTGCCACCTAACTTGATTACGGTGAGTTAGGTCACTTAAAATTAAGTGGAATCCGAAAATTAAACTAAGATTTTTGAAAACTTTCTCAAGAGAGGATTTTTGAGAAAACAGGTTATTTGACAAGTTTTGGAAAGATTTAAGTCTTTTTTGAAAACTGACTCTGATTTTGGTCTCTAAAAAACAGTGATCTATGGTCCGGGAGTTAGTTACGTATAGGGAAGATGCACAAGGCTATCACCCTATCCTGCCCTTTTAGTACTACATGTCTTTCTACCCTAGGTTCACTCACTCAGAATCTTTGATTATCCATTATCCTATATTATCCACTTTGAAAAGAATTATATGATGCATGATATGCAAGTGCAAGAAAAAGATTTGAAAAGAGATTGATTTTGAAACAGAGGATTGAAATTTAAAAAAAAAAAGGTTATGGGAATTAGAAACTTGAAAAAGGTTATAACCGCATCCATGAGTGTTGCTTATCCCTTTGTTGGGAATCAGGTTAGTCGTAGTTTGGACTCGGGGTTCGATTGAAAATAGACACTTTGAGGTCTTGTTTGATTTGAAAAATATACTTTGGGGCCTTTAGAAAGTTTGACTTGAAAAGAATTTGATTTGAACTTTGATTAGAAGATTTAAAATTGGACTTTGATTTGAAATCGAACTTGGAGTTGACTTTGCAATAAAACTTGAACTTGAAGTTGAATTTTGAAATAGACCTTGGACTTGTTTTGTAATAGAACTTGAATTGAGGTTTGAAAATCATTTGATTGAGATTTAAAAAAGAGTTGAAGCTTCCTAACTTGGGGTTAGGATTGAACTTGGGCTTAAGTACCCTAGGGTTTAGACAACCTAGGGTGGAAGCATGCAATTGAATTGAAAAGAATTGATTTGATCTTGATAAGTTTAATTCTAGAAAGTTTGACTTTAGAAAGTTTCGATTTAGGAAAGATTGAAAACAGTTTGATTTGATTTAGAAACAGTTGACTTGGAAAGGTTGGAAAAGATTTGATTTTGAAAAACTTAGGAAAGTTTGGACTTAGGAAGGTTCCATTTTAGGAAAGTTTTCATTTTAGGGAAGTCTTTATTTAGAAAGATTTGATTTAGGAAAGGTTTGAATATAGAAATGTTTGAACTTAGAAAGATTTGAAATTTGAAATTTGGAAAGATTTAAAAAATTAAATTTAGAAAGTTGAGTTTGAAAAGGTTTTACCTAGGATTGAGGTAATTTGGGATTTGGGCAATCCTAAGACCTAGGGTTTATGCAAAGTATTTGAATGTTGAAATGTTGGATTCCAATTTGAAAAAGAAAAGTTTTATGTTTTTGGAAGATTGAAGTTAGGACAAATTGGAATTAGGAAAGATGGAGCTTTTTATTTCCTAAAATATAAGATTGGATTTTGTTTCAAAAAATAGAGGATTTGATTTTGTTTTCAAAATTGAAAGATTTGATTTGGTTTCCTATTTGGAAAAGATTTGATTTGACTTGAAATTGGAAGGTTTTAGTTTTTGAAATATATGATTTGAGACAAATAGAAAGTCATGATTTTAAGAAAAGAATTAGGGTTTCCTAATCATGGATTCTAAGGTTTTGACTTGGACTTCAAGACAAAGAGTTTTTGAAAAGTAAATATTTAAAATGAGCTTTTTATGAAGTGGACTTTGCAAAAAAAAAAAAACTATTTTGGAAAGGTTTGAATATAGACTTTTGCAAGTCATTTGAATATCTCACTTTTTTAAAATGATTCTAATCATGAAAAGATTCGAACCATTCTAGGGTTGTGATTTTGAAAACAATTACTGTTTGAAAACAAGATTTGGACCTTGATGATCCCGTTGAATACAACACGTTCCTAAAGCAACCCTAACCATGGGTTGGCTAGAATTACCTTACAATTATGATTTATTGAAAAATAATTTAGGGTTTGAACCCAAACTTTGGACTTTGATGGTCACTTTAAATATATCACTTTTCTAAAACGACCCTAACCATGGAATGGCTAGAATTATCTTAGGATTGTGGTTTTGAAAACAAGTTTGAAAGAAGGAGGTTTTGAATGTAAGTTTTGAAAGAGAACTTTGATGCAAGTTTGAAAACAACCTTGAATGCAATATTGAATGCAATGCATAAATATGACAACTCTAATGCAATAGGATTGTGAACATACAAAGTTTGGCTTCACCAAACAACCATGGGAGGCCGAACCCACATCATCTTAGGGGAAACTTAAAGAAAATTTCCAGCATGATAATTCTCTCTAAGACCTTCTTAGGTATGAACTGAGAGGTCCCTTCTTTCAAGCATACAAGAAGAGGAGGTCGAAGATGGGAATTAAAATAGAAGAGAACCAAAGTGGGTTTGAAGAGAGAAGAGAGAGGGGGGAATTGTATAAACTAAATCAAAAACCTACCTTGTTTTTTCTTTACTTTTATTGCTTTATTTGCTTCCCGTTGAGAGCTTTGAACACGCATCACTTGATCTTCAATGAATGCTTGGAGGCTTGTATTTGAGTACATGGGATGAATAAAAGATAGGGTTTGTCTGTATGGAGTGTTGAGAGGCTAGGGTTTGAAGGAGACTTGAGAAAACTAGGGATTCGAAGCCTGTTTTTAGTGAGGCAACATTTCTGGACTAGTTTGCAAATCCTTTTTACGCAGGGGGAGGCCTGTAGCTATAGGCAATTGGAATAAAAATTGGCGCTTGTTGCTGTGGCGCCAGTTGGTTTTTAAGCTTGTCCAGCCAATTTTTGGCCTGGCACCACTACTAGTGGCGCCAGTCCCTTTGGGAAACTTTTGAGGTGGCAAGAAAACAGATCTTTTGACCCTTGGGATGAGAGACATAAAATTTGGGCGCCTGTCCTAGTGATTACCATGAAATTTTTAGCCTAGCTTCACCAGGAGTGACTTTGAAAAGTCCGGGAATGATTTAGAAGGCCGAGGATGGACAAGAATCCCTAAAGGAATGTCCTAGAGGTAACTTGATTGACAATGAGAGCCAATGTGGCTAAAAAGGGTGAACAACTTACCAGGGGTAAAATGGTCATTTTGCACTGGGTTTACTGGAATGGACTCGGAATGGTCCCAAAAGGTATTAAAAGGTTGGGAATACTATTAGAAGTATCCTTATAAGGTAACTGGTTTCATACCCAGAGCTAGTATAGTTTCCAGAGGCAATTGAATGCCTAAGGTCAAAATGGTTATTTTGATTGGATGGTCTCAGAATTAATCCAGAACTGATTGGAAGGCACTTGAATGTGTCGGATTGTCTTTGGGACAATCTTGGAAGGGTGGACTTAATGCTTTAAGGTCTTAGGTACTTTCTCGAGAAGCGTGTCAACCAGGCCCAAAGGGCAGTTTGGTTATTTTTCACCAGAGTGGGCTAGCAGGCACGGGTGTTGACCTAAGTTTTGAGTGTTTCTGCCACTCTGACAGTGTGTGACGAGTTAGTTTTCAAAGTTATCCAGTCCTTTGGTAAACGTGCCACGGCCAAGAGGCGTGTTCGATCCCGTGACATAGGGGGTTTACTGTCAATTCCCAATGTCGACCTATTTACGAGTGTTTTTGTCACTCTAATGGTTGTGATATTTGTGAGTGTTTTCATCACTCTGACGGTGTGCATTCATTCCAGAGACTGCCTAATCTCAGAAAGCTACTGAATGGTCTTATCATCTCAGTGCCTTAGGTACATTCTTGATTGACGTGCCGGATAGCAAACATTCTACGTTAGCAGGCTAGCAGGTGTCAAAAGTGAACCACTCTACCATCTTTGGCACTTGGGTTTTGTCTCGGTTGACGGGTGTAAAGGGATTTATCGTTCGGAGAGATTTTGTGCTTTCTTGAGAAATGTGCTATGTTGGATGAATTTACCGTATAAGGAATTAATTTTCTTGAAAGATAGGCCGAATTGAGTTTGATTGATTTGGACTAGAATTGAAAGTAGAATTGAGGTTGAAATCGGGACTTACCATCTTTAAGAAGACATGTCAATTGGAATTGGACTGAGCAATACCATAAGGACATTTTGGTCATTTTGCCTTTATTAGGCCTAGTGGGCCTGTGAAGCGATTGATTGACTAGATTGAGTCTAAAAAGCTGGTTTAAGCTTGAATGCGTCTGTGTCAGTTTGAATATAAGTCCAGTCAGACTGGAGAATGCCGAGCAGACAAAAATAGGGTGCTTATAACCATAGAAGGCATTATCATTTTTGTGAGCATTTTCTGTGGGTCAGCTATGCCTTAGTAATGCTAGGTTTTCCTGATCTCAGGTCTGCACCGTCATTCTTAGTGGGTTTTTTTTGAGTCTCTTCTTTTGGAAATCAGCACTACCATTCTTTGTGGGCCGACCTTGATTAGGAGACTTTAGAATCTTTATCTCACAGTAATCATGATTAATTATCATAAAATTGATTAATTATGTTAATCATGTGGATTAGTGAAATACTAGTGTGCATATATATGCTTGACACTTAGGTGTGTGACTCACTTATGTGAAGTATGTGCATAAGACGTGTGCTTGTTGCTAGCAATGGTGCATGCGTGGCATGTGGCACATTAGATACAAATTTTATCTATCTTGGTGTCGCGCCCAGATTTTTCGCACTCGAGGAATACTCACCTAAGTGGGAAAAATACTGTACTCTCTCGTTGGAACTCACCCTCCTAAAAGAATGAGTGCGACTAGGTTTGAATTGAAAATTTGATTTGAATAAAGGGCTTTTGAAAAAGATTTGGAGTCGCCACCTAACTTGATTAAGGTGAGTTAGGTCACCTAAAAACTAAGCATAATCCGAAAACTACACTTAGGGTTTCGGAAAATGATTTTGAAAATATCTCCTCAAGAGAGGGTTTTTAAGAAAACAGGTTGTTTGGCAACCTTTGGAAAATATTTAGCCCTTTTTTGAAAAATAACTCCTTTTTGGTCTTTGAAAACAGTGATCCTAGGTTTGGGGGTTGGTTACGTGTAGGGAAGACGCACTAAGCCATCACCCTACCCCGCCCTTTCGGTACCTACATGTCAATCTACCCTAGATTCACCTATGAGAGTCTTCGACTAACTATTGGCCAATCCTATCCACTTTATAGAAACAATGTTTGAAAAGAAACTAACATGATGCATGATATGCAAGTGCAAATTAGGAGAATTGAAAAATAGATTTGGAAATAAATTTGAAAAGAATTTGATTTGAAAATAGATTTGAAAAGATGGAATTGAAATTGGAAAGTTTGAAAATTTGGAAATAGAAATTTGAAATTGGGAGTTTGAAAATAGATTGGAATTTGAGATTTGAAAAATGTGGAGAATGCACCCATGAGGGTGGAATTGAAAGTTTGAAAAGTGTTGTAACCGCACCTATGAAGGTTGCCTACGTATCCTTTTAGGGGAATCAGGTCAGTCGTAGTTCGGACCGGAGTCCGATTGAAAAGAGATTGATTTGAAGAAAGAGATTGGATTGGAAGAAAGAGATTGAATTAAAAATTGGATTTGATTTGAGATTAAAAGAGGAGATTGGAAATTGGAATTGAGAAGATTGGACTTGCTTTGGAAAGATTGATTTTGGAAAAACTTGGTTTTGGAAAGATGGAGGTTTAGGAAACCTAGACTTAAGAAAGATGGGAGACCTAGGAAAGACTTGAGATTAAGAAAAATTGGATTGGAATGTTGGATTTGGAAAGATCTTGGAAGATTTGGAAACTTGGAATTTAGGAAAGATTTGGATTAGGAAAGTTTCGAAATTAGGAAAGTGTTATTTTTCGAAAGTTTCGAAATTAGGAAAGTTTCGATTTCAAGAAAGTTTTGAAATTGGAAAGTTTCGAGTTTAGAAAAGTTTTCGAAAAAGGAAAGGTTTTCAGATTAAGAAAGTTCCCAAATTAGGAAAGTCTTGAAATTAGGAAAGTTTTCATTTTAGGAAAGTTTTTTAATTAGGGAAGTTTTGAAATAGGGAAGTTTTGAAAAGTGGAAAGTTTCGTTTTAAGAAAGGTTTTGAAAAAGGAAAGTTAAAGATTTAGAAAGTTTTAGAGTTTGAATTTTAGAAAATCTTGAAATTAGGAAAGGTTTGAATTTAGGAAAGGTTTGAAAACTTAGGTTTGAAAAGTTAAGATTTGAAAAGAGGGTAGAATTAAGAAATGGTTGAATTAGGAAAGATTTGAAAGTTGAGTTTTAAAATTTAGGAAAGATTTTAATGTTCAAGTTTTGGAAACTTAAGGTTTAGGAAATGTGAAGACTAAGAAGGATTCGATTTAGGAAAGATTTAGATTTTAAAATTTAAGGAAAGATTTAAAGTTTAGGTTTAAGAAACTTGTGGTTTAAGAAAGTGGGAAATTAGGAAGGAGTTAAATTAAGAAAGGTTTGGACTAGGAAGGGATCGGATTTGATTTCTAAAAGCAAAGGTTTGATTTCGTTCCCAAAAACGGAGGACAGGATTTAGTTTCCTAAACGGGAAGATTGGATTTGGTTTCCTAAAGGGAAGATAGGATTTGGCAAGGATTTGGAAAGGGAGATTCTAGAAACCCTAGATTTGGAAAATTATAGTTTCGACGTAGAAAATAGGTTTTGGAAACATGTATAGCTTGGATGTGAAAACAAGATGTTTTGGAAACCTAGGTTTGGGGGCAAAGTTTGAAAACCATGTTTTTAGAAAGAAAATTATGGTTTCCTAATTGTGGGTTCTAGGGCTTGACTTGGGCTCTAAGGAAAAAGGATTTTTGAAAAGTGCGTTTTTGGAAACGAAGGTTTTCTAGAAGGGAATCCTAGGGAGGAGTTTTTGGAAAGTAAATTCGAAGAGAGAGTTTTTGGAAAAAGATTTTAAAGAGAAGGAGTTTTTGGAAAGTGTGTTTTCGGAAACGTAGATTTTAGAAGGAAAAATCCTAGAGGGGAGTTTCTAGAAGGAAGATTTTGGGAAGAGAGTTTTTAGAAAGATTTTTTGAATGAGGTTGTTGGAGAGAGTTTTTAGGAAGGTGAATTTAGGGAGTGTTTTTAGAAAGTGGATTTTAGGGAGAGGATTTTGGAAAGGAGTTGAAAAAGGAGGTTTTGAAAAATAGATTTTTGTAAAGAGTTTTTAGAAAACAATTTTGGAGAGGAAAGTTTTAGGAAAGTATGTCGAAAAAGAGATTTTTAGGAAGAGGGATTTGGAAAAAGAGTTTTTAGAAGGTATAAAAACATCTCACTTTCCCAAAGCGATTCTAACCATAAGAAGGTTAGAACCACTTTAGGAAAATGGTTTTGGAAAACAATAAGATTTGAAAATATAGACCATAAAAGGTCACTTTTAATGTAACACTTTCTTAAAGCAAACCTAGCCATGGAAAGCCTAGAATCACCCTAGAATTCTGGTTTTGAAAACAAGTTTTTGAAAAAGAGATTTTGATACAATTTTGAAAAAAAGTTTGAAAACGATTTTGAAGACAACTTTGAAAATAGTTTTTAGAAGATGCAAGATCATGATATGCACAATGCAATTTGGGGTCGTGAACATACAAGGCTAAGGCTTCACCACATAATCAAGGGGGCCGGACCCACGTGGTCTTTGGTTAGACTAGAAGAAAGCCCCCGACACGGTGACTCTCCAATAGCCCAATCCTACACATGGACCGGGAATCCCCTTGTTTCAAGCATGCAAAGAAAGGGGGGGAAAGAGATGGGGGATTAAAATAAAGAAAACCCAAGTGGGTTAGGAGAGAGAAGAAAGAGGGGGGAAGTGCGAAAATTTAAATAGGGGGCCTACCCTATGTTTTGTTTATTTTGCGCCCCTTGCTTGTCTTCGATCTTCGGTCTTTGTCTTGATCTTCGTCTTCAATCTTCAGGAGTTTTCTTCAAGCTTTAGATGGCAGCTATTCAAGTCTTTGAAGGAGGGTTGAAGGTTAGTGTATGAATGTATGAGGGTGTGTATAAGTGTATAGGAGGCTAGGGTTTAGTGTATGGTAGCTAGGTTTTGGAAGAACCTAAGGAGGCTAGGGTTTAGGAGGTGCTTGAGCTCTGTATATCGAAATATATGATTTTTAGGTTGAGTTTGCGGATCCCTTTCACGTTGAATGAGGCTCTGTATTTATAGAGGTTGGACAACACTGGCACCTGTTGCAGTGGCGCCAGGCCAAAGTTTACACTGGCGCCACTAGGAGTGGCGCCAGTCCATTTTTTGGCCAGCCATTTAGGAAACATTTAAGGTCGGCAAGCAACGTATCTTTGACTAGATTTGGGCGCCTGTATTAGTGACCACCATGCAATTTTTAGCCTGGCTTCACTAGGAGTGGCTCCGGAAAGTCCGGGAATGATTTGAAGGAGTCAGGAATGACCCGGAAGGCCGGAAAGGAGCAGGAACACTTAAAATAGTGTCCTGGAGGTATTTGATTTGAGAAATGAGGATAAGATGGGTCGGAAGGGTTGACCGGGCCTTTAGGGGCAAAACGGTCAATTGGACCGAAAAACTGCCGAGATAAACTCGGTCTGTCCCGGAAGAAGACTTGGGATCTGAAAACATTATTTTGAATGTTCCCAGAGGTTACCAGTTTGATTTCCAGAGCCGGCGTGGTTGGAAAAGGAGACCGGCCCACTAGGGGCAAAACGGTCATTTTGCACTGGTTGGCCGGAACTGACTCGGAATGATCCGGAAAGGTAAAAGGAGGTTGAGAATACTATAAAAAGTAGTCTCAGGAGGTTACCGGTTTGATACCCAGAGCCAGTGTGGTCGAAAAAGGAAACCGGCCTACCAGGGGCAAAACGGTCATTTTGTACCGGGTTGGCCGAAACTGACTCGGAATGATCCGAAAAGGTAAAGGAAGGTTGAGAATACTATAAAAAGTATTCTTGAGAAATTACTAGTTTGATACCCAGAGCTGGTGTGGCTCCCGGGGCGTTTGGATGCCTAGGGGCAAAATGGTCATCTTGACCGGAAAGTCTCGGAAAAGGTCCTAAGAGTAGTTTGGTCATTTTTCACTGAAGTGGGCTAATAGACACTGGTGTTGACCTGGGTTTTGAGTGTTTTGCGCCACTCTAATGGCGGTCGTCGTGACACAGGGGTTTGTTGCCAATTCTCTATATTGACCTATTTGTGAGTATTTCCGCTACTCTAACGGTTTTGTGAGTAGTTTTGCTACTCGGATTGTCTCGAGGAATAAACTGTCTTGAGAGAGGGATTGGAAAGGGGTCTTATCGTCTCCGAAGAGACGTGCCTGGATTGGAACCGTCTCGAGGAATAAACTGTCTCAAGAATGGGATTGGAAAGGGGTCTTACCGTCTCCGAGGAGACGTGCCTGGATTGGAACCGTCTAGAGGAATAAACTGTCTTGAGAGAGGGATTAGAAAGGGGTCTTAACGTCTCCGAGGAGACGTGCCTGGATTGGAACCGTCTCGAGGAATAAACTGTCTCGAGAGTGGGATTGGAAAGGGGACTTATCGCCTCCGAAGAGACGTGCCTGGATTGGAACCGTCTCGAGGAATAAACTGTCTCGAGAGTGGGATTGGAAAGGGGTCTTACTGTCTTCGAAAAGACGTGCCTGGGTTGGAATTGTCTCAAGGAATATACTATCTCGAGAGTAGGATTGGAAAGGGATTTTACCGTCTCCGAGGAGATGCGCCTGGATTGGAACCATCTCGAGGAATAAACTGTCTCGAGAGTGGGATTGGAAAGGGGTATTACCATCTCCAAGGAGACGTGCCTGAATTGGAACCGTCTCGAGGAACAAACTGTCTCGAGAGTGGGATTGGAAAGGGGTCTTACCGTCTCCGAAGAGACGTGCCTGGATTGGAACCGTGTCGAGGAATAAACTGTTTCGAGAGTGGGATTGGAAAGGGGTCTTACCATCTCCTAAGAGACGTGCCTGGATTGGAACCATCTCGAGGAATAAACTGTCTCGAGAGTGGGATTGAAAAGGGGTCTTACCGTCTTCCGAAGAGACGTGCCTGGATTGGAACCGTCTCGAGGAATAAACTGTCTCGAGAGTGGGATTGGAAAGGGGTCTTACCATCTCCTAAGAGACGTGCCTGGATTGGAACCGTCTCGAGGAATAAACTGTCTCGAGAGAGGGACTGGAAAGGGGTCTTACCATCTCCGAAGAGACGCGCCTGGATTGGAACCGTCTCGAGGAATAAACTGTCTCGAGAGTGGGATTGGGAAGGGGTCTTACGGTCTCCGAGGAGACGTGCCTGAATTGGAACCGTCTCGGGGAATAAATTGTCTCGAAAGTGGGATTGGAAAGGGGACTTATCGCCTCCGAGGAGACGTGCCTAGGATTGGAACCGTCTCGAGGAATAAACTGTCTCGAGAGTGGGATTGGAAAGGGGTTTTACCATCTTCGAAAAGACATGCCTGGATTGGAACCGTCTCGAGGAATAAACTATCTCAAGAGTGGGATTGGAAAGGGGACTTATCGTCTCCGAAGTGACGCGCCTGGAGTGGAACCGTCTCGAGGAATAAACTATCTCGAGAGTGGGATTGGATTCGGAAAGGAGAGGACAATGCCCCTAAGGGCATTTTGGTCATTTTGCCTCTATTTGGGCCTGACAAGCCCGCGAAGCGATGGACAGACGAGATTTGGACCTAGAGAATTGGTTTCGATAGGAATATGCCCACAATGACTTGAACACAAGTCTGGACGGAGTGTAGACTACCGAGCGGTCAAAAATGGGGTGCTTACACTTGGCTTTCAAGTCAAGGGGGGAAGAAGAAAGAGAGGATCTGGTGTAAAGAAAAAGTGTTTGGTGACAATGAAAGTGAGAGAAAAGAAAAGAGAAAAAGAGAAAAGAAGGAAAAGAAGAGAAAAGTGCAAGGGAAAGCTTGTGTGATCATATCTTGAGATGAGAATTTCATATTCATGCTTGTTTTATTGTGTTTTGTGGTTTTTGCATGTGCATATATCATTTCATACCATGGTGGTGAATTGGAGGTGAGATGTGAAGAAGTATTTAAAGTTTTCTGGTAGAAGCCTTGAATATTATATGTTGTTCATGGTTTTGATGTGTGGAGTCTTGTTGTGGCCTTAGAATTTTATTTTGGATCTTTGTGGAGTTTGTGGTTGTGTTGGGATTGCATGGAAAGCTTTTTAGTCAGATCGATAGATTATATAATCGAACCATAGTGGGGTTATGGTCGGCATGATGGTCCCTGGTGTCATCCTGATGGTAAGCTACTAGACTGAGGTCAGCAATTTGCCTTCTTTGGTGGATCGAATAATAAGCCAAAGTCGACACTTTCCATTATAGATTGCACGTTCTATAAAGGTTAGCAACTTTTTTCTGGTTGTCCTGATGATGCTTAGGACTATCCTGACGGTCAAAAAGTTTGCATTAGTGTACATTTATACTTTGCATTACATCGGGAAGGGTTTAAAATGTCACATTTCATGCATTGGTTATGCATTATAACATTTACTTCATCAAGTTTGATGTGGTGGTGCATCGTGCATTGCATTGCTTGAGGCATTTCTTATTGTTGGTGGTGATTTATCTATTGGTGGATTATTTATTGATTATCTGTGTGAGCACGTGGATATCTAGCTCACACCCACACAGGTTGTTTTACAGGATGTTTGGAGATGTCCAGTCCACTGTAGAGATTGGGGTTGAATTAGGGAGCTTCGAAAAGCTCTTGCTGTGATGTCAGTAGTCTGTCTCTATCTTGTTTGTGACATGATGACTTTTGGAGCCTTGTTTATCTTTACTCTTGTATTAGTATGAGTTTAAGTTATATTCAGAGGATTGTATATATATAATAATGTTGTTGATTCCTATAAGATGTCTATCTTTAGGATTATGTAGAGGTTTTGCTTACAGGTTAGTAACCTGTGCGATCATGTTCTCTTAAGATGGCGTTAATGACACTTGATTAGGAGTGGGCATGACAGATTGGTATCAGAGCTGAGGTTTAAGACCAAAGTTTTACTACTGAGTTGATTTTAAGACAAGGTTTACAATCGAGGCTATGTTGTGGGGTTGATGTTTTAGAGTTACAGTGGACTGTAGGGTGTTATTGTGTTAGTCTAAGTTAGTAGGTGTATGTGGGACGTATATATTGTTTGCTAATCTTGAATTGATGCAGTGAGAATGACCTAAAGAGAACCACCAAGGGGAGTTGAGGATGAAGCGTTATCAGCTCCAGTTTAAGGGCAGGGACACTAAGAAAGGGGAGATCAACATTCACCAGATATAGCCAATAGAGTGGCAAATATTCTGGCTCAGTACATTGAATATCAGTCCACTAGGCCGGCGTAGAGGACTAGTATGTTACATAAACAATTCATGAAACTGAATCCTCAAGAGTTCATCGAGGCAACTGATCCATTGGTGACAAAGGAATGGTTAAAGAAATTAGATGCGATCTTTGAGACAATGGCAGTGGTAGATGAACAGAAGTTGATGTTGGCTATGTTTATGTTAAAAGGTGAAGCGCGGAATTGGTAGGAGGCAATGAGATGTATGATGGGTTCTCAAGGTGGTGGAGTACCGATTACGTGGCCTCAATTTGTAGTGGTATTCAATGAATATTAATTTTCACTCATTTATAGATATAAAAAAGAGCAAGAATTTATATCTCTGAAACAAGGAAAGATGACAGTGTCAGAATATGAAAAACAATTTACAACTTTGTCATGGGTTGCACTGTCGCGCCCAGATTTTTCGCACTCAAGGAATACACACACAAACTGAAAAAATACTGTACTCTCTCGTTAGAACTCATCCTCCTAGAAGAATGAGTGCGACTAGGTTTGAATTAAAAATTAATTTGAATAAAGGGCTTTTGGAAAACATTCAGAGTTGCTACCTAACTTGATTAAGGTGAGTTAGGTCATTTAAAAACTAAGCGCAATTCGAAAACTACACTTGGGGTTTTTGAAAACGATTTTGAAAATATCTCATCAAGAGAGGGTTTTTAAGAAAATAGGTTATTTGGCAACCTTTAGAAAACTTTTAAGGCCTTTTTTGAAAATAACTTCATTTGGTCTTGCGAAAACAATGATCTAAGTTCGGAGGTTGGTTAAGTATAAGGAAGACGCAGTAAGCCGTCACCCTACCCCGCCCTTGCGGTACTTACATGGCTATTCACCCTAGATTTACCCAACAAAGTCTCCAACTACTACATGTCCAAAACTATCCACTTTGAAAAGAAATTTTAGAAAGCAACTATCATGATGCATGATATGCAAATGCAAGAATAAGATTTGATTTTGAAATAGATTTGAAAGAACTCAATTTGATTTGAAAGAAAATTTTAGAGATGGGAAATACAGATTTGAAAATAGATTTTTGGAATTGAAAGTTTGAAAAAAGAGTTATTGGAATTGGAAGCTTGAAAGAAGTTATGGAATTGGAGATTTAAAAAAAGTTATGACCGCACCCGTGAGGGTTGCCTATGTATCCTTTTTGAGGAATCAAGTCAGTCATAGTTCAGACAAGAGTCCGATTGAAAATAGAATATTTTGATTTGAAAAAAGAGTTGAAGTTGAACTTAGAATAGAAGATTGGAATCTAGAATTTGGAATTGAAGAGATTAGACTTCTATTTGGAAAGATAGAACTTGGAAGAAGGATTTGGACTTATTTTGAAAAGATTGAGGTTTAGAAAACCTAGACTTAGGTAAGATAGGATTTAGGAAAGACTTGAGATTTTAAGAAAGATTGGACTTGACTTGGAAGGGTTTTAGAAAATTAGAGAAGGACTGGATCTAGGAAAGGTTCAGATTAAGAAAGTTTCAAAACAGGAAAGTTTTGTTTTAGGAAAGTTTTAATTTAGGAAAGCTTCAGGTTAGGAAAATTTCATTTAAGGAAAGATTTCGAATTAGGAAAGTTTTGAATTAAATAAGTTTCGAAATAGGAAAGGTTTCGTTTTAAGGAAGTTTTGAATTAGAAAAGGTCTTGAAATAGGAAAGGTTCAAAATTAGAAAGTTTTGAAATTGGAATGTTTTGGAATAGGAAAGTTTCGATTTAGAAAAAGATTTGAATTTAGAGAGCTTCAACTTAAGAAAGTTCCGAATTTGAAAAGTTTAGAATTTTGGAAAGGTTTAAATTTAGAGAGTTTTAACTTAAGAAAGTTTTGAATTTGGAAAGATTGGAAATTTAGAAAGATTTGAAATTAGAAGGATTTGAAAAGTTAGATTTGGAAAGTTAGGATTTGGAAAGGTATAGAATTTAGGAAAGGTTAGAATTTAGGAAAGATTTAGATTAGGAAATATTTGAAAGTTCAAGTTTTGAAAACTTAAGGTTTAAGAAAGTATGAGATTATGAAGGATTTGAATTGGGAAAGGTTTAGATTAGGAAGGATTGAGATTCCTATGTCCTAAAACAAAGGATTGGATTTCATTTCTAAAAAGAGATGATTTGATTTTGTTTCCTAAATGGGAAGATTGGATTTGACATGGAATTGGAAAGAGAAAGTTTGAAAATCCTAGTTTTTGAAGTAGAAAATAGGTTTTGGAAATATATAGTTTTGATGTAGAAAATAAGATTTTGGAAACCTAGGTTTTAAGGCAAGATTGAAAATCACGTTTTAGGAAAGAAAATTAGGGTTTCCTAATCGTTGGCTCTAGGGCTTAACTTGAGCTCTAAGGAAAGAGATTTTGGAAAGAGAAATTTTTAGAAGGAGATCCTAAAAAGGGAGTTTTTAGAAAGTGATTTTGGAAAGAGATTGTTGAAAAGAGTTTTTAGGAAGAAAACCTAGGGGAGCATTTTTAGAAAGGGAATTTTGAAGAGAGCTTTTTGGAAAGGAGTTTGAAAAGAGTTTTTAGGGAAGTAGATTTTGAAGGAAATTTTTAGAAAACAATTTTGGAAAGAAGATTGGAGAGAACTCTTAGAAAGTATGTTGGAAAAGAGGTTTTTTAGAAAGAGAGATTTGAAAAGAGAGTTTTTAGAAAGTCCATAAAAACATCTCACTTTTCTAAAGCGATTCTAACCATAAGAAGGTTAGAATCACTTTAAGATAGTGGTTTTGAAAACAATAAGGATTTGAAGATATGGACCATATTGGTCACTTTAAATGCAATACTTTCCTAAAGCAACCCTAACCATGGAAAGGCTAGAATCACCTTAGGATTATGATTTTGAACACAAATTTTGAAGAAGAAAATTTAATACAAGTTTTGAAAACAATATTAATGCAAGTTTTGAAAACAAGTTTGAAAAACGAATTTTGGAGGAATGTAAGATCATGTATGCACAATGCAAGTTAGGGTTGTGAACATACAATGTTAAAGGCTTCATCACATAATCAAGGGGGCCGGACCCACATGGTTTCCGGTTAGACTAAGAGAAAGCCCCCGACACGGTGACTCTCAATAGCCTAATCCTACACATGGACTGGGAAGTTCCTTGTTTCAAGCATGCAAGAAGGGGGGGGGAAGAAGATGGGGGATTAAAATAGAAGAAAACCTAAGTGGGTTCGAAGAGAGAAGAGAGAGGGGGAAGTTGCGTAAACTTAAATAGAAAGCCTACCTTGTATCTTTCTATCTGCTTTGCTTTATTCGCCTTGTTTTTCTTGCTTTGCTTGGGTCCTCGCTTCGCTTTGAGTTAACCTTCAAGGGCTTGTCTTGATCTTCGAGGGCTTCTGGTTACAACACTTCAAGTCTTCAATGGAGGCTTTGGAGGCTAGTGTATGAGTGTATGGGAGTATATGAGAGCTAGGGTTTGTGTATGGGGGCTAGGGTTTTGGAGAACCTAAAGAAAAATAGGGTTTAGGGAGGCTACGAGCTCTGTGTATCGAAGAAAAGGGTTTTCAGACTGAGTTTGTGAATCTCTTTCACACTGGAAGAGGTTCTGTATTTATAGAAAGAAGAATAACCTGGCACCTATTGTAGTGGCGCCAGGCTAAAAATCCTTTTGGCGCCACTTAGGAAAGTTTTAAGGTCGGCAATCAACGTATCTTCAGAAGATTTGGGTACCTGTACTAGTGACTACCATGTAATTTTCAGCCTGGCTTCACTGGGAGTGTCTTCGGAAGGTCCAGGAATGATTTGAAGGGCCGGGAGTAGCCCGGAAGGCCAAAAAGGGATGAGAGCCCCTAGAACAGCGTCTCGGGGGTAGTAGACTTGAAAAATGATGACAGGATGTGTTGGAAGGATTGACCGGGCCATAAGGGGCAAAACGGTCAATCGGGCTGAAATACTGCCAGGATGGACTCAAAATATCCCAAAAGAAGACTCGAGGTTTGGAAACATTATTCAAAATGTCCCAGGAGGCTACCGGTTTGATATCCAGAGTCGGTATGGTTGGAAAAGGAGATCGGCCCACCAGGAGCAAAACAATTATTTTGCACTAGCTTTGCCAGAACTGACTCGGAATGATCCAGAAAGATAATGGAAGGTTGAGAATACTATCAAAAGCATTCTTGGGAGGTTAGCGGTTTGATACCCAGAACCGGTGTGGTTCCCAGGGCGTTCGAATGCTTAGGGGCAAAATGGTCATCTTGACCGGAATGCCTCGGAATTGGCCCGAAACTGACTGGAAGGCACCTAATCATGCTGGATTGTCTTTAAGACAATCTTGAAAGGGTGAACGTACCATTCTGAGGACTTAGATACTGTTTCAAGAAACGTGCTGGAAAATGGCCCTAGGGCAGTTTGGTCATTTTTCACCGAAGTGGGCTAGTAGGAACCGGTGTTGACCTGGGTTTTGAGTGTTTCCGTCACTCTGATGACGGTTCTGTGATATAGGGGTTTGTTGGCAATTCCCTATATCGACCTGTTTGCCAGTGTTTCCGCCACTCTGGCGGTTGCGATGTTTACGAGTATTTTTGTTACTCTAATGGGTTGCGATCATTCTAGAGACTGCCTAATCTCGAGAAGCTGCTAGGTGAACTTAGCTCCTGAGGAATCAACTTTCTCGGAAGGCGTGCCGAAACGAACATTTCTGCATTGGCGGACTAGCAGGTGCCAAAGGTGGACCGTTCTACCATCTAGGGGACTTGGGGTCTCGTCCCAGTCGACGGGTTTGAAGGGACTTACCGTTCTGAAGAGTTTATTCAAAAACGTGCCGGACAGGATGGAGTTATTGCCTCGAGGAATCAACTTTCTCGAGTGTGCTAAATTTAATTAGAATTGGACTGGGAAAGGGGACTTACCATCTTCAAGAAGACGTGCCCAATGGAATTGGACCAAACAATGCCCTCGAGGGCATTTTGGTCATTTTGCTCTATTTGGGCCTAAAAGGCCGGCAAAGCGATTGATTGACGGGATTAGACTTGAAAAATTGAGTTGACTCAAAATATGTCCGTATTGATTTGAATACAAGTCTGGACAGACTGGAGACTGTCGAGCGGACAAAAATGGGGTGCAATGACCCAACAGGATGCTCACGCTATACCTACAATAATGATAGGTATGATATTAGTGGCTAATAAGGATGCTTACGTTTTATTAGATTCTGGATCTACATTTTTTTTTTTTGTGTCTATTGCATTTAGTGAGCATCTACATAAATCATATAAATCTATGGCACAACATTTACTTGTTTCTACACTTGTGGGGGATGTGGTACTAGTGAAAGTGGTATATAAAGATTGTGTGTTGAAAATTGGGAGAAAGAGTTGAATGTAGATTTGATCCCTTTAACAATTCATGATTTTGATATGATATTGGGTATAAACTGGTTATCGTCTTATCATGTATCCATTGACTATTTCAAGACTGAAATTATTTTTCGAATATCAAATGAATCAGAGTTCAGATTTGACGGTGAACGATATGTGGTTCCAATGTGTCTAATATCAGCTGTGGTAGCTTGGTAACTATTATAGAAGGGGTGTGAGGGATATCTAGCTCATGTGATTGATATTACTAAAGCCGACTTGAAGTTGTCAAAGATCCCAGTGGTATAAGATTTTGTAGATGTGTTTCTAAATGAATTACCAAGGATTGTGCTTGATAGAAAGGTGGAGTTTTTTTATTGAATTGTTACCGGGAATTACATCAATCTCCATTAAACCTTACAGAATGGCGCCATCATAGTTGATAGAATTGAAAATTCAATTGCAAGATTTGTTAGATCGGGAGTTCATTTAACCAAGTGTATCACCTTGGGGAGCTCATGTGTTCTTTGTGAAGAAGAAAAATGGAACCATGAGGCTTTGTATTGATTATTGGCAGCTGAAGCAAGTTACAGTAATGAACTAATATCCTTTGCCGCGTATTGATGACTTGTTTGATCAACTGCAAGGAGCTAAAGTATTCTCCAAGATTGATTTGAGATTGGTTATCATCAATTGAAGGTGAAGGATAGTGACGTATCGAAAATGGCTTTTCATACTCGATATGGGCAATTCGAGTTCTTGGTGATGCCATTTGGAGTGACTAATGCTCCAGCTATCTTCATGTACTTGATGAATCATGTATTTCAGCCTTTCTTGATTTATTTGTTATTGTATTCATTGATGATATACTAGTGTATTCACATAGTAAGGATGAGCAAGAGGAGCATTTGAGACTTGTACTATAGACTTTGAAAGACATATGACAAATTCAGTAAATGTGAGTTTTGGCTTGATAGAGTGGTATTTTTGGGTCACTTAATTTCTGATGGGGGAATTTATGTTGATCCAAAGAAGATCGAAGCAATAATGAATTGGGAGAAACCGAAGAATGTCTCAAAAATTAGAAGTTTCTTGGTATTGGCTAGTTACTATATGAGATTTATTCAAGGATTTTCAACTTTTACTATACCACTAACTAAATTGACTCGTAAGGATGTGAAATTTGAATGGTCGGATGAATGTGAACGCAGTTTTCAAGAATTAAAGACAAAGTTGACTATAGCTCCAATATTGACCATTTCTTTAAGGAAGGGAGACTTTATGATTTATAGTGATACTTCTTATCAAGGTCTTGGCTGTGTGTTAATGCAAAGAGGTAGAGTTGTTGCCTATGCTTTCAGACAGTTGAAGACTCATGAGAGGAACTATCCTATTCATGATTTGGAACTTGCAGCAGTGGTGTTTGCTTTAAAATTATGGAGACATTATCTATACGATGAGCCTTGTGAGATATATACCGATCATTAGAGTTTGAAGTATTTATTTACCCAAAGAGATTTGAATGTGAGACAGTGGCAATGGATGGAACTGAACAAATATTATGAGTGTACTATCCATTATCACCCGGGAAGAGCTAGTGTGGTAACAGATGCTTTGAGTTGAAAATCTTTAGGGAGATTGGCATGTATTCAATGTCATTAAGCAGAATTATTTGCCGAATTGACTTCTTTGGGGGTGAAGTTTAAAAGAATGAAAATTAATGCAATGTTAGCACAGTTTCAGATAAGACCTTTATTGCTTGAAAAAATTCAAAAATTGCAAACTCAAGACTCAAAATTGGAGAAAATCAGAAAGTAAGTGAAGGATGGAATCAAAAAGCAAGCAAGTGAAGATGATACATTAATGTTTGGGACTTATTTTTGTGTACCAAACAAGTTAGCTATGAAGAAAGAGATTTTAGAAGAGGCACATCAACCTTTATATGTTATACATCCAAGGAGTACAAAGATGTATCGAGATCTCCGTGAAGTTTATTGGTGGCCTAGCATGAAAAGAGAAATTGCAAAGTTTGCTGCTAAATGTTTGACTTGTCAACAAGTAAAGGCAGAACATTAGAAACCAGCAGGATTGTTGCAACTTTTTCCTATTCCATAATGGAAGTGGGAGCATATTACTATGGACCTTGTGGTGGGATTACCAAGAACCCAAAGTGGATTTGATTCTATTTAGGTGATTGTTGACATGTTGACCAAATCGACCCATTTCTTACCAGTTAAAACTACTTATACTCTTGACAGGTATGCAAAGTTATATGTTGATAAGATTGTAAGGTTGCATGGTGCTCCAGTGTTTATAGTTGTAGATAGGGATCCAAGATTTACTTCTAAATTTTGGCTTAGTTTGCAATAAGCTTTGGGTACCACCTTGAAGTTTAGTACAACCTTTCATCCTCAATCTGATAGGTAATCAGAGAGGACTATTCAGACTTTAGAGGATATCTTGAGGGCTTGTGTACTTGATTTTAAAGACAGTTGGGAAGATCATCTAGCTTTGATGGAGTTTGCTTATAATAACAGTTATCAATCAAGTATTGGGATTGCTCCATTTGAAGATTTGTATGGTCATCAATGTCGAACTCCAATGTGTTGGAGTGAGGTGGGAGAGAGGCAGTTGTTGGCCTTGAGATGGTTCAAGATACAACTGAAAAGATTAAAATTGTTCAAGAGCACTTGAAGTAGCATAAAGCAGGCAGAAAAGCTATGCCAATAATAGAAGAAGAGAATTAGAGTTTGAAGTTGGTGATAAGGTATTTTTGAAAGTATCTCCATAGAAGGATATTTTGAGATTTGAGAAGAAAGGAAAATTGAGTCCAAGATACATTAGACCTTATACGATTGTTAAAAAAGTCGGTACAACTGCTTACAAGTTAGATTTGCCTTTCAAAATGTCTAAATTGCATGATGTTTATCATGTTTTTATGTTGAGAAAGTATATGCTAGATCCTTCTCTTGTGTTAACTCGGCAACTGATAGAGTTGAAAGATGACTTAAGTTATATAGAAGAACCTGTTCAGATTCTAGATCATAGAGAACAAGTTCTACGTAACAAGGTGATATCGCTTGTGAAGGTGTTGTGAAAGAGCCATTTAGTTGAGGAAGCTACATGGGAGAGTGAGGAAATAATGAGAAAATAGAATCCCGATCTATTTCAGCCTGGTAAGTGAATTTCAGGACAAAACTTTTAAATGAGGGAAGAATTGTAAAACCATGTACTGCTTATCATCATATTTAGTTTAACTGCATATATTCTAGTGTGTGACTATACTAATTGAGGAGTTTGATTAGCATGATTGAGTGAGAACATGCCATTTGGGGGGGGGGGGGGGAGATTATCATTTTTGTGAGCATTTCATGTGGGTTGGCTATGCCTTATTAGATACTAGG
The DNA here is from genome assembly GCA_033060915.1 of Euryodendron excelsum. NCBI lineage: Eukaryota > Viridiplantae > Streptophyta > Magnoliopsida > Ericales > Pentaphylacaceae > Euryodendron > Euryodendron excelsum. The sequence continues at coordinate 16,208,266 of CM065387.1, forward strand.
CTTTGCTGATCTCAGGTCCGCACCACCATTCTTAGTGGGGTTTTTCTAAGTCTCTTCTTTAGGAGATCGACACTACTATTTTTTGTGGGCCGACCTTGATTTGAAGACTTTAGAATCTTTATCTCATAGTAATCATGATTAATTATTTTAAGTGTGATTAATTATGTTAATCATGTGGATTAGTGAAATACTAGGTGTGCATGTGTATGCTTGACACGTAGGTGTGTGTGAAGTGTGTGCATAAGGTGTGTGCTTGTTGCTAAGGTGCATGTGTGACATGCGGCACATTAGATACAAGTTATATCTATCTTAGCTTTCAAGTCAAGGGGGGAAGAAGAAAGAGAGGAGCTAGTGTAGAGAAAAAGTGTTTAGTGAGAATGAAAGTGAGAGAAAAGAAATGAGAAAAAGAGAAAGGAAGGAAAAGAAGAGGGAAGTGCAAGGGAAAGCTTGTGTGATCATTTCTTAAGGTAAAAATCTCATGTTCATGCTTATTTTATTGTGTTTTGTGGTTTTTGCATGTGTATATGTCATTTCATGCCATGGTGGTGAATTGGAGGTGGGATGTGGAGAAGTATTTAAAGTTTTTAGGTGAAAGCCTTGAATCTTACATGTTGTTCATGGTTTTGATGTGTAGAGTCTTGTTGTGGCCTTAGAATTTCATTTTAGATCTTTAGGGAGTTAGTTGTTGTGTTGGGATGGCATGAAAAGCTTTGGAGTTAGGTTGGCGGATTGTATAGTTGAACCATAGGTGGGTTCTGGTCGGCAGGACGGTCCCTGGAGTCGTCGTGACGACAACCTACTAGACTAAGGTTTGCAATTTGCCTTCTCTAGTAGGCAATTTTTCTTTTCTAGTCGATCGGATAATAGCCCAAAGTCGGCACTTTCATCATAGTCGACACATTCCATAAAGGTAGGCAACTTTTTTCTGGTTGTCCTAAAAATGCTTAAGACTGTCCTGACGGTCAGAATGTTTGCATTAGTGTACATTTGTACTTTGCATTACATCGGGAAGTGTTTAACATGTTATATTTCATGCATTGGTTGTGCATTATAACAATTATTTCATCAACTTTGATGTGGTGATGTGTGATAGGTTCGAATGCAGAGCAAAACACTTCATCACAATTGAAGAAGTGACTCAATTGTCATTATAAAGCAGTAACAGGTGGGGTTATAAGATATTCTTATTCATATTGTGTTGAATGTCTTATTATATATATTGATGGTGATTGTTGGATTTTGAAATAATATTTGCATACAATTCAGACATTATGTGCATATCTTGCATTACACAAACGAGGTTTACCCGATATAGGGCTAAATTAAAGGGTGTTGATATGGGACATCCTTAATAACAAGTCGTTGACATATAGGGGGCCAATATTATCAAAATAGCGAGCACATGTGTGGTGTATCATGCATTGCATCACATGAGGCAGTTCTTATTGTTGGTGGTGATTTATCTATTGGTAGATTATTTATTGATTATCTGTCATTCAATCATAATGAGTTTGATTATCTTTGTGAACACGTGGATATGTTGCTCACACCCACATAGGTTTTTTTACAGGATGTTTTGAGATGTCCAGTCCACTATAGAGGTTAAGGTTGAATTAAGGAGTTTCGAGAAGCTCTTGCTGTGATATTGGCAGTTCATCTCTATATTATTTGTGATATGATAACTCTTGAAGTCTTGTTTATCTTTACTCTTGTATTAGTTTGAGTATGAGTTATATTTAAAGGATTGTAATTTGCAGCAAATACTTTTAAGCAACGATTTTTCCAAGAAATGTTAGAGATATCAAACAATAATATAGAGCAAATTAAGCATAAAAGATAAATCAAATAACAAATAAAAGACACAAGATTTTATCGTGGTTCGGCGCTAATTTCCTTGGCCTACGTTCACTCCCCAAGGCTTCTTCCTTGATATTTTGTCTCCACTATATCCAAATCTAGAATACAACCACTAACTTTGCCTGTGCTAGTACACCTTACGAGTAATCACACACTTCCAAACTAGCTTTCTAACCCAGGTGCTAGCTCAAACCTAACAAGTGGTTTTAGCACTCCAACTACTTTCAATCCTAGGTATTAGTCACATCCAACTTCTAGTTATTTCATTTAGCTAGTTCCTCTCTTATAATGAAGAGAGAATAAGAGTACAACAACTCTTACTTTACAATGAATTCTCCTACAGAATGGATATACTAATGAAGAATAGAGAATACAAAAGATATGACTTTTGGAACTCAATAGCTCAATAACTCGAAGGCTTCAAGAGAATAGGATTTCATTTTTAATAGCTTGATTTCTTGTGTCTTCTATTCCAACCGTGAGTGTATATATATATATGAATACTTGGATCTTCTAGCCATTGAAGAGAATCACCAGATTTAATATTCTTTCCAAAATTTGCATCCATGATCTTTGAAGGCACCTAGCTATTGGAGAGAGAGAATATACCATTTAAAGTTTCTTTCCAAAACTAACTTAAACCAGCCATGATTCTTGCTGATTGCCTCTTGGTCTTTGACTAAGATTTGAATTTGAATTTTGAATCATTAATGGATAACTGCTAGCTTTCTTCGTAGACATAGACCAAAAATCTCTTTGATATCTTCAATATATTGTTTTGTTTCCATGAATCTTTGAATTCAAATCTAACTTGATATAATATTTTTCCTCCTTTGAGTCCCTTAGCCAAAAATATCTTTATGGATATATTTTGAAGCTAAATATTCTTTGGCTTAAAATCTTTCCTTTCTTTATATCCACTGAAATTTGCTACATTATATATTGGAATGATTCATTTATTACTGCCATTTACACACCTTCTATAAGAGTATTTTTCCAACATCATAGTGGCTGTGTAGTGGATATAGTATCATTGACTTTTGAAGCTCCTAAAAGAATAATTAGATCTTCTAATTATTCTTATAATTGATCTTTTCTTATTTGCTCCTTCACTTCAATGCTTGATATATTCCCTTATATTCTTTGCATTGATTCATAATCCATCACACTTTAGAGCAAACACAATCTTGCAAATATATTTAGCAATATATAAATGTAAGATTATATGAAATAAAAATCATTAAAGTTTAATCATTAAAACACAATATATAAAATTAACTTTATGAAAAATTTGAAGCTAACAATCTCCCCCTTTTGATGATGACAAACTGATAATGATTTTTTTGTTTCATTCAACAAGAGTTAGAGCAAAGATATATGCCATAATAAGATATAGCTCTGGAATAGAACTTTTAAGCATTTCAAAGAAGATTCTAAGGCAATTGGAGAAACTCTCCCCCTTAATATATGTTTTCCTTCTTCTTTACCTGTATAAAAGCTTTTAGTACATAGTTCCATTCAAGTTCATTAAAAAAATTATTCAAAGCTTGCAATCATTCAAAGCATATCACATAAGATTCATTTTGGATATCAAAGCACATAATAAACATTAAGTATAAAATCCAAAAAGCTCATTACTTCTACAATCATTATTTTTCTCCTCCTTTGTCATTATCAAAATAAAAAGGGCACACAAAAAGTACAGAAAAATTACAAAGTTAAATATCCAAGTGATGTAGAAAAAGAGAAAGTTATAGGAGATAAGAGAGCAAATTCATAGAGGTGAAGGATGGTGAATTAGAGATTGGGGAACTTGGAGCTCCAAATAGTGTGCATCCAATCCGCAAAGTTGTTAAACCGAACTTTGAAGCCTTGTGTGAAGGCAAAGGATTTCTGGAGTTGATCATAGCTAGTCTTCATATAGCTTATCCCATTCATGACTCCCATAAGTGGATCAGAACTAGTAATGATATCATTTTTAAATTGACGTCGCATGTTAGCCATTTAGCCTTCAATAACACCAATCTTCTCATAAATTTTGGTCACCTTTGTTTCCAAGGCATCAAGCTTGCTGCTGAATTAATCCATTTTTGCAATTTGTGCGTGCAAGGCTTTAAGAATATCGGATGAAGAAGATACAAAGTTAGGCTGACAGAGAATAATAGTTCACTGAGTGGGTGGAATAGGAGCGAGCTGCGATGGAAAATTCTCTTGCTGGCTTTTGAAGATCCATTTGTTTGCAACCTTTTTAAATCCCATCAAGGCAAGTGTTCTTCTATCAAATGTGGCATCTTTTCCCAATTCTTCTTTTGGTTCATCAACAAGATTCACAGCTAACTTCTTAAAAATGACGGTAAGAAGCATGCCGTAGGAAAGATCACTATTTTCTCTTTTCTTGTTTTCCTCCATATGTTAGAAGAAACGATAAGGCAAATTGATAGCATGACCGCTAGTGATTGCCCAAATGAGAAAGACCTCTAAATAGGAAACATGTTCCAATTTACCTTTTCTAGGCATAATAACTTGGGAGAGAATGTAGTGCAGAATTCTTATTTCCATGGTGAGTGAGGCAACGAAGGGCTTTTCGTCAGAAGTTAAGTTGTGGTTTCCACACAAAATTTTCACGGCATCAAAGGAGTTAAACCCTTCAAAAACTGTCCATTTGTTTGTTGTGAAAACATATGGGTTAGAGTTGGGGATTTTGAACATTTTGCTCAAGGAAGCAGTAGACACCGTGATGTCTTTCCCTTTTACATAGGACAGAAGGACCTCATCTTCTTTCTTCAAGTTAGAGTAGAAGACTCTAACAAGATTTGGGTATATTTCTCCTTTAAGCAGTATTATGGGTGACCACCCAATATGATCAAACCAGGGCTTAATAGAAAGACCTTTATTCTTAAAAAATTGAAAGGGAATATACCTTCCATGTATGACAAACCAAGAGCTAAAGTTTTTAAGGAAGTGATTTTTGGCTTTCTCATCCTTGAGATTCTCAATTTTGAACTCGGGTGTGGTCGATTTCCCCTTCTTTGAGGAAGATTTCTGATTTTCGACACCACTTGGAGGAGCTTTCCTCTTTGGTGTTTGTGGTTTGCCCCTTCTTGGTGATGTAGAACTTTGTTTGGCCCCAGAGGAAGAGGTTTTCCTTTTCAACGAAGCACGGGTAGAAAGTTTTGGAGTCATTTGATTTTCGGAATGGTGAGAGGGAAGGTGGGGTTTTGCAGTTTTGGTTGGTTTTCCTCTTCTACGTATTTCGTAATGGAGAATGAGAGAACTAGGGTTTCGACAATAGAGTTTGAAGGATTTAATGCTTGAAGTGTGTGTGTGTGTGTGTGTGTGTGTGTGTGAGAGAGAGAGAGAGAGAGAGAGAGAGAGAGCCAAATGATGAAAGGGAAGTTCAAAGCAGTTATATGTATGTATATGTTGTATAGGAGGGAGTTTTGAGAAGGTTTTCATAAATAAAATAAGACTTTTGAAACATAAGGCAGCTCCTTTCTTTTGGGTAGAAAAATGTCTTTAAATTTAAGTGAACCCAATATAGGTCAAAACGAAATTCCTCAAGTCAAATATTTCCATCACTTTAGCAAAAACTTTTATAGTCAAATTAAATTTATTTCCAAACATACAATTGAATAAAATATTCCACTATCCACTTAAATGAATTAATTTTGTAAATCAAATAAAAAATTCCAATAAGATCAATTTTTATTGATTTTGCAAATTAAACATTTAAAAATTTCAAATTTCAAATAATGTGCTTAATTCGAACAATCTCTTTCACATATAGTAAGAAATTCATAGATTGAGCAATTAAAATCAGATAGGATTCATCGTACCAATTTTTCTTGTAATTTCATAGAATTTTTCTTTATTCAAAGGTTTAGTGAATATATCAGCTAACTGATTATTTGTAGTAACAAAATCAAGAGTGATATTTTCTTTTTGAACATGATCCCTGATAAAGTGATGTTTGATTTCTATATGTTTTGTCTTAGAGTGCTGTATAGGATTTTTAATTAAATTTATAACACTCGTATTATCACATTTAATAGGGATACAATACGCCATAATCCTCTAGTTGTTGTTTCATCCAAATAATTTGAGCACAATAACTACCACTTGCAATATATTCAACCTCAACAGCAAATAATGCCACATAATTTTTGTTTTGCTATGCGAAGAAAACAAAGATTGACTAAGGAATTGACAAGTTCCATTTGAACTTTTCCTATCAGTTATACTACTAGCAAAATCAACATTAGAATATCCAATCAAATCAAATGAGATATCTCTAGGATACCATAATCCCAAATATTGAGTACTTTTCAAATATTTGAAAATTCTTTTCACAGCATTCAAATGTGATTCTTTAGGGCAAGATTGAAAATGTGCACACATGCAAACACCGGACATTATATCCAGTCTACTTGCAGTTAAGTAGAGTAAGGATACAATCATATTTCTATATTTCTTTTCGTCCACATCCTTACCATTTTCATCCTTGTCAAGTTTTGTAGATGTACTCATTGGAGTTCCATTTGACTTTGTACTTTTCAATTCATATCTCTTGAATAAATCATTTACATACTTTGATTGATTTATGAAGATTTTCTCTTTGGATTTCTTAACTTAGAGTCCAAGAAAATAATTTAATTCCTCCATTACGCTCATTTCAAATTCTCTCTGCATATACCTAGTAAAATCTTAACACATATTCTCATTAGTAGTACAAAAAATGATATTATCCACGTATATTTGTACAATAAGAATGTCATTGCTTGTGATTTTAGTAAACAATGTAATATCAATTTTTCCTCTTGTAAAACTATTGTCAAACATAAACTTACTAAATCTATCATACCAAGCCCTAGGGCCTTGTTTTAAACCATATAAATCTTTAGTAAGTCTATACACATGATTTGGAGAAATATGATTTTCAAAACCGGGAGGTTGTTCAATATAGACTTCTTTAAAGATATAACCATTTAAGAAAGCTCTTTTAACATCCATTTAATAGAGTTTAAAATCTTTAAAACATGCAAATATAAGTAGCATGAGAAAAGATTCTAATCTAGCAACATGAGGAAAAGTTTCATGAAAGTTTATACTTTCTTCTTGGTTGTAACCTTGGGCTACTAGTCTAGCTTTATTTGTAATGACTACTCCAGATTCATATATTTTATTTCTAAATACCCATTTAGTTTCAATAGTAAAGTGATCATTAGGTCTAGGTACTAGAGTCTATACTTGGTTTCTTTCAAAACGAGTAAGCTCTTCTTGCAGGCTAGTAACCAACTTTCATCATTTTTAGCCTGTTTAAAAGACTTAGGCTCTATTGTGATAAGAAATGCAAATTACTACAAATGTTGTGAAGAGAAGATATAGCTACAATACATTTGGTTAACTCACCAATAATTTGTTCTTTAGGATGAATTCGTGAGTACCTTCTGTCTTTAGGTAGTTTGGATTGATTTTCATTTGAGTGTTTTTCATTTGCTTCTTGCTCATCGTTTGAGTTTTCTCCTTCTTAATTTTGAGTAAGCTCATTTACAAAATTTTCTTTGTTTTGAACATGCTCAAACAAGTTTTCTCCCTGATCATCATTCATAATATTCTTGGAGAAAACACTGTTAGATTCATCAAAAGCCACATGCACAGATTCTTCTACTACAAGTATTCGTTTATTGTATACTCTATATGGCTTACTTGAAGTAGAGCAACCAAGAAATATAGCATCATCAAATTTAGCATCGAACTTTCCTAAGTCATCCTTGTTATTCAAGACATAACATTTATGTCCAAATGCATGAAAATAATTGATGTTGGGTTTTCTACCTTTTCAAAGCTCGTATGGAGTTTTATTCATCATGGGTCTAATTAAGGTCAACATGACATGTGGTAGTAACAGTTTCAGCCCAAAAATATCTAGGCAAGTTACTATCACATAACATTGTCCTAGCAACTTCTTCAAGGGTTCTATTTTCCTTTTCAATTACCCCATTTTGTTGAGGTGTTCTAGGAGCTTAGAAGTTATGATCAATACTATGCTCATCACAATATTTATCAAATCTCAAATTATCAAATTGTCTACCATGATCACTTCTAATGCTAGAAATGATAGTCCTTCTTTCGTTTTAGAGATAAGATCCATACTAGTATGTGCAAGTCTCCTATGCCATAACTAAGCATTATCATTTATAGCAGAGACCCATTTAACATTATTAGCATGCAAATCATTGATATCTATGGTATAAACATGATTATGCCGATATCCTATGAATAAAGTTTTACCATCTTTCATGCTTTCTACAATACAATGAGTATGCTAAAAAATCACTCTATTTCTTTTATCACGTAGCTGACTTGTACTAAGCTGATAATGCTTCAATCCTTCAACTAATAGAACATTCTCAATGATGGGTGAAGGAGTTTTATTGACATTGCCAATACCAATTATTTTTCCTTTACTATTATCTCTGAAGATGACTGATCCTCCGTCTTTTTATGATAGATTTGTAAACATTGAGTCATCTCCCATCATGTGTCTTGAGCATCTGCTATCTAGGAATCATTTATCTTTCTTTCATTTTAAACTCAAGCACACCTACAAAAAGAATCAAGTATTGATTTTTGGTACCCAAATCTTGTTGGGTCCATAGGGGTTAGCTTTATGCACATGAGATTCCACAGAATTCTTGGAGACCCAAACCTTTGTAATACCAATATAAGAATTCTTACGAATGGAGGAAGAGTGCGATATATGTCCATTTCTACCACAATGATAGCATGTAACATTTGAAACATTGGAATGTGTGGTTTTAATAAAGGAATCTTTATAAAACTTTTGCTGTTTAAAACTTATTCCATATTTATCAAACGCACATTTTTGTTGACCAAGTAAAGGATCTAAAGTTTGTTTACCTTTAACTAGAGTAATCATAGATTTATTCACAATTTGCAATTCCTTTTTCAAAGACCCATTTTCAAGTTTGAAATCTTTTGAAACATTGTCTTTTAAAAATTTCTCAACTTTCTCTTTCAAAATATTGTTTTCATTTTGTAAAGTTTCCTTTTCAAGAGAAAGAGAATTAACAGTCTTTTTAAGAACTCTGTTTTTGACTACTAGTTTTTCAAACTCATGAAGCAATGCTTCAAATGCATTTTGCAAATCATCAAAGGAAACATGCTAATCAATTTCAATAGTGTTTTGTACTTTATCAATTTCATGTGCCATTAAGCACAGATTTGCCACTTCAGTGTTGCTAGGTTCTTCCTTTTCGAAATCACTATTGTCACTTTCTCCCCATGCAGCTATCATGCTTCTAATGTTAGAGTTCTTGTTAGATCTCTTGAGCATGTGACACTCGGCCTTTATGTGATCGCGTTTCTTGCATTCGCAGCACACAATAGCATGTTTTGAGAAGTTTTCTCTGTTTGTGGGATCTCTTTTAGTGAACTTCTTTTCTCCAAACTTTTTCTTTCTAAGGAAGCTTTTGAACATTCGAGTAATCATAGCTATTTCCTCATCATCACATGATTTATCATCTTCATTATTTGAGAAAGCGGATGATTTGAAAGCTATTCCTTTCTTCTTTTCGTTTTCATCCTCATTACCTCTTCTTGTGAGTTCATGAGTCATCAATGACCCTAAAAGCTCCTCAAAACTAAGGATAGTGAGATCCTTGGCTTCTTGGATGGTAGTAACCTTTGCTTCCCTATTCATTGGTAGGGACTTGAAAATTTTTCTTATGTTCTCAACATTAGAATATGATTTTTCAAGAGATTTTAAAGTATTTATAATATTAGTGAATCTCGTAAACATTTTAGAAATAGTTTCATCATAATTCATTTGAAACAATTCATACTTGTGCACAAGCAAACTAATTTTTGACACTTTAACTTGGTTTGTGCCTTCATGTGTAACTTCTAATCTATTCCAAATTTCTTGAGCCGAATCATATGTAGATACACGATTGAATCATTTGGATCAAGAGCACGATAAAGAAGATTAATAGATTTAGCATTTAATTGAACACTTCTTGTATCAATTTCATTCCATTCACTTTCTAACTTAGGCATAGTTTTACCTTCCATAGTTTTGGTAGGCACGGTAAGACCATTAACAATTATTTTTCATAGGTCATTATCAACAGCTTGGATGTAGATTTTTATCATAGCTTTTCAATAATTGTAGTGGTAACATTAAACAAAGGTGGCCTATTGGTCGATTGGCCTTCAACAAGAGAAGTGCCAATAGAAGTTGTCATGATCTTTCTCTTAGACGATTAAGTCAAATACAAGAGTCCAGACTTTAATACTAATTATTGTCCAGAAAGCAATCCAATAGGGGGGTGATTTGGGTTTTTAAAAAATTAAAAACAACTTATTGCAATAATGCCATATAACAATTATGAACAAGGTCTAAACCAGAATGAGAAAGCTTAATTGGACAGTGAGTGGAAATCATAATTAAGCAGACAAGAGAATACTCAAAAGCAAATACGAGAATGCTCAATTGTCCAGTGTGCAAATATGGTTAAACAGTTAAATAAGAATACTCAATGTCAAGTATGAGAATACTCAATAATATAGAGAGATGATTTCATTGCAGATCCTAAAAGAGAATTCTCAAAGTGAGAATGAGTAAGCTAAAAAACTTGATAGTAAACAAATTTGCAGCAAATACTTTTAAGTAATGAATTTGCCAAGCAATGTTAGAGATATCAAGCAATAATATAGAACACATCAAGTATAAAAGATAAAGCAAATAATAAAGAGAAAACATAGGATTTTATTGTAGTTCGGCACTAACTCCATTGGCCTACGTAAACTCCCCAAGGCTCCTTCATTAAAATTGTCTGCATTATATTCAAATCAAGAATATAGCCACTAGCTTTGCTAGCGCCAGTACACCTTACAAGTAATCACACACTTCCAAACTAGCTTTCTACCCCATGTGCTAGCTCAAACCTAACAAATGGTTTTAACACTCCAACTAGTTTCAATCCTAGGTACTAGTCACACCCAACCCCGAGCTATGTCACTTAGCTAGTCCCTCTCTTACAATGAAGAAAGAACAAGAGTACAACCAAGCTTACTTTACAATGAATTCTCTCACAGAATGGATATACCAATGAAGAATAGAGAATACAAAAGATATGAGTTTCAGAACTCAATGGCTCAAGAACTTGAAGGCTTCAAGAGAATAGGATTTCACTTTTGATAGCTTGATTTCTTATGTCTTCTATTCTAGCAACGAGTGTATATATATATGAAGACTTAGGTCTTTAAGCCATTAGAGAAAATTACCCAGATTTGATCTTCTTTTCAAAACTTGCATCCATGATCTTTGAAGCCTCTTAGCCGTTAGAGAGAGAGAGAGAGAGGATATACCATTTGAAGTTTCTTTCCAAAAGTAATTTGAGCCAGCCATGATTCTTGTCGATTGCCTTTTGGTCTATGAATAAGATTTGAATTTGAAGTTTGAATCATCAATGGACAATGCTGGTTTTTCTTGTAGATATGGACCAAAAATCTCTTTGATGTCTTCAATATAATATTCAATATTATTTTGTTTCCATGAATCTTTGAAGTAAAATTTACCTTGATATAATATCTTTCCTCCTTTGGGTCCCTTGACCAAAAATATCTTCATGAATATATTTCGAAGCTGAATATTCTTTGGCTTGAAATCGTTCCTTTCTTTGCAACCTTTGACTAAGAACTAATTCGATACTAGAAGATCCACCAAAATTTGATGCATTGTATATTGGAATGATTTCTTCCTTACTTCTATTTACACACCTTCTATAAGAGTATTTTCTCAACATTATAGTGGTTGTGCAGTGGATATAGTGTTATTGACTTTTGAAGCTCCTAGAAGAATAATTAGATCTTCTAAGTGTTCCTCTAATCAAATATTTCCTTCTTTGCTCCTTGACTGCTTGATATCTTCCTATATATTCTTTGCATTGATTCATTATCTGTCACACTTTAGAGCAAACATAATCTTGCAAATATATTTAGCAATATATAAATCCAAGATTATAGAAAATAAAAATCATTTAAGTTTAATCATCAAAACACAATATATAAAGTTAACTTTATGAAAACCTTGAGGCTAACACATATCATTGATTCGTGCAGTAGATATACTGAACTAGGATTCGTGCATAAATATTACCGAACTTAGTAAAACATCTAAATTTTCATAAAAATTAAGGGTTTGATCCCAAAGACTTAAGAAAAAGAAGATTTAAACTTTGAACCTCGAATTATCTCCATTATTTGTCTAAGGTCTTCAATTAATCTTCATAATGGATCCCAAGATGGGATTTACTACTCATTAACATGATAAATACACAAATATGTATTGAAATTATATTGAAAGAGTAAATTCTGATTACAAGAATTGAAGAAAGCTATGAAAAACTATGTAAAAAATCTAGGAAACTATTCTAAAACTACTGCTAAAACCTAGAAAACATAAATAAACTTGCTAACCCAAATCTAGAAGATAATCCCAACTTTTATAGGCTTCTAAAAAGTGAAAGTTACACCAACCATTTGAACGCCCTTGCAATCGTTTGAACATGCATTCAAATAGGTATTTAACACTCTTCTAACGATGTGAACAGGCTGCAGAATCTTCAAACGCTCTTCAAACTAGATTCTGGCAGGGAAAATGAGACTTAGTAGTTTTTGACGTAGAACACCATTTGATGCACTGTTTGCACGGTCCTTTGACTCTTTTGAATGCTATACTCCACTATGCGAATAGGCATTCGAACGCCTGTCTTTGCCGTTTGAACAGTTGTTCCACTTTTGTCCATTTTAAGCTAGGATTCTTGTTTTCATAAAACAAACTAAGTTAGAAATGAATCAGAACTAAAATTACGTAATTAATCCTACTATATATCTAACTAGGAACTAATTAAGGCATATGGATTGCACTTTTGGGGTACAACCAAAGAGCTCAAGTGACGTCTTTAGGAGTCTATCAGTACTCTAAATGAAGCTTATCCAGAATTTGAGCCAGGATCAGTGGACTCAACATCATTAGACTTGGAATCATCTTCCTCCTTCTGCTTAGCAGCAGGTTTTGTGTCTCCTTATCAACACTATTAGGCTCCTCAGGTGGAGATGGTGGTGCCAGTGGTGCAGCCGCCTAATCAACGCTACGAGAAATAGTCATGGCAATTATAGCTGCCGGTGAAGTTAGGTATGCCTTAATTAGTGCTACAATAACACCTCTAGCCCTCATATAAGCGGTGAGAAAGATACCAAAAGGGAGTGAGGCATTGGCAGTGGTAGTATGATAGGCCTTGATGATGGAATCAAACTTGTTCGAAGGAAGGTCATTGGGGACCCCCATACTAATGGGATATAGAAACCTACCACGATCACGAGACAACTGTGCCTTCCGATTGCAAGGGTCAACAGACCAAGAGATGAAAAGATTAAAAAACCTAAAGTGCTTGGTCAAAGTACTATAAGGGACCATACCCATAGGCCAATCTAACCCTCATGCCCAACTATAGTTAGAGACAATCTGCATACTACAGGTAGTGTCGACGGTGTGGGGATACAGGGTATCAACCCTAGTAAGATGAAAATACTCCTCAAAGGAGGTAGAAGATAGGGTCATAGACACCCCTTAGACCGTAGTGGTTAGGGTATGCGCTACAGGGTCTAAATTGTGAATATGACCATAGAACTCACCTACAATAGTAGGATATGTGACTTTCCTAGCCTCAAATAGGCGTGCCCAACCCTTATTAGCAAAAAAAGTGTAAATAGGAAGGTGACGAATAAGGTAAACCTCAGCAGATTGCTTGACTAGGATGGTTGGGACTTAAGCCTAGTCATCGAATCAATCCGATGAGACGAAGATGCCTCATCATAGATAGCAAGGGTCTTTTTCTTAGCCTTAGGGCAAGAACGAGAAAAAGAAGGTTAAATCAAGAAACCAATTAGTTAAAATGACCTAAAAGTGATGTAGATCACTTTGATGGGAGAAAAATAAACCTATATACCCTAGAAAAACAATAAAAGATAGCCCTAAGACATGAAAACTGAGAGCCTTAGGGTTTAGAAGTGGATGGGTCATGCAAAATGAACTCTAAAAGTGGTCTGTTTTTATAGCCAATCATGCTTATGCGATTCGAGTATGGAAACTCCATTTTAATGAGACCATGTATAGAACCTTTTTAGGAGCTAAATTTTTTCTTTTGTATAGCTCAAGGATACGTTCTTTTCTTTTATGCAATCTCAATACTTAAAATATGGTAGCCCTTTCTATGATTTTACCCAAAGAGTGTATATTTTGATATACATCCATAGTGGCTTTCACATATATTAAGTTGGGGAGTAATTGAATGAATAATGGAACATGAACATTAGTTAATCTAGTGAGCATAATAATAGAGCAAACTTATAAGAATCACATAAATGTTTCATCCAACTCAAATGCACCAAGTATGCTTAGTGTTCACAAGACATAAGTTTTCCAAATATACTCACAATGTAGGCAAATATGAAGAATTTTAAATCTAAATTGTGCATTAAATGCCAAATTATAAAAATACCATCATGAAGAATAACTTGCTAAAAGTCAAACATACTTATTGATCTATATTCAGAAAATCTTTTTGAAATTTTTTTTACACAAAAATAACTAAATAAAATACAACAAAATAAGCCTAGAAGGTAAAGAATGAAGAAATCAAGAATACTTCAAGACCTAGGAGATATTGACCCTACTCAATAAGACAAATCCCTAATGATTTCCTAAGGTACTCAAACCTAAGTGAATCAAAGTGTTTGGTGAATAAATTTGTGAGTTGGTGTTCATTATTTATATGCTCAAGTGTGATAACCGAATTCTCTACAAGTTCTCTACTGAAATGATATCTGATTTCAATATACTTAGTCCTAGAATGTTGAACGGGATTTTTTGAAATATTTATCGCACTAGTATTGTCACAATACAAAGTAAGTGTTCCTTGTTAGATAGCATATGTTTCATCCATATGAGCTGTGTACAACCACTACCAACAGCAATGTATTCAGCATCAGTAGTAGAAATGGAGACTGAATTTTGTTTTTTGCTATGCCATAGTGTCGCGCCCAGATTTTTCACACTCGAGGAATACTCACACAAGCGGGAAAAATGTTGTACTCTCTCGTTAGAACTCACCCTCCTAAAAGAATGAGTGCGACTAGGTTTGAATTGGAAAATTGATTTGAATAAAGGGTTTTTGAAAAAGATTCGGAGTCGCCACCTAACTTAATTAAGGTGAGTTAGGTCACCTAAAAACTAAGAATAATCCGAAGACTACACTTAGGATTTTTGGAAAAAAGGTTTTTGAAAATACCACCTCAAGAGAGGGTTTTTAGGAAAACAGGTTGTTTGGCAACCTTTGAAAAATATTTAGCCCTTTTTGAAAAATAACTCTTTTTTGGTCTTTGAAATCAGTGATTCTAGGTTCGGATGTTGGTTACGTGTAGGGAAGACGCACTAAGCCATCACCCTACCCCGGCCTTTCGGTACCTACATGTCAATTTACCATAGATTCACCTATGAGAGTCTTCAACTAACTATTGGCCAATCCTATCCACTTTGAAAAACAATGCTTGAAAAGAAACTAACATGATGCATGATATGCAAGTGCAAGTTAAGAAAATTGAAAAATAGATTTGAAAAGAGATTGATTTGATTTGAAAATAGATTTGAAGAGATGGAATTGAAATTGGAAAGTTTGAAAATTTGGAAATAGAAATTTAGAGATAGCAATTTGAAATTGGAAGTTTGAAAATAGGTTATAATTTGAGATTTGAAAAATGTGGAGACCACACCCATGAGGGTGGAATTGAGAGTTTGAAAAGGGTTGTGACCGCACCTATGAAGGTTGCCTACGTATCCCTTTGGGAGAATCAGGTCAGTCGTAGTTCGGATCGGAGTCCGATTGAAAATAGAAGAGTTGATTAAATTGGAAATTGAATTTTGAAAGATTGAGAGATTGAACTTTGAATAGAGGATTGAAAATTGGAATTTGGAATTTTGAAATTGAAAAGATTGAATTTTGATTTGAAAAGATCGAACTTGGAGAGAGAGGTTTAGACTTATTTTGAAAAGACGAAGGTTTAGGAAACCTAGACTTAGGAAAGAGAAGAGACTTAGGAAAGATTTGGCTCGGCTTGGAAGATTTAGGAAATTAGGAAGAATTGGATTTAGGAAATGTTCAAATTAGGAAAGGTCCGATTTAGGAAAGTTCCGTTTTAGGAAAGTGTCATTTTAGGAAAGTTTTCGAATTAAGAAAGTTTCATTTTTAGAAAGTTTCAAATTAAGAAAGTTTTGAATTAGGAAAGTTTCATTTAGAAAGTTTTAAAAATTGGAAAGTTTTGAAATGGGGAAGTTTTCAAAATTGGAAAGTTTAGAAAACAAGGAAGCTTTGAAAGAAAGTTTTGAGTTTAGAAAAGTTTTAGATTTGAAAAGATTTTGAAGTTTTGGAAAGCTTAGAATTTGGGAAGATTTAGGTTTAGAAAGATTTAACTTAAGAAAGTTTCAAATTTAGAAAGTTTTGAGTTTGGAAAGATTTGAAATTTAGAAAATTTAAGATTTAGAAAGTTTTAGGGTTTTAGAAAATCTCAAGATTAGGAAAGGTTTGAGTTTAGGAAAAGTTTGAAAACTTGAATTTGGAAAGTTGAGATTTGGAAAGGGGGTTGAATTAGGAAAGGTTTGAATTAGGGAAGATTTGGAAACTTAATATTTAAAGAAAGATTTGAAAGTTGCAGGAAATTTAAAATTTAGGAAAGTGGAAGTTTAGGAAGGATTTGAATTAGGAAAGAGTTGGATTAAGATAGAATTGGATTTGGTTTCTAAAAGAAAATGTTTAATTTTGTTTCCAAAAACGGAGGACGGGATTTAGTTTCCTAAACGGGAAGATAGGATTTGGTAAGGATTTGGAAAGGGAGATTCTAGAAATCTAGATTTGAAAGTGTAGAATTTTAACGTAGAAAAGAAGTTTTGGAAACATGTATAGTTTTGATGTAGAAAACAAGAGGTTTTGGAAACCTAGATTTGGGGTAAAGTTTGAAAATCATGTTTTTGGGAAGAAAATTAGGGTTTCCTAATTGTGGGTTCTAGGGCTTGACTTGGGCTCCAAGGAAAGGATTTTTGGAAAGTGCATTTTTGGAAACGAAGGTTTTCTAGAAGGGAATCCTAGAGAGGAGTTTTTGGAAAGATTTTTTGGAGAGAAGGAGTTTTTGAAAAGTGTGTTTTTGGAAACAATTTTGGAGAGGAGAGTTTTTAGGAAAGTATGTTGAAAAAGAGATTTTTAGGAAGAAAGACTTTTTGAAAATAGAGTTTTTAGAAAGTGTAAAAACATCTCACTTTCCTAAAGCAATTCTAGCCATAGGAAGGCTAGAACCACTTTAGGAAAGTGGTTTTTGCAAAAAACAAGAATTGAAAATATGGATCATGAAGGTCACTTTAAATATAACACTTTCCTAAAGCAATCCTAGCCATCGAAAAGCTAGAATCACCCTAGGATTGTGCTTTTGAAAACAAGTTTTTGAAAAGGGAATTTTGATGCAATTTTGAAAACAAGTTTGAAAACGATTTTGAAGACAACTTTGAAAACGGTTTTTGGAAGATGCAAGATCATGATATGCCCAATGCAAATTTGGGGTCGTGAACATACAAGGCTAAGGCTTCACCACATAATCAAGGGGGGCCGGACCCATGTGGTCTCTGGTTAGACTAGAAGAAAGCCCCCGACACGGTGACTCTCCAACAGTCTAATCCTACACATGGACCGGGAGTCCCCTAGTTTCAAGCATGCAAAGTAGGGGGGGGGGGGGGGGGGGAAAGAGATGGGGGATTAAAATAGAGAAAACCCAAGTGGGTTAGGAGAGAGAAGAGAGAGGGGGAAGTGCGAAAATTTAAAAAGAAAGCCTACCTTGTATCTTCTTTAATTTGCGCGCCTTGCTTGTCTTCGGTCTTCGGTCTTCGTCTTGATCTTCGTCTTCAATCTTCAAGAGTTGTCTTCAAGCTTTAGATTGCTGCTCTTCAAGTCTTCAAAGGAAGGTTGAAGGTTAGTGTATGAGTATATGGGGATGTATAGGAGTGTATAGGAGGCTAGAGTTTAGTGTATGGTGGCTAGGGTTTGGAAAACCTAGGGAAGCTAGGGTTTAGGAGGTGCTCGAGCTCTATATATCGAATTATATGATTTTTAGATTGAGTTTGCGGATCCTTTAAATGCTGGAGGAGGCTTTGTATTTATAGAGGTTGGACAACACTAGCGCCTGTTGCAGTGGCGTTAGGCCAAAGTTTACACTAGCGCCACTAGGAGTGGCGCCAGGCCATTTTTTGGCTTAGCGCCACTGCTAATGGCGCTAGCCATTTAGGAAATGTTTAAGGTTGGCAAGCAACATATCTTTGACTAGATTTGGGCTCCTGTACTAGTGACTACGATGCAATTTTTAGCCTGGCTTCACTAGGAGTGGCTCCGGAAAGTCCGGGAATGATTTGAAGGAGCCGGGAATGACCCGGAGGGCTGGAAAAGAGCAGGAACACTTAAAATAGTGTCTCAGAGGTATTTGACTTGAAAAGTGAGGATAAGATGTGTCGGAAAGGTTGACCGGGCCTTTAGGGGCAAAACGGTCAATCGGACCGGGAAACTGTCGGGACAAACTCGGATTGTCCCAGAAAAAGACTTGGGATCTGAAAACATTATTCAGAATGTTCCCAGAGGTTGCCGGTTTGATTCCCAGAGCCGGCGTGGTCGGAAAAGGAGATCGGCCCACCAGGGGCAAAATGGTCATTTTGCACCGGGTTAGCTGGAACTGACTCGGAATGATCTAGAAAGATAGGAGGTTGAGAACACTATAAAAAGCATTCTCAGGAAGTTACCGGTTTGATACCCAGAGCCGGTGTGGTCGAAAAAGGAAACCGGCCCACTAGGGGCAAAACGGTCATTTTGTATCAGGTTGGCTGGAATTGACTTGGAATGATCCGGAAAGATAAAGGAAGGTTGAGAGTACTATAAAAAGCAATCTCATAGGGTTACCGGTTTGATACCCAGAGCCGGTGTGGTTCCCGGGGCATTCGGATGCCTAGGGGCAAAATGGTCATCTTGACCGAAAAGTCTCGGAAAAGGTCCAAAGGGCAGTTTGGTCATTTTTCACCGAAGTGGGCTAACAGACACTGGTGTTGACATGGGTTTTGAGTGTTTCCGCCACTCTAACGGCGGTCATCGTGACACAAGGGTTTGTTGCCAATTCCCTATATCGACCTATTTGTGAGTATTTTCGCTACTCTAACGGTTTTGTGAGTAGTTTCGCTACTCGGACCGTCTCGAGGAATAAACTGTCTCAAGAGAGGGATTGGAAAGGGGACTTATCATCTCCGAAGAGGCATGCCTGAGTTGGAACCGTCTCGAGGAATAAACTATCTCGAGAGAAGGATTAGAAAGGGGTCTTACCGTCTTCGAAAAGACGTGCCTGGGTTGGAACCGTCTCGAGGAATAAACTTGTCTTGAGAGAGGGATTGGAAAGGGGACTTATCGTCTCCGAAGAGACGTGCCTGAGTTAGAACCGTCTCGAGGAATAAACTGTCTCGAGAGAGGGATTGGAAAGGGGACTTGTCGTCTCCGAAGAGACGTGCCTGAGTTGGAATCGTCTCGAGGAATAAACTGTCTTGAGAGAGGGATTGGAAAGGGGACTTATCGTCTCCGAAGAGGTGTGCCTAAGTTGGAATCGTCTAGAGGAATAGACTGTCTCGAGAGAGGGATTGGAAAGGGGTCTTACCGTCTTCAAAAAGACGTGCCTGGGTTGGAACCGTCTCGAGGAATAAACTGTCCCGAGAGTGGGGTTGGAAAGGGGACTTATTGTCTCCGAAGAGACGTGCCTGGAGTGGAACTGTTTGGAGGAATAAACTGTCTCGAGAGAGGGGTTGGAAAAGGGACTTATTGTCTCCGAGGAGACGCGCCTGGAGTAGAACCGTCTCGAGAGTGGGATTGGAATCGGAAAGGAAAGGACAATGCCCCTAAGGGCATTTTGGTCATTTTTCCTCTATTTGGGCCTGACAGGCCCGCGAAGCGATGGATAGATGGAATGTGGACCTAGAGAATTGGTTTTGGTTGGAATATGCCCACAATGAATTGAACACAAGTCTGGACGTAGTGTAAACTGCCGAGCGGTCAAAAATGGGGTGCTTACACATAGCATTAGGTTATTACCTAGGTAAAAATACCCACCAGAGGTGCTCTTACGGTTATCAATGCATTCGACCCAGTCAGCATCAGAATAATTAGCAAGAATTACATTAGTTGATTTGGAAACCAAATCCTATATCCTACAGTCTCACTAATATAGCTAATGATTTGTTTAACAACAAATAAGTGAGACTCCTTAGGATAATATTGTTATCTAGCACATATGCTTACAATAAATGCAATGTTAGGTTTGCCAGCAGTTAGATATAAAAGACTATCAATCATGCTTTAAAAAAAGGGTTTGATCAACATCTTTACCATAATCATCTTTACTTAGCTTGATTGTAGTAGTCATGGGTGTCCTAGCATGCTTGGATGAACACCCATCCCAAATCTTTTCACTAGGTTTCTAAAATATTTGGATTGTGTGATAAAGATGCCATTATCCATCTGTCTAATTTGTAGACCTAAGAAATAATTCAATTCACCTCTCATACTCAGTTTAAACTCATGTCTTGTGTAATCAGTAAAGGTAGGTGCAAGTGAATCAGAAGTAGACCCAAACACAATATCATCAACATATATATATATATATGTGTGTGTGTGTGTGTGTGTGTGTGTGTGTGTGCAATTACAATGTCATCATCTTGGGTATTGATGAAAAGTGTTTTATCAGGCCCTCCCATAGTAAAATTGAACTCAAGTAAGAATGCAGTGAGTCTTTTGTACCATGCCTTTGGAGCTGGTTTCAACCCCTATAGAGCTTTCTTAAGCTTATATACATAATTTGGGTGATGAGGGTTGTCAAACCCTTTGGGTTGCTCAACATAGGCCTCTTCTTTCAACAATCCATTTAAAAATACATTTTTAACATCCATTTGATAAAGAGTGAAGTACAAATAGCATGCAATAAATAACAGATTTCGAATCAACTCTAACCTAGCAACATGTGTAAATGTCTCATCAAAATCAATACCTTCAACTTAGGTATGTCCTTGGGTAACCAACCTACCATTGTTAGATTTCTAACAATGGTACTAAGTTCATCAGTTTTATTTTTGAAAATCTACTTGGTAGCAATGAAATTCACGTTTGTAGGTCTAGGTACTAGTTCCCGCACATCATTTCAGACAAATTGGCCTAATTCATCATGCATAGCATTTACCCAACAATCATCAGTCAATGCTTCTTGCACATTGTTAGGCTCAAATAAGGAAGCATAAGATAAATTATTCACATCGCAAGTTTGCCTCCTTGACTTTAGCCCTTCAGTTACATCACCAACGACTTGTGAAGCAGGGTGATGTAGTTTAACTCTATAATATGGCTCCAAAATCTCTACAATCTTTTTGTCCTTTAGAGAAGATTCCGGTGATTGTTGTGGTAGAGATGATGAACTTGGTGTATCTGAACTAGGAGAAGGAGATGAGTCAAGTGGATCTAAGGGATTAGTAACCATAATTTGCTTATTTGAATAAAAATTTTCTAGCTCATGCCCAATCACATACTCTGCATCATCATCATCATGAACAAAGTGCATTGAACCAACATCATCTATAATAACATTAGCAGATTCTATAATGGTGGGAGTTTTAGAGTTAAATACACGATATGCTCTGCTATTTAATAACCAAGAAATATTCATTCATCACTTCTAGCATCAAACTTACCGAGTTGCTCCCTATCCCTTAAGATGTAACACTTGCTGCTAAAAGCTCGAAAATATTTAAGGTTAGGTTTCTTACCATACTGTAAGCACCCCATTTTTGCCCGCTCGGTAATCTCCGGCCCGACCGGGACCGATTTCCGACATCACAACACAAGCAGGCTCAAGACGAGCCTTTCAATCTCCAATCCAGTCAACTAGTCACTTCTCGGGTCCACAAGGACCCGCTAGAGCTGTAAGCACCATCATTCCAGGCAGCTTTTCGGACCGGGCGGGCCGAAAAGCTTCCCAGGATCCAAGTAGCTTCCTGGGATCGGGCGATCTCGGGGACCAACACCTTATCAAAAACTCCAGACGGTTCACTCTGGCGCCTACCAGCCCACCAACGTAAAATGTCCGTCATTTGGTAGTTCTCCGAGAACGGGCGTTCTTAGAGACCAACACCACCCTTCCAGGTAGCTTTCTGGGATCAAGCGTTCTCAGGAACCAACACCACCCTACAGGTAGTTCTCTAAGACCAGGCGTTCTTAGAGACCAACACCGCACGGATAGCTTTCCGAGACCGGGCGGTTTCAAAAACCAACATCTAGGTCAACACCGGCGCCTGTTAGCCTGACTCGGTGAAAAATGACCAAACTTGCCCCTTGGGCCTCCAAGCACGTTTTGGAAAAGTTCAAAATCCCTCAAAACAATAAGTCCATCCTTCTAAAATGTTATCAAACCATCAGGCGTCCCCCGCATGCCATTTGGTCCAAATCCGGTCCTATTCCGGCTCACTCTGGTCAAAATGACCATTTTGCCCCTAGACGCTTCAGCACGGCACAAATCCCGTTGAACGGTAAAAGACTCTCTCAAAACCATCCCGGAACAGCCCTACACACTTAACACAACATACCAAACCATTCTTGACCATTTCTAGCAAACTCTGGTCAAAATGACCGTTTTGCCCCTGGATGCCCAAAAATGCCCCGAAACAGCACCAGCCTTGGGATTTCCAGCGGAGGGTTTCACCACGTGCCCTTGTTTAACCCAAGGAACACCCTACGACATTAAGCTCACACGACGTGATAAAAGTTCCCTGGAGCGTCTCGCAAACGCTCCGCCTAAATTGTCTTTTCCCTCAATTCCCTAGTTATAACGCACTATCAACTAACTTGAGAAATGTGTAAATCAAGGAATTCTCGAAAGCTCATTCATAGATCTTTCCATCGATACGGTTCGATCAAATAGATCGCTTCCCGAAGCCCTCCATCATACGGTGTGCAAACTATGACTTTCAGCAGCCCCTAGAGCGTCTTGCAGACGCTCCGCCAAGGTTGACTTTTTCTCCAATTCCCTAATCAAAACGCACCGCCAAACGACTAGAGAAATGCGTAAATTTGGGAATTCCTGAAAGTATTTCCAGAGTACTTTCCATCAGTACGGTCCGATCCAATAAATCGCTTCTCGAAGGCCTCGATCACATCAAATGAAAACAGCCACTTTCAAACACCCAGGGAGCGTATCACAGACGCTCTGCAAACGCGACCTTTTTAGCACACTTCCCAAGACGATATCACTCACCTCCAAACATAATTCAAACTTTTCGGAAACATGAAAGTTCATCGGAAGCACTAGGAGAACATTCCGAGTGCGACCGATTCCCCCGTAACCTTCCCGATTGACCCTATTGTCGAGGCAAAGTTTGGACGAACTTTTCCGGTGATGGAGCGTATGCTACATGCACTTAAATTTTGATTAGATCGACTGACTTTCGATCAACGGTCGAGATTTAACCAGTACACAGGGTGCCACGTGTTATTCTGGCAATGGAACAGTACCTGCGCATGTCCTATATGCGCAAGGCCAAATTTTAGCCATGCGCATGTAGCACATGCGCAAGGTCTGTTCCAGATTGCCTATAAATAGAGGCCTCCCCCCTTGCATATTCTAGGTCCGGAATTGATACGAAGCTCTGCCAAAATCGCTCCAGAAGTTCGAATCTCTCCATATACTTCTCCCCTCCAACACTTAGGCTAGATTCTACCCCTCCTAAGCCTATACACTCAACATACGAGGCCTCATACACACTTATACACTCCACTCTAGCCTCTCAATCCTTCTTGAAGTCACTCAAGCTCCAATCAAAACATCCATTAAAGACTACAAGTGTGTTGAAGGCAAAAGGTGGTATCCCTTTTACATTTGTGCTCTTCCCCACTATTCTCTTCTCCCTCCTAGCCTACTTAGGCTATTCTCTATTTTAATCCCCATCTTTAACCCCCCTTTCTTGCATGCTTGAGCCAAGAGGGCTCTTAGATCATGCCTAGAGGAAAGCAAGTGAGAGCCACCGTGTAGGGGGACCTCTCACTAGCCTACTTTAAGATGGTATGGCCTAGGAGCCCCTTATTTATGTGATGTGGCCTAAAAGCCTTGTATGTGAATCATGACCCCTTGCATATTGCTATCTTGATCATGTCTTGTGTGCTTGGCTTCATTTTATACTTATTGTCATGCTCCACAATGCTTACGTTGTTCTTAATTTTATACCATTTCCAAGTTTTCCATATCTCTCAAAAATTGTTCCAAGAGTTGGCCCCTTGAAGTCTAGGATGAGATTTTAGAATTATGCCTTAAAGGAGCCCCTACTAACCCCCTAACTTTCATTTTGGCATCATTGCATTTTAACTTGTATAAAGGTTGCTTTCCATTTCCCTAATTTTCAAGATTTCCATTCTTTCAAGTGTAATGGTTGGAATGGCCCTATGGAACCCTCTCTTGAGTGGTCTCCCTTTTGTTGGCCATATGAACCTTCTCTTGATGGAATGCTTCCCTTAAAAAATGGTTTTCAAAATCCTTTTCCAAAGATGACATTCAAAAATGCATTCTCTCCATCTTTGCATCAAAAATGATCTCTCAAAAATTGCCGTCATTATATTGATTTTTGAAACTCCCACTCTTGTCAAGATAAAGGTTATAATGGCCGTGAGGAAACCTTCCTTAGAATGGTCTCCAATTACCAACCATACAAACCATACTCTTGGCTAGAGTCAAAATTTTCATAGATATGATCTTTAAAAAGATTGCCAACCCAAGTCCATTACATAACATGTTTTGTTTTTCAAAAATTCTTTCCAAGAATGCATTAACCCAACTTTCAAAACCATTTTCCAATCCAACCCTAGGTTAACTTGACCCTAGTTGACCAACCTTAGGTTAACTTGACCCTAGTTGGCTAACCTTAGGTTAACTTGACCCTAGTTGACCAATCCTAGGCTAACTTGACCCTAGTTGTCTAACGCTAGGTTAACTTGACCTTAGTTATCCAACCCTAGGTTAACTTGACCCTAGTTCACTCACCTTAGGTTAACTTAACCCTAATTAGCTAACCTTAAGTCACCTTAACCCTAGGTTAACCTCACCCAAGTTAGTTGACCTTAGGTCACCCTTAACCCTAGGCCAACCCAACCAAGGTTAATACATTTCACGGTTCCAACTCTTGAACCCTTTTCTAAATGATCATTCAAGTGTCAATTATTCTCATAACCTATTTTTTCAAAACCTCCTACTCTCTTGATTTCAAAGAAACCAACTCCATAAACTCTTTTAATGCTCATACACTCCATCTTCGAGGCATTTCCAAAAATATTTTCAAAAAGTCACAAACCTAAGGTGTCCCTAGCCCTCTCATGGTTAGGGATTCCAAGGACAAGTGATAAATTGAGAACAACCTCTAAGGTTGTCCATATTAGGATTCTAAACCCTTAGCCATTTCCAAAAGCCACTTTCAAAAACTAATTCATCAAAACATTCTAAAATCATACCTCCAAGGTTTTCAAAACAAGATTTTGAAAACACTTTCAAGTTCTCTTGAGTCATGACAAAGCCTTCTTCCAAAACTCCATTAAGGTGATCCAAAACTCCCTTAAGGTGATCCAAAACCATTTACAAAACACTCCACCATTCAATTTCAAGTCAAAAATTTCCAAAGACCACAAAGAGTCTTAAACTTCCAATGACCTCAAAGCGTCTTAAACTTTTCCAAAGACCTCAAAGCGTCTTAAACTTTTTCAAAGATCTCAAAGTGTTTTAAACTTTTTCAAAGACCCCAAAGTGTCTTCAAACCTTTCAAAGGCCCTAATGCGCCTATTTTCCATCGGGTTCTTGCCCGAACTACGAATGACCTGATTCTCGCCAAATGAGATACGTAGGCAACCTAAAATGATGCAGTCATAACTTCTATTTCAACCCCAATCCCTTTTTCAAAAATTCCAATCAATCCAAAGTTTCTATTCCAAACTTTTTCAAAACCCTTATTATTTTCGTACTTTAAAAAAAAAAAAAAAAAAACTTGCATTATGCACCATCCATCCGAAAAGTGATGACTAAACCCCGTTTTCAAAATTCTAAAGTTGATATAAAGTGGACAATGGTAGCCGGTAATTCTAGTGAGTGAACAAAAGGGTGACTAGACATGTAGGTACCGAAAGGGCTGGGTAGGGTGATGATCTTAGGATATCTTCCCTACACGCAACCAACCCCCGAACCATAGATTTCTGTTTTCGAAAGATCAAAATGGAGTTATTTTCAAAAAGGGCTTAAACATTTCAAAAGATTGTCAAACAGCCTATTTTCCTAAAAACCCTTTCTTGGGAGAGTTTTCAAAAACCTTTTTCAAAAACTTTAAGTTTAATCTTCGGATTAACGCTTAGTTTTAGGTGCCCTAACTCACCTTTATCAAGTTAGGTGGCGACTCCCATTTTTCTAAAAAGCCCTTAGTCAAATCAATTTTTAAACCTAGTCGCACTTGTCCTCCTAGAAAGACAAGTTCTAGTGACAGAGTTCCGTGTTTTTCGTGTCCGAGCCGAAGGGACCTTGGACACCTCAAAAACTGGGGCGCGACACATACCACAACTCATTTGGAGTTTGTTTTGTACTAGGCCTAAGATAAACTCAGTTTATGACATATGCGGCAGTGTTCACGGCCTCAACATAAAACTTGAGAGGCATTTTGTTGCTAAAAAACAACACTTGTGCCATTTCTTGCACAACTCTATTTTTCCTCTCCGCTACTCCATTTTCTTACCATACCTTTGGAACCTATACTAAAGCTCTTGAAAGAATCTTTAGTATGAGATAAATCAGATTTAACAGTTTCTAGTTCTTTATCAAGAATCTTGTTCTGTCCAAGTGCTTCAAACAATCCCTTTTTAGTTATAATTAACTTTTTTGATAGGGTGGTCTTATGAATCTGAAATTAACTAATCAGGGCATCGCTATCATCAAATTTCTTTAAAAGTGTTTTGTGTTCTTTTTGACAATTCTTGAGATTGATAGCCAGATCTTGAGTAATCTTGCCTAAGCATGTCAATTTGAGTGGTAACTTTTTATTGTCTTGAAGGATTTGAATAAGCTTGCTAGTCTCATAGTTGGTGGGATTCAAATGTTCCACAGGGCTAGTTGATTCAAGGTAAGTTGACTCAATACGTTTTCAGGATTTGACTTAGACTTAAGAGATTTAGGCTCATAACAAATAGATGAAGTAAAAGCCATAAAATTACCTGAGTTAACTGTTTCTTCATTATCTGATTGTTCTTCCTCATCATAATCATTCCAGGTCACAGTTATAACCCTGTCTTTTCTCTTCAAACAGTTAGGGCATTCTTAAGCAATATCTCCATACTAGGCCTGTCAATGGACTGAGCCTCGTTTAGATTTGACTGCCTTGGATCCGATCCGGATATGATAATACCTCAAATCTAATTCAAATTCTAATCTCTTGGATCAAACTTGACATTCACAGACCCGATCTGTGGCCCGATAACCCAAATCTAATCAGTTTTGTTTTATTTTGTTTGTCTTTTTGTTTGTGTTTTTTTTTTTTTTTTTTGGGAGAAGAAGGTAGGGATATTGTAATTTGTATTCTAGCATAAATCAAATATTTTCAAACATTTAAAAATTTAAATTTAGATGAAGAAGAACAAAAAAAACCATATCCTTCGGATCAGATCTCCTTCGGATCTTACAGATCTGGACCATATCCGATTTGAAATTTACCGGATCTAGCGAGTTTGGATTATCAGATTGTCGGATCGGGTCTATCTAATTGGATCTGGATTTTATCAAATCGGACCAAATCAGATCTAGGCCAAAGCCGATTTGTTGGCCTAGTCCATACCCTTGACATTCAAAACACCTTACACTATTGCTCCTTTATAATCAACCTTAGGATCACTGTTGTTGGGAAAACTATTGTTTCTGTTGTCATTCTTTTTATTGAAATTGCACTTATTTTTGTTTTTGAAGTTATTTAAGTTACCCTTTTTCAAAAGAGTTTTTCTAAAACTGTTTTCAAGGTAATTCACAATTTCAAAATTTTCTTCATCTTCTTCCTTATCAGACTCATTTTCGTTTTCATTAGAAGTATTAAAAGCAACAGATTTTGCCTTTTTTGTTTAACAAAAACTAGCCTCATCAACCCTAAGTGAATCAATATCTTTGCTTTCTTCAATGGTATTTACTTTGGATTGAACTCTTTCAGGCAAGGATCTAAGAATCTTTTGAACAATCTAAAAATCAGGAATTTTTTCACCTAGATTGAAACTAGAATTTACAATATCACTCGGTTTTGCATAAAATTCATTAAAGGTATCAGTTTCATTCATAAAAAAATTTTCCAAATTCGTAATCAACCTTTCAAGTTTTGCAATTTTAACAGCAATAGTGTCTTATTGAGTAATTCAAGGATGTCCCATGCCTCTTTAGCAATCTCACATATTGAAATACGTTTAAAATCTTTAGGCAAGAGACTGCTATAGAGGATATTCATGGCCTTGCTATTCCAACTAGAAATTTCAACCTCAAGTGGAGTCCATTGATTTGAAAGTTTCTTAGAGACAACTTCAGCAACAGTTGTGGGAGGATGAATCCAACCTTTAGTGACTAAAATCTATATGTGTTCAACGATTACTTTTAAAAAAGCTCTCACGTGTACTTTCCAGTATGAAAATTTTGTACCATAAAAATATGGTGGTCTAACAGTGGAATGTTCTCTATGCATATCCATGATTAGGCCTATCAATGGACCGAGTCTGGTTTGGATCCGACTAGACTTGAATCTGATCCGATCTGATCTGATAAGGAAGTAGATCCGGTCTAGATCCAAATGTGAAAGATCGGATTTGGCATTTGCAGACCCGATCGACTATCAATCGGATCTAACCTGATTACCTAATTTGACTTTATCACTTTTTTTCCTTTTTTTTCCTCAGGCTTTCCTGGGTGTGAGAGGTTTCCTTTTCTGAGAGAACTTTTTGAGCAAAGAAGGCGAAAAAGTTCCAAAATTTGGTTTTTGAACTTGATACAGCTCCAATAGCCAAAGATACCAACAAGATCCCCAAAGAGGAAATGAACACAATGACAAAACAACTGAAAATAAGAAGAATCCACTTGGGTTCTTCTTACCCAACGCAAGATAACCCTTCTTGCAAAGAGAAAGACAAAGAAAATAAGAGAGAGAGAGAGAGAGAGAGTTGTTTGGGGATGTTCAAGCAGAGGAAGAAATGGCTATATGGTGATCCAGATCTAATCTCTGAATGTTTAAGAGGCCTTTCCATCACCAGGGTAAGGTTCTCTTCTTTTTTTTTTTTTTTCTTTTTCCCCCATTTCATCACTAACAACCTCTTCTGTTTCTCTCTCAACCTCTATTCTTTTCTCTTAATTTGTATATCAATACACTAGAATTTAATAATGCACACTATTAGAAAGGTGATCTAAATGTGGGCTCCACAATCTTAACTAGACTATAACTCTAATAAAAAAAGGAAGAGTCTTTTCCAAGCCAAAGTTCTCTTTAGAATTTGAACATCTTTTTTTGTAAAGGGTGATTTAACATTTCATCTACCATCCTTCCGACTATCATATTCTACATTTTCATACTCTGATTGCACTTGTCAAATACTAAGAACTATTAAACCAAAAAGCATAGAAGGAACTAGCAAAGCTACATTCACCTCTGTTCTTAAAGATACTTATACAAAAGATTACACTTCAACTTCTTCTTTGTTTCCGATCCCAAGTTTTGTTCTTTGATTGCTAGGATTTTCGGATGCTTAACTATCTGGCTTTCTTCTCTCTCTCTCTCTCTCTCTCTCTCTCTCTCTCTCTCTCTCTCTTTCTCTCTATGTGCGATGGATAGTTTGTGTTTTCATGAATTGGAGGCGATTTTGACTCCAAAGGTAGATGTGGCTCAACGGCAATGTCATCAGACTAAGAAGGCCGTCAATGGTATTTTGTAGATTGCCTTCAAAGCTTGTGCTCAGAAGACCCTCATTGGTGACTGTAAGCACCCCATTTTTGCCCGTTTGGCAGCATCCAGTCTATCCAGACTTGAGTTCAAGTCAATATAGACATATTCCAATTCAAACCAGCTTTCCAAACATAATCCAGTCAATCAATCATTTCATGAGCCCATTGGGCCCAAGTAGAGGCAAGATGACCAAAATGCCCTTGGGGCATTGTCCGGTCCAATTCTAGAGGGCACGTCTTCTCGAAGACGGTAAGTCCCCATTTCAATCTCTATTTCAAGATCAAAATCCAATTCCAGTCTAATTCTAGTTCAAATCAAGTTCGGCATATCTTTCAAGAAAGTTAATTCTTTAGACGGTAAGACCATCCAGTTTGGCATGTTTTTCGAGAAAATCTTCGGAACGGTAAGTCCCTTGACACCCGTCGACTGGGAAGAGACCCCAAGTCCTCAAGATGGTAGAACAGTCCACCTTTGACCCTTGCTACCCCGCCAATAAAGAATGTCTGTTTCAGCACGCCTTTCGAGAAAGTTAATTCCTCAGGCGATAAGTCCACCTAGAAGCTTCTCGAGATGAGGCAGTCTGTGGAATGATTGATGCTCGTTAGAGTAACGAAAATACTCGCAAACTTTGTAACCGTTAGAGTGTTGGAAACACTCGCAAACAGGTCGACATAAGGAATTGCCAATAAACCCCTTATGTCAAGGGACCGAACTCGCTTCTTGGCCGTGAAATGTTTACCAAAGGACGGGATATCTTTGGAAACCAACTTGTCACAAACCGTCAGAGGGACGGAATCACTCAAAACCCAGGTTAACACCAGTGCCTGCTAGCCCATTCCGGTGAAAAATGACCACATCGCCCTTAAGGCCTTTTGGCACGCTTTCTTGATAAAGTACCTAAGTCCTCAGAGCGATAAGTCCACCATTCCAATATTTTCTTAAAGATAATTCAGTATGATTAGGTGCTTTCCAGTCGATTTTGGGCCAATTCCGAGACCATTCGGTTAAAATGACCATTTTACCCCTAGGCATTCGAGTGCCTTCAGGAACCATACCGACTCGGGATATCAAACCGGTAACCTCCCGAGAATGCTTCTTATAGTATTCCTGAAGTTCCATTATCTTTCCGAATCAATTTCGACAAGCCTAATGTAAAATGACCGTTTTGCCCCTAATGGGCCGGTTGCCTTTTCCAACCACGCTAGCTCTGGATATCAAACCAGTAACCAACTAGAACATTCTAGCTAATGTTTCCAAGTGTCAAGCCTCCTTTCGAGACATTCCAAGTCCATCGTGGAAGCTTTCCGGCCCGATTGACTATTTTGCCCCTAATGGCATGGTCAACCCTTTCAACACATCCTGACATTATTTTTCAAATCTACTACCCCCGAGATCCTATTCTAAGGGTTCTTGTCCCTTTCTGGCCCTCCGGGCCATTCCTGAACCTTTAAACCATTCTCGAACTTTCTGGAGTCACTCCTAATGAAACCAGACTAAAAATTACATGGTAGTCACTAATATAAGCGCCCAAATCTTTTAAAGATACGTTGCTTGCCGACCTTAAATATTTCCTAAATGGCTGGCACCACTAGTAGTGGCGCCAAGCCAAAAAAAAGCCTGGCGCCACTCCTAGTGGCTCCAGTGGGATTTTTAGCCTAGCGCCACTTCAGCAAGCGCCAGTTTACTTTTCTGTCTATAAATACAAAGCCTCCCCCCTGCGTGAAAGGGGTCAGCAATCTAACTCCAAAAACTCTCTCTCTCGATATAGAACCCTTGAACTCTCTCCAAACCCTAGCTCTCTTAGGCTTCTAAAACCCTAGCCCCTATACACCTTAACCCTAGCATATATACACTAAATACGCACCTATACGGGCCTCCAAGCCGACCATTGAAGACTCAAGGTGTTGTAATCTCGAAGCTCTAGAAGATCACCGCGAAGTAAAGCAAGCAAATCAAAGAAGACACAAGGTTAGTTTTCTATTTATGTTTATGCAATTCCCCCCCCCCCCCCCCCCCCCCTCTCTTTTCTCTCCTAACCCACTTGGGTTTTCTTCTATTTTGATCCCCTATCTTCTTCCCCCCTTTCTTGCATGCTTGAAACAAGGGACTCCTCGGTACATGTGTAGGATTAGGCTATTGAAAGTAAACGTGTCAGGGGCTTTCTCTTAGTCCAACCGGAGACCACGTGGGTTCGGCCCCCATGATTATGTGATGAAGCCTTTAACCTTGTATGTTCACGACCCCAACTTGCATTGTGCATATCATGATCATGCATCTCTCCAAAACTTGTTTTCAGAACTTAGATCAAAAATCATTTTCAAAACTGGCATTAAATTTTCTTTTTCCAAACTAATTTCAAAATCACAATCCTAAGGTGATTCTAGCCTTTCCGTGGTTAGGGTTGATTTAGGAAAGTGTTATATTTAAAGTGACTTTCATGATCCATATTTTAAATCTTTATTGTTTTCAAAACCATAATCCTAGAATGGTTCTAATCCCTACATGGTTAGAATCGTTTTAGGAAAGTGGAATATTTTTAGAGGCTTGTAAAAGTCCACATTCAAATTATCTTTCCAACATTATTTTCTAAACCCTCTCCAAAATCTCTTTACAAATCTCCTTTCCAAAATTCTCTTCAAATTTACTTTCCAAAAGTCTCTTTCCTAAAAATTTCTCTTTCCAAAAAGATCTATTTTTCAAAATCCCTTTTTCTAGGAGTTCAAGTCAAAACCTGGAGCCATGGTTAGGAAACCCTAATTTTCTCTCCTAAAACACGATTTCCAATCTTTCCTCAAAACATAGATTTCCAAAAATCTCTATTTTCTACTTCAAATCTTAAATTTCCAAAATCACTTTTCCTATACCAAAATTATGGCTTTCCAAACCTAAATTTTTCAAAATTCCTCATTTCCAATACTATGTCAAATCAAATCCTCCGTTTTTGGAAACAAAATTAAACCGTCTCTTTTTGGAAACAAAATCCAATCTTTTATTTTAGGAAATAGAGATCAAATCTTTCATAACCCAAACTTTTCCTAATTCTAAAATTTTCCAAATTCCAAATCTTTCTCAAACCTAATCAAATCTTTCCTAACAAGGAAACTTTTCAAATTCAAAACTTTCTTAAGTTGAAACTTTCTAAATTCAAAACTTTCCAATTTCAAAACCTTTCCTATTTTAAACTTCCTTAATTCAAAACTTTCCTAAAACAAAACTTTTCTATTTTGAAACTTTCCTAATCCGAGGTTTCCTAAATCCAATCTTTCTTAAACTCCAACTTTTCAAATCTTCTAAGTCCAACATTCAAGTCAAATCTTTTCTAAATTCCTTCTACGTCAAATCAAATATTTCTTAAACCTCAAGTCTTTCCTAAATCCAATTTTCTAAAATCAAACTTTTGAAATCTAAATCAAACCCTTTCTAATTCAACTACATGTTCCAATCTTAGGTTACCGAAACCTTAGGAGGTCTAAATCTTAGTTCAATCGTAAACCTAAACTTAGGAAGCTTCACTCTTTTCTAAAACTCCTTTTTGAACCAAGATAGTTTTCCAACGTCAAAATGTTTTCAAATCTCTATCTTTCCAAATCAACTCCTAGTTTTCTTTCAAGGTTCAACCCCTTTTTTCAAGTTCAATGCTAAGTCTAAATTCAATCTTTTCAAATCAAAATCAATTTCAAATCCTCAAGTTCTATTCAAAGTCAATTCCAAGCTTAATTTCAAATCAAAAGCACAAATTTCAAATCTCCTATTCCGAGTTCAAATCAAATCCTTTTTCAAATCAAACTCTTTTTTTAATCAAATCTTTTCAAAAGTCTAAAAATGTCGATTTTCAATCGGACTCTTGTCCGAACTACGACTAACTTGATTCCCAAAAAGGGATATGTAGGCAACCCTCATGTGTGCGGTCATAACTTTTTTCAAGTTTCTAATTCCATAACTTTTCTTAAGTTTCCAATTCCACAATCTTTTTCAAACTTCCAATTCCATGATTTATTTTAAGTTTCCTAATTCTTAAACCTATTTTCAAATCTCTAATTCTAATTTCAAAAATCTTCTTCTAAATGTCAAATCAAGTCTTTTCAAATCTATTTTCAAAATCAAATCAAGTCCTTTCAAATTCATTTTCAACGTCAAATCTTTCTTTTCAAATCTATTTTCAAACTCAACTTTTCTCTTGCACTTGCATATCATACATCATGTCAAACTTCTTTGTAATGTTCTTTTCTAAAGTGGATAGTATTGGACATTTATTAATCAAAGATTCCAAATAAGTGAACCTAGGGTGAATATACATGTAGGTACCGCAAGGTCAGGGTAGGGTGACGTCTTAGTGCGTCTTCCGTACACGTAACCAACCTCCGAACCTAGATCATTGTTTTCAAAGACCAAATGGAGTTATCTTCAAAAAAGGGCTTGCATTTTTTTTAAAGATTGCCAAACAACATATTTTCTTAAAAACCCTCTCTTGAGAAAGTCTACAAAACCTTTTTCAAAAACCATAAGTTTAATATTCAGATTGTACCTAGTTTTAGGTGACCTAACTCAATTTAATCAAGTTAGGTGACGACTCCAAATCTTTTTCAAAAGTCCTTAATCAAATCAAATTTTCAATTCAAACCTAGTCGCACTCGTCCTTCTAAGAGGATGAGTTCGAATGAGAGAGTACTGTGTTTTTCTCACTTGTCTTTTTTGAGTGCGAAAAATCGGGGCGCGACAGTTGGCGACTCCGTGGGGACACTTAGAGGGTTAGGCCGATATCATGTCTCTTCACCCTCGCCTAGTCGGAGTCTTTGATTAATTTTTCTAGTTCTATCCATTTCAAACTTTCAAAATCCAATTTTCCAAGTTGTTTTCAAAAACTAAAAAAAAAAAATGTCATTGTTTGCACTCTACTCATATTCATTCTATCTTGTATTAAGTTTGTTATACAAATACTAACTTTTGCATATTTTTTTGTAGGTGGACCTTTGTTCATATTTGTTTCATGTTATATTAACTGCTATGTTTGTCATGAGTGTATGGAATGGACAGGATGGATGGGAGTTGTAAGGCTCTTTCCTCCAATTTTTAAAAATCACACACACACTACATGCGCACTTGCATTCTGTGTATTTGTATTCTTTACCCTAATATGTCCCTTCTAGTTAGAAGGGAGAATGGTATATTGGTTGTGGGCAAGATGTTGTGTCAGTTTCTTCGCCTACGACCTCTTGATGGTTCCCCTGCTCGGATTACCAACCGATCATGGCACCACCTCGGCGAGTGGGCCTAGGTTTGAAGATCTGGAAACCAAGCCTTCTTAGGAAGTATTATTAAACCCTCAGCCTTATGCTTATATGGACACCAAGCATAGCCGAACCTCTGCCGGATTTAAGACACGCGCACTAATTTCAAAACCATGGAGGAAAGAGCGACAACTTTTACTGTCATCTATATTTGTTTATTCCTGTTGTTGTAATGATTGTACTCTTACTGTTATAATGCTTGTCTAACTATTCATGCATGCATATTTACTTCAATTGCATTCTCTTTCCTTATACTCTTTGCATCCACATTCATGCATTCAATATTCCATTTCACGATGAAAGTTCCAAAGTAACTCAAGTCACTGCACTCTCATGCATATGATCAACCCATCAAGAGTGACACCAAGGTTACTCTCCCTTGTATTAAACCTACCCAAACCCTAAGGTTTCCCATGTAGCCCTAAGGACTCATGACATGCATATTAATTCATTCCATAAAAAGGGGCCCCAATCCCTCTATGCTCACAAAGATAAGGTTGCTAAGAAGACAAGGGGTAATCAGTCAACAAGGTCTCTCAACGACCTACTCAACATCAAACTCAAAGAATGCGAATCCAAAGACTCAAAAGTAGTTTAGGATCCCCAATGTAAAAGTAGGTAGGTGGAAGTCCAAAGGAAAATATTCCCCCTCCCCCTATTAAAATGTACTTTGGTTCATGTTGTATCTTAAACCTAAAAGTTCAATGTATCCTTTTTCTTTTCGCAATTGCATGTATGTACGAATGAATGTATGTTCCCGATTAACGGTAAAGTATCTGCATACAGGGACAAAACCCCTATCTCCAAAAGTGAGCAAATACATCATGTTTAGTCTCCCTCTCAAGTAGGGGCACCCCTAGGACATGCAATGCATAAAATTTTTCAAATCAAGGCACTAACTTCTCTTTGTTTCTTATCTTCTATCCTCCCCCTCCCCATCTTCGAGTACTAAGAGAACTGAAGGTAGAAGCAAGACAAGAAGGGGGTCTTTCTAAACCATTCATTTATTGTCGTCACACTCCTCACACGTTCACTTCTATTATGCTCATGCATCCATATCCATTCCGAGACAAGAGTTCTAAGAAACTCAAGTCATTGCATTCTCATGCATCTGATCAACCGTAGAAAGAAAGGAGCAATCCAATTTCATGCTAATTGAACCTACCAAAACTCTTAAGGGTTCTTCAACCCTAAGGATTCATGGCATGCATAGAACCATATCTCAAGAAAGGCCCAAATCTCTCTCAATCCATGGAGGCGGAATTACCCAAATAAAGAAATATCAACGACCCATGCTGAAGAGGTATTGTATTGTATAGGGGCAAAACGCCACCTCCAAAACAAACTCAACATCATGCTTAGATTCCCTCAAAGGAGGGACCCCCATAGGACATGTATCGCATAGAACCTCCAACTCCACATGTTGACTATGTTATGTTTTTTTTTTTTTTTTCTAGGTTAAAGAGCATAACCGAATTCATGGAATCCCTCTAGCACCCCACCAGATTCAAACTCATGGAAGGATAAGCCTAGTTGTTAGAAGAGGCCAAACCTACATCAAGGAGCAAGAACTAACCATCCATCTACAAGACGTTATCTCCGCACCATGCTGCGACAGTCACCGTCCATGCAAAAGAAGGCTTCACCGTTTGCAAAGTCATGTTAGACCCGTGCATTGTTACAAAAGAATCTCCTAACTTCCAAATGCATGCCAACCACTGCAAAAGATCTGTTAATCCGCCCTCCGTGGTTTGGTGATACACCTGGAGAATGAAATACCAAAGAAGTTTACACAATTTCAAAACCCTGTTAGGGGTTTTCACCAAGAGGTCCACAAGAAAAGGGAGGTTTCCATAAAATTCCTCTATTTTTTTTTTTGTCTTTCTAGCTCTCGCATATCTTCTTTAAATAAACATTGCATGCCATGTAATCATGTTTTTAAATGAAAATAGGTAGTTTCCAGTTTATCCCCTTTGTCTCATACTCTTATGGACGATTATTACTTTTAGGGATTCTTTCCCATTCAGCAATGACTCGACTTAAATGATGAGATAGCATAGGTAACCCATTCAAAGGGAGTTTAAAATTTTTGAGAGACAAAGAGAGAGTGAGAGATAGGAAGAAAATAGTCTCAACAAAGAGGTGTGGAGTTCATCGAAAAGGCGACACTTGCGTGATATCCTGGCTAAGCGATGAGCAGTCGAGTCCTCAAAATGATGAGAAGCCATTGTTTTATTTATCCCAAATAAACACTATCCTTTGGTCAGCCTACTAGAGCCATAAGTGATTTCTATTCAGATACCCCCAAACTAAGAACCATCCCTCACATCGAGGTAAGCACAAAGTAGTTAATTTGATAGGATATTTAGGGGCTGACTAGCAGAAACACACCATCTCTAGAAACATTGTCTAAATTTTGTATAAAGGCTTTATGGACTAAGCAATTCGATTCAAAATGATGAGAGGCCCTCAATTCTGCTCCCATACACAAAAAAATCCTTTGCAAAGCCCACTTGAGCAGGTTACAAATTTTCAAGAAAATCGACCAAATGGTCACTGCCCACACTGGGTTAAAGCAAAAGTCATAAGTGGGAACTAATGAGCAATGATGAAAAAGGTGATTTCCAAGAAGGAACTAATGATCTACGATGAAAGTGGTGATTTCCAAGAAGTTATGGCGTCAAAGACATCTCTAGTAAAGGAGATATTGTGTTCGTGGTGATCTTCAAAAGAAGATACTGTCATCCCAAAATATAAATGACAAAGTTAGCATCTCTAAAAATTGACTTAAAAACAAATTTCTTGATGAAAGAATTCTAAATCAAAAGGCAAAGAACAGTCTAGAAGAACAACAAGAGTATGAAGGAAAGAAGAAATCAATGAATGGAAGTTAAATTGCAGTCATTAGTCTTTCAAAACCCCATAAATGATAATATTTGAGCCTTTATACCTTTTCATTCATAAACACCTTAAGCTAGCCTACATTACGGTCCAAATCAAAATCTTTTCTGATCGAAAAAAACTGCTCAGTCTAAATAAACCTGAATAATACCAAGACAAGTAGTTGAAAAAAAAAAAAGAAAGGGAAAGTTGAGGAGGAATGCAGGGGCAATCTCATGCTCCAAAGTATACTCAAATGGTTTTGGTTTAAACAACTTACTAAAAGAAAATCTTTAAGCCTAAATATCCCTTTGTTTCTTACAACCCTTAAACCCAGCCTACATTACGGTCCTAAAAGAAGTCTTCTCGGATTAAAGGCCTAGCTATTTATCACTTTACAAAGGGCATGCAAGTTGTCACTCAAGCCACGGTGTGATTTTGGAACATCTGAGAGAGAAAACCAAGTGAGGTTAGAAAAACCCCAAACAGCAACCCTGTAGAAAGTAGGGATAGGATAACAAACCAAAAGATTAAGATCCCTAGAGAATGGTGTAAATGCTATCACACCCCGACGAGAATGGGACAAAACCAAATGGGGTAGAATCTTGGAAGCGAAACAGAATCCAGAGAGTAGGGGCCATGGGGCAATCTTGGGACATTCTTTGTAAATAGCCTATATACATGTAGTACTAATGCATCCATGACATGTATAACTTGTACATTCATTAAATTCCGGTGTAGTTTGTATCAATTCATGCATTCATCAAAAATCATGGCATGCATTCCATTCTTGTAGGTGCATTCATTCAAAAGTATAACATGCATTAAATTTCATTCCTGTATGAACCTGTGTATTCATGAAAAAATATAAACAAAAAAGGTAAGACGTGCAAAATAAGTCATACATCTAATTACATTTGCATTCATCAAAAAAAAGAAAAACAAAAGTATAACATGCATTCACCCCTTTACCTATGCATTTTGAGAATTGGCATAAGTAAATTTTTTTCGTACAAAAACTAACTCTATGCCTTTCTCTCTCTCTCAAATAGGAAACAAGGAATGCGGTAAAATACAAAAAGGAGCTAAAGCCACTTCTCAGACATCTCCAGCATCAGCAAACGCCTCAGAAAGCCTAAATTTTCACGGCTGACAAGAAACGGAGAATAGGGCAATGGCGCACCCTCGACCTCCCTAATCAAATGACTTCTGACTCGGGAAACCACATATGCTAAAAAAGGGGAGTAACGAATAAGTGTCCAATCGCCCAAAACTGGAATAATGAAGCATATCCCCGAAAATGAGCATCGACCCCCTGCTGGAGTCTAGTAAGGGTCATAAAGGTCTCTCCCACAACTATAGGAGCATAGGAGTGCCCCTCACGAATCCTGGCAAGCAGTGCACATAATCGACAATCGATCAAGTCATCCTCCCGCAGAAACATCAAGGAGTTTAGAAGAAGCAGAGCTAGGGCTACCATGTGAGAAATGGACCAACCTTGAAGAGTATGCCAATCCCCTGAATGAGCTCCTTTACCCGTCGTAAACTCAAAATGAGAGAACAAGAACCTCACTAGAACATAAGGAAACTAGGGTAAAAGATCAGAAGAAAGGACTCCATGACGAAGCCCAAGCTGGGATAAGGCAACCATGATGCAAACGTTAAGGAAGATAGGTCCTACGATGTCAACATAATCATCTCAAAAACCAAGGAGAAAACCATACTCGTGAGGAGTAGGGGTAAGCTCACACTCCTTAAAGTAGAAAAAAGACAAGCTAAGTTGCTAAAAAGGAATCACTGCCTCCATGAATCCTGGAATGAGCTGCACCAACAGAAGTGAGGCCACTCGACCAAAGGACCGGCGAAAGATATCCTACTCGTTTGGGGGATAGCTGTTGTAAGCACCCTATTTTTGCCCGCTCGACAATCTCCGGCTCGACCAGACTCAGCTTTCAAACATCAAAACACATGCAAACCCAAGACGGGTCCTTCAAACTCCAATCCAGTCAACTAGTCGCTTCCTAGGCCCACAAAGCCCAAGTGAAACCATAAACATCATTCCAGGCAGCTTTCCAAGATCAGGAGATCTCAAAAACCAACGCCATCCAGGTAACTTCCCCAGATCAGACGATCTTGGGGACCAACACCTTACCAAATTCCAGACGGTTCACGTTTGGCGCCTACTAGCCCACCAATGTAGAATGTCCGTTATTCGGTAGTTCTCTGGGACTAGGCGTTCTTAGATACCACACTACCCTCACAGGTAGCTTTCTAAGACCAGGCGTTCTCAGGAACCAACACCACCCTACAGGTAGATCTCTGAGACCTGGCAGTCTCAAGGACCAACACCGCACAGGTAGTTTTTCAAGGAGGGCAGTCTTGGGAACCAACACCTAGGACAACACCGGAGCTTGCTAGCCCAATTCGGAGAAAAATGACCAAACTTGCCTCTTAGGCCTCTAGGCTCGTTTTGAGAAAGTTCAGAATCCCTCAAAACAGTAAGTCCATCCTTCCAAAATGCTACTAAACTATTAGGCATACTCCATACACCCTTGTTTGCCCCTAACAACCCGAACGCACCCTAAAACAGCACCGGTCCTAGGTTATTAAACAGCGGGTCTTGTCACACACCCCTGTTTAACCTAAGGTGGACCTTAGGACACTAAATACCACCGGCTCAATAAAAGTTCCCCGAAGCGTCTCGTAGATGCTCTGTCAAAATTGTCTTTTCTCCCAATTCCCTGGTTATACCGCACCGTCAAATGACTTGAGAAATGCTTAAATCAGGGAATTCCCGAAAGCTTATTCACGGGTCTTTCCATCGATACGACTCGATCGGATAGATCGCTTCTCGAAGCTCCCCATCGCATGGCTTGAAAACTACTACTTTCGGCAACCCCTAGGGCGTCTCGCAAACGCTCCGCCAAAGTTGAATTTTTCTCCAATTCCCTAATTAAAATGCACTGTCAAACGACTTGAGAAATGCGTAAATTAAGGAATTCCTGAAAGTATTTCCAGAGTACTTTCTATCGGTATGGTCCAATTGAAGGGATCGCTTCCCGAAGGCCTCGATCATGCGACACAAAAATAGCTACTTTTGAACCCCCGCGGAGCGTATCACAGATGCTCCGCAAAAATGTAATTTTATGCACATTTCCCGAGACGATATCCCACACTTCCGAACATCATTCCAACTTCTTAAAAACACGAAAGTTCAACGAGAAACCCTAGGAGAACACCCTGGGTGCAACCAATTCCTCTGAAACCTTCCCGGTTGGCTCAATTATCGAAGCAAAGTTTAAACGAACACTTTTAGTGACGGAGCGTATGCTACATGCGCCCAGATTTTTATCAAATCGACTAAAGTTCGATCAACCATCAGGATTTAGCTAGTACAATGGATGCCACATGGCATTTTAGCAATGGAACAGTAATGGCGCATGTGCTACATGCGCCAGGGCAAATTTTGGCCAGGCACATGTAGCACATGCGCCATGCCTCTCCCAGGTTGCCTATAAATAGAGGTCCCCCCCTTTGCATATTCTAAAATCAAAAATTGATGCGAAGCTCTGCTGAAATTACTCTAGAAC
This sequence comes from Euryodendron excelsum, assembly GCA_033060915.1. NCBI lineage: Eukaryota > Viridiplantae > Streptophyta > Magnoliopsida > Ericales > Pentaphylacaceae > Euryodendron > Euryodendron excelsum. The sequence goes on from CM065387.1 coordinate 16,250,052, forward strand.
CTCGAATTTCTATATACATCCCATTCCTCCAACACTTAGGCTAGATTCCACCTCCCCTTAACCCATACACTTCACCTACATAGCCCTACACGCCATAGGACTCCTCTTTCTAGCCCCTCAAGCATACTTGAAGCCCTCATAGTTCACATTCAAGCATCCATAGAAGATTACAAGTGTATTGTAGGCAAAAGGTGGTATTCCTTTTATATTTTTGTCTTCTCCCACTCCTCTCTTCTCCCTCCGAGCCTACTTAGGCTATTCTCTATTTTAATCCCCATCTTCTACCCCCTTTTCTTGCATGCTTAAAGCAAGAGGGCTTTTAGCTCATGCCTAGAAGAAAGCTAGTGGGAGCCACAGTGTAGGGGGATCTCTCACTAGCTTACTATAAGATGGTATGGCCTAGGAGCCTCTTGATTATGTGTTGTAGCCTAAAGCCTAGTATGTGTTCATGACCCCTTTGCATATTGCTATCTTGTTGATGTCTTGTGTGCTTGGCTTCATTTTTATGTTATAATAATGTTTTACAAAACTTACATCATTCTTATTTCCATACCACTTTCAAGCTCCATATTCCTTTCAAAAGGGTTCTAAGAGTTGGTCCCTTGAAGTTTAGGATGAGACCTCAGAAATCATGCCTTATAAAATCCCCCACTAACCCCTAACTTACACTTTTGCATCATTGCATTTCAACTTGCATAAAAGTTGTTTCAAACTCTCTAATTCCTATGGGTTCTATTCTCTCAAGTTTAGTGGTTAGAATAGCCCCATGAAACCCTTTCTTGAGTGGTCTCCCTTTTACATTGGTCATACGAGCCCTAAATTGTTAGAATGGCTCCCTTCTCTTTTTATCTTTGCACAAAAGTGATTTTCAAACTCTTTGATTTTCAAGATTCCTATTCTCTCAAGTTTAGTGGTTAGAATGGCTCCATGGAACCCTTTCTTGAGTGGTCTCCCTTTATGTTAGCCATATGAATCCTACCTTGTTGGAATGGTTTCCTCTAAAAATAGTTTTCAAGATCCTTTTCTCAAAAATAGTTTTCAAAGATTTATTCTCTCCATCTTTGCATTTAAAATGGTTTTCCAAGAGTTGTCATCATTATGTTGATACTTGAAATCCCCACTGTTGTCAAGATAAAGGTTATAATGGCCCTAAGAAAACCTTCTTTAGAATGGTTTTCAAGCACCAACCATATAAACCATATTCTTGGCTAGAGTCAAAATTTTCATGGAAATGATCTTCAAAAGGGTTGTCAACCAAAATCCTTTGCATAACATGATTAGTTTTCGAAAACTCTTTCAAAAGTGCATAAAACCATCTTTCAAACCATCCTCCAATCCAACCCTAGGTTAACTTGACCTTAGTTGTCCAACCCTAGTTAATTAACCCTAGGTCACCTTAACCCTAAGTTAACCAAACCCTAGTTAATTTAACCATAGGTTAACTTAACTCTAGGTTACCCTAACTTTAGGTTAATCCAACCTTAGTTAGTTAACCCTAGGTCACCTTAACCATAGGTTAACCTAACTCAAGTTACTTAACCTTAAGTCACCCTTAACCTTAGGCCACCCTTAACCTTAGGCAAACCCAACCTAGGTTAGTGTATTTCAAGATTCCAACACAAGGACCCCTTCTCAAGTGATCTTTCAATTCAAGGCTATTCTCATAACCCATTTCTCCAAAACCTCCTACTCCCTTGAGATTTCAAAAACTAACTCCATAACCTTTCCAAATACTCCTACACTCTATCTTTAAAATGCTCTCAAGAACTCATAACCCTAAGGTGTCTCTACTCTTCTCATGGTTAGGGATTCCAAGGGAAAATGATATATCAAGAACAATCTCCAAGGTTGTCCATATTAGAATTCCAAAGTCCTAGGTGTTTTCAAAAACCATTTTCGAAAACCTTTTTTTTTAACATCCCAAAATCATACCTCTTAGGTTTCCAAACAAAACTCCAAGATATTTCCAAACCCTCTTGAGTTATTTCAAAAGCACTTCCAAAACTCCCTTGAGTTGTTCCAAATACATTTTAAAATCCTCTTTTAAGAGTTCCAAGGTTCTATTTCAAAGCACTCCACTACCTGATTTCAAATCAAAACTCTCAAGTTCTCTTTTTCCGAAGACCTCAAAGTGTCTTCCAAAATCATTCCAAAGACCTCAAAGAGTCTTCAAACATTCCAAAGACCCTAATGCGCGTATTTTCTATTAGGCTGTTGCCCGAACTACGAATGACCTAATTCTCGCCAAATGAGATATGTAGGCAACCTAAAATGGTGCGGTCATAACTTCTATTTCAACTCCAATCCCCTTTTTAAATGTTTCTATCAATTCAAGATTTCTATCTCAAACCCCTTCAAAATCTCTATATTTTCAAACTTCTTCCAAGACTTGCATCATGCATCATTCATCAAAAAAATGATGACTAAATCCTGTTTTTAAAATCTCTAAAAGTGGATATTAAGTGGATAATGGTAACCGGTTATTCTAGTGAGTGAACAAACGGTGATTAGACATGTAAGTACCAGAAAGGCGGGGTAGGGTGATGATCTTAAGATATCTTCCCTACACGTAAGCAACCCCCGGACCATAGATTTCTGTTTTCGAAAGACCAAAATGGAGCTATTTTCAAAAAGGGCTTAAATCTTTCCAAAGGTTGCCGAACAACCTATTTTCTCAAAAACCCTCTCTCGAGGGAGTTTTTCAAAACCTTTTCCAAAAATCCTAAGTTTAATCTTCAGATTAACACTTAGTTTTAGGTGCCCTAACTCACCTTAATCAAGTTAGGTGGCGACTCCAAACTTTTTCTAAAAGCCCTTAATTCAAATCAATTTTCAAGCTCAAACCTAGTCGCACTCATCCTTCTAAGAAGATGAGCTCTAATGACAGAGTTTCGTGCTTTTGTCTCCGAGCTGAAAGGACTTGGACCCAAAAACCGGGGCGTGACAGTTGGCAACTCCACTATGGACACTTAGAGGGTTAGGCCATTGACATGCCCCTTCACCTTCCACTCACCCAGAATCTCCGATTACTTTACCCAGTTTTATCCACTTTTCAAATTCATCTAACTTTCCAAAACAAGTCTTATTTTCCAAAACAATTTTCAAATAAGTGTCATCACTTGAATTTATTGCTTACATTCATGCTCTCGCATTGACCATCCATCCATTTTACATTGTATTGGATTTTTTGAAAAGTTACTAACTCTTTGCATTTTTCTTTTGTAGGTGGACCTTTATTCACATTTTATTTCATGTCTTATTTATTGTCATGTATGTGATGAATGGACAAGATGTGATGTGTATTGTTGGGTTATTTCCTCCATTTTCAAAAATTTCTCACACACTTGGTGCGCTCACTTGCATTTGCATATATTACATGGTTACTACCCTTCTAGATAGAAGGGGGAACAGTATATTGACTGTGGGCAAATGCTGTGTTAGTTTCTCAGCCTACAGTCTCTTGATAGTTCCCCCGCTCAAACCACCAACCAAAGATGGAGTTCACCCTTTCAGGGGTGGACGCCAGAGGTTTGAAGGTTCGAGAACCGAGCTTTTTTAGGAAACATTAGTAAACCCCCAACCTCATGCTCATGTAACACCCTATGCATAGCCGAACCTCAGCCGGATTTAAGACACACGCGTTAATTTCAAAATCAAGGAGGAAAGGGCAACTACTTTACTTTCCTTTATTTTATGTTTATGATGTCAAGCTTAATCTTCATTGTCATACTATGTATACATCTTTATGCATCATAACTATTCATGCATCGGAATGTATTTCAAGACAAGAGTTCCCAAAGTAAGTCAAGTCATCGCATCTTCATGCATCTAGTCAACCCCCAGAGAAAGGCCCAAAGACTTTCTCGCCCAAATCAAGCCATCCTAAAACTCCCAAGGGTACCTAGAGACCGTAAAGATTCATGGCATGCAACAAAGTCATCTCATAAAGAGGGGCCCTAATCCCTCTTCGCTCATAGAGATAGAGCTGCCAAGAAGACGAAGAGGCAATTTAAATCAAGGTCTCCTACCCACCTCCGTTCAAGAAGGCAAATCCAAAGACTCAAGAGTAGTTTAGGATCCCATGATGTAAACATAGAATAGGCGAAGGTCCCAAGGAAAATCTTCCCCCTTCCCATTTCAATGTATTTTTGAAAAATTCTATATACAAGGAGAATTCATCTCAATAAAGTTGTTATTTCTGTCCAATGAATGAATGTGTGAATGAATGAATGAACAGGCTCACATAGGTACAGTATTGCATGCATGGGCAACCCCCTATCTCCAAACGTGAGCCAAAGCATCATGGTTAATTCCTCTCAAGAGGCAGGGGCACCCTTAGGCCATGCATTGCATAAAGTCTTTCTAAATCTAGAACCTAACATATAATCCTTTTCTTTTGTTTTCTGTATGTTCTATTTCCCCCTTCTCATCTCATCAAAAGACTAGCAATAGTTTTTGGTGAGACTGCTTGCATTTTAGGTCACCATTGCTCCTAGAAAAGGAAAAAGAGGAACGCGAGTGCCCCCCATACTGTAAACATCGGTCTTTACTCGACAACGAGCAACACAAATGACAAGTGAAGGCAACACCCCTGATCAACAAAACAACTCGGTGACACGGGAGGAAGTGAAGAAGATGAAGGCAAAAATAGACAAGATGTTCAAGCTCGTACAACTGATGCCCTTCAAAGGACTTGCCATGAATCCGTCAGCCTCAACATCCCACCCTAAGGAAACTGAAGCAATCCCGTCAAGGGTTGTCCTACGAACCGACAATGTAGGGAAGAACAAGGAACTCCCCAAAGCAGTGCACATTGAGGAAGGAGAAGAAGACAACCCTGAAACCATCTTGCTAACTACCACATCAAAGAAGGAAAGCCCGAACCCTCTCGATCTCAAGATACAAGGCTTAGAAGAGTCCTTGTGTAGCCTACAAGGTTATGACACCTTCAACGGGATATCCTATGATGAACTGTGCTTCTTTCCTGACCACCTAAGACCACCTAAATTTAAGATGCCCTATTTCCAAAAGTATGATGGAAGTGGGGATCCTGTGGCTCACCTGAGGCTATATGCTGGGGCATTAAGCGACCATGGGAATGACCCTAAACTCCTAATGCAACTGTTTCAACATAGCCTGACTGGGCCAGCCATGCAATGATTTGCCCGTTTAGATTTGAGGAAGATAACAACATGGAATGAATTGGTCACGGCTTTTCGGTCCCAGTACCGACACAATAGTGAGCTGACCATAGATAGGTGTGCCTTGATGATGATGACCCGATGTGAGAAAGAAAGCTTCAAGAGCTACGCTTTGAGATGGAGGGAGGCAGTTGCTCAAGTCAACCCCTACTGCTAGAAACCGAGTATGTGCAGCTGTTTGTGAACATCTTCCAAGGTCTATACTATGAGCGCCTGTGCCTGAGTATCGGAAAGAGTTTTTCTGAGCTGATAATGCAAGGAGAAATGATCGAGAATGGATTGAAAACCGGCAGAATCACAGACCCCTATGCTAAGACAAGTGAGGGATTCGCAAATGTGGCCAAGAAAATAACAACCACTCGGGGTACTGGTAAGAAAGAAGGAGAGGTATCTGCCATCCTGCCAACACAGCAATAGCCATACTATGCTCAATACCAAGCTCGACCACCATCGCCTGCTCCCATCATCAACATCCCCATTGCTAATACCCAAGCACCTGCAACTGGACCCGTCACAGGCCGACCATACCTCAACCCCAACAAAAACAACCGGCGAAACCGAGAGTTCACACGTTTGGCATGTACTCAAACAGAGGCCTATCATGAACTCCTCAAGGCCAAGTACATAAACCATGTTCCCCCGCATCCATTGCCAAGCCCGTTGCCACCAACTTTCAACCTTGCCTTTACCTGCGAATACCATTCTAAGGGACAGGGGCATGACATAGAGTCCTGCTTCTCTTTGAAGCATAAAATCCAAGACCTCATTGATAGCAAGGTCATCAATACCTAAAACCGGTCCCTGCTCCCAATATCACGGCGAATCCCTTACCAGACCATGCTATCAACATCATTATTGAAGGAGAGGCAGACCCGGATGGCATCATAACTGCAAAGTATTTCGAGGGCGAGTCAGACACTGAGGAAGAAAGTGATTAGGAAGAGGAATTGCTGCCATGCCCTATCTATCTCTACAATGCAAGTGGGGAACAAGATCCTCTTGACTGGCCTGTGGAAGAGCCCATTCAAAACATTCCCGTTGACACTGCACCTGTAGATGGCTGGGGAGAAGAATTCCTGCACCCTAGATATGCTGAAGCTGAGGTCCGCCTAAAAGAGGAGATCTTCAATTATGAGGCTATGAGCTGGGGTTTCTATGAGCCGAGATTACCAAACCCACTGTTCGAGTTCAGTGAAGGTGATTTGGACAGCCTGTTTGCTGAAATTGATAAAGAAGAAGCTGAAAAGGAGGAAATCAAGGAAAAGCCGTCACAAGTACTAGAAGAAAGCCTGGTTGCGAAACCCCAAGAAGTTGAGCAAGAGAAAACCATCCAACCAAAGGAAAGCCATCAAGGGTCCCAAGATAGAATGCACAACCTCAGTGACCCCACTGGAGAAGGGGAAGGAAAGGGAGGAGTCCCCGACGGCATTATGACCACCCATCTCTACCACTCCGCAGCCAATGCATCAATTTGCCCAGCACAACCGAGTGAAGAAGTCAGCGGATGGAGCATGGAGGAGGAAAGCGTGGTCCCGAAGCCCACCTAAAGAAGTGAATATCAAAGGGACATTCTTCTATCAAACTTTGCCTTTTACTTTCCTATTAACTTTGTTTTGTCAGCTCTACTTTTACCTTTTGTTAATCAAGAGATCATCATATACACAAAACCTTTAAAATGAAAGAGAAAGAATTTGAAGTTTGCATTTATCATCTTCGGCACTTACCCTTTCTTAGAAATGTCCCTTCTTATTGTTATGCTTTGACTTGAAGAGGGGGATAATATGCGCACCCTCACCTGTAGGGATCATTCCTGATCTGAAGAGAGGAGACACTAAAGAAAGGAAAGAGAAGGAGCGGATCACAGGAAAAAGGCGGCACTCGGAGGATGCCATGGCAAAGCAGTCGACAGTTAGACCCTCAAAAGGAAGAGAAGCCATTCCCTTGGTCAGCCCACTCGAGCCATAAGTAATTCTTATTCAAATACCCCAACCAAGAACCACCCCCCACACTAGGGCAAGTACAAGTAACGGGACAATTAAGCTAACACCTGCTTGTTTCAAAGGATGACGCCAAAACTTTAAGACTGAATTTCATAGACTAAGCAATCTTGTTTGAAAGGAAGATGGGCCATCTATTCTTCTACCATACAATTAAAAGAATCCCCTTTGAAAAACCCCTTTTGAGCTAAATCATATTCCTTTGGCAAACCCATTCTGGTGATCACCGCCCATAATAGGTAAAAGTAAATTTGGAAAAGAAGGTGACGAAAAGGGAACGTGAGGACAAAGAAAGTTTCCTCGTACATCAAAAGAGGAAGGAAACAATGCAATACTGAATCAAAAAAAAATGATTGATATGATGCCTCTAGGAAATCAACAAACTATGCAAGTGGCAATGCTGGGGCAAAAATCAAAGAAAATGATAAGCCCTATGTGGGTAAAGTTTGTACAAGAGAGAGAGAGAGAGAGAGAGAGAGAGAGAGAGAAAGAGGCCTAAAAAGGTGATCACTGGTAAACCCTAGGAAGAATGAAACACTTTGAGCCTTCAATACCCTTCCTTTAAAAAAACCATAACCTAGCCACATTACAACCCACGAAAAAGTCCCCTTAGATCGGATAAGATTACTTAGTCTAAACAAGTTCAAAAGAAAGTGGCGACATTCGAAAAAGAAAGGTGAACAAAACTGCAAAAGCTTACTCAAGGTGGGTCTAGTTCATTATAACCCTCGTTAAAGAGTAGAAAGATTGTTTGAGCCTACATACCCTTCATTCCTGACCCATAACTTGGCCTACATTATGGTCCAAAATAAAGCCTTCTCGGATTGAGGATGGAAACTGCCCGCTCCTTTGTCGAGGGCTACTCCGATAGTCGCCTAGAGAGTTCACTAGACTAAAAGTGAGGCCCCCGAGAGGAAGTCGAGCAAGCGACAGGTTCTTTATTTTTTGATAAGAGAGGGGAGAGTCGGGTCAGAAGATGGAAACCCTAAGAATGGGGCAACTACTATCTCATCACGACAAGAAAAGGGCATAATAAAGAAAGGAACCTTCAAGGAAGGAACAAAAGTCAGAAATGATCAACTCCCGGGGGGGAACTCTGTTAAACCCAGAAAATTAGAACGCACCATTAGGCATATTTTCATAAAGTTGTGTGTACCCGTGTGCTTTGCCTAAATACGTGCAACAATACACCCACCTTTTTCACATCTACTTAAAGCTTGCACATACTCACCATTTCTTATGTATCATAATTTTTGTACTCCTATGTTTGTATTCACATTCATTACTTCCACATGTATACATGCAAAATGAGACTAAAAGGAAAAACTAATCATCATCTCATGCAAAGAAACGAAAAGATAATAGCAATAATGTACATATAATTGTCAATAATCATCATCCATAAGGGCCAACACATGGCCTCAAAACATAAAAATATAACTAAACTACAACTGCGTCCGCAGGTGGAAAGAGGCACCTTAAGGAGCAACGTCATCATCCAAGTCAAAATCGCCCATATTTGGCATGTACGGAGAAGGCTGGCTAGAAGAAGCTCCGGCATCATAAGGGCCCTGACCAAAAAAAAAAAAACCGGCATTAGAACACAGAGGATGCATAAAGAACATGAAAATGAATCGTAAATAGCATACCCAGTAGGCCTCCATCAGAGATATGTGAGCAGTCAGGGCCTCCACCTCAGCACGATATTGATCTTGTGCTTAGCAAGCTGTTAGGTATTCCTCCTTGAAAACAAAGCCTTGAGCTCGACGTTATAGCTCCGCCACCTCATGACCAACCACCTGCCCTCCAACCACTAGGTCCAGCTGAGTAAAGGCACCAATAGACCTCGCCTTGAAATGAGCCTCGTAGTCCACATCAGGCAGAAGAAGGAAGCGGTCGCCAGGAACCCCGACTATATAAGGAATCTCCACCCCGGCCCAATAAGATCCGAACATATATTGAGGAGGATCCATAGAAGCATGGAAGTCGTTATGAAGTTGCCGCCAATGGCACTCTCCCAAATATGTCTCCCATAAAAAAGGGCCCCGGAAAGTAACCCGCGACCTAGATAAAAGAATGATATCCCTCACACCGGCATATTGAGGAGATCAATGATAAGGTGTCCAAGATACATCTCGAGGTCTCATCAGCTCCAAGTTAGCCGAAGGGCGAAAAAATCCGTAAGCAAGGACTGCTGGACTTCCTGCTGTCTGGCCCACCTCGTGGCCCGCGGGAAGGCATCATCAGCTAACACCTCTGGTCGGTGAACAGGCAGATACTCATAACTCCACCATATCATAAATGGCCAAAAACTCGTCAAGCTCCCCCAAGCCCCGGATGTCCTCACTCTCATCCCTCGTAAGAAGCTAGCATAGGTGAAGGCACCCCAATCCATATAGTTTAGTGCATCCAAGTCCACTAATTTTGGTACGCTGTCGCAGGCACCCAAGAATAAAATCTATACTCAAAAAACAAATATGTAGTAATGCAAGTAAGGATCGTTCCCACGAAGAGTGTTTAGTCCCGTTTTATGCTATGTGAACAAAGAAGGGGGGTTTTGGATGTAATGAAAACTATTTTAATAATCACAACTAAGAAACAATTCAGGTTAAAGTATTGAAATCAATTAGAAGAACAAACCTTGATCTAGGTCAACATCCACCATCGGAATTTACAACTGATCATTGATGCAAGCATATCAATTCACTCTTTGAATATTCACCATTGGAACTATTTTCCTATCTCTCCTTAGTCATAATTAATCAGAAACAAGCGATCTGATTAACCATAACTATTAAACAACCCAAGAAAAGCACACAAGGTTTAATCTAGCAACAGCCTTAAAAAACTAAATAACACAAGCACATGCGGTTGAATTTAATCTAGTCGAACATCCTTCCTTGAGATATAATAATTCCCAATGCAGTAAATCATTAAATCTCAGTTGTTTCACAAAAACGAGGAATCAAACAATTATGGATTTGATATCTAACTCAACAGTAGATTGTAACGATTAATAAACTAGTAGGCCTCTTAGCGATTAAACAAGACAATCATGAAAATAGGCATAGAACAACATTCGATACTCAAAGCATAAATCGAATAATGAAAACAAATTAGATCTCATAGTTTATTATTAATTTTGAGGTTTCTGTCTCTTTTAACCAAGATTCAGAGTTTAGCCGCGCAGGGCCATGAAAATAACTCAAATAATGACCTTGAATAATACAAAAAATGTCAACCACCCTAGAAACAAAACAGTCCCAGATTTTATAGGCTTCTGAAAATCTGCAGTTGCACACGACCATTCGAATGCCCTTACCACTATTCGAACGCATCGGACTACCATTCAAACGGTACGTCGAACGATCTTCGAACGGTAAAACCTACTCTTTGAATCTTTCAAACGCTCTTCGAACCTGAACTTGACATGTATCCGTCTAACATAGCATTCGAACGCATACCCAGCCATTTGAACGCCTCTTGGGACCATTCGAATGCCTCTTTGAACGCTGCTTCTAATCTGCGCGAATTCGCCACTTTTAAGCTTGGATCTTCTTCCTGGGCATTCCATAGCACCCTAAGTCAAAATATAAGAATAGTGAGTATCTTTAGGTACTAAATAAGTATAAAAGATTAAACATTAAGGGAGAAAAATATGACATTTGCATTCTCATCAAATTCCCCCACACTTAACCTTTGCTTGTCCTCGGGCAAAACTCAAACTCACTTTCCTGATATATCAAAGTCTCAACAAAGAGCAACCAAACTTTTCAAAACTCATAACATATCACGAACAACATTCTCAAACAACTCGCAATTACTTAGCAAGCATTTCCACTTAAAGATGGAGTAAACTAAATATGTAGACCCTCATGGAAATAAACACTTTACTCTCATGTATTTAAAGGGTATGTGTATCACTCAAATTCATTCCAATGAAAATGATCTACCATAGGCTCGCATATCTTCTCATTCTCCATCACTAAGATCACATACAGAACACAAATCATAAGCACTTTTCAAGGGTTATAACAAAATTTAGGGTCAAGGTGAAAAATATTTGGGAATGTAGCTCAAAAGCCATCGAAACTAGTGGAACAAAAATGAATCAACCCAATTTCAAAGATATAAAACATGTAAAACCAATCACTCCATTTAACAGCTTCTATCTTTGTATTAATCCCATATAAACAGACCCATTTCTTAAAATTTTAGGAGGAATTATGAACATGGATAATTTGTAACATTAGAAGTAATTTCCTCCATCACTTCCCTTCTTTTTTCTCTTCCTTTTTTTTTTCTTTTTTTTTTTTCAAAATTACATCAACAATGGAACTCATGAATTGAGAATGAAAACATGTTCATTTTCACCAACCATAGCCCTACCACAATTCCAGACACCCCCACACTTATTTCTCGTGCACCCATACATAATATAAGGATGAACAATGTTCCACTAGCTCTACGGCTTGGGTAAAGGCATTATGTTTTTTTGGATTTAAAGCTTGTAATATGGGTTCACAATAATGACATATCAAGCTCAAAGGGGTTCACAAAGGGAAGAATTAATTACAAGGTAGGCTATTTGGCTTATGTAGCTTATAACAAAGAAAATAGTGACTGATATGAATGTGCCAGTCTAAAGACTCAAAATCTCACCAGCTTTTATCTACTAAATTTAGTCACTCCAATCTCAAGTAAAATAACTAGACTAATTAATTCTAAGTTAGAAGATTACTTATTCAATCATGTTATGAATTCTTCAAGCTTAATTGAATCTTGTTATTATTTTTTTTTTCAAAACAAATATGAAAACACAACCTAAATCCCCTCCCCTATACTTAAAAACTTACATTGTCCCCAATGTAAAGTAACATGCACAGAAAGGGCAAAGATAACCAATGGATAAATGCGAAAATAAGAAAAGAAAAATGAACTTCCCTTGGGTTGGCTCCCAAGCAGCGCCTTTGTTTATTGTCGTGGGCTCGACTCAATATTTCCTTCTTCAATCAGTATAAATCGGATCCTCAAGGTCCAATTTCTCCACATTCTTGACTTGGAAACCTTCATGGAATTGCTTAAGTTGATGACCATTCACCTTGAACACTTTGGAAGTGGCTAAGCTTTGAATTTCAACTATACCATGAGGAAAAACATTAGTAACAAGAAAAGGTCCAATCCAACGAGAACGGAACTTACCCGAAAACAAACGAAGCCGAGACTGGTCGTTTGTAAAGGAAGTGTCCCTCTGCCTGTCTCGAACAAACGCCATGTCATACCCCGTCCGCGGGTCCAGGGCCGAATCAATGTCATCCTCAACTCTCTCGTCCGGAGCAACTGAAGGCTGCCCCATCGCAGAACTACCACTGGAGGCTGTCCTGCTTGAAGACCGCTGAGACCCACTGTTGCCGCCTCGAGTGGAACCACACCTGTTATCGCCCCGAGCGGAACCACTCCTGCTGCCACCTCTGACTGAGCCACTCTTACTGCTGCTGCCCTTTCTAGAATCGATCCATGGCGCCTTACCGTGGCACCTCCTGTCAGAACCGTCACCACCAGCCTCCGACATCCTGAAAGAACAACAGCATGTAGAAAGTGATCAGTTACCGAATATGTATAAATAAATAAATAAAAAAGGAAAAAGGAAGAAAAAAATTAAAAAAAGGAAAAAAAAAAAAAAAGAAGAAGAAAAAAAAAAGAAGAAAAGAAAAAAGGAAGGGGGCTAAGGACCCATCTATCCCTGTTTTAAAGTTTTCAACGGATTTTCAAGTTTTTTTCTCAAAAAGTTTGGTTTTAAAATTTCAAGCTGGTTTCCCAAGCTTTCTCCTCAAAAGCCGTATTCCAAAGTTTTCAACGGTTTTCTAAGCTTTTTCCTCAAAAAGTTTGTTTCTAAATTTCAAAGCGGTTTCTCTAGCTTTCCTCTCAAAAGCCCCGTTTCAAAGTTTTCAACGGGTTTCGAGCTTTGTCCCTCAAAAGGTCTTATGTCAAAATTTTTAAACGGTTTCTTAAGCTTTCTCCCTCAAAAGCTTTGTTTCAAAGGTTTTCCAATGATTTTTCAAACTTTTTCCTAAAAAAGTTTGTTTCTAATTTTCAAACCAGTTTCCCAGCTTTCTCCTTCAAAAGCCCTGTTTCTAGATGTTTTCCAACAGTTTTTCAAGTTTTTTCCTCAAAAAGTTTGGTTTCTAGATTTCAAACCAGTTTCTCGAGCTTTCCCCTCAAAAGCCCTGTTCCTAAATGTTTTTTAACGGCTTTCCAGGCTTTTTCCTCAGAAAGCCTCCTTTCAAAAATTCAAACTGGTTTTCGGGATTTCTCCTTAAAAGCCCTATTTCTAAAGTGTTTCCAATGCTTTTCTAAACTTTTTCCTCAAAAAGTTTCATTTCAAAGTTTTCAACGGTTTCCCGGGTTTTCTCCTCAAAAGCCCTGTTTCTAAATGCTTTCTAATAATTTTTCAGGCCTTTTTCCTCAAAAAGTATCATTTCAAAAATTCAAACCGGTTTTTTGGGCTTTCCCCTCAAAAGCCCTCTTTCTAAAGTGTTTTCTAACGGTTTTTCTAAACTTTTTCCTCAAAAAGTTTCATTTCAAAGTTTTCAACGGTTTCCCGAGCTTTCTCCTTCAAAAGCCTTGTTTCAAAATTTTTTACGATCTTTTCTAATTTTCAAATTGGTTTTCTCGGGTTTTCTCCTTCAAAAACCCTACTCCTAAAAAGTTTCTAAATTTTCGGTTTCTTCGGGCTTTCACCCTTAGAAGCCCAATTCTAAAAAATAATTGCTTTTCCAAAAACTTTAAGGTTAAATGTCAAATCTTTAGAGGCTCAACACTTTCTGAAAAATTTCAACAAGGTTTTGCCTTAAAAAGTCACTACCCCGGAATTCAACAAGTCACAAACACAACCCGAGGCCTCTCAAACCTTCAATCATGACCAAAACAACCCCATCCTCCGAAACACACGTCCTATTCTCAAACACAATTTTTAAACCAATTTTTTAGTCTTTCCAAACTTTTCGATCACATCTTTGTTTCCGAAAATTTCACAAAAGCTCCTAAAACATTCGAGAATATCGCTGTAATTTTTCAAAAAATGTCCCATAATTTTTCACCCTTCAACAAGATCCATTTTCCAATTTTTCTCAATTTTTTCTATTTTTTGTAATTTCTGAAAATTTAAAAATTCAAAAATTTTTACAAAATTACAAAACCTCATACGGTTGTTCTACATGTTTTTCTAAAACTCCCGGTACAAAATCACACGCAAACACGCAATGCCCAAGCCTGTAGAGGCGATTTTTCTAACCCCGCAAGAAATCCATTTTCATAAACATACAAAATCATCCCAAACACACTCAAATCTTCACCAAATTGCAAAAACAATATGCCCATTGTGTTCTAAACATTCTAACACATATATTTACACTAATCATTTGCAAAAAACCGAAACATACGTAACAAAATCGATAAAATCCCTAGAAAACTAACCTTTGGGCTCTCCGGCGAGAAACAAGCTTTCTGGCGAAAATCCGGCGACGATGATGGTTTCCGGCAAACACCTAATGTCACCCGACACTCCTTTAGCGATCCTTGATCGAAATCTTTTGAAAATCCTTTAGAGAAAATCTCAAACCGCACTCAAAACTCAAAACACGCACTGAAAACGCGAAACTGCTCTGGTATAAAAGCCCACGGTATGGCGTGTGTAGCAGATGTGCCGGAAGGAATTTCAAACTGGCACATGTGCTACATACGCCAAGGTGAAAAGAAGCCAGGCACATGTAACATATGTGCCCAGCTATTTAGCTTCCCGCCAAAACTAGTTTTCAAATCCCTGAGAGTCCGAATTTGTTTTTGAGGCTTTCAAAAGCCAGAAGTCAAGCTTTCAAAATTTATTTTCGAAAATCAAGTGTTCTAAACCAAGCTTTGTCAAACCGGCAACTCAAATCCAGATCAAAATTTTCAAAACGCAAAACTTTTCAAGTTTTAAAACCTTCAAGACCAGCAACCCATAAGGGGTCCCGGAATATTTCAAACTTACCAGCCTATCGTCCCTTCGATCACCTCGCGACCAAAAAGGGATTCTTACTTTGTTATTTTTCTGCCTTCGACAAGCAAAGACAAAAAAAGAGGGGCAACTGTAAGCACCCTATTTTTGCCCGCTCAGCAATATCCAGCCCTACCAAACTCAGCTTTCAAACAAGATGGGTCCTTCAAACTCCAATCCAGTCAACTAGTCGCTTCCTGGGCTCACAAAACCCAAGTGAAGCCATAAACATCATTCCAGGTAGCTTTTCGGGACCAGATGGTCTCGAAAACCAACGTCATCCAGGTAGCTTCTCAAGATCAGGCGATCACAGGAACCAACACCTTATCAAATTTCAGATGATTCACTTCTGGCGCCTGTTAGCCCGCCAATGCAGAATGTCCGTCATTCAGCAGTTCTCCGGGACTAGGCATTCTTAGAGACCAACACTACCCTCATAGGTAGCTTTCTGAGACTACGCGTTCTCAAGAACCAACGCCACCCTACAGGTAGCTCTCTAAGACCGGGTGGTCTCAGGGACTAACACCGCACAGGTAGTTTTCCGAGGCCGGGCGGTCTCAGGAACCAACACCTAGGTCAACACCAGTGCCTGCTAACCCGATTCGGTGAAAAATGACCAAACCTACCTCTTGGGCCTCTAGGCGCGTTTTGAGAAAGTTCAGAATCCCTCAAAATGGTAAGTCCATCCTTCCAAAATGTTACTAAACTATTAAGCGTACTCCACATGCCATCCGGTCCAATTCTGGTCCCATTTCGGCAAACTTTGGTCAAAATGATCATTTTGCCCCTAAACGCCCCAGCACTGCTCAAACCCCACCGAATGGTAAAAGACTCTCCCAAAACCATCCTGAACGACCAGACACGCTTAACGTGACACCCTGATCCATTCCTGACCATTTTCAACCGAAACTAGCCAAAATGACCATTTCGCCCTTAACAACCCGAATGCGCCCCAAAACAGCACCAGTCCTAGGTTATATAACGGCGAGTCTTGTCACACACCCTTGTTTAACCTAAGAAGGACCTTTCGACACTAAATACCATCGGCTCAATAAAAAATTCCCTGGAGCGTCTCGTAGACGCTCTGCCAAAATTGCTTTTTCTCCCGATTCCTTAGTTATAACGCACCGTCAAATAACTTGAGAAATGCGTAAATCATGGAATTCCCTAAAGCTCATTCATGGGTCTTTCCATCGATACGGCTCGATCGGATAGATCGCTTTCCGAAGCTCCCCATTGCGTGGCTTGAAAACTATTACTTTCGGCAACCCCTAAAGCGTCTCGCAAACGCTCCGCCAAAGTTAACTTTTTCTCCAATTTCCTAATTAAAACACACCATCAAATGACTTGAGAAATGCGTAAATTAGAGAATTTCTAAAAGTATTTCTAGAGTACTTTCTATCGATACGGTCCGACCGAAGGGATCACTGCCCGATAGGCCTCGATTATGCGACACAAAAACAGCTACTTTCGAACCCCCGCGGAGCATATCACAAAAGCTTCGCAGATATGCAATTTTATGCACATTTTTCGATACGATATCCCACACTTCCGAACACCATTCCAACTTCTCGAAAACACGAAAGTTCACGAGAAACCCTAAGAGAACACCCCGGGTGCAACTGATTCCTCTAAAACCTTCCTGGTTGGCTCAATTATTAAGGCAAAATTTAAATGAACACTTCCAGTGATGGAGCGTGTGCTACATGCGCCCAATTTTTTATCAAATCGACCAAAGTTCGATCAACCATCAAGATTTAGCCAGTATAATGGGTGCCACGTGGCATTCTAATAATGGAACAGTACTGGCGCATATGCTACATGCGCTAGGGAAAATTTTGGCCAGGTGCATGTAGCACATGCGCGAGGCCTCTCCCAGGTTGCCTATAAATAGAATGCCTCCCCCTTTGCATATTCCAAAATCGAAAATTAATGCGAAGCTCTGCTGAAATTGCTCCAGAACCTCGAATTTCTATATACATCCCATTTC
Source organism: Euryodendron excelsum (assembly GCA_033060915.1). NCBI lineage: Eukaryota > Viridiplantae > Streptophyta > Magnoliopsida > Ericales > Pentaphylacaceae > Euryodendron > Euryodendron excelsum. The sequence goes on from CM065387.1 coordinate 16,267,275, forward strand.
TCCACCACTTAGGCTAGATTCCACCTCCCCCTAACCCATACACTTCACCTACATAGCCCTACACACCATAGAACTCCTCCTTCCAGCCCCTCAAGCACACTTGAAGCCCTCATAGTTCACATCCAAGCATCCATAGAAGATTGCAAGTGTATTGAAGGCAAAAGGTGGTATTCCTTTTATATTTTTTTCTTCCCCCACTCCTCTCTTCTCCCTCCTAGCCTACTTAGGCTATTCTCTATTTTAATCCACATCTTTTACCCCCTTTCCTGCATACTTGAAGCAAGAGGGCTCTTAGCTCATGCCTCGAGGAAAGCTAGTAGGAGCCACCATGTAGGGAGATTTCTCACTAGCCTACTTTAAGATGGTATGGCCTAGAAGCCCCTTGATTATGTGGTGTAGCCTAAAGCCTTGTATGTGTTCATGACCCCCTTGCATATTGCTATCTTGTTGATGTCTTGTGTGCTTGGCTTCATTTTCATGTTCATAACCATGTTTTATAAAACTTACATCATTCTTATTTCTATGCCACTTTTAAGCTCCATATTCCTTTCAAAAGGATTCTAAGAGTTGGTCCCTTGAAGTTTAGGATGAGACCTTAGAAATCATGCCTTAGAAAATTCCCCACTAACCCCTAACTTACACTTTTGTATCATTGCATTTCAACTTGCATGAAAGTTGTTTTCAAACTCTCTAATTCTTAAGGGTTCTATTCTCTCAAGTTTAGTGGTTGGAATGGCCCCATGGAACCCTCTCTTGAATGGTCTCCCTTTACATTGGCCATAGGAGTCGTAAATTGTTAAAATGGCTCCCTTCTCTTTTTATCCTTACCCAAAAGTGATTTTCAAACTCTTTGATTTCCAAGGTTCCTATTCTCTCAAGTTTAGTGGTTAGAATGACCTCATGAAACCCTCTCTTGAGTGGTCTCCCTTTATGTTGGCCACAGGAACCCTACCTTGTTGGAATGGTTTTCTCTAAAAATGGTTTTCAAGATCCTTTTTTCAAAAATGATTTTCAAAGATTTATTCCCTCCATCTTTGCATTTAAAATGGTTTCTCAAAAGTTGTCATTATTATATTGACACTTGAAATCCCCACTCTTGTCAAGATAAAGGTTATAATGGCCCTAAGAAAACCTTCTTTGGAATGGTTTTCAAGCACCAACCATATAAACCATATTCTTGGCTAGAGTTAAAATTTTCATGGAAATGATCTTTAAAAGGGTTGTCAACCAAAGTCTTTTGCATAATATGATTGGTTTTCCAAAACTCTTTCAAAAGTGCATAAAACCATCTTTCAAGCCATCCTCCAATCCAACCCTTGATTAACTTGACCCTAGTTGTCCAACCCTATGTTAACCTAATCTTAGTTAGTTAACCCTAGGTCACCTTAACCCTAGGTTAACCCAACCTTAGTTAGTTAACCCTAGGTCACATTAACCCTAGGTTAACCAAACCCTAGTTAATTTAACCATAGGTTAACTTAACCCTAGGTCACCCTAACCTTAGATTAACCTAACCTTAGTTAGTTAACCCTTGGTCACCTTAACCCTAGGTCAACCCAACCTTAGTTAGTTAACCCTAGGTCACCTTAACCATAGGTTAACCTAACCCAAGTTACTTAACCTTAGGTTACCCTTAACTTTAGGCCAACCCAACCTAGGTTAATGTACTTCAAGGTTCCAACTCAAGGACGCCTTCTCAAGTGATCTTTCAATTCAAAGCTATTCTCTTAACCTATTTTTTCAAAATATCCTACTCCCTTGATATTTCAAAAACCAACTCCATAACCTTTCCAAATATTTTTACACTCTATCTTTAAAATGCTTTCAAGAACTCACAACCCTTAGGTGTCCCTACTCTTCTCATGGTTAGAGATTCCGAGGGAAAGTGATATATCAAGAACAACCTCCAAGGTTGTCCATATTAGAATTCCAAAGTCCTAGGTGTTTTCAAAAACCTTTTTCGAAAACTTTTTTTTTTAACATCCTAAAATCATACCTCCTAGGTTTCCAAACAAAACTCCAAGGTATTTCCACACCCTCTTAAGTTATTTCAAAAGCACTTCCAAATCTCCCTTGAGTTGTTCCAAATACATTTCAAAACCCGCTTTTAAGAGTTCCAAGATTCTATTTCAAAACACTCCACTACCCGATTTCAAATCAAAACTCTCAAGTTCTCTTTTTCTAAAGACCTCAAAGTATCTTCCAAAATCATTTCAAAGATCTCAAAGCATCTTCAAACATTCCAAAGGCCCTAATGCGCCTATTTTCTATTGGGCTCTTACCCGAACTACAACTGACCTGATTCTCTCCAAATGAGATACGTAGGCAACCTAAAATGGTGCGGTCATAACTTTTATTTCAACTCTAATCCCCTTTTCAAAAGTTTCTATCAATTCAAGATTTCTATCTTAAACCCCTTCAAAACCTCTATATTTTCAAACTTCTTCCAAAACTTGCATCATGCATTATTCATCCGAAAAGTGATGACTAAACCCCGTTTTTAAAACTCTAAAAGTAGATATTAAGTGGATAATGGTAACCGGTTATTCTAGTGAGTGAACAAAGGGTGATTAGACATGTAGGTACTGGAAGGGTGGGGTAGGGTGATGATCTTAGGATATCTTCCCTACACATAACCAACCCCAGGACCATAAATTTCTGTTTCGAAAGACCAAAATAGAGTTATTTTCAAAAAGGGCTTAAATCTTTTCAAAACTTGCCAAACAACCTATTTTCTCAAAAACCCTCTCTCAAGGGAGTTGTAAGCACCCCATTTTTGACCGCTCGGCAATCTACACTCCGTCCAGACTTATTTTCAAGTCATTTTGGGCATATTCCAATCAAAACCAATTCTCTAGGTCCAAATTCCGTCTTTCCATCGCTTCGCGGGTCTGTCAGGCCCAAATATAGGCAAAATAACCAAAATGCCCTTAGGGGCATTGTCCTTTCTTATTCCAATTCCAATCCCTCTCTCGAGACAGTTTATTCCTCGAGACGGTCCGAGTAGCAAAACTACTCACAAAACCATTAGAGTAGCGGAAATACTCACAAAACCGTTAGAGTAGCGGAAGTACTCACAAAACCGTTAGAGTGGCGGAAACACTCAAAATCCAGGCACGTCTCCTCGGAGACGGTAAGACCCCTTTCCAATCCCTCTCTCGAGACAGTTTATTCCTTGAGACGGTTCCAATCCAGGCACGTCTCTTCGAAGACGGTAAGACCCCTTTCCAATCCCTCTCTCGAGACAGTTTATTCCTCGAGACGGTCCGAGTAGCAAAACTACTCACAAAACCGTTAGAGTAGCGGAAATACTCCCAAATCATCAACCCCGTCCGAGTAGTGGAAATACTCAACCCCGTTAGAGTAGCGGAAATACTCAACCCCGTCCGAGTAGCGAAAATACTCCCAAATCATCAACCCCGTCTGAGTAGCGAAAATACTCCCAAATCATCAACCCCGTCCGAGTAGCGGAAATACTCACACCGTTAGAGTGGCGAAAACACTCAAAACCTAGGTCAACACCCGTGTCTGTTAGCTCACTTCGGTGAAAAATGACCAGACTACCCTTAGGACCTTTTCCGAGACTCTTCGGTCAAGATGACCATTTTGCCCCTAGGCATCCAAACGCCCCGGAAACCACACCGGCTCTGGGTATCAAACCGGTAATGACCCGAAAATACTTTTTATAGTGTTCTCAATCTTCCTTTAACTTTTCGGATCATTCCAAGTCAGTTCCGGCCAACCCGGTACAAAATGACCGTTTTGCCCCTAGAGGGCCGGTCTCCTTCTTCGACCACACCGGCTCTGGGTATCAAACCGGTAATGACCCTAGAATACTTTTTATAGTGTTCTCAACCTTCCTTTACCTTTCTGAACCATTCCGAGTCAGTTCCGGCAAACCCGGTACAAAATGACCGTTTTGCCCCTGGTGGGCCGATCTCCTTTTCCGACCACGCCGGCTTTGGAAATCAGACCGGCAACCTCTGGGAACATTCTAAATAATGTTTCCAGATCCCAAGTCTTCTTCCGGGACAGTCCGAGTCTGTCCCGGCAATTTTTCGGTCCGATTGACTGTTTTGCCCCTAAAGGCCCGGTCAACCTTTCCGACTCACCTTATCTTCATTTTTCAAGTCAAATACCTCCAGGACACTATTTTGAGTGTTCCTGCTCCTTTCCAGCCTTCTGGGTCATTCCCAGCTCCTTCACATCATTTCTGGACTTTCCGGAGTCACTCCTAGTGAAGCCAGGCTAAAAGTTGCATGGTAGTCACTAGTACAGGCGCCCAAATCTAGTCAAAGATACGTTGCTTGCCGACCTTAATAGTTTCCTAATTGGCTGGCGCCATCAATATTTGGCCTGGCGCCACTGCAACAGGCGCCAGTGTATTCCAACTTCTATAAATATAGAGCCTCATTCAACGTGAAGGAGGTCTGCAAACTTAACCTAAGAATCTCATATTTCGATATACAGAGCTCGAGCACCTCCAAAACCCTAGCCTCCCTAGGTTTTCCCAAACCCTAGCCACTATATACAAACCCTAGCCTCCTATACACTCATACACTCCCCCATACACTCATACACTAGCTTTCAACCACTCTCTGAAGACTTGAAGAGCAGCCATCCAAAGCTTGAAGACAATCCTTGAAGACTGAAGGTGAAGATCAAAACCGAAGACCGAAGATCGAAGACTGCACGGCGCGCAAAATAAACAATAAACAATGTAGGCTTTCTCTTTAATTTTCTGCACTTCCCCCCTCTCTCTTCTCTCTCCAACCCACTTGGGTTTTCTCTATTTTAATCCCCCATCTCTTTCCCGCCCTTTCTTTGCATGCTTGAAACAAGGGGATTCCCAGTCCATGTGTAGGATTGGACTATTGGAGAGTCACCATGTCGGGGGCTTTCTTCTAGTCTAACCAAAGACCACGTGGGTTCGGCCCCCTTGATTATGTGGTGAAGCCTTAACCTTGTATGTTCACGACCCCAAATTGCATTGTGCATATCATAATCTTGCATCTTCCAAAATTCGTTTTCAAAGTTGTTTTCAAAACTGTTTTCAAACTTGTTTTTCAAAATTGCATCAAAATCTCTTTTTCAAAACTTGTTTGCAAAACCACAATTCTAGGGTGATTCTAGCCTTTCCATGGCTAGGGTTGCTTTAGGAAAGTGTTACATTAAAAGTGACCTTTTGGTCTATATTTTGAAACTTTATTGTTTTCAAAACCGCTTTCTTAAAGTGGTTCTAGCCTTCCTATGGTTAGAATTGCTTTAGGAAAGTGAGACGTTTTTATACTCTCCAAAACTCTCTCTCTTCAAAAATCTCTTCCTAAAAATCTCTTTTTCAACATACTTTCCCAAAACTCTCCTCTCCAAAATTGTTTTCAAAAACTCCCTTCCAAAATCTATTTTTCAAAACCTCATTTTTCAACTCCTTTCCAAAACTCTTTCTCTTTAAAATCCTTTCCTAAAAACTCTCTTCAAAAACCTTTCTAAAAAATTCTCTTCCCAAAATCTTCTTTCTAGAAATTTCCTCTCTAGGATTTCCTTCTAAAATCTTTATTTCTAAAAACACACTTTCCAAAAACTCCTCCCTAGGATTCCCTTCTAGAAAACCTTCGTTTCCAAAAACGCATTTTCCAAAAAAACTCTTTTCTTAAAGCCCAAATCAAGCCCTAGAAACCACGATTAGGAAACCCTAGTTTTCTTTCCAAAAACATGATTTTCAAACTTTGCCCTAAACCTAGGTTTCCAAACTCTTTTGTTTTCTACATCAAAACTATCCTTGTTTCCAAAACCTATTTCCTACGTCAAAACTACAATTTTTCAAAACTAGGGTTTCTAGAGTCTCCCTTTCCAAATCCTTGCCAAATCCTATCTTCCCTTTAGGAAACCAAATCCTATCTCCCTGTTTAGGAAAACTAGATCCCCTCCTCCGTTTTTGGAAACAAAATCAAATCTTTTCTTTTAGAAACCAAATCCAATCCCTTCCTAATCCAAACCTTTCTTAATTCAATTCCTTCCTAAACCATAAGTTTCCTAATCCTAAACTTTAAATCTTTCCTTAAATTTCAAAATCCAAATCTTTCCTAATTCACATCCTTCCTAAACTCCCACTTTCCTAAATCTTAAGTTTCCAAAACTTGAACATAAAAATCTTTCCTAAGTTTTAAAATTCAACTTTCAAATCTTTCCTAGTTCAACCCTTTCCTAATTTTACCTTTTTCCAAAATCTTTTTCAAACCTAAGCTTTCAAATCTTTCTTAAACTCAAACCTTTCCTAATCTCAAGATTTTCTAAAACTCTAAAACTTTCTGAATTTCAAATCTTTCCAAATTCGAAACTTTCTAAATTTGAAACCTTCTTAGGTTAAATCTTTCTAAACCTAAAACTTTCTAAATTCTAAAATTTCCAAAACTTCAAAAATCTTTTTAAATCTAAAACTCTTCTAAACTCAAAAATTTCTTAATTCAAACATTTCCTGAACTAAAAACTTTCCTTTTTCAAGCCTTTCCCAAAACGAAACTTTCTTATTTTCAAAACTTCCTTGTTTTCAAAACTTTCCAAAATCAAAACTTCCCTTTTTCAAACATTTCTAAATTCGAAACTCTCCTAATTTGAAAACTTTTCTAAGTTGAAACTTTCCTAAACCTAAAACTTTCCAAAAATGAAACTTTCCAAAAATAACATTTTCCTAATTCGAAACTTTCCTAATCCAAATCTTTCCTAAATTTCAAGTTTCCAAATCTTTCCAAATCTTCCAAATCCAACATTCAAATCCAATCTTTCTTAATCTCAAGTCTAGGTTTCCTAAACCTCCTTCTTCCCAAAACTAAGTCTTTCCAAAATTAATCTTTCCAAAGCAAGTCCAATCCTCTCAATTCCAATTTCAAATCCCCTTTTCTAATTTCAAATCAAATTCAATGTCCAATTCAAGTTCCTTCTTTAATCCACTCTTTTATTTTCAATCGGACTCTGGTCCGAACTACGATTGACCTGATTCCCCCAAAGGAATACGTAGGCAACCTTTATAGGTGCGGTCACAATATTTTTCGAACTTTCAATTCCACCCTCATGGGTGCGGTTTCAAAATTCTTTCCAAATCTCAAATTCCAATCTATTTTCAAAATTCCAATTTCAAAATTTCTATTTTCAAATTCCTATTTCCAAATTTTCAAACTTTTCAAATTCAATTCCATCTCTTCAAATCTATTTTCAAATCAAAGCAATTTCTTTTTAAATCTATTTTTCAATTCTTTTCTATTGCTTGCATATCATGCATCATGCTAAATTAGTTTTCAAACATTGTTTTTCTAAAGTGAATAGGGTTGAACTATAGTTAGTCAAAGACTCTCATAGGTGAATCTAGGGTAGATTGACATGTAGGTACCGAAAGGGCGGGGTAGGGTGATAGCTTAATGCGTCTTCCCTATACGTAACCAACCTCCGAACCTAGATCACTGTTTTCGGAAGACCAAAAGGAGTTATTTTCAAAAAAGGGCTAAATGTTTTCCAAAGGTTGCCAAACAACCAGTTTTCTTAAAAACCCTCTCTCGAGGAGATATTTTCAAATCGTTTTCCAAAAACCCTAAGTGTAGTTTTCAGATTATGCTTAGTTTTTAGGTGACCTAACTCACCTTAATCAAGTTAGGTGGCGACTCCGAATTTTTTTTCAAAAGCCCTTTATTCAAACCTGTTTTCAATTCAAACCTAGTCGCACTCATTCTTCTAGGAGGGTGAGTTCTAACGAGAGAGTACAACATTTTTTCCGCTTGGGTGAGTACTCCTCGGGTGCGAAAAATCTGGGCGCAACAGGAGTTTTTCAAAACTTTTTCCAAAAACCCTAAGTTTAATCTTCGGATTAACACTTAGTTTTAGGTGACCTAACTCACCTTAATCAAGTTAGGTGGCGACTCTAAACTTTTTCTAAAAGCCCTTATTTCAAATCAATTTTCAAGTTCAAACCTAGTCGCACTCGTCGTTTTAGGAAGATGAGTTCTAATGATAGAGTTCCGTGCTTTTGTCTCCGAGCCGAAAAGACTTGGACCCAAAAACCGGGGCGTGACAGCTATTATGCCAAGCTCTCAACTAACTCAAAATCGTGTCTGCCATCTTGAAGATCAAGGTAAGAATATCGACATGAGGTCAGTATAACTCACAAAAGGAAAAGAGATAAGAAGTAAAAAGAAGAAAGGGAAACAACAATAAAAAAAAATATAATAATAATAAAATATGATAAAAAAATTAAAAAAAAGATATTTCAAATGATAAGTCAAAATGAATTTTCTACACATTTTGATTTCAAAATTTCAGTTTTAAGTCAAAATGAATTTCCTACACATTTTATTTTGAAATTCTAGCTTTCAAGTCAAAATGAATTCCCTATACATTTTGTTGTTTAAAAGGAAAATTTTCAACTTTCGAATCAAAATGAATTTCCTCTATATTTTGCTCTCAAAAGATTTTCAATTTCAAGTTAGAATGAATTTTCTAAATATTTTGCTTTCAAATTTTAGGTCAAAATGAATTTGCTATATGTTTTGTCCAAATTTTCAAAATAATTTCTAATTCAAAATTGACTTTCAAAATTAAATCTCAAATTTTTCCATCAAAGTCCATCCCAAGCTTTTACTCTAAAAGAGTTCTATTCCAATCAAGACTTTCTAAAACTTCCTCCTTCAAAAAGTCTTCTTCAAAATTAAAATTTATTAAGTTTTCAAATCTTCCAAAATTTCTATTCTCGAGTTTTTCCAAAGTTAAAATCCATTTTCGAATCTTCCAAACAATTTTCCTTAAAAGTTTTTATTCAAAATTCCATTTTCAAAAGTCTTCCTAAATATTTCTTCCAATAGTTTTAGGTCTCCCGAGTTTCTCAGCGTCTTCTCTGCCAAAAAGGCCCCACCCTCAACAGTTTTATATATTTTTCCTTCAAAAAGATTTTATTTCAAAAATTTTCTAACTCTTTTCTGAATTTCAAAAAAAAATTTTGACAGAGTTATGTTTAAAAATGGTCTCTACAACGCCTGTGACACTAGAATCAAACACAAACCATGCACTTCACAGCATCACAATCACATAGCATCGATACTCGTACACATTTTTTGAAATTTCAAATTTTTGAAAAACATGTTTTATTTTTAAAAAACCAATGGGTTTCAAAGTTTCCAAAAAATTTGTCAAAATCATTTCAATTGTTTTCTAAAATATTCCCATATTTTTCTAAATATTAAACTCTAATAATTTCATTAATTTCTTAAATTTTCTTAATTTTTTGTATTTTCTAAGTATTTTTCTATTTTTCAGAAAATCAAAAAAATCACGAAACTTCACACGGTTACTAAACACATTTTTCTAAGGCACACAGTATATAAATCTAGCCAGAAAACTCAATGTCCAAGGCTGTGGGAACAAACCCCCAATTCTTGTAGAAACCCTCTATACGTAAACACGTAAAATCACTCAAATTCAATCAAACAAGCACCAAAATGCAAAAATAACTTCACCAAAGTGTTCAAAACATATCAAAACATCAATTTCCATTATTCACATAACTCAAACGGAATGCTACACATCCAAATCAACATAAAATAAAAAACTCACCTTTTGGAGTTCTCCGGCGAAATCTTCTCTTCCGGTGACTTTTTCGGCAATGGTGACTACTTCCGGCAACCCTTAGCGGTCCCTAGGTAGCACCCTTTCAATGTTCAAGTCAATTTCCTTGCAAGAGCTCTCAAATTTTTTAAAAACCGTTCAACTTTCGCAAAACATCAAACCAGTAGTTTGCTGGTTTTGATCCCAAGCCTAGCACCACTAGTAGTGGCACCAAGGCCAAATTTAATAAAGGCGCCACTAGTAGTGGCACCAGTTTCCAATTCTGGGCAGTTTTGCCTTTTTCCCACCAAAGCTCGATTTCGAACACCCTTTGGGCCAAATATCTATTTTCAAACTGCAGTTTCCAAAAAATCTTCAAACTCCGTCCCTCCGACCACCTCACGATCAACATGAGACTCTTACTCTATCGTTTTCTATCGTCAACAAGCAAAGATAGAAAAAGAAGGGCAGTTGTAAGCATCCCATTTTTACCCGCTTGGTAGCCTTCAGTCTATCTAAACTTGAGTTCAAGTCAATATAAACATATTCCAGTTCAAACTAGCTTTTCAAACATAATCCAGTCAATCAATCGCTTCGCAGGCTCATTGGGCCCAAGTAGAGGCAAGATGACCAAAATGCCCTTGGGGCATTGTCCGGTCAAATTTTAGAGGGCATGTCTTCTTGAAGACAGTAAGTCCCTGTTTCAATCTCAATTTCAAGATCAAAATCCAATTCCAGTCCAGTTCCAGTTCAAATCAAGTTTGGCTCGTCTTTTGAGAAAGTTGATTCCTCATATGGTAAGACCATCTAGTTTGGCACATTTTTTGAGAAAATTTTCGGAACAATAAGTCCCTTCAAACTCGTCGACCGGGACGAGACCCGAAGTCCCCAAGATAGTAGAATGGTCCACCTTTGGCGCCTACTAGCTTGCCAATGAAAAATGTCCATTTTTGCACGCCTTTCGAAAAAGTTGATTCCTCAAGTGATAAGTCCACCTAGCAGCTTTCTGAGATCAGACAGTCTTTGGAATGATCGCGGCACGTTAAAGTAAAGAAAATACTCGCAAACTTCACAACCGTTAGAGTTGCCGAAACACTCGCAAACAAGTCGACATAGGGAATTGCCAATAGACCCCTTATGTCATGGGACTGAATTCGCCTCTTGGCCATGACACGTTCACCAAAGGACAGGATACCTTTGGAAACCAATACATCACAAACCATTAGAGTGATGGAAACACTCAAAACCCAAGTCAACACCAGTGCCTGCTAGCCCACTCAGGTGAAAAATGACCAAACTGCCCTTAGGGCTTTTTGGCACACTTTCTCGAGAAAGTACCTAAGTCCTCAAAGTGGTAAGTCCACCCTTCCAAGATTGTCTAAACAATCTTGCATGATTAGGTGTCTTCCAGTCAGTTTTGGGCCAATTTTGAGACCATTTGATCAAAATGACTATTTTGCCCCTAGGCATCCGAGTGCCTTCGGGAACCATACCAGCTGTGGGTATCAAACCGGTAACCTCCCGAGAATACTTCTTATAGTATTCCCGACCTTTCATTATCTTTTCGAATTATTCTGAATCAATTCTGGCAAGCTCGATGCAAAATGACTGTTTTGCCCCTAGTGGGCCGGTCACCTTTTCCAACCACGCCGACTCTGGGTATCAAACCGGCAACCTCTTGGAACATTCTAGCTAATGTTTCCAAGCCTCAAGGCTCCTTCCGGGACATTCCAAGTCCATCACGGCAGCTTTCCAGCCCGATTGACCATTTTGCCCCTACTGGCCTGGTCAACCCTTCCAACACATCTTGACATTATTTTTCAAGTCTACTACCCCCGAGACACTATTCTAAGGGTTCCTGTCCCTTTTTGACCTTCTGGGCCATTCCCGACCCTTTAAATCATTCCTGGACTTTTTGGAGTCCCTCCTAGTGAAGCCAGGCTAAAAATTGCATGATAGTCACTAATACAAGCGCCCAAATCTTCTGAAGATATGTTGCTTGCTGACCTTAAACATTTCCTAAATGGCTGGTGTCCTCTTATTGGCGCCAGTGGGATTTTTGGGCTAGCGCCACTGCAGCAGGCGCTAGTTTACTCTTCTGTTTATAAATACAGAGCCTCCCCCTTGCGTGAAAATGATCAGCAATCTAACTCCAGAAACTCTCTCTCTCGATATACAACCCTCGAACTCTCTCCAAACCCTAGCTCTCTTAGGTTTCTCAAATCCTAGCCCCCATACACTTTAACGCTAGCATATATACACTCAATACGTGCCTATACGCGCCTCCAAGCCGACCATTGAAGACTCAAGGTGCAGCAATCTTAAAGCTCGAGAAGATCAACATAAAGTAAAGCAAGAAAATCAAAGAAGACACAAGGTTGGTTTTCTATTTACGTTTACGCAATTCCCCCCTCTCTCTTCTCTCTCCTAACCCACTTGGGTTTTCTTCTATTTTAATCCTCTATCTTCTTCCCCCCTTTCTTGTATGCTTGAAACAAGGGACTCTCCGGTTCATGTGTAGGATTAGGCTATTGAAAGTCACCCTATCGGGGGTTTTCTCTTAGTCTAACCAGAAACCACGTGGGTTCAGCCCCCTTGATTATGTGGTGATGCCTTTAACCTTGTATGTTCACGACCCAACTTGCATTGTGCATATCATGATCATGCATCTCTCCAAAACTTTTTTTCAAACTTGTTTTCAAAACTTACATCAAAATTCATTTTCAAAACTGGCATTAAATTTTCTTCTTCCAAACTTATTTTCAAAATCACAATCCTAAGGTGATTCTAGTCTTTTCGTGGTTAGGGTAGCTTTAGAAAAGTGTTATATTAAAAATGACTTTCATGGTCCATATTTTCAAATCTTTATTATTTTTAAAACCATAATCCTAGAATGGTTCTAATCCTTCCATGGTTAGGATCGTTTTAGGAAAGTGGGAAATTTTTAGAAGCTTGTAAAAGTTTGCATTCAAATCTTCTTTCCAACATTGTTTTCTAAACCCTCTCCAAAATCTCTTTACAAATCTCATTTCCAAAACTATCTTCAAATTTACTTTTCAAAAATCTCTTTGCTAAAAATCTCTCTTTCCAAAATCCCTTTTTCTTGGAGCTCAAGTCAAACCCTAGAGCCATGGTTAGGAAACCCTAATTTTCTCTCCTAAAACATGATTTTCAATCTTTCCTCAAAACATAGATTTCCAAAAATCTCTATTTTCTACGTCAAATCTTAGATTTCCAAAATCACTTTTCCTATACAAAATTATGGCTTTCCAAACCTAAATTTTTCAAAATTCCTCCTTTCCAATTCTATGTCAAATCAAATTCTCCGTTTTTTGAAACAAAATCAAATCATCTCTTTTTGAAAATAAAATTCAATCTTTTATTTTAGGAAATAGAGATCAAATCTTTCCTAACCCAAACTTTTCCTAATTCTAAAACTTTCTAAGTTCCAAATCTTTCTCAAACCTAATCAAGTCTTTCCTAACAAGGAAACTTTCCAAATTTGAAACTTTTTTAGTTGAAACTTTCTAAATTCGAAACTTTCCAATTTCAAAACTTTTCCTATTTTAAACTTCCTTAATTCGAAACTTTCTTAAAATGAAACTTTCTTAAAATGGAACTTTTCTATTTTAAAACTTTCCTAATCTAAGGTTTCCTAAATCTAATCTTTCTTAAACTCCAACTTTCCAAATCTTCCAAGTTCAACATTCAAGTCAAATCTTTTCTAAATTCCTTCCAAGTCAAATCAAATATTTCTTAAACCTCAAGTCTTTCCTAAATCCAACTTTCTAAAATCAAACTTTTCAAATCTAAATCTAACCCTTTCCAATTCAACTGCATGTTCCAATCTTAAGTTACCTAAACCTTAGGAGGTCTAAATCTTAGTTCAATCCTAAACCTAAAGTTAGGAAGTTTCACTCTTTTCAAAAACTCCTTTTTGAACCAAGATGGTTTTCTAACTTCAAAATGTTTTCAAATCTCTATCTTTCCAAATCAAGTCCAAGTTTTCTTTCAAGGTTCAAACCCTTTTTTTTAAGTTCAATGCTAAGTCCAAATTCAATCTTTTCAAAATCAAAATCAATTTCAAATCCTCAAGTTTTATTCAAAGCCAATTCCAAGTTTAATTTCAAATTAAAAGCTCAAATTTCAAATCTCCTATTTCGAGTTCAAATCAAATCCTTTTTCAAATCAAACTCTTTTTCTAATCAAATCTTTTCAAATCAAACTTTTCAAAAGCCTAAAAATTTTGATTTTCAATCGAACTCTTGTCCGAACTAAGATTGACCTGATTTCCAAAAAGAGATACGTAGGCAACCCTCATGGGTGCGGTCATAATATTTTTCAAGTTTCTAATTTCATAAGTTTTCTTAAGTTTCTAATTCCACAACCTTTTTCAAACTTTCAATTCTATGATTTATTTTAAGTTTTCTAATTCTAAAATCTATTTTCAAATCTCCAATTCTAATTTCAAAAATCTTATTTTAAATGTCAAATCAAGTCTTTTTAAATCTATTTTCAAAATCAAATCAAGTCCTTTCAAATTCATTTTCAAAGTAAAATCTTTCTTTTCAAATCTATTTTTAAACTCAATCTTTCTCTTGCACTTGCATATCATGTATCATGTCAAACTTTTTTTCAATACTCTTTTCTAAAGTGGATAGTATTGGACATTTATTAATCAAAGATTCCGAATGAGTAAACCTAGGGTAAATAGACATGTAGATACCGCAAGGGCGGGGTAGGGTGATGGCTTAGTGTGCCTTCCCTACATATAACCAACCTCTAAACCTATATCACTATTTTCAAAGACCAAATGGAGTTATCTTCAAAAAAGGGCTTACATTTTTTTTAAAGATTGCCAAAAAACCTATTTTCTTAAGAACCCTCTCTTGAGGAAGTTAACAAAACTATTTTCAAAAACCCTACGTGTAATCTTCGAATTGTGCTTAGTTTTAGGTGATCTAACTCACCTTAATCAAGTTAGGTGGCGACTCCAAATCTTTTCCAAAAAGCCCTTAATCAAATCAAATTTTCAATTCAAATCTAGTCGCACTCGTCCTTCTAGGAGGATGAGTTCAAACGAGAGAGCATTGTGTTTTTTTCACTTGTCTTTTTCGAGTGCAAAAAATTAGGACGCGACAGTGACCAGATTCATGAATTTTTTAGTAAGGAAAATTAGGACAAAAGATAAATATTAATTTAGTGGATTGGATCTATAATCAGGTCTGTAAGGTCTACCAAATCCTATTCGAAAATAAACAGATTAGTCAGGTTTGGATTTTATTGGATAATTGGATCGGGTCTGACTAATCGGGTTTGGATTTGTCGGATCGAGTCCGGGTCAGATCTGGCCCATTGGCAGGCCTATCCATGATCCCAAGTTAAAAGATCTCACTTGTACGGTTTAGAAAACAGTTATTTTGAAAACAAGAGTGAACCTACACTGATACCAATTTAAAAGGCCTGGGAGCACAGATTTGCTGATATTGACAAGTTAATCTAAGTATCCAACTATAAGAACATGTCAATTATCTAAGTACATCAATCCAATGTACAACTTTAAAGTAGTAAAGTAAAGAAACAAGACACATAGGATTTTCGCGTGGAATCCTTATAAACTAGAGAAAAAATCACGAGGCCACACAATTACTAACATACTCAATACTATAAACTTTGAATAGTTACAAAAATAAACTTACAACCCAACCCGTTGATCATTAACTCTGGTGGAAGTTTCAGACTTGATTACTAGAATCCGCAATTCACTGTTCTCCTGTACTGTCTACGCTAACCTTTGAAATCCGCCAAAGCCAAATATGTGTGAAATTTTGGTTGACGAGAAGAACACTCCAATAAAACTGGGAGGCACAATAAAACTCTTTGAATAGCTATATGATCTCTCTTGAAGTATGTAACCTAATTCTAAAGCCTTCAGAATTTTTATATAAAGTCTAGAGTGTTTGGAGAGCATTGGACGAAGTGTATTTCGAATTAGAAAAAATTTCTTAACCCGATAAGGATTGGAGTCTCCTAAGTCCTCAGTACTGTCGAACATTCAAACAGTCTAGTTAGCCGTTCAGACGCTAGAGCTTGTCGTTCAAATGCTTGAGTAAGCTATTCGAACACCTTGGGTAGCTGTTCAAAAGCTCTGCAGATTCTTCGTTCTCTTTGTTTGCTTTTGTTATAGCACCTTGATTCATTCCTACAATGTTGAAATTATATACAAAGTATTTTTACTCAGAATAAGCCAATCAAAAAACCTAACACAAAGCATGTCTGGAAAATTTTCACCCTGCTTTAAAAAATTCAGATGGAAGCCAAAATAAGATGTTAAAGTAGATTTCTGATTCTCCCGCTCAATTATCTCACAAGTTGGATGCCAAATTTTATCTCTTGAAGCAATAATATCTCAACTCCAGTAAAAAAAATGTGAAAGTTCATCAAGATTTATTACAGATGGCCTATTCAAATCTAACTTTCATATCTACTTTTCCTCTCGTACCACATTTGCAACCAACTTTCGCAATTGCTTTCACAGAAGGCGTATTGCAGATGACTTATTTCAATCCAATTTTTGCAGATGACTCTAATACTAAAATTTGCAATCACACAGGAGATACAACCACAAACAAGAAAGAGATCACAAACTGAATAACTTAGTTTACAGAGAGACTTAGAGATGACTTGTTCTCTACTGGGAGAGTCTCCCAATACCTCGTTATATACATGCTTCAAAGTGCTCGCAGTACTAATGATATGACACACCAATGAGAGGTTGAGTACAGTACTTATTACAACAGTTATTACATAGCTTGGCTAGACTCTCGGCTTTTTAACTCCACGTTACATAAATAATATAGCATGAAAAGACCTAACATAGCCGACCACCCTATTTAGGGCCCATTGGGTTATTGTTTTTAAAGCTTTTTTAGGTTGATTTTTTTTATTTATAAGTAAAAAAATTAAATTTTTTTTTAACTTTTTAGCTTTTTTTTGTATTGCCTTTTTTGCTTGTCTTATCTTATAAAAACAAACAAAAAAAAAAACTAAAAATTTGTATTTTTTTTTTTACTTATAAGTCAAATAAAATAAAATAAAATAAGCTAAAAAACTGTACCAGATAAATCCTTATTATATATAATGACTTTTTATTATTTATTTCATATATACATCTTCAAGTAGGTACCGCTATTATGTTACACAGTATATTAACACGTCACACTGCCGCCAAATTTGCATGCAGATCAATCAAGATCAATGTTAGAATCATGTGAATTGGCATGTGAATAGGTCACACTTTTAAAACTTATTTTCTAAAATCAAATTGTTATGAACTTACTTACTAAATGGATTTAGCAGTTATGTCTTTAAAATTTGATTTCAAATTAGAAGTTGTGTTTTTAAAACACAATTTCTTAGCTCTAAAACATCACAACTTCAAACAACTTAGTTTTTAAACTACCTTACTTCAGTAATAAACAATTGTTCGTTATATAATCAACAGAATGAAAATGGCAATATTGTAGAGGTAGAGAAATAGATTACTCAAACCATCATTTTATTTCATCTTCTTACACTTATTATTTTAATCTCTCAAAGTCTCCTTTTACAAGCATATAACCATAAACGATCATAATGAGAGAAAACCAAAAGATTGGTGTTGCAACCATACCAAGAGATTAAGCATATCAAGGGATGGAAGACTAAATAAATTAGTCATCAGGGTGGTCATCCGCTATTATACGTATTTACAACATGTTTATCTTTGTTGGACCAATCGGAGAGGGAGAGAGAACACTGCAATGGAGCTTGCCCAGACACTGATTGCAAATAATGAAATGCATGTATTTATCAAGATGAGAACGTAATTACCATACATAGAGAGTGAGAGAGAGAGGGAGAACACTGCAATGGAGCTTGCCCAGACACTGATTGCAAATAATGGAATGCATGTATTTATCAAGATGAGAACGTAATAGCCATACATAGAGAGTAATCACTTTGTCTGTCTTATTGCAAAACGATCTTCACCAAGTGCATTAATGCATCAACAATCATTCATACCATTCAAGACAAGATATTGAGATGAAATGGGGCACACACACACACACACACAAATAGAAAGAAATGCTCATTCTTTCAGTGAGTTATGCAGTATCCTCTTTAGGCCGAAGTTCAAGTCCTTGGACAATGAGGCCAGACTTGTGATAATGAAGATGCTCGGACTCCACCAATCGCATCTCCACCATGCCATCGTCTCCTTCATCATTAAAGAACTCCCCAATATCGACCTCCATCCAACCATCATTTCTTTCCCGTGGAAGATTTCCTTGATCTTCTCTACCCACAGGTGTTTTCAGATAAACTCTTCTGTGCATTTCATCACCAGCCCCACCTCTTCTTCCCCCCAGAAATATAATGGATGCCTTCGCTGGGTGTTTTTCAAGCCCTTCGGAACTTTCAGCTAACTTGAAAACAAGGCAAGCGACATAAGTGGTCTTCGCCGACAGCAATTGAGTTTTTATCTTGCCTCGAATGTCAAGCCACCAAACTTTCACCAGTTCAGCCACTTCGGGGAATCTGCATTCATTTGTTTCCACAATAAACTACATGCATTTAACTAATCAGCAAAAAACAGAGAGAGAGAGAGAGAGAGAGAGAGAGAGAGAGAGAGAGACCTGGAGTCAGGGTGAGATGTCCATTGCCAGACCTCAGGATTAAGTCCATGTTCAATTGAGAGTTCTCTCGCACTAAGCATATAACACTTCTTCTTCCCACTTCTGTTATATAGCGCGAACCTCTGAAATAACCGGAGTCAACATTTTTGTATTAGCTAATTGATATGAAGATACTTCCCCAGAAAAGCATTCAACAAAAGAATATACCAAAAAGAACAAAGAGCTGACATAACATATATATATATACACTATTGAAATGAAAGATCTTGCAATGATATATATATTGATAATCGTCCGTGAACTGATATCCATATCTGATCAATGCTATTCTTGTAAACCAGTTTGGCAAAAATCTCACCCACACTGAGGCAATCACACGCGAAATATAGTCGAATGCCCAACTGGCAATGGGACCTGAAAAAATATCAGCTATGAAACCACTTAGAAGCACAATTAACCAACCCATCACTTCTAATCTGTAAAGCTAAACTTCTTTCAATCGATGTAGTTTCTTGCTGATCTACACGGGCAGAGAGGTAAGTTCTAAATACAATGACATTGGCAATGGTAATTATGGCAATATGGGAAATGGTGTCCATGGTACTGTTTGTCAGCCAAGTTAAGTCGGGCTGCGCAAATAGTTGGCCTCGGTCAATTTGGAATAAGTTTTTTTTGTTTTGACTTTTCCAAAAGCATGCACATTTATATATATTATAATGCATATAAGAGTAGAGATGCACAAGCAGGTGCCCTCAAGTTGACGTTTGTATAAGCTATTACACACATACAAGTATAGACATGGACGGTTACGTCTCCTATAGTTGGCTTGGATTGCGTCTCCGTTAGCACAAATACACCATTGTATATACCTAGGGAATAGGGACATTCTGTTTAAAGTATATATACATGTCAAATATATATATTTTTTAGATACATTATGACACATATTAGATATATTTTTAAAAAATATATAAAAATATATTTTTTACCGTATATATCTACTTATTTTTTTAAAAATATTATGTTTTGTATTTGCATTTATATTTATATCCGTATTTGTTAGATACATACTCTAAGCCCTACACCCTACACATGACTGGGTCCAAAATGACTCCTAGCCTGTCTATTGATCGGAATAGCTCCTCGGTTGACTTCAGGCCTCCAACATTTGGTTCAATTCCGAAGGAAAATATGTGCTGTAAGTTCAAGTGAAAGCTCATTCTTTGAAACTTCAAACCATGACAGTTTCACGCGCTTTGGTGTCTTTGTATCAATCACTGTTTTAAAACCCGGACTCGCTCGGCCGGTTGGACCGGTTGAACAGTGACCCAGTTAAAAAAGCGGTCCAATTAATCTTTAAAATCTATTTTGGTTAAAACTCGGTCAAACTCAGTCAAAATTACGGTTGAACCGTGACCTGGTCAATTGAACCGGTATTAAATCGTCAGGTTCACTATTTTAAGGCAAAATTTTATATTTTAAATATAAAAAATAGTGTAAAAAAATAAGATATTATTTATTAATATTAATAAATTAATTAATGACATAATTATGACGTTACAGGTCAATAACAGTTGACCCGACGGTTGAACCGATGACCCGTGACCCGATAACTTTTTCGGTTCACTCAACTGTCCGATTTTTAAAACATTGGTATCAATTACATCATGGAAAGCCAGGGAAGATGAAAAAAATAATTGAAAGAAAAGGAGGAACCTCTTTTCAAAGGCTGATGAACTGATGAATCCTTAATATTTGATCTGCAACGTCTGGATCCAATCATTTCAAATTACTGGAATTATCTCAGAGTACCTTCATTAGTGTGTGTATATATGTGTGTACATTTGCTATGGACAAATTGGATCAGGGTGATTAATATATAGACGTTGATGCATTCCAATATTTTATAAATTTGTGTCTGTTTCAATAAATGTGGAATGAGTAAAACATCTAAAGGTTTCAAATTTTAAATTAGGATTAACACCAAGTATAGGTATCAAGCCTCAGTTATGTCATCTCAGGTGACACAGCAAATTCATCACCAAGCACCTAAGTTCATAGAAGTCAATATAAAAATATTTCAAAACATTAAATTCATTATTGACCATGCTTATTCTACAGCTTATTTAAGACCGTTACAAACTTCTAGAATCCTTTTTGTGGTTTAGCTTTACGAGCCATTAGGTTTAAATGACTCGTAAGGCTTAGTTTTTCAAAACTCGCACATATAAAGACTCACATCTGACTCGTTGTATTATACCATGTCATTTTATTAATGTGATATCACCAGTCAATTAATAAGTCTTTATCTTAGTCATTCAAAAATATGCCGTTAGTTGAGGATTTGTTTCTTCAAAATACTTTATAATTTTTTTTCTTCAAACTACCCTATAATTGATATGACACTCTTAGCAATGAATATGTCAACTTACTTAGGGGAAGACCGATGCTTGTCTGAGCAGCATTGGTCCACTAGATTTTTAAAAAATATATATGTTTTTATCCGACCCAATTTATAATGGACTTTGCTCGACTAAATTCAATACCCATTCAAAAAATTTTTTTAACCCAACCCAAAACTTATACAAATCTAAAATACACCTAAAATGACAAAAATCCTACAAATGTTCCCTCTTTGCTCAAAAATTAGTTAAGATGAAGAAAGATATTGTCTATCTATTAGTATATTTGTTTGTAAAGTTATCACTGATCTTATTGATTGCAACTATATGGGTTGAGAGATTTTTTTCTGCAATGAATATTATCAAGACTTCACTACAAAATCGCATAGAAGATAAGTGGACAAAGACAGCTCAAGTATAAAGTTATCAAAGCAATCGCTTTAGGTCCCCAGTTATTGAAGGCCTCTAAGTTTTAAAAATCTTATTTATTATAGTTAAAATTCTATATAATTTTGACATTTAAAAAAAAAAAAAGCCTCAAGCTAAATAAAAAAAAAAAAAGGCACACAAGAAAAGAGGCCTCAGTCTAAATGATAAAAGACCCATAAAAAAAAGAAAAAAAAAGGCCTACTTCAAATGGGAAAAAAAAAACCTATAAGAAAGCAAAGGTCCCAAATTAAATACTCTAATTGACTTGAAAAAATTATTTTAAAAAAGTATAATTACATACACTTTTATCAATACAAGGAATATAAAAAATCTAACCTATACAACTCTATCTCTATCTAACGTATACAGATTTAGAAGTTTAAAGTTTAACTCTCACACACACACACACACACACACACACACACACACACACACACACACTCTCTCTCTCTCTCTCCCTCTCTCTCTCACAGACAAAAGTTTCAAAATGAAAAATAAATTAGTAAATCTTATCGACAACATCATCAAATGGTTTGTTGATATAATATTTTTATATTTTTATATAGATCAATTTTAGTTTGATTTTCTTTTAAACAAAGTGTAATTTTTTTATTGTTTGTGAATCTACGAGTAACTGTTACGGTAAAACTGAAAAGTAAATTATTTATTTTTGTTGGTTGAATCACTAATTTTGTATTATGTTTGTCGAATCATTTGGTGAATTCTCTACCAAAAATTAATTTTTATTGGATGGTTAAATCTATTGTGATGCAGTGAATATTCAATTGAAAAAAGAGAAAAATAAATAAATTAATAATTTTTTATTTAAAAAAATAAATTTTTAAGTAAAATTTTTAAACACTAGTATTAAAAATATAAAAAATCTCATTTAAAATTTTCGCTTTAAGAGTATTTTTTGTGAAATGAAAAATCAAATTAGAATTTAAACAGATCCACGAAAGAAATTGATGAAAAAATATTGAGAAGTTTGCTTTTAAAAAAAAAAAAGTAACTATATCGTCGTTATAATTGAAGAGTCTACAGATTTTCGGCTTACCATTGTAGTCAATTCCAAGAGAGGCAAGAGAGTGTGAGTTTGGGCCACATATTTATGTGACGCATGTAGTGACTGCAATTGTTTGGGAATTCTTCTTATTGGGAGGAATTGAAGTATATATTTTTGTTTATGCTTCCTCACTGCCCCTGGTATAATAAATTACTAGTTTGCCATTCTATTCTACCACGAGATCTATTAGCAAGCATTTCAACACAATTTTAAAAACTTTCGCAGAAATTTTCTATATCAATTATTATTCCTCCCATGTTTGAAGAAGTCCCAAACTACCCATGTAACAATCCTTTGTTTTTGTCAAACACATACCATCACATATATTTCTTATTGTTGCGTCACTAGAAATACCAAATTTAATAAGACAAGAGGCGCTAGCTGATGCTGATCAATTTGAAAAGTATGACGAGGATGAATATTATGTCAAGTCATTCTGAGAATATGGAGTCGATGTAGATGCAGTTGATCCAACCACACCAAGAGATTGGAGTCAAACGTGAAGGGACGGTTAATTCAATATTACATTCTAGAAGAAAGTGACTTAAACCATGTGCTTCTAACCATTTGTTATGAACCCATCTGCTTCGACCCCATAGATGCTCTTGTCAAGATTATCGTTGAGAAAAACAGTTTTAACATCTATCTGTGATATCTCATAATTGAGATATATAACAATGGAGAATAGGATCTGAATAGATTCAAACATAGTTATTGATGAGAAATGTTTCTTATAATCAATCTCTTCTTTCTAAGTGTAATACTTTGTCACCACCCTAGTTTTATAAGTCCCCAGTCTACCATTTGGCCTCCTTAGTTCGGTCATTCTTTGCCAAAAAATCTTTAAACTATATTTTATGTTTTGAATTTGAAAGTTTGGTCTTAAGAAGGTTATGTTGTCAACAAACAAACATTTAAGGAATGAGAGCACTTAGTGGCTTAGAAAGGCTTCCACTAAAGTACCTTTTATTTTCAGCTTCCAGCAGCTGTGCCAATCTCTTTTCAAGTTTTTCCTTACAAAAATCATATATATATAGTGTTTGACACTAAATGAGGAGAAGATGGCCCTCCAATGATTCTTGTTACTCTGTCCAGTCCAACTTTGCCTTGCTTTTGTGAGAGACTTTATAATCTTTGTTGTTTTGTTTGATGGTGGTTGAATCAGTTACATTGATGGAATTTTGGCAGATACATGTATAGATTCTGCTCAAACTATAAATCAACTGAGAATAAAAACACAGAAAAACAACAACAATATATCAAACAAAATAAGGTTAGTATAATTGACTAGGTAACTAATTAGCCAATTGGTAAAACTTGAAAGAGTCAGCCCTATTACAATCATACCTTAGAAAATCCATTAAAACACATCTTCAACGGACACATCATTTGACACCATTCCATGAAGAAACTAATGCTCATTTTTACACTTTTCATGCTAGTAGTTGGAAGAAGTTGCTGCAGCCTAAATATTTTTTAAACCAATCTGTCATTCAAATTTCGCTATCTAGATTGCGTGCTTGCTTTGGTTGGCTGGATAACCAGACCAGATCGATCACTTCAAAATTCAAAGTCAGTGATGGCTTGCAGTTGCTATTTGCTTGTTGGTCACGGCTCTGTGGCATTGCTCCCATTGCCAACGAAATACCCAGGTCTCTCTCTCTATCTTTATCGTGAATATGTATACATTGGCCTTAGTTTCAAAGTCAATGGATGATATGTCTCGAATGCATAATTACTCAAGTTCATTCAACATTTTGCACCGAAAAATGTTATTTTTTCAAAAAGTTATACAGAAAATTTCACCAAAATAATGAGGCTATTGCTTCAGTGTGGCTCTTCGAAAGGCATTTTTGTACTTGTGAGTTAGTGACATTACAATGCATTTTGTCATACAGTGTTTGTACTTCCGCAAGGGGAAATCCGACAAAAGGCAGTAGTAGAAATTGTGAGCTCCAATATCAAAATGGGGCGATATTTGAAAGTCTATTTGTAAATAAGGTAAAGATCAAGAGCCATTACTTTGCCATGGACCAAGTAAACTTTGATCGAATTCCATTGCTTAGGTCTTCAATTGTGGGATTTTAGAATCTTCATAATATTTTGATTTTTTCAATTACTTTTCATGTAAAAGTCAAAATTCGATTCTTTCTTCACTTTAGGA
Organism: Euryodendron excelsum; assembly: GCA_033060915.1. Taxonomy (NCBI): domain Eukaryota; kingdom Viridiplantae; phylum Streptophyta; class Magnoliopsida; order Ericales; family Pentaphylacaceae; genus Euryodendron; species Euryodendron excelsum. Next base: position 16,291,599 of record CM065387.1, read on the forward strand.
CTTTATATTTTTTGTTTCCTAATCCTAAATATAGTTTGTTTGTTTTTTCTTGTTTTGTAATTTTGCATAATTTGAGTCCTAATCGTGTTAGAAAACTACTACTATAATTAAAGTTTATTGGCTCTGCCAGACCTTGGTATGCTTTAGAGATTAATAGTATTGAAGATTTTCTCTCTTAGTGCCTATTGTTCTTGGCATTCTAATTCATAGAATCCACAAGCCGATAATTCCCATTATTCCTATTATATTGGCATAGAAACTCAACAAATTAGGCGAAGGCATGAGTTCGATATTTTTCCATCAATGCTCGCTGCATGAGTGAGCCAACAAAATTTTGTGTCGCAGACTTTCAGGTACAAAGTGAAAGTAGCAAAAGCAAAGCAGAGAGAAACTAGGAGCCCTCTTGAAAATGTATGCACTTTGGCTTATAATATCAACTTCTGAAGAATATTTTAAATAGAATATGTGAGGTTGATACATCCAAATGAACATTAGTAATGCTATACAATCAAAAAAATTCATGTAGAATTTTTGTAAAAAATTATGTGATTCAATGAGAACTTTTTACTTTAAAATAAAACTACCATCATAATAATTCTTACATATACAAATATATCATTGCCTGTATATATTTTTTTTTCTAGAATAACATTTTTTTAAAAAAAAATATAGAAGCCACTAAAAGCGGCTAAGTATCTGGAGAGAGATATAAAACTGAATGGTCAGATTGTTATAAAAAAAAAGTTCACATACATGGCAGCTCAATTGACTGTCAAAAAATTGCTTTTATGAATAATGAAACTAATACGTATAGAAAACAAAGAAAATTGAATCTATCCTCAAATTGTTATAGGAGTCATAAGTACTGGGATTTTTTTATTCAATATTGCATTCTATAAGAAAATTTTGTTAGTGTTTTCCATGTGATTGTATTAGCTAGAAAGCCATGTTTCAGTCTCTCTTAGAAACAAAAGATGGAAATATATCTTCTTGTTTTCATTTTAGAGTTTGGTATAATAAGATAATGATGTCAGCTTTTTTCTAATTTGCTACATGCCTCTCGGGCATTTAATTGATTAATTTCTTAAGCTCGTGTAGGCTCCCATCCACACGAAAAATCACTAAACAAAAAAGAGTATGAGAAGAAATTAATAATTAGAGACTTAAACCTGCCGGTGAACCACTTGGAAGCTATCATTTATTGAATGAAAGCACTTAGAGCATGCTTGGAACTGGGGGGAAAGGAGGAAAAAATTTTTACATGCCTTTTTTCTTTCATTATTTGATTCTACTTAAAAAAGAAAAAAGAAGCAAAAGGGTAGAGAAAAAAAGGAGGCAAATTTTTAAATCACCTCCCTCTCTCTCTCTCTCTCTCTCTCTCTCCACTTTTCTTTCATTTTTTTTACAAACTCAAACAAAAAAAGAAAAAATATTTTTATTGCATTTTTTTTTCTTTTCTTTCAGTTCCCTCTCCAAGTTCTAAACATGCTGTTAGAGGCTTAGAATGGCTTAGAAATAAAATTTAACAAAAAAGGAGCAAAATTTACCCTTTTGCTTTCAGCTTCTAGAAGCTGGGCCAATCATCGATCATAATATGCTCCTTTTTACGTTTTTCATTGATAGTAGTCGGAAGTCGGTTTTGCGGCGAAAAGGTTTTCAAACTGGCAAATTTGTTGCTCAGATTTCATGATGCAGAATGCTTTACGGTTGTGCCGACCTAAAATTTGTAGAACTCTTATATAAAAAAAATATAATCTAGTCCAGAGGAGAAAATAAGGTTTGTTAAAAAAAAAACTTAAAATCAGTGCAAAAAATTTGAAAGCGCCAATCCTTTAAAACTTTACATGCTATAGCGAAGACCCTGTATAATTACTATTATACCCTTTTTTTAAAAAAAAAAGCTTCAGTTCAAAGGAGGAAATAGAACTCGTTAAAAAAAGAAAGTCTAAAATTAAATTGTACCAACCCAAAAAAAAACTAAATTGAAAGTCCCAAATCTTCGAACCTTACATGAAAGAGTTAAAGGCTTATAGTTTCTATATCCTTTTCTGCACAAAAGGCCCCCGGGTCCATATAAGAAAAAAAGACTCCTTTGCTAAATAGTAAAAAAATAAATCCAAAACCAACACAAAAGTTGACTTCAGAAAACGAACAAAAATTTACAACAATAATACAATATTCAAAAGTGTAAAAAAACTCATTTAAAATTGTCTTTGTAAGCCTTAAATTATCTTCAACCGGCCCGGATTGGGTGCTGGTTTGGTTGGCTGGGTGGAAAACAACTGCTTGGCTTATGAAGCAACCAGATAGGCTAAATAATCATTGCAAAATTCTAAGTCGGAGATCAGAGTTCCCATTGCCAGCCAAATACCAAGGTCTCTTGACTCTCAATGTTGAATGTGAATATGTTCCTTGGGCCTTAGGTTGAAAATCATTGAATGCTTAATCAAAGTGGTGGTAATTAGGCGGCACCTGCGCCTGCCGTAGCATTTTTCTTGATTAATTTGTTCGAAAACAGGGTATCATGCTATCAGCAAATTTCTATATTTGGTGGCAAAATAACCGACATCTGGAGTCTCGTCCCGTTCTTATTAGGACGCGTATTGGGTGATACTAATCGAGATGGTATGGGTTTAGAGATAATATGCAATAGCTCACCCTAATTCGAACCTGGCCCGTTTATGTATATATCTATTTAATTTTTTATGTGTACATATTTTATTAAAATACGATTTTTATAATTTTTTTATCTTTGTTATTTTATCTCTTGCTTTGTTGATAATGTGTTTAAAAAACTTACTAACATAAAAGGAGGCGGGCGAAAAAAGGTGGGTGTGAAAAGAGGTTAAGCAAAGTGAAGCGGAGCAGGGCGGTTATGGAGGGAGGGGTTATTATAGCTGACAGGAATAGAATAGGGTCTCTCGACCCAAATTCGCATTGTTGTACTACTGTAAAGTTTTTTCCGGTTCAGGTCAAGAATTTGTAGAAGGCAGAAAGGGAAATAATCAAATCTAAGAAATAGTGGGCTTTTTTTTTTTTCTTTTTCTATTCTTGATAGTGAATTCCTTTTGGGAATTTAATTGATACTGAGAATCCGTGTGCTCGAGTGAGCTCGACCAAAGGTTTTTGTTTTGCAGTTTTGTATAGATTTGTGAGCATAGGATGAGTCAATTAAAAAAAAAAAAAAGGAAACAAAGAAATTTCTAGTAGATTTTTGTTTGACTGAAAAAAAATTCAGTAAATTAAGGATTCAAAATGGTTGAACAGTTAACTGTACACTTGAATCAACTATACCACTGATATTTAAATCAATAATACGGACCATCAAATAACCAATAATAAAAACATAAATGTTGTTTTAAGTAATTTAATTTCTCACCACATCTTCTCACGTCCAAACACACAAGAATAGAGCTCACACAATACAAATACACATTGGATGTAGTTTATTTAAGTACTTATGAAATAGTTTATTTTTGTCTTTGGTAACTTTTTGAAATCAAAACTTCATTTTTTTAAGGGTAAATTACACTGACCTCCCTTGAGGTATCTGACAATTGCAGGCAGCTCCTCTGTGGTTTTAAAAATGACACCGACTTTCCTTGTCAGATTTATCTACCTAACGGTGTTAACGGTTTGTTTACCATTTTACCCCTACAACAGACTTATGAAAAAAATCAACGAATTAACACCACCACCCAATCATCTCCTGCCACCTCATCTTCACCACCATTTCCCATCCCATTTCTCTCTCTACTGGACCATGACATCCCATCATCTTCCCATCACAGTATTTTTTCTGTTTCTACCAGTCACATCCAAAAAATATATAATACATATACAAACACCTATACACATATATGGACATATATTGTTATACAAACACTACTATACGCATATAATACATATATACAAACTTCAATCACCACCCAAAGAAACAATTCAATCACCACCCAAAACCTCCATTATTTCCGTTGATGCCGTGGTCGTCGATCGATTGAATCACCTTCTGATTGAATCACATATAAGGACATATGTATAGTTATACACTTGAAAAACTCAGGTAAAACCCCCCAATCGATTGATTGGTTGTGCTTAGGAGAGGAATATATACATATGTACATTTGTTTGTATATAATGGGGAAAGGGGAGAGAGAAACAAAAGAGAGATGGATCAACAGAGGGGTGGTGGGTGGGCTTGGGGTTAGGTCTGTGGCAGGTGGACGCGCCATCAACATCGCCGCCCCTCACTCTCTTGCTACATATATATATATATAATTATATTTATGTAATGTGTTCTGAAAGTGCAAACGGTGGTTTAAGTGGGAGGTGGTGGTCAGGTAAGATGGTGGTCGAGTTGCTGTGAGGGTTAGGTGCAGGTGGAGTTATGGGTTGATATGGCCTGTTGATTTAGCCAAGTGGGTATGAAGCAGTGGTGGTGATGGTCGGTTGTGCGTGTGAGAGGAAAGAAAAAGCAAGAGTCTGTGTGTGTGCGTGTAGTGGTAGCCGATAGAAAGGAAGGAAATGAGGGTGGTGGTGGTCGGATGTAGTGGTGGTCGTTGTCGACGTCATCGTCGGTGGTGGTGGTGGCGGCGGCAGTGGTGATGGTCACGTTGGAGGTGGAGGTGAAGATGGAGGTGAGGTGGTGGTGGAGAGTCTAGAGACTCTGTGCTCTATAACAGGAAGGGAGGAAGGGAATTGAAGATAAGCTGAGTTAACTCAAATTAATATAATACTGAGTTAACTCAATTTTTATTATATTGTGTGAAACATTTTTATAATATTCATTAAGGGTATAATGGGTATTTTAAAAAATAAATTAATGATGTCAGCAAAAAACATGATTGACCTTAACAATTGACTAACGGTTGGGAGAATCTGTAATCAACCATTAAATCAGAAGGGAGGTCGGTGTCATTTTAAAAACTACAAGGGAGCTGCCTGCAATTGTCAAATACCTCAAGGGAGGTCAATGTAATTTATCCTTTTTTTAATTGTTATACATTTTTAGTCCATGCATGGCCATCAAAAAAAAAAATTTTAATTTTGAGTGAAAAAGTTACTAAAAATTAAATTTAGCCATTTCAATATAATGCATGACATAAAAACTCATAACAATAAAAATATAATTAAATTTAATTAAAAAAAATAATTATAGACAAAAATAAACTATTTAGCAAATGCTTATGTTTAAGTGTGAGAAAATGTGAAAAGGAAAATTGAATTGTACTAATATTTATGAACAGTAGTCTATGTCAAAAAGTAAAAGAGTAATGCTATACAACTAAAAAATTCATACAGAATTTATCATCAGAATGATGTGACTAACTTGTGAGTCTGTCACTTTAAAATAAAGAACTCACCAAGATACTTATTTATTTCAAAACTATCATCGCCAAATTATTTTGATGTAAAATTCTATATAAAAATTTTAAAAGAATAATATTTTTTAACGTAAATAGCCACGTGGCTCAATCTTAATCCTCACAAAATTTTACTATAGCAAACCATGTGGTAGGAATAGGGCTCAATTCTAATCCTCACAAAATTGTCAAAATTTTTGGGCCGAAGCCAGTTTCCATAGATTCCCATATGCGATTTGAAAGATTTGACTTGGCCCCATCCCAAGACCTTGCATATGACATTAATACCCTCAACACCCCACTTTCCATTTTGTTGGAAGATTACATTTGTCGCATCACTTATGTCAAACCTTTGTGGAACTTAAAAAAACTCCGGTAATTAGATAGTGTTGACTACACAATATTTATTTTTTATTAAATTATAATATAAAATATTTTATTATATTACTAACATGAATATATTATTAATGAAGAGAATATTAATAAAATAAATAACATATGATAAAAAATCTGATAAGCATTAGTATCAAAAAATTTCGTACTACATAAGTATTGAACTTTTCGCACTTGATAGGTGGTCTAATGATCAACTTGTCTTTATGCTAACTATGAAATTTGAAGTTCGATTACTCTTCATGCTCCTTTGTAATCAACTGTTATTTATTTATACCATGCATAAAGATAAAGTTTATAAAAACTATTTTCTACTTAAGCATCCCAACAAACCCTTTTTTGATCTATCTGACATTAAAGGGCTGAATGTTATAAAACTAAAAAAAAAAAAAAAAACAGATGAATATAACTCAACACATATAAGAATAACTCAATATAGGATATAGCATATAGTTCTTTCTTTTAGAACAATCAAATATTTATCGTACTAGTTCTTCTAGAACTATTAAGAGGGTGTTTGGACGTAACTTATTTAGTAGCTTATGGCTTATGCCTTATACTTATAGCTTTTTTGAAATGTGTTTGAGTGAGTGACTTAAAAAAATAGCTTGTGTCTAATCACGTTTTCGAAAAAAACTATTTTTAAAAGTAGCTTTTTGAAAGTAACTTATAGCTTATAGCTTATGGCTTATAAGCCAGTTGGCCAAACACCCCCTAAGAGTTAATCTTCTGAATTACTCAAGACTTCATTATAATAAAAGATGAAATATAAGTATAATTATATCTTTCAATATTTGTCCAGAGCCTCTGGTCAGCCTCTCTTTTCTTTTCTTCTCTCATCTTCTTTTTTTTTTCTCTCTTCTTCCTTCCGTTCTATTTTCTCTTATATATAGACGAAAAAAGCTCACAATAATGAAATAAAAACATCAATGCTTACGTTATGGCTTGCAAAAGTCATGCATGAACAATGTTTTCACTATTTTCATAACACTCTCTTTGAATGACTTTTATACAAAAATATGCCTCATTAAAACCATACTTGAAAAAAAACCAGTAGAAAAAAATCAATAACGAAGGAAAAATAGTACAATAATATTGTGTAACATAATTTAGTATGAGTGCGTTAAAACTGTCTTGTTAAAATCTTGTCAAGAAAAATCCTGTGTAAAAAATCGTTGGCGAAGGAAAAAGAGTACAATATGCAACTCACCCTCATTCATACTTCTGGTAATTTGATAGTTTTTCAAACTTAACAGTTGGTAGTGTTTTAGTAAATAAGCCCGCTAAATTGTTACTTGAAAATGTTTACTAGACACCGATATTACTGCTCTTCTTGAGCTTATGCATATAAAAGAATTTTAGTGAAATATATTTGATTCTGTCATCTTCGATGCAGCCTTTTATAATCTGAACAATATAAGCTGCATTATCTTTATATTTTATCATCAGAGTATCTTTAATTGAAGATAATTTGCAAATTTCTTAAATATGTTAGATCATAGAATGCAACCAAATGTACTCTCGACTTGCTTTATGAGTATTTTGAAAAAGTGATTTGAAGAAGTTGCCGTTAATATTTACTTCATAGATCGTCAAATATAGCAGTCTTACCATAATCAAATAAATAGCCCATGTGTAACAAAGTTTTGTGTGGATCAAAAAGATAACTAGTATCTGCATTGCCAATTGGAGTTTTTGTAGAACTATATCTTGCCAATAGGTTGACGGAAAATGCAATATCAGGTCTTTTGCTTTTGCAAGATACATAAGAACCGCACTAGCACTCGATATGATACTTCTGGACCAAGAATTTCTTCACTATCATCTCGAGGACAGAAAGGACCTTTTTGTATATCAAGTGATCAGACAACCATTTGAGAAATCCATAGATAAGTTGTATCCATGTAAAATTAATATAAAACATTTTCTGTGTATATTGACTGATAAATGAGAATTCTTTCTGATAAATACTCAATCTGCAAGATAAGACAATAATTTGTTCTCCAAAAATATTTAAGTTCAAAGCTATTCTTTAAATAAATAGCAGCTTTTGTAATCTATTCAAGAGTACTAATAATATTCAAAGTATCAACATATAGTGCAATAAATCCAAATCCTAATAAAAATACATAGACAAATTGTATTGCTCACATATCCTTCTTTCAATAGATATTTATTGAGATAATTGTATCATCTGCGTTCAAATTGGTTTAACTTATACAAATATCTTTGAAGCTTGATAGAATATAACCTTTAAGGTTTTAAAATATTTACTTCAAGTATTTTTAAATTCTTTAAGAATTTTCATATGTATATCAATACTTAACCCACCATATGAATAGTCTGTTATACATTCATTAGATACATGTCTAGTCCTTATGAGACTGATAAACTAATCAATAATATGAATGTAATTGCATTATTATAGGATAGAATTTCTCATTATAGTCAATACTAAGTCTGTACGAGAAACCTTCTAGTACTAGTCGTACTTTATGTCGCATTATTTCATTTTCTTATTACGCAAATACTCATTTGTATAAAATCAGTTTTACATTTTCAGGTGGATGGACTACTAGTCTAAATACTTTACATCTTTTGGTGTTTAGATTATAGGTGTCGCTCCATGGCTTTTAACCAAGTCCTTTTAGCTCGGGTAAAAGCACGAAACTCTATCATTAGAACTTATACTCCTAGAAGGACGAATGCGACTAGGTTTAAATTTGAAATTGGTTTGATTAAGGGCCTTTTAGAAAAAATTTGGAGTCGCCACCTAACATAGTTAAAGATGTGTTAGATCACCCGAAACTAAGTGTAATTCGAAGACTAGACTTAAGTTTTTTGAAAAAGTTTTAAAAATGTCCTTTTTGAGAAAGCTTTTAGAAAAGAAGGGTTTTTAGCAACCTTTTGAAAATGTTTGTAAAGCCCTTTTGAAAACATGACTCCGATTTTGGTCTGCGAAATAGAGATCTATGGTTTGAGAGTTGGTTACGTATAGAGAAGATATCCTAAAATCATCACCTTACCCCGCCCTTTCAGTACCTACATGTCTAATCACCCTTAATTCACTCACTTGAATAACCGGTTACTATTATCGACTTAATATCAACTTTAAAATTTTAAAAACAGGGTTTGGTTATCACTTTTTGAATGAATGATGCATGACGCAAGTCTTGAGAAAAATGTTTGAAAATATGGGAGTTTTGAAGGAATTTGAAATAGGGATCTTGATTTGATAGAGAGTTTTGATTAAAAAAAAAAAAAAAAAAAGGACTTAAGTTGAAATAAAAGTTATGACCACACCATTTTAGGTTGCCAACGTATCTCATTTGGCGTGAATCAAGTCATTCGTAATTCGGGCAAGAGCTCGATGGAAAATAGGCGCATTAGGGCTTTTGAAAAGTTTTGAAGACACTTTGAGGTCTTTGGAAAGGTTTGGAGACACTTTGTGGTCTTTGAAAAGGGGAATTGAGAATTTTGATTTGAACTCGGATGTTAAAGTGCTTTTGGAGTAGGACTTGAAGGTTTTTTTTAAAGTACTCTTGAAATGGGATTTTGAAGTATTTTGAAATGTTTTTGAACATAACTCAAGAGCGTTTTGGAAGTTTTGAAAATTCGATTATAGACTTGAAAATTTGACTTAGAGTTACAAGAGCTCCTATAAACTTGCCTTGAAATGATTTTCGAAAATGGACAACCTTGAAGGTTGTACTTAATGTATCACCTTCCCTTAGGATCCCTAACCATAAAAAGGGTAGGGACACCTTAGGGTTGTGAGTTCTTAAAATCATTTTGAAAATGGCTTTTAGAAAATGTTAAGCGTCTAGCCATTTTTAGTTGTGACGAATTTAAGAGAACTTCTTGGAGACATAGAGTATGGGGATATTTGTTAAGGTTTTAGAGAAGATTTTTGAAATCTTAAGAGAGTGGGATGTTTTGAAAATATGGTATGAGAATGGTCTTTGAGTTGAAAGATTCTTTGAAAATGGGTCTTTGAAATGGAACATTGAAGCTTACTAACCTAGGTTAGGTTAACCTAAGGTTAACTAACATGGGTTAGCTTAACCTAGGGTTAGCTAACTAGGGTTAGGGTGACCTATAGTTAACTAACTTAGGTTAAGTTAGCCTAAGGTTAATGTGGACTAGGGTTAACTAACTAATGTTAAGTTAACATAAGGTTTAGGTGAACTAGGATTAGCTAACTAAGGTTAACCTAGGGTTAACTAATTAAGGTTAGGTTAACCTAGGGTTTGGATTACCTTGGGTTAACTAACTAAGGTTAGATTAATAAGGTTTGGTTGTCCTAGGGTCAAGTTAACCTAGGGTTGAAAGATGGTTTTGGACTAGGGTTTGAACCTAGTAGTTTTGGAGGAATGGTTTTATGCATTTTTGAAAAGGGTTTTGAAAAACAAATTATGTTATGCAAAGGACTTTTGTAAACAATTCTTTTGAAGATCATTTTCATGAAAATTGACTCTAGTCAAGTATATGGTTTATATGGTTGATGTTTAAAAACCATTCCAAAGAAGGTTTCCTTAGGACCATTATAACATTTTATCTTGAAAAGAGTAGGAACTTTGAAAATCAACGTAATAATGATAACTTTTGAAAAACCATTTTCAATGCAAAGATGGAGAGAATGAACTTTTGAAAACCATGTTTAAGAAGAAGGTTTTGAAAACCATTTTTAAAAGAGAGAACCATTCTAACAAGTTAGGGTTCCTATGGGGCCATTCCAACCACTAAATTTGAGAGAATAGAAGCCTTAGAAATCAAAGAATTTGAAAATCATTTTCATACAAGAATAAAAAGAAAAAGGAACCATTCTAACAAGCTAGGATTCTTATGGCCAATAATAAGGGAGATCACTCAAGAGAGGGTTCCATGGGGCCATTCCAACTGCTAAGCTTGAGAAAATGAAAGCCTTAGAAATCAAAGAGTTTGAAAATCATTTTTATACAAGTTGAAATGCAAGGATGCAAAAATGTGAGTTAGGGGTTAATAGGGAGCTTCTTTAAATCATGATTACTTAGGGTCTCATCTGTCGTGCCCAGATTTTTTGCACTCGAGAAATACTCACACAAGCGGGAAAAATGCTGTACTCTTCCGTTAGAACTCACCCTCCTAGAAGAATGAGTGCGACTAGGTTTGAATTGAAAAATTGAGTTTGAATAAAGGGCTTTTGGAAAAGATTTGGGAGTCGCCACCTAACTTGATTAAAGTGAGTTAGGTCACCTAAAAACTAAGAATAATCCGAAGACTACACTTAGGGTTTTGGAAAACAATTTTGAAAATATCTCCTCAAGAGAGGGTTTTTAAGAAAAATAGGTTGTTTGGCAACCTCTGGAAAACATTTAGCCTTTTTTAGAAAAATAACTCCTTTTGGTCTTTGAAAACAGTGATCCTAGGTTTGGAGGTTGGTTACGTGTAGGGAAGACGCACGAAGCCATCACCCTACCTCGCCCTTTCGGTACCTACATGTCAATCTACCCTAGATTCACCTATGAGAGTCTTTAACTCACTATTGTTCAATCATATCCACTTTGAAAAACAATGTTTGAAAAGATATAATGCATGATATGTAAGTGCAAGATAAGAGAGATTTGATTTGAAAATAGATTTGAAAAGAAGAATTTGACTTGATTTTAGAAGAGAGATTTGAAAGGAAAGATTTGAAATTGGAAAGTTTTAGAAATTGGAAATAGAGATTCGAAAAATGGATTTTTGGATTTGAAAACTTCAAATAGATATGGAATTGGAGATTGAAGAAGATTGTAAAATTTGAGATTTGAAAGATGTGGAGGAATTTGAAATTTGAAAGAAGTTGTGACCGCACCCATGAGGGTTGCCTACGTATCCTTTTGGAGAAATCAGGTCAGTCGTAGTTCGGACAAGAGTCCGATTGAAAATAGAAAAGTTGATTTGAAGAAAGAGATTGAATTGGAAATTGAATTGGAAGATTGAGAGATTGAACTTAGAATAGAAGATTGAAAATTGGAATTGTGAATTTTGGAATTGAAGCGATTGGATTTTGATTTGAAAAGATAGAACTTGGAAGAAAGATTTAGACTTGTTTTGGAAAAATGGAAGTTTAGGAAACCTAGACTTAGAAAAGATAAGAGACCTAGGAAAGACTTAAGATTTAGAAAGATTTGACTTGAATGTTGGACTTGAAAGATTTGGAAAGATTGGATTTTAGGAAATGTTCGAATTAGGAAAGGTCCGATTTAGGAAAGTTTCGAATTAGGAAAGTTTCATTTTTGAAAAGTTTTCAAATTAGGAAAGTTTTCGACTTTAGGAAAGTCTTGAAATAGGGAAGTTTTGAAAATTGGAATGTTTAGAAAACAGGGAAACTCTGAAAATAGGAAAGTTTTGAAATTGGAAAGTTTCGTTTTAAGAAAGGTTTTGAAATAGGAAAGTATTGAATTTAGAAATGTTTTGAATTAGGAAAAGTTTAGATTAGGAAAGGTTTAGAATTTTGAAAATTTCAAGTTAAGAAGGTTTTGAATTTGAAAAGCTTAGAATTTAGAAAGATTTTAAATTAGGAAAGATTTAGAAAATGTTTGAATTAAGAAAGTTTTGAGTTTAGAAAGCTTTAGATTTGGAAAGATTTGAAATTTAGAAAGTTTAGGATTTAAAAAGTTTTAGAGTTTGAGAAAATCTTGAAATTAGGAAAGGTTTGAGCTTAGGAAAGATTTGAAAAGCATAGATTTGGAGAGTTGAGATTTGGAAAAGGGGTAGGATTAGGAAAGGGTTGAATTAGGAAAGATTTAAAAGTTTAATGTTTAAGGAAAGATTTGAAAGTTGAGTTTTAAAATTTAGGAAAGATTTTTATGTTCAAGTTTTAGAAACTTAAGATTTAGGAAAGTGGAGGATTAGGAAGAATGTGAATTAGGAAAGATTTGGATTAGGAAGGGATTGGATTTGGTTTCTAGAAGAAAATGTTGGATTTTATTTCCAAAAACGGAGAATTGGATTTGGTTTACTAAACGGGAATATTTGATTTAGTTTCCTAAAGGGAAGATAGGATTTGGCAAGGATTTGGAAAGGAAGATTCTAGAAACCCTAGATTTGGAAAACTATAGTTTGGATGTAGAAAATAGGTTTTGAAAATATGTATAATTTTGATGTAGAAAACAAGAGGTTTTGGAAATCTAGGTCTTAAGGCAAGTTTGAAAACCATGTTTTTGGAAAGAAAATTAAGGTTTCCTAATTGTGAGTTCTAGGGCTTGACTTGGACTCTAAGGAAAGAGAATTTTTGGAGAGCGCGTTTTTGGAAACGAAGGTTTTTTAGAAGGGAATCCTAGGGAGGAGTTTCTAGAGGGAAGAGTTTTTGGAAAGTAAATTCGAAAGAGAGTTTTTGAAAAGAGATTTTTAAAGAGAAGGAGTTTTTTTTTTTGGAAAGTGTGTTTTTTTAAAAATGAAGATTTTAGAAAGGAAAATCCTAGAGGAGAGTTTCTAGAAGGAAGATTTTGGAAAGAGAGTTTTTTGGAAAATTTTTTAGAAGGAGATTGTTGGAGAGAGGTTTTAGGAAAGTGAATTTAAGGAGTGTTTTTAGAAAGTGAATTTTGAGGAGAAAGAGTTTTTGGAAAGGAGTTGAAAAAGAAAGCTTTGAAAAATAGATTTTGGAGGGAGTTTTTGAAAACAACTTTGAAGAGGAGACTTTTAGGAAAGTATATTGAAAGAGATTTTTAGGAAAAGAGTTTTTTGAAAATAGAGTTTTTAGAAAATGTAAAAACATCTCACTTTCCTAAAGCAATTCTAACCATAGGAGGGCTAGAACGACTTTATGAAAGCAGTTTTAAAAACAACAAGAGTTGAAAATATGGACCATATTGGTCACTTTGAATGTAACACTTTCCTAAAGCAACCCTGGCCATGAGAAGGCTAGAATCACCCTAGGATTGTGATTTTGAAAACATGTTTTGAAAAAGAAGATTTTGATGCAATTTTGAAAACAAGTTTGAAAATGATTTTGAAAACAACTTCGAAAACGACTTTTGGAAAATGCAAGACCATGATATGCACAATGCAATTTTGGGGTCGTAAACATACAAGGTTAAGGTTTCACCACATAATCAAGGGGCTGAACCCACATGGTCTCTGGTTAGACTAGAAGAAAGCCCCCGACACGGTGACTCTCCAATAGCCCAATCCTACACATGGACCGAGAATCCCCTTGTTTCAAGCATGCAAAGAAAGGGGGGGAAAGAGATGGGGGATTGAAATAGAGAAAACCCAAGTGGGTTAGGAGAGAGAAGAAAGAGAGGGAAAGTGCAGAAATTAAATGGAGAACCTACCTTGTATCTTGTTTATTTTGCTCACCTTGCTTTCTTCGGTCTTCGTCTTGAGCTTCGTCTTCAATCTTCAAGAGTTGTCTTCAAGCTTCAAACTTTAGATTGCAACTCTTCAAGTCTTCGAAAGAGGGTTGAAAGTTAATGTATGAGTGTATGGGGGTGTGTATGAGTGTATATGAGGCTAGAGTTTAGTGTATCGTGGCTAGGGTTTGGAAAACCTAAGGAAGCTAGGGTTTAGGAGGTGCTCGAACTCTGTATATCGAACTATATGATTTTTAGGTTGAGTTTGCGAACCCTTTTCACATTGGAGGAGGCTCTGTATTTATAGAGGTTGGACAACACTGGCGCTTGTTGCAGTGGCGTCAGGCCAAAATTCCTTCTTGCGCCACTAGGAGTGGCGCCAGCCAATTAGGAAACTATTAAGGTCAGCAAGCAACGTATCTTTGACTAGATTTGGGCACCTGTCCTAGTGACTACCATGCAATTTTTAGCCTGGCTTCACTAAGAGTGACTCCGGAAAGTCCGAGAATGGTTTAAGGGACCGAGAATGGCCTGGAAGGCTGGAAAAGAGCAGGAACACTTAAAATAGTGTCCCAGAGGTATTTGACTTGAAAAATGAGGATAGGATGTGTCGGAAGGGTTGACTGGGCCTTTAAGGGCAAAACGGTCAACCAGATTGGAAAGTTGCCGGGACGGACTCGGACTCTCCTGGAAGAAGAATCAAAATTTGGAAACATTATTCAGAATGTTCCTAAAGGTTGCCGTCTTGGTTCCTAGAGCCAGTGTGGTTGGAAAAGGAGACCGGCCCACCAGGGGTAAAACGGTCATTTTATACTGGGTTTGCCGGAACTGACTCGGAATGATCCGGAAAGGTAAAGAAAGGTTTAGAACACTATAAAAAATATTCTCAGGAAGTTACTGGTTTAATACTCAGAGCCGGTGTGGTCAGAAAAGGAGATCGGCCCACTAGGGGCAAAACGGTCATTTTGCACCGGGTTTGCTGGAACTGACTCGGAATGATCCGGAAGGATAGAAGAGGATTGAGAATACTATAAGAAGTATTCTCGAGAGGTTACCGGTTTAATACCCAGAGCCGGTGTGGTTCCCGGGGTGTTCGGATGCCTAGGGGCGAAATGGTCATCTTGACCGAAAAGTCTCGGAAAAGGTCCAAAGGGGTGGTTTGGTCATTTTTCACTGAAGTGGGCTAATAGACACTGGTGTTAACCTGGGTTTTGAGTGTTTCTGCCACTCTGATGGCGATCGTCGTGACACAGGGGATTGTTGGCAATTCTCTATATTGACCTATTTGTGAGTATTTCCGCTACTCTAACGGTTGTGATATTTACGAGTATTTTCGCTACTCGGACCGTCTCGAGGAATAAACTGTCTCGAGAGAGGGATTGGAAAGGGGTCTTACTGTCTCCAAAAGATGTGCTTGGATTGGAACCGTGCCGAGGAATAAACTGTCTTGAGAGTGGGATTGGAAAGGGGTCTTACCGTCTTCGAAAAGACGTGCCTGGATTGAAACCGTCTCAAAAAATAAACTGTCTCGAGAGAGGGGTTGGAAAGGGGTCTTACTATCTTCGAAAAGACGTGCCTGGATTGGAATCGTCTCGAGGAATAAACTGTCCCGAGAGAGGGATTGGAAAGGGGTCTTACCGTCTTCGAAAAGACGTGCTTGGATTGAAACCGTCTGGAGGAATAAACTGTCTCGAGAAAGGGTTGGAAAGGGGTCTTACCATCTTCGAAAAGACGTGCCTAGATTGGAATCGTCTCGAGGAATAAACTGTCTCGAGAGAGAGGTTGGAAAGGAAAGGACAATGCCCCATAAGGGCATTTTGGTCATTTTGCCTCTATTTGGGCCTAGTGGGCCCGTGAAGCGATGGACAGACGGGATTTGGACTTAGAAAATCGGTTTCGATTGGAATACGCCCACAATGACTTGAAAACAAGTCTAGACGGAGTGTAGACTGCCGAGCGGTAAAAAATGGGGTGCTTACAGCTGCCCCTCTTTTTCTGTCTTTGTTGTCAAAGACAGAAAACGATAGAAGTAAGAGTTCCATGTTGACCGTGAGGCAGTCGAAGGGACGGACATTGGAAATCTTTCGACAACGGGAATCGAAAAAACAGATAACGGGCCAAAAAGGCCTTTGAAAATGAGTTTTAGCGGGAAAAAGGGCAAAACTGCCCAAAATGTGTAGGGAATTCACTTTGATCCAAGACTTGAGTTTTGAAATCTTGTTGGACAGAAAACTTGGAAAGATTTTGGAGAATAGCATTTTAGGAGACATTTTGGAGGTAAGAATTTAAGAACTCTTTCGGATTTGAAAATTTTTGAGATTGACAAGGATGTAGGATGGAAAACTTTGGAACTTGATAGAAATTTTGGAAGGAAGAAATTTTGGAGTGAAACCTTGACGACAATTTTTAAGGATTTATTTTGTCTAAGACTCTTTTTGAAAGAAAAGTTTGGGGGGAATCTTAAACTTGATTGGAAAGGGGATTTTCTTAAAGTACTGAATCAGAAAAACTTAGAGATGAATTGAAAAAAATTTGAGATCTAATTTTGAAAATGAATTTTGACCCTGATTTTCAAAGTAGAATTTGATTTTAAGAAGTGATGTTGAAGATGGACTTTTGGAAAAGAAAACCTTTTGAAAACTGATTTTGGAAAGGAACTTTTAGAAAAACGAATTTTTTGAAAACCTTTGGAAGACAATAATAGGAAACCATTGGGAAACTGATTTTTGAAAAAGAACTTTTGAAGGGAAGAAGTTAAGAAATTTTTTTAGAAATTTTTAAGGAACCTTTGAGAGTTGATTAAGAAAAGAAACTTTGAATAGAAAGTTCAAGAAGCCTTTTAGGTTGATTTGAATAGGATAGATATGAAAGTCGTGTCATTCATTTTTATTTATGTTTTACCTTTGGTTATTATCATTATCATTTCTTTCTTGCCTTTATTTCTTATCTTTTGAGTTGCATATATCGAATACTAATACCTCTTACCTTGACTTACTTTTCAGGATGGCAGACGCAGGTTATGAGGGTTCTGAGAAGAGACACCGCTTCAGGAAGATGGCCCAAACAGATTCTTGTTGGCAGCTCCAGTCGCTCCAGAGGTAGTCACAAATCAACTAGAAAGATATCCTCTAGCCAGAATGGAAAGGGGAGTAGGCCTCCAGTCGACCCATTCCCTTCAGTCAAGTGAATATTTAAAAAGGAAATGGATGCCAAAAATTTTTCACTTTTATCATTTTGGATGGCCGACATCATTCTGAGTCGACTGCGGATTTGGTATGACAGGTATCCTCCAAATGAACAAGACATTTTTCGCTGGTCCCTTGGTTGTATATTTTTTCTCCTATTGGTGCAACTTATTTTCTGTAGTGGTTCCCTTTTGGCCACTTGACCCGTCTTTGTTGGGGAATGTGAGAATGCCCCTACTCCCCATAACTATGGCTTCCTCCTAGGTCTTCCGGATGGTTCAGCTGACATTATAGGACTTACTTTTCCTAATAGCTGCGTCGCGATTGTCTCTTCTCAACTTGGGTTCCGTTATGCGGCCTTTTCTTCTGATCTCCTGCCCCTAGTTTTCTTATGTCCTAATGAAGCTCTTGTTCTCACATTCTGAGTTTGCGACGCATAGGAGAGCTTGTTTAGGGGATTGACATACTTCTCAAGATTGGTCCATTCCTCTATGATAGCCCTAGCTCTGTTTCTCGTGAACTTATTGATGTCTCCACGAGGGGGTGACTTGGTCGGCCGTTGATTGCGTGCGTTGCTCGCCAGGATTCTGGAAGGACACTCATATGCCCCTATGGTGGTGGGACAAACCTTCATGAGCCTTACTAGACTTTGGCAGAGGGGCGATGCTCATTGTTGGGGATGTACCTCATTATTCCAGCTTTGGGGTGATCGGACACTTATTCACTTCCCCTCTTTTGAAGTCGTTTGATCGGGGAGGTTGAGGGTGGGTCATTGCTCCATTCTCTGTTTCTTGTTGGTCATGGAAATCTGAGCTTTCTGAGGTGTGAGCCGGTACTGGAGATATCTACGGGGTGGCTTTAGCTCCTTTTTATGTTTTGCTTTGTTTATTATTTCCTATTTAAGAGAGACAGAAAGACAAAGAGTGAGTTTTTGTGCAAAAATAGTTTAAAAATGACCCGGTAAGGGGTGTCATTATTTTTTTATGATGATTGCCCATGGGATTAAATGCATGATCTATTTTTTATGAATGCACATGTTTATATAAGAATTGAATCGAATGTATATACTACTTTTTTTCATTTTACGAATGAACAGGTTCACGCACAAGTGGAAATGAATGCATGTTATATTGTTGGATAATGCACATATAGGAATAGACTTAAATGCAATGTCCCCTATTTTTGTGATGAATGCACAGATTTATGTAAGAATTAAGTTGAATGCGTGACCTACTTCCTCACAAATGAACAGGTTCATACAAGAATGTAGTTGAATGCATGAATAGATACAAACTTCGCAGGAGTCTAAATGGATTACAAGTTATACATGTCATGGATGCATCAGTACTATATGTGCATAAACTATTTACAAAGAAAACCCCAGGATTGCCCCTTGGGCCCATACTCTCAGGATTTTGTTCCTTTCTAGGATTCTGCCCCATTTAGTTTTGTCCCATTCTCATCAGGGTGTGATAGCATTTGCTCTATTCTCCAGGGATCTTGACCTTTTGGTTTGCTATCCTATCCCTACTTTCTACAGGGTTACTGTTTGGGGTGTTTCTGAGTTCACTTGGTTTTCTCTCTCTGATTTCCAAAATGCCACCATGGCTAGAGCGACAACTCGCATACCCTTTGCAGAGCGATAAACAGCTAAGCCCTCAATCCGAGAAGACTTCTTTTAGGACTGTAATGTAGGCTGGGTTCAGAGGTTGTAAGAAACGAAGGGATATTTAGGCTCAAAGATCTTCTTTTAGTGGGTTGTTTAAACAAAAACTATCTGAGCACACCTTAGAGCATGAGATTGCGCCTTATATTCCCTTTCAATTCTCCTTTCTCATCCTAGTCATCTTGGTATTGTTCAGGCTTATTTGGACTAAGTAATTTTCTTTAATCAGAGAGGACTTTAATTTGGACCGTAACGTAGGCTAGGTTAAGGGGTTTATGAATGAACGGGATATGTAGGCTCAAATTTGTTGTTGTTTTTAGTGGGGTTTAGATCCACACCATCCTTAGTCGGTCTTCCAGCAGGGTTTCATCCCCTGATATCCTCCTCTAGTTTTAGCAACACATCTGGCTCATCTTGATTTGTGCATTTCTCAAGTTGTTTGAAGGTGCGTTATAATAAGGGAATCGAAGAAAGACACAACCCTAATAGAGCATCTATGATACGATTTAAGGGTTTTTGAAAGTGGTAGTTTTTTAGCAATACGATCGAGGGTTTTGGGAAACGATCTATCTGATCGAGCCGTATCAATGGAAAGACCTATGGACGAGTTTTTGGGAATTCCCTGGTTTACACATTTCTCAAGTCGTTTGACGGTGCGTTATAACTAAAGAATCGAGAGAAAAGACAACCCTAACAAAGCGCCTGCGAGACGCTCCATGGGACTTTCATTGAGTCGAGAGTTTTTGGAGTCGTGAGGTCCACCTTGGGTTAAATAGGGGTGTATGATGAGATCAGCCGTTCAATACCCCGAGCTGGTGTAGTTTCGGAGCGCATTTAAGTTGATAGGGATAAAACAATCATTTCGATTGGGATTGGTTGAAAAAGGTCAGAATGGGTTAGAGCGGCATGTTAAGCATGTCAGACTGTCCGAGGATGGTCTTGGCAAAGTTTTTCATTGTCTGATGGGATTTGTATTGTCTTGGGGCATGCAGGGCCAAAACGATCATTTTAACTGAAGTTGACCGGAATGGGACCGAAATTGGACAAGATAGCGTGTTGAGTACGCCTAACTATTTAGGTTCGCTTTGGAAAGGTAGACTTACTGTATTAAGGGATTTCGAACTTTCTTAAGACGTGCCTGGAAGCCCAAGGGGCAAATTTGGTTATTGGGTCTCTATTGGGCCTAACGGGCCCGAGAAGTGGTTGACTGATTGGATAGGAGTCTAAAAGTTTATTTGGGCTTGAATGTGCCTACGAAGTTTTGAAAGGGAATTCAGTCAGGTTGGAGATTACCGAGAGGGCAAAAATGGAGTGCTTACAACTACCCCTCTTTTTCTGTCTTTGCTAGCCGAAGACAGAAAATGATAAAGGAAGGATCCCATGTTGACTGCAAGGTAATCGGAGGGACCGAAGTTGAAGAATTTTAGAGAGTAAGTTATCTCGAACCGACATTTCGTCAAGTGGAATGGTACTCCTCCAGGAGTTTTAGGGCTAACGTCTAGACACTGATTCTTCTTGAACTGAAGCTCCGTCTGGCGGAACGCTGCTTCTTAGGGGAGGTTCAAGGTTGATGTCTGGAAATTGATTCTTCTTGAACTGACGCTCCGTCTGGCAGAATGCTGCTTCTCTGGGGAGGTTTAAGGTTGATATCTGCTTTTGAAGGGGAAAGCTTGGAAACTTAATCTGCTTTTTTAGAGGAAACTCTAAAACCCAATCTGCTTTTTTTTTTTTTTTAAAGAAAGCTTGGAAACCCAATCTGCTTTTCGGAGGAAGCTCTAAAACCCAATATGTTTTTTAAGAGAAAGCTCGGAAACCCAATATGCTTTTCTGGAGGAAGCTTTGAAACCCATTCTGCTTTTTCGGAGGAAGCTCGAAAACCCAATCTGCTTTTTCAGAGGAAACTCTGAAACCCAATCTGGTTTTTTGGAGGAAGCTCGGAAACCCAATTTGCTTTTTCAGAGAAAACTCTTAAACCCAATCTGCTTTTTCGGAGAAAGTTTAAAAACCCAATCTACTTTTTTTAAGGAAGCTTGGAAATCCAAATCTGCTTTTTCAAAGAAAGCTCTGAAACTTAATCTGCTTTTTTGGAAGAAGCTCAAAAACCTAAGAGTTTTTAAAACAGGGCTTCTTGTGGTAAAAGCTTGAAAACCCGAATCTTTGGAAAACGGAGCTTTTGAAGGAGGAAGCTTGAGAAACCCGAGAAGATGTTTTGAAAATGGAGTTTTTGAAGGAGAAAACTCGAAAAACTCGAGAAGATGTTTTGGAAATGGAGTTTTTGAAGGAGAAAACTCAAGAAAGCCGAGAAGATGTTTTGAAAACGGAGCTTTTGAAGGAGAAAACTTGGGAAACGCAAAAATTTTAGAAAGCTAGGCTTTTTGAGGCGAGAGCTAGAAAACCCAAATTTTTTGAAAAACGGAGCTTTTGAGGGAAAAAGCTGACGAAAACCAAAAAATGTTTTTGAGATTAAACTTTTTGAAGAAAAAAGTTTCAAAAAACCGGTGAAATGATTAGAATGGAAACTTTTTGAAGGGAAAAGTTTAGGAAACCTAGTGATTGATTTTGAGTTGAAACTTTTGAAGAAAAAAGTTTCAAAAACCTAGAATTCGACTAGAACTAAAACCTTTTTTTTAGATGGAAAAATATTAGAAAACCTCGAAATTGATTTGACTTGACACTTGTTTTGTTGAAGACAAAATGTTTAAAGAATGTAATTTGACTCGAAATTTGAATTTTTGAAGACAAAATATTTAGGAAATTCGTTTTGACTTGAAACTTTTTAAAGGAAAATTTTAGAAAAACTTATTTGACTTTTGAATATTGATTCTGAATTTAAAAGAAAACAAGAGCTTTGATCTTTTGAATTTGAAACCTTTTGTAAAAAACGTTTTGAAAGCTTTTGAAATTTGAAAGTTTTGGTAGACAAAACCTTGAAAGTTTTTGGACTTTTGAAAACTTGATTTTGGATTTGAGAGAAAGCAAGGGCTTTTATCTTTTAGAATGGATGTTGAGACTAGAGTTGAAACTTTTTGTAGGAATAGTCTTTGAAAATTTTTTGAACTTGAAAATGATTTCGACAAGAGCTTTCGCTTTTGAAGCTGATCCTAGGGAATCATTAGAGACTGCTCTATACTTGTAATTCTTCTGTCTTCGAGCTTGAAGGGGAGACATTTGTGGCCTCTTGGATTTAGATTTCTTAAGATCGGAATACTCAGTGTTTGCTTGATTGTCGAGTTTTGCTTTTGCTAGGCATAATAGGATTCTTGTTGACATATCTTCTGAGGGGCTGTGCTTCTGTTGATGTCGATTGTCTTGAGTTTGTTTCTGGAGGGGGTGAGGTTTCTTTTGAAAAGTTTGGGGGATCTGGAGGGTCAAACATCTTTAGTGGTTTCTCTTTTAATCGATCGACTGATTTGAAATTGTATGGGAGGTGTAAGGTGGGCCATTGCCCCAGCTTTAATGATTTGTGAAGGGTGAATCAGGCTTTCCAAAGTTGATTGGGAAAGTCAAGGGTGGGACGTTGCCCCAGTCTTCATTGTTTAAAAAATGTCAGATTAAGCTGTTTAAAGTTTTCACAGGAAGTTAGAACGATGTATGTTATACTCATGGATGGATACACGGATTAGATAGGAATATGAATGTACGAGTTTACACAGATATTCAAATGAATGCATGTTATACTTTTTGATGAATGCACAGGCTTATACAGGAATGAAATTGAATGCATGTCATACTCTTTGATGAATGCACAAGTTTATACAGGAATGAAATTGAATGCATGTCATACTTTTTGATAAATGCACAAAGATGGAATTTTAAGTGCATGTCATACATTTTAATGAATGCATGAACATATATGGTTTGTACAGGAATTGAATGCATGCATAGGTTTATATAGGAAATTGAATGCATGTCATACTTTATGATGAATGCACAAGTTTATATAGGAATGTGTGTCATACTTTTTTATGAATGCACATGTTTTATAATGGATGAAAATGAATGCATGCTTCGAGGTTGCCTCGGGATTCAGGTTCAGTTATGAGCATTATATCTTAAGATTAGGCAGTCTTTTGGACTTTTGTTCTTCTCTTAGGATTTTCCTTTCAGGTTCTGCCTTTTTCTTGCCAGGACATGATAGCATTTGCATCACTTTTGGAGATTTAACTCATTGACTCATTCTTCTCCTCTCTTCTCCTGAAAAGGAAAACTCTTCCAAATGGGCCTCTTGAGTGACGACTAATATTGCCCTTTTGGCAAAGTAACAAGTAGCTTCCGTCCTTTGTCCGGGAAGACTTTGAAAGCTATTTACAAGTGCAGGAAAGCCCAAAATTATTTTTTAGAACCATTAAACTTTTCAAATTATGAGAGCCCTATAAAGACATGATTAATTAATATAGGGCAAATATAGATTTATGAATATCAAGATGCGGCTTAACTTAAAAAGATCAACATCAAATATGCACGAAACCACACTAAACAAGCACAATTGCTCGTGAGAGGATCAAGACCATATCAGTGACAATGTAGCGGTGTAAGTGTGAACCTCACAGAGACTAATGAGAATATAGACCCTGGGCGTGATCTAGGATGGTATAATAGCTCACGGATTATCACACCTAGAAGTCAAACCTGTTTTATCCCATGCTCTTTTTTTTTATTTGGTGGAAATCTAACCTTATCTCTCCAATTATGGAAATGAAAAAATGTAAAGTAAGACAGCTTTCACACATATGAGTAAGTAGCCTTCTCCTCTTGTCACATAACAATGGTAGCTGCACTCAGACTCACTGATAACCCTTTCCATAAGTGGTGAGAGAGGGAATCGAGAAAAGGTCAATCTAGGTGTGAGACAATCTGCAAATATTTAACCATTTAAAATATATCATAAAGACGAA
Source organism: Euryodendron excelsum (assembly GCA_033060915.1). Taxonomy (NCBI): domain Eukaryota; kingdom Viridiplantae; phylum Streptophyta; class Magnoliopsida; order Ericales; family Pentaphylacaceae; genus Euryodendron; species Euryodendron excelsum. The sequence continues at coordinate 16,315,419 of CM065387.1, forward strand.
TTCTAGGTTTTAAGAAGTCTCAAGAAGTGTGCTCTAAGTTGAACATGAATCACAAATATGGTAAAGATCATCAAAACCATTGACTCAAATTTATGCAAGTGATCATTCACACAAGATTCAATCTCAAACAAGTATGCACATCAATTTGTTCATGATTGAATATTTGCCCCATTGATTGCTCACGTGTAAGATAAACGCTATCAAAAATCTCTTTAGTTTTTTTGATTTTTTTTTTTAAAGATTTAATCATCCCAAGCTTGCCAATGTGCACTAATCTTCCTTTTGAAAGTGTAGCTACTTGCTGCTTTGCCAGGACATCCATTGGGGGTCATTTTTTGGACTTCAACGAAATATATGATTGATCCTCATCTCTTCTCCTCTGTATTTTCCCTTTTCTCTTCCTATTTCTCTCTCCTCTCTTTTTGGAGTCAGGAATTGTTTCTGCTGAAGGTGGTGCTTATGTTATCTCATCTTCCAAGTCAGGGTAAAACATTTTGAAGGAAAAATTCCTGAAGAAAGAAAACATCATTCATGAAGTGCCAAGAGACAATGATATAAACATGAAAACTTTGGATCCTTTTCATTTAGGTGATGTTATTTTCATGCTCAAATTTGAATTGAAAGTTGAAAGACGGGTTTAAAAGAAATCCCCCTTTTCGGGAGTAAACCCCTCAGACTGTTTTTGAAATCACGTTGCATCCTTTACACTCCATTTTTCATGTGTGTCATCTGATTACACATAAATGGCTTCAAGAGTTTGAGGTCTGGTGGAGTGGCAACATGGTGTCGAGGTCATGGCTTTGCATGAATTATGAATTGGGCGAGATGCTAGAGGGATTTTATTGATTTGACTGTGTTCTTTGACCTGGAAAAAGAAAAATAAAATACAGTTAGCATGTGGAATTGAAGCTTTTATGCAATGCATGTCCTATGGGGGTCCCATCTTTGAGGAAATCTGGGCGTGATGTTGAGTCCATTATAAAGATAAGGTTTTGCCCCAATGTGCAATACAATACCTCTTCGGTATGAGCCGATTGATGCTTCTTTGTTTAGGCAATCCTGCCTCCATGGACGAAGAGAGATTTGGGCCTCTCTTGAGATATGGTTCTATGCATGCCATGAATCGTTAGGGTTACGTGAACCCTTTGGAGTTTAGGTAGGCTTCTTTTAGCATGAGATTGGATTTGTCCTTTCTCTCTACAGTTGATTGAATGCATGAGAATATAATGACTCGAGTTTCTTGGGACTCTTATCATGGAATGGATATGACTTATGAATAGAACAATAAATACATGGGCAGTATAATGGCAATGAATAGGCAATTTAGAAGACCTCATTTTTGTTCTTACTTCATCTTTTGGTTTTCTTGACCTTTGTGAGCAAGGGAGAAGACAATGAGAATGTAAAAAGGAAAAACAAAAAGGAGAAGTTAGTGCTTTTGGATTGAAAATTTTTATGCAATGCATGCATTAGAGGTGCTCCTACTTTGAGAGGGAGACTAAGCATGATGTGTTGGCTCACGTTGGAGGATAGGGGGTTGCCTCTATATGCAATACTATACTTGTGCAAGTCTATTCATTCATTCATTCATACATTCATGCATTCATTCGATGAGAGTAGGAAGGATAGTTTTATTACATTTGATTTTTTTTCTTTCTTTGTACATGGAATTGAAAGTACATTTGAAGGGGAAGGGAAACATTTTCCTTGGGGCTTTCACCTATTCTATTTTTACATTTGAAATCCTAAACTACTCTTGAATCTTTGGATTTGCCTTCTTTGGTGGAGGTTGGTGAGAGACCTTGATTTCGGATTGCCCCTTGTCTTCTTAGCAGCCCTATCTCCGTGAGAGAAGAGAGATTAGGGCCCTTCTAATGAGATGACTTTGACACATGCCATGAGTGCTTAGGGTCACTTGGTACCCTTAGGAGTTTTGTTTGGCTTGATTTGAGTGAGAAGGTCTTTGGACCATTCTCTGGGGGTTAATCAAATACATGAGAATGCAATGACTTGAGTTACTTTAGGAACTCTCGTCTTGAAATGAATACAGATGCATGAGCAGTTATGATGCATAAAGATATGTATATAACATAATGACAAAAATCAAATAGCATAATAGCATGAATTGAACAGCAGATAAGGGAAAGTAAAGCGATTGCCCTTTTCTTGGTTTTGAAATGGACACACTTGTCTTAAATCCAGTAGAGATTCGGCTATGTATGGGGTGCTACATGAGCATAAGGATGGAAGTTTACTAATGCTTCCTAAAAAGCTCGGTTCCCGAACCTTCAAACCTCTGGCGTCCACCCCCAAAAGGGCGAACTCCATCTTTGGTTGGTGATTCGAACGGGGGAACTATCAAGAAACCGTAGGCTGAGAAACCGACACAGCATCCGCCCACAGTCAATATATTGTTCCCTCTTCTGTCTAGAAGGGTAGTAACCAGGTAATATATGCAAGATGCAAATGCAAGTGAGCATACCAAGTGTGTGTGAAATTTTCAAAAATAAAGGAAAGGACCCAACAACACACATCACATCTTGTTCATTCATCACATTCATGACAGTTAATTATGACATAAAAATGAAATGTGAACAAAGTCCACCTACAAAAGAAAATGCAAGGAGTTAATAACTTTTCGACAAACTCAATGCAAGATAAATTGGGTGACCAATGTAATGCATTTATGTAGGCAATGAACGCAAATGATGACATTTATTTGATAACCATTTTGGAAAATAAGGTTTGTCTTGGAAACTTAGAAAAATTTGAAAAGTGAATAAAACTGGACAAAGTAGCCGGAGATTCTAGGTGAGTGAAGGGTGAAAAGGCATGTCAATGGCCTAACCCTTTAAATGTCCCCAATAGAGTAGCCAGCTGTCGCACCCTGATTTTTAACCAAGTCTTTTTGGCTCGAGTAAAAGCACGGAACTCTGTCATTAGAACTCATACTCCTAGAAGGACGAATGCGACTATGTTTAAACTTGCAATTGGTTTGATTAAGGGCCTTTAAGTTTAGAGTCACCATCTAACATAGTTAAAGATGTGTTAGGTCACCTGAAACTAAGTGTAATCCGAAAACTAGACTTAAGTTTTTTGAAAAAGTTTTGAAAATGTCCTTTTTGAGAAAGCTTTTAGAAAAAAGGGTTTTTAGCAACCTTTTGAAAATATTTGTAAAGCCCTTTTGAAAACGTGACTCCGATTTTGGTCTTCGAAATAGAGATCTATGGTTCGAGGGTTAGTTACATGTAGGGAAGATATCCTAAGATCATCACCATACCCTGCCTTTTCGGTACCTACATGTCTAATCACCCTTAATTCACTCACTTGAATAACCGGTTACTATTATCGACTTAATATCCACTTTAGAATTTTAAAAACGGAGTTTAATCATCACTTTTTAGATGAATGATGCATGATGCAAGTCTTGAGAAAAATGTTTGAAAACATGGGAGTTTTGAAGGAATTTGAAATAGGGATCTTGATTTGATAGAGAGTTTTTTTTTTTTAAAAAAAAGGACTTAAGTTGAAATAAAAGTTATGACCGCACCATTTTAGGTTGCCTATCTATCTCATTTGGCGAGAATCAGGTCATTCGTAGTTCGGGCAAGAGCTCGATGGAAAATAGGCGCATTAAGGCTTTTGAAAAGTTTTGAAGACACTTTGAAGTCTTTGGAAAGGTTTGGAGACACTTTGTGGTCTTTGAAAAGGGGAATTGAGAATTTTGATTTGAAATTGGATGTTGGAGTGCGTTTGGAGTAGAACTTGAAGGTTTTTTTAAAGTGCTCTTGAAATGAGATTTTGAAGTATTTTGAAATGCTTTCTTAACATAACTCAAGAGAGCTTTGAAAGTTTTGAAAATTCGATTATAGACTTGAAAATTTGACTTGGAGTTACAATAACTCCTATGAACTTGTCTTGAAATGATTTTTGAAAATGGTTTTTGAAAACACCTAGGGCTTTGGGACCTTAATATGGACAACTTTGAAACTTATACTTAATGTATCACCTTCCCTTGGGATCTAACTCAGCCTCCAAATACGTGTTCGAGATATCGTAAGTGTAGGATGGCAGAGTAGTATAAAATGAAAGTACGAGATTGATCCACAAGAGTAGGTTATACGGAACCACAAGAACTAAAACACTTCTTTTAATTGCTCACGAAAATCCTACGACTTGCTTATAAAAAGAAAAGAAAAATTTAATGGTTTGGAAAGATGTATTTATCTAAACTAGTATGGAATCAAGAGTACTTAATTAGTTAAATATGTAGTTTTGAACTATTAGGAAAAAGGTCTTGGGATTAGTCGATCCAATCAATTGAGTCTATTGGAATTCCGAAGGAGATAATTTGATAACTCAAATCCTTTGCCTACGTCGCGAGTCTCGGATTCAGAAGATTTAACACTAAAACAAAGGTTCTTCAAAACTTCAACTTCTAGACTAAATCGTGTTGTTTGGGTCAAGAATGAGTCCCATCGATTCGCACAGTGCATATACTAAATATAAGTTCACGCATAAACTTTACCGAACATAATCAAACATCCAGATTTTCAAAAGTTCTAAAACGAAGAAGAAGAAGGAATAATTAGAAAATTTAACTTTAAAACCAGTAACATACCTTCTTCGTTCATCCAAGATATTCAATTGATCTTTACTTTTGATCCCAAGATAAAAAGATTTAGCTACTCATCTCCATAGTATAAACATAATTGCATAAAAGTAAATTGAATATAGTTAATGCAAATCTGAGAATCTAATTACAAGAATCGTAAAGTACTATGAAAACTCCCCTAGAAACAAGAATAATATATGTAACTACAGCTGCTGCTACTCCTAACACCATATGAAAAATGCTAACCTTAAAATCAACAACCCCAGCTTTTATAGGCTTCCAAAAATCTGCATATTTGTATAACCGTTTGAATGCCCATGGTCCAGTTCGAACGCACTAGACAACTATTCAAACGGTGCGTCGAACGCACTTCGAACGAGAAATCTGCTCTTTGTATATTTTGAATGCACTTCGGACCTGAACTTGACAATCAAATGCAATTGTACACCCTTCGAATGCCCTTTAGGACTGTTCGAACTCTTTTTGAACACCTAATCCAATTTAAGGTGAATTCATCCTTTTTTAAGCTAAGATTCCTAAAACCAAACATAAAACCAAATTAGTATCGAATTAGGATTAAAAATAACATAGTTAAACATATTATAAGCCTAACAACTAACTAATTAAGGTATTTAGATTGCACTTTTAGAGCACAATCACACCCCCCCAACTAATTTTTTGCTAGTCCCTAGCAAAACACTAAGACTAAAAACATATCTCCACTTTCGTGGGAGTCACGAGTGCATTTAGCATATGCACCAAGCATTTAAACCCCTAAGTTACCCCTAGTGGACGAGTGGTGTCTCGTGAGGGTTTACAGTGATGAATACCCACAAACATCTATCCATGTAATATCAATATGATAGTACAGAAAAATGAAGCATGTACTAACATTATTCAAGTTAACTCTCAATCCACCAAAATCATGAATCATTGCAAGGTAAAGGCATAAAGTATTGAAGCAATAGAATACATTGAAGTGTACAACCAATGGCATATAACTCTAATATCTCAAACTCATGTACTTATGTCCTTTATGCTTTGATCCAAATCTCACAAGACATACACTCAACTGTGAACAAGAACACATAGGGTCTCTCAATTGGAAGCTCATCATAAGAGTAAATGTACAAGGCATGCAAAAGAGCAACTCCAAACATCAAAAACCAACAAATTGTAAGTGTGTCGACTTGACATAGCTTCATGAAAGAACATTTACTGTTTAAACAACAACTAGAGAATTGACATATGATGACTTATACTCAGAAGAATTGATAACTCATGTAATTCGGGATATACTAAGGCCATGTGAAAGAAGAGCCAAGAATGGGGAGAGAAGAAGAGATAATAGAACTTAACATATGCATTGCGCACTACACATGATGATCAATCAACACCCATTTCTAGATTCCCAACTTCACAATAATATTGGACTTTTCAACTTCCTTCACTTCTATGTTGCTTTTTTTTTTTCTCTTTACCTTCAATTTTCTTTTTTTTTCCCACTTTTCTTCTTTTTTCCTTTTTTTTTCACTTCATACACACTTTCAAATTCACAACTATAAAAGCAATGTACTAACTTTAGAATTCAGCATTGACAAACTTTTTAAACTTCTATGTACACAAGTATCGAGAAAAGTATATAAACATGAGCGGCTCAAAGGAATGAAATGTCCTCAATGTAAAAATCGGAAAAGCATCAAGACAAAACTTCAAAAGAGTGTAAAATTTGAAGTATAATAAACAGGGATAACAAAATATCGGGCACATAAGCAAAATAACACGCAAGATATATCCACTAATGTGCAACTGAGTTTTAGATACATAAGATGACATGAACATGAGAAAAACAACACAATATCTAAACTCTACCCCTCATCATCCTCGTCATCCCCAACAGGCGGTAGTTGCATCCGATGATCCATACGACAAACTAAAACCATCATCTGATCAAGTGTACTCTGTTGAGCCCTGATACAACCCTCCAATATAGTAACATGATCCGTATGTTACTTCTGTACGATTGCTCTCTTAACCATGGCATCCTTGATCCTCTCAAGCACAAGTCCTTACTAAACAAGGGCTTGACTCTATTGCTCTAATAGGACACCATGGGCTGCCAAAGTCTGAGACTGCTGCTCAAGTCTCTTCAACAAAAGCTGAGCACTCGGAACTTGACCCAGCGGCTGCTGCTGTGCAGGTTGAGGGAACTCAGGCGACTGCTCAAGCAGAGGAGGTAAATGTCCCTCTGAACGTCTTACACTCGATGCATCTATAATCGATAATTGCTGAGCCCAAAGTAATCCTGGGATAATACCGACCTAGGCCTCCTCTATCACATGAGTGAGAAGACAACCAAACGGGTTGGCCCCCTGTGCTCTAGGATGCACAAACTCAATGTACCACGCCATAAACATAAATCTCAGCAGATCAATAGTCCTACTCGTACCTATAGCCCAAAGAAGAGATGCTCCCAACCGACTCACATCAATATGATGCGTGATCAGAAGGAATGAATGACACAAGAATAAAAACAAAGGCCAGTAACGAGGTGCGAGCACCCTCACAGGCAACTGCCATCGACCTATCCACTGTGTCCCAGCAACGCATACCTTTGCAGATACAACATCAAAATCTAGTGCTCCCTCAGCTGGGTACCTAAACTATGCCTCAGTAACTCTACGCAGCTGATATGTATGAGCGAAAGTGCTCAGAGTAATCCTAATCTGATGCCCTCTAACCCACGACTTAATCACCTTTTGCCCTAGAGTGGTAATAGTCCTACTAGTGTTCGCCATGAACTCAGTGATCAGCATAAACACGTAAGACCCCTGAAAGCGAGCCAATGGGACCTACTGCCTAGTAATAAACTCCTCCTCCCATCGATAAATACCACCCCTAAAAGCATGAGAGCAAACTGCCGCTCTCTAGGGTAACCTCTCACACTCCAAGTCTCAGTAAAGGCATCTGAGGTGGCCTCACTAATAAATCTCTCAACATCATATACTGAGGGAGGAGGCAATGCCAAGCCTCGGCCTCTACTCCTACCAGCTCTACCGCTCTGGCCAGCTCGACCAGCCATGACAATACAAGAAGCTGAACTATAACAATACTCTAAGAATGTAGAACAGTGCACAAAGAAAGCTCAATAGTAATACCTAGGGCAGGAATGGATGATGAAGCGCGAACACAGACTTGTGCTCGAGCTTCGGCAAGGCCTCGCTATCTCAGAAACTCCAAAAACTCTCAAATTCTCACTTGTCTCCCATTTAGAATGAGTTTAAACTCAACATCAGATGCCCTATTATAGAAACAAAAATAGCGTTCGACGGTCGTTCGAACGCAACTTTGAACAGTAGCATTCGAACTACTGTCTAACACAATTTCGAACGCTAAATGCTGACGTCATCCGTTCAAATGGACCGTTTGAATGCCTACTTTACTGTTTAAATGGTTAACATAAAATTCCCAGAAAGCACAAAAATAAGAAAAAAAATTAAAAAAAACTAACATAGAGTGAAAACATAGAGCTCTCCCCCCCTCCCCCCCAACTAAAGACAAGTCAAGTCCTGGAGGCCTTAGAATATGAATAGGCAAAGAGAAAAAACCAAAAAACATGATCCAAAATAATATTACCAACGTAATGTACCAAGATCAAAAGTTATACGTCCATAATATGATGGAAAAGGAATCACAAAACAACTAACTAGAGAAAAACGAAACCAGTTCCCTACACACTAGAAATCTAAATAGAAATCATAGAGTCGAAGCTAAATAGCATCACGAGTCCTCAGTGCCTCAATCTCAACCTTTAAGTCTTGAATCTGAAAGTGTAAGTCCTCGAGAGAACGAGATGGACCATCAACTTTTGGTGTTTGCTCAAAGGAAATGTCAACACTTGAAATCGGATAACCAGAATACTGAATAGTTTCTGCAGACAAAATAGGGACTTGAGCAGCTCTCAAAAAATCATCAATCAAGAACCGGGATTCCACAATGGCCTTCAAAATAAGGTACGAAAGATCAACAGCATACCCCTTACCAATAATACACAACCACATACAATGGGAGCGGTGTATTGTACTAACAGAGCGCATCTCAGGAATGATGTTGGTGGCAACTATCAAGTTCAGCATTTGGTACTTACGCTTCAAAAATGCCACCGGGATGGTAGACTGTTGTCAAGGAACAGAGGTGATCTGAAGTTCTGTAAGGAGTTCCTCACTGGTAGGTGGAGAACGGGAGAATTGAAGATAATCAGGATAGCAAGTGGATGGTAGGCAGAGAAGACGACAAACATCCTCTTTGGCAATGGTAATGGTGTAGCTCCTCAGAATAGAGGTCAAGACAAGCTCAGGATGAGAGGTATGAGACAAATATGCATAAAATTCTCGAACCATATCAATATTCACAGCCCCTTCTCTACCAAGCATATGAAGCCATCCCTTATGTATGAAGTCAGCTGGCAAAAAGTCGTTCGCAAATTCAGATAAGTGGACACGACACTCTATAAGGACTTCACAACTTTTGAAATTTGCCATGAACATTTCCCTTTCTCGTGAATTGGCAAACCGCTCAACTTCTGCTCGACTCCATTTATGACCCCTTTTGGATAACATGGTTCTAAGAGATGTCATTAAACGCATGCAAGGAATGCTAAGGAAACTGGTCAAGAAAAACCTAAGAAAACCAACCAACGCAAAACAAAGAAAAACATGACTCAATAAAAGAAAGAGAAAATAAATAAAAAATGAAAGAAATATGAAAAATACAAAAACAAAATTGTAGAAGTAGTGATAATAGTCTACAGAAAAATACAAGGTTTATAACTCGTTGTTTAGAAGGAGACTAAGGATCAAGAGGGGCTGGATCCTTGAGATCCACATGTTCTATCTCACCTACAAAATTCTCAAAATAGAGCTTCAAACGATGCCCATTGACTTTGAAAGTATTACCATTCTTGGGATTCTCAATTTCAATCGCACCATGAGATGTGACACTCCACACTACAAAAGGTCCAAACTAATGTCTCTGAAGCTTACCCGAAAACAAATGTAACCCAAAATTGTATAGGAGAACCTTTTGAACCACCTCGAAAGTTTTACAAACAATGTGTTGGTTATGCAGCGTTTTCATCTTTGCTTTAGAGAGTTTTGCATTCTCATAAGTATCATTCCTAATCTCCTCGAGTTCATTAAGTTGCAATTTCCTTAGTGTCCCTGCCTCATCTAAACTTTTATTGAAATGGCAGATTGTTCAATAAGCCTTATGTTCTATTTTCATTAAAAGGTGGCACGCCTTTCCGTACACAAGCCTATATGGGGACGACCCTAAGATGGTTTTATAAGCTATCCTATAGGCCTATGAAGCATCTACTAACCTTAAAGACCAATCCTTTCGGTTAGGGTTCACAGTCTTTTCAAGGACTTGCTTAATCTCTCTATTTGCTAACTCAACTTGGCCTTGGGTTTGGGGGTGATAAGGTGTACCGATCTTATGTATCACCCCATACTTTCTCATTAAAAGACCTACGGGTCTATTGCAAAAGTGGGAGCCTCCATCAGTAATTATGGCTCGTGGCATACCAAACTTAGAAAAGATATATTCTTTTAAGAACTTGAACACAACAACATGATCATTGGTATGCGCCGGTAGAGCTTCTACCCACTTAGACACGTAGTCTATGGCCACTAAAATGTAAAGATACCCCCACAAACTAGGAAAGGGTCCCATGATCAATACGCCAACAATCAAAAACCTCAAGAATAATTATAGGGGTAAGAGGCATCATGTGCCTCCTAGAAAGACTCCCCAGGCGTTGGCATCTATCACAGGATGTACAAAAGATATGAACGCCTTTAAACAGGGTAGGCTAATAGAAACAACTCTACAAGATTTTTGCCATGGTTTTACGTAAAGAAAAATGCCCACCACATGCCTGCGAGTGACAGAACTCGATTATAGTTTTCATCTCCTTGTCGGGAACACACCGACGAATCACTTGATCAGGATAGTATTTAAATAGATAAGGATCCTCCCAAGAAAAATACCTCACATGTCTAAAGAATTTCTTCCTATCGATACTAGACCATTGCAAGGGAATCCTACCGGTAGCTAAGTAGTTAGCTATATCGACATACCACGGTGTCTTAGAATGAGTGATTGCATTAATAGAAATAAGTTGCTCATCCGGAAAGTATTCATTGATTGGAAGGGGGTCTTAGGCATCCCCATCAGTAGGGAGCTGTGAGAGATGGTTGGTAACTATGTTTTCAACCCTTTTCTTATCTCTAATCTCTATTTGGAACTCTTGCAGTAAGAGAATCCACCGGATGAGTCTCGACTCTGCATCGGGTTTATTTAACAAATACTTAAGTGCGGAATGATCGATGTCTATGATAACTAATGATCCGACTAAGTATGACCTGAACTTGTCTAATGCAAAACCACTGCAAAAAGCTCTTACTCTGTTGTGGTATAAGTCAGTTGGGCTTCATTGAGGGTTTTGCTAGCATAGTATATCACGTAAGGTTTCTTGTCGACCCTTTGCCCTAAAACAGCCCCCACTGCGTAGTCACTCGCATCACACATTAACTCAAAAGGTAAAGACCAATCGGCTGACCTAATAATCGGTGCAGTGGTTAGAAGCCCTTTAAGCTTGTCAAAAGCTTCTTGGTATTGAGGTTTCCACACAAATGGCACATCTTATAAAAGAAGGTGGCATAAAGGTCGAAATCGCACTAAACCCTTCAATGAAATGCCGGTAGAATTCAGCATGTCCAAGAAAAGACCTAATATTTTTGGCACTTTTAGGGATAGGAAGACGTTGGATTAAATCGACCTTAGCTTGATCTACCTCTATCTCCTTGGTGGACACTATATGTCCAAGAATTATACCGTGCGTCACCGTGAAGTGACACTTCTTCGAATTGAGCACTAAATTGCTCTCCTTGCATCTCTCCAAAACTCTCTCAAGGTGTTCTAGACGAGCCTCAAAAGTGTCCCCATAAACTGAGAAGTCATCCATGGACACTTCAAGGATCTTCTCCACAATGTCACTGAAAATAGACATCATGCACCTTTGAAAAACGGCCAGTGCATTGCACAGGCCAAAGGGCGTTCTCTTGTGCGTATAGGTGCCAAAAGGGCACATGAAGGTAGTCTTATCCTGGTCCTCTAGTGCGAACTCTATTTGGTTATAGCCAGAATAACCATCTAGGAAATAGTAAAATGCTTGGCTTGCTACTCATTCTAGGACTTGGTCCAAGAACGGAAGTGGGAAGTTATCCTTCCTAGTGGCTGCATTGAGTCTGTGGTAGTCTATACATATTCTCCAACCTATTTGAATCCTAGTAGGAACTAGTTCATTCAGCTCATTCTTCACTATCGTAACTCCTGACTTTTTAGGGACAACTTGGGTTGGACTAACCCATTTAGAATCAGATATGGGGCATATGATACTGTTTGTGCTCTCCACGCTCACCGCGATGGAGGTGCTTGTAGTTTAAATGGGGGTATTCCCACTATCGTGTTCTACCGTAAGACTTGTGTCAATCTAGCAATAAAAACGGGCAAAGTTTAGAAACCTATAAAAATTGAAGTTGCAAACCAAGAGTGGAATCGATAGCTATGGTAACTAAAATTGACCGATAATCTTTTGGTGTTTGAGGATTTTTTTTACTAACAACTAGGCAAACAATTGAAATGAAATTAAAGCTAACAACTTGATTCTAGCTAAAGCAATTTGACAAATATGAGAATTCTACTACAACAACCACAATTATAACTAAATTAATTTTTGATTTAACCGAAATTCCAATGAAATTAAGTAGGGATTTAAATTGATTAAAAAGGGAGTTTGGGTTCAAATGTTCCAATCTACCAAGTCTATCACGGAATTTGAAAGTGGAAGTTTAGTTTAACTCAAATCAAGAACCGTCCAAAGGCTCTTGATTCGGAAAGTTTAGCTTTGAAAATTTAGGGATCTCTAATTATTTTGGAATTAAATTTTATCATAATTCATGGGTTCTTTAGAAATAAATCACATGTTACTAACTATGATTGTAGATCTAAAATTTCTACAACAATTAATTTCAAAATAATTAGAGAAAAGATGCAAAATAGATATTCAACAAAATTGAGGACTCCCCTTTCATTTTCTATGCTTTCCTTGGTAGATCTTCACATTTGTCCCCAAACAATGAGCTTAGCTTGAAGATTCCATGGTTAAAAGGTTCTCAAAGTGTAGAAACAACAGACTTGACTTCAAATCAAAAGTGTATATATATTGAACTAGAGAAAATGTGAAGGATTACAACTAAACAACACTAGAAATCTAACTAAACCCTTCCCAAAGTCCTAAATACAACAAGGTAAAATAAATCTAAGCAAAATAGAAGTTTTCCCCTTTTTTTCTATCTCTCTACATGTGGCTGGCAACCCTAAACAAAACATATCTCTTTCTCTCTTTGACTGCTGGGTTGTAGGGCAAACCTGTGCTCACCGTTCGAAGTGCGTCCGATAGCTGTCCGATTAGCGTCCGGACGCACCATCTGGACGGTGGAGTAACCGTTCGGACGATTATTTCACCGTTCAGACGGTCTTCAAACGCCAAATCTCGACTCTGTATTTCCCTCGAACGGAAAAACATGACTCTATGATGTCTTCAAACGGAAAAAGATGAATCTGTGATAGCTTCGAATGAGAAAAGATGAATCTGTAACTCCAATTTCCGTCGTAGTATCCGAACGCTAATTCGTCCGTCCGAATGGGCCTGTCTGAACGCCCTTTTTCCATTCGGACGCACAAGCCGTCCAGACTTATAGTCCGAACGCTGTTTTATCCGTCCAAATGGACCTCTTGCCTTTAGGCCCATTTTCACCATTTTATCACCAAAAACCTATACTACACATAGAAAACAACTTTAGATCAATTTATTGCTAAAAACCTATTCTAATACCCATATAGAGGCTAACAAACAACTAATTAGGGGATAAAGATTATACTTTTAGAGTGGAATCAGATACCTACATCGAGAAGCTTTAGTACTTCTCCTCTAACTACCTCTTTCATATTCGGGTTCAAACGTTTTTGCATTTGACACATAGGTTTAGCTTCCTCCTCCAGATATATATGATGAGTACACATGAGAGGACTAATTCTGTGAAGGTCCACTATAGTCCAACCAAAAGCCTTTCTATGACTTTTAAGCACTCTTAACAATGATTCCTCTTGGCCTTCAGACAGGCTAGAGGATATGACAACTGGATAGGATTCACCCTTACTTAAGAATGCGTATTTTAAGGCAAATGGTAAGGGCTTCCTTTCTGGTATGGGTGGATTCTGTTCAGACGGGACTGGCTACATGGCATTTAAAGTAAGGGGTTCAAACACGGGGGTCCAATGACCTAGTTGTATGCAAGGTTCACTCCCTTCCCCTACTTTATGTTGGTTCTTAAAACTCATACACTCGAATTCTAGTTGGCCATTAGGCTCATTCCAAACTAGAGCCCTTTCAATAGAATTCTTCATGAACTCTCGATCCACATGCTCCTAGATAATAGACTCAATGAAGTCTACTTCCTCAATGTTCTTTACCTCCCCCCTTTGCTTACCCACCGTAAATATGTTCATCTTTAGGGTCATATTGCCAAAGGACAGCTTAAGTAACCCATTCCTACAATGAATAATAGCATTTGTAGTTGCAAGGAAAGGTCATCTTAGAATGACATAAATGTGACGCTTAAAGGACTCGGCCTCTACTGGTTGAGTATCTAACACAATGAAGTCAACAGGGTAATAGACATTGTCCACTTGAATGAGAACATCCTCTATGATTCCCCAAGCGACCTTAACCCACCGATCAGCCAATTCTAGCATTACTTAGGTAGGGCTCAATTCTTCTAAACCTAGTTCTTTATAAATAGAGTATGGAAGAAGATTCACACTAGAACCTAAGTCAAGAAGGGCTTGATGAACTTTATGGCCTCTTACAATGCACGAAATAGTAGGACAACCGGGGTCCTTGTACTTCTTCGGTGTGGTTTTACATTGAAGGATGGCACTCTAGCTCTCATTCATCATCGCCATCTCTTTTACATGTAATTTCCTTTTCACAACACACAAGTCCTTAAAGAGCTTGGCATAGGAAGGTATTTGTTTGATGGCATCTAAGATAGGGATATTGACTTGAACCTGTTTGAATATATCATAAATTTCAGAATTCAGCAACTCTTTCTTAGGTTTAGTCAATCTATATGGAAATGGGGTATGTTTCAAATCTTCAATGCCCACATCTTTAGATGCATCAATTGATTTTTTCGACAACTAAAAATTTTTCTCATTCTCTTTTTCTTTATTCTCCTCAATTTTCTCACTTTTGTTATTCCGTTCACTCTCTCTTCTCCCTTGCTCATGTCCTAACTCTACAGACTCATCCTTTCACCCTTGATTGTTTTTTTTAGGAGTTATGGTTTTATCTATTTGTTTTTTGCCCCTAAGGGTAGTGATGGGCTAAACCTGTTCATGTGTTGTGTCAACATAATTTGAAGGTTTAGGGTTTGGTTGGGGTTGAGCCAAAAATCACCC
Source organism: Euryodendron excelsum (assembly GCA_033060915.1). Taxonomy (NCBI): domain Eukaryota; kingdom Viridiplantae; phylum Streptophyta; class Magnoliopsida; order Ericales; family Pentaphylacaceae; genus Euryodendron; species Euryodendron excelsum. Next base: position 16,330,621 of record CM065387.1, read on the forward strand.
TTGTGTTTGTTGAGTCATTAACATCTTGTGGATGTCTTTGACTATCGTGTTGGTGTCCCCTTGTGATTGTTCCAAATTCGTAACCCTATTCGTGAGTGATCTTAGGTCATTGGTCACTTGATTGTCCTCATTATTCCTCCTATGAGGAGGGTGATATTACGCCGGTTGAGGTGCATATGGTTGTGGTACTAGTTGTGTGGGATATGTCATTATTTTACCTTGGAAGGGTTGTGGTGGTGCTTGAAACTGTTGTGGGGGTTGTTAGAAAGGTTAAAGGTTTTGCGTGCCCTCTTGTTTCCACTCAAAGTTAGGGTGATTCCTCCAACTCGGGTTGTATGTATTGGAGTAGGGGTTATTTTCACTCCTCTGGTTTTGATACCCCCTTTGAAATTGACCAACCGCATTTACTTGGGCGTGCAATGCTTCCCTTACCCCCGGTATAACTGGGCATGATGCAGTGTCATGGTCCTGTGTATCACAAACTAAACATGGTGATGGTGTCTTAGCCGATACAATAGTGGTGGCCTTAGATGTTTCCAAAGCCTCTAACTTGTGTGTGAGTGACATGACTCTGGCTTGTAAATCTTCTACCTCCCCTAATTGGTGTTTTGCTCCGACATGTGTGGTGGGCTTATGTATGGGGTTTTGAGTTCCCGTACTGGCCCAATCTTTAGCCATGTTAGCATTAACCCAATCTCTAGTCAATCCGGCCAGATAGTCGAAGTAATTGTATGCCTCTATGGGGTTCTTATCTGGATAGGTCCCCGCGCACATAGATTCTACAAACATCTTCACTGAAGGGGTCAATAAAGAATAGAACGTGTTAATAATGTGCCATTCAAGAAAACCGTGATGTGGACATGCGAACAGTAGGTCCTTGAATCTCTCCCAACATTGGAAGAAAGTCTTGCCACTATTCGGTGCAAATTGAGATACGGCACGTTGCAGTGCCTCAGTACGATTTTTAGGGAATAATGTTTTCAAGAACTCCCCTTGAAGTATGTGCCATGAATATATGGACATAGGCCTCAGTGAATTAAACCACCTCTTGGCTTTGTCCTTTAGAGTGAACGGGAAGAGTTTTAACAGTAAAACCTCCAGCGAACATGAATTATCTTGAAAAATGAAGCATACATCCTCAAAGTCTTTAATATGCATGTATGGTTGCTCTGAGTCTACACCATGAAACTGGGGTAAGGCTTGTGACATTCCTGATTTAAGATTTAAAGTGGTTAGGTGTGCAGAAAGTACTATGGCAGAGGTGAGTGTTTGCCTTTGAGGGTTCATGTAGTCTCTCATGGTAAGGGTTTAGATAGCCATGTCCCCTTGGTTACTCCCTCTCTCGAGGTTGTCATTATTTCCATCATTTAAGTTTGCCATTGGGATGGGTCCCAAGTGTCACACCCCAATTTTTTGCACCCGAAAAAGACAAATGAGAAAAACACAGTGCTCTCTTGTTAGAACTCATCCTCCTAGAAAGACAAGTGCGACTAGATCAAAATTGAAAATTTATTTTGAAATTAAGGGCTTTTGGAAAACAATTTGGAGTCGCCACCTAAGTTGACTAAGGTGAGTTAAATCACTTAAAAACCAAGCACAATCTAAATACTACACTTAGAGTTTTTGAAAAGGTTTTGAAAACTTACTCAAGAGAGGGTTTTTAGAAAATAGGTTGTTTGGCAACCTTTAGAAATATTTAAAACCTCTTTTGGAAATAACTCCATTTGGTCTTTGAAAACAGTGATCTATATTCAGAGGTTGGTTACGTTTAGGGAAGATGCACTAAGCCATCACCCTACCCTGCCCTTGTGGTACCTACATATCTATTCACCCTAGGTTCACTCATTAGAGTCTTTGATTAATAAATGTCCAATAGTATCCATATTGGAAAGAAATTGACATGATGCATGATATGCAAGTATAAGAAAAGACTTTGATTTTGAAAATATATTTAAAAAAGAACTTGATTTGATGTTGAAAAGAGATTTGAAAAGAAGACTTGATTTTTCAAAGAAAAGTTTTAGAAATTGGAAATAAAGATTCAAAAATATATTGTAGAATTAGAAATTTGAAATCGATCATGGAATTGCAAACTTAAAAATAGTTATGACCGCACCCATGAGGGTTACCTACGTATCCCTTTGTTGAGAATCAGGTCAGTCATGGTTCGGATAAGAGTCCGATAGAAAATTTGGTTTGAAAAGAGTTTGATTTGGAACTTGGATTTGGAATATTGAAAATTGAACTTTCATTTGAAATTGACTTGGAAGATTTGAAAACATTGGACTTTGATTTAAAATAAAACTTGAGGATTTGAAATAGACCTTAGAATTGACTTTAAACTTGATTTGGAAACATAAAGTTTTGAAAATATCTTGACTTGAATTGACATTTGAAAAACCATCTCGGTTTAGAAAAGAATTTTTTGGAAAAGAGTTGGAAGCTTCCTAACTCTAGGGTTAGGGTCGAACTAAGGTCTAAACATCCTAGGACTTAGGGTAATCTAGGGTTGAAGCATATAATTGAATTGACTTGACTTGAACTTGAGAAGCTTAATTTTGGAAAGTTTGGTTTTGAAAAACCTATACGTAGGAAAGACCTGAGGTTTAAGAAAGATTTGATTTGACTTGGAAGGAATTTAGAGAAGATTTGACTTGAATGTTGGACTTGGAAGATTTTGAAAGTTGGAGTTTAAGAAAGATTGGATTTAGGAAATCTCGAATTTAGGAAAGTTTCAAAATAGGAAAAGTTCCGTTTTAGGAAAGTTTCATTTTTGAAAAGTTTTGAATTAGGAAAGGTTTTGAAATTGGAAAGTTTTGAATTTAGAAAGTTTCAACTTAAGAAAGTTTAGAATTTGGAAATGTTTCCTTGTTAGGAAAGAGTTGATTAGGTTTGAGAAAGATTTGGAATTTGGAAGGTTTTAGAATTAGGAAAAGTTAGGGTTAGAAAAGATTTGATTTTTATTTCCTAAAATAAACTATTGGATTCTATTTCCAAAAATAGATAATTTGATTTTGTTTTCAAAAACGAATAATTTGATTTAGTTTCCAAAAATGAAAGATTTGATCTGACATAGAATTGGAAAGGAGGAATTTTGGAAAACTTAAGTTTGGAAAGCCATAGTTTTGGTATAAAAAAAAATGATTTTGGAAATCTAAGATTTGACGTGGAAAATAGAGATTTTGAAAATCTATGTTTTGAGGAGAAATTGGAAATCATGTTTTAGGAGAAAAAATTAGGGTTTCCTAACCATGGCTCTAGGGTTTGACTTGAACTCCAAGAAAATGAGATTTTGGAAAGTATATCTTTTTAGAAAGAGAGATTTTTAGGAAATAGATTTCTGAAAAGTAAATTTGAAGAGAGTTTTGGAAAGGAGATTTTGGAGAGGGTTTAGAAAACAATGTTGGAAAGGGGATTTGAATGTGGACTTTTACAAGTCTCTAACAATATCTCACTTTCCTAAAACGACTCTAACTATATGAAGATTAGAACCATTCTAGGATTGTGATTTTGAAAATAACAAAGTTTTGAAAAGATGGACTATGATAGTCACTTTAAATATAACATTTTCCTAAAACAACCCTAACCATTGAATGGCTAGAATCACCTTAAGATTACGATTTTTGAAAACATGTTTGGAAGAAGAAAATTTTAATGCAAGTTTTGAAAGAGATTTCATGCAAGTTTTTGAAAAAAAATTTAGAAAACGATTTTAAAAAGATGCATGAGTATGATATGCACAATGCAAGTAGGGTCATGAGCATACAAGGTTTAGGCTTCATCACATAATCAAGGAGGCCGAATTCATGTGGTCTAAGGTCGAATTAGAGGAAACCCCCGACATGGTGACTTTCAACCATTTTTCCTACCTATGAACCGGGGGTTCCTTTGTTTCAAGCATGCAAGAAAAGGGGGAAAGAAGATAAGGAATTAAAAAAGAAGAAAACCCAAGTGGATTAGGAGAGAGAAGAGAGAAGGGGGTAGGGGGGGGGGGGGGGGGATTACATAAATGTAAATAGAAAACCATCCTTGTGTCTTTTTTGATTTGCTTGCTTTACTTGCTTTACTTCATGTTCATCTTCTAGAGGTTCGAGATGGCAGCACCTTGAGTCTTCAATGGTCGGCTTGGAGGTTCGTATCGGCGCGTATTGAGTATATGTATGCTAGGGTTAAAGTGTATGAAGGCTAGGGTTTTAAAAGCCTAAGAGAGCTAGGGTTTTGGGAGAGTTCGAGGGCTGTATATTGCGAGAGAGAGAGTTTCTAGAGTTAGATTGCCGACCTTTTTCACGTAGGGAGGAGGCTCTGTATTTACAAAAAAAAAAAATTGACTTGGCACCTGTTGCAGTGGCGCCAGGCTTAAAATTTTAGTAGTGGCGCCAGCAACTTAGGAAATATTTTAGGGCGACAAGAAATGTATCTTCGACCCTGATACGCAAGGCAGAAGATTTGGGCGTCTTTCTTAGTGATTACCATGCATTTTTTAGCCTGGCTCCACTAGGACTGACTCCGGTAGGTCCAGGAATGTTCCAGAAGGCCGGGAATGGTCCAGAAGGCTGGAAATGGGTAGAAACCCTTGAAATAGTGTCCCAAGGGTAACGGACTTGAAAAACAAGGTCGAAAATGTCGACCGGGCTATTAGGGGCAAAACGGTCAACTAGACCGGAAAACCACCGGAATGAACTCGGAACAATCCATGAGCGGACTTAAGAGTTGGAAATACTATCCAAAGTGCTCCAAGGCAGTGCCAGTTTGATACCCAGAGCCGGTATGGTTGGAAAAGGCGATCGGTCCACTAGGGGCAAAACGATCATTTTGCACCGGGTTTACTGGAATTGACTCGGAATGATCCGAAAAGGCAGTGGAAGGTTGAGAATGCTATTAGAAACATTCTCAAGAGATTACCGGTTTGATACCCAGAGCCGATGTGGTTCCTAAAGGCACTCAGATGCCTAGAGACAAAATGGTCATTTGGACCGAATGGTCCGGAATTAGCCCAAAACAGACTGGAAAGCATTTAAACATGTCGGATCATCTTTGGGACGATCTTGTATAGGTGGACTTACCATTCTAAGGACTTAGGTACTTTATCAAGAAACGTGTCGAAAATGGCACAAGGGTAGTTTGGTCATTTTTCACCAGAGTGGGCTAGCAGGCAATGATGTTGACCCAGGTTTTGAGTGCTTCCATCACTCTGACGGTCTATGACAAGTGGGTTTCCAAAGGTATCTCGTCCTTTGGCAAATGTGTCATAGCCAAGAGGCGAATTCGGTCTCGTGACATAGGGGGTTTGTTGGCAATTTCCAATGTCAACTTGTTTACGAGTGTTTCTGCCACTCAGATAGTTGCGATGTTTACTAGTGTTTCTGTCACTTCGACGGTTCGCGTTCATTCTGGAGACTTCTTGATCTCAAAAAGCTGCTAGGTGGACTTATTGTATTAGGAATTAACTTTCTCAAAAGACCTGCCGAATAATGGACATTTCTTCATTGGTGGGCTAGCAGGCGCCAAAGATGGACCATTCTACCATCTCGGGGACTTGGGGTCTCATCCCGATAGACGGGTTTGAAGGGACTTACCATTCCGAAGAGTTTTTTCAAAAAACATACTGGATTGAATGGTCTTACCGCCTGAGGGATTAACTTTCTCGAAAGGTGAGCCGGATTTGATTTGAACTGGAATTGGGTTCTGACCTTGGAATTGAGATTGAAACGAAGACTTACCATCTTCGAGAAGACGTGCCCAACGAATTTGGACCAGACAATACCTCAAGGGTATTTTGGTCATTTTGCCTCTATTTAGGCCCGGTGGGCCCTCAAAGTGATTGATTGACTGGATTATATCTAGAAAACTGGTTTAAACTAGAATATATCCATATTGTCTTGAATATAAGTCTAGAAAGACCGGAGATTGCTTAGCGGAAAAAAATGGGGTGCTTACAACTGCCTCTCTTTTTCTATATTTACTTGTCGAAGACAAAAAACGATAGAGTAAGAGTCACATGTTAATCATGAGGCGGTTGGAGGGACGGACTTTGAAGATTTTTTGGAAACTGGAGTTTGAAAATGGATATTTGGCCCAAAGGGTGTTCAAAATTGAGTTTTGGCGAGGAAAAGGCAAAATTGTCTAAAATTGGAAACTGGCGCCACTGTTAAATTTGCTAGTGGCGTCAGGCCTGGGATCAAAACCAATAAACTGCTAGTTCGACATTTTGCGGAAGTTGAATGGTTTTTCGAAAATTTGAGAGCGAGAAAATTGACTTGGACATTAAAGGAGTGCTTCCTATGGATCGCTAAGGGTTACCAGAAGTAGTCACTGTCGCTAGAAAAGTCATCGGAAAAGAAGATTTCGCCGGAGAACTCCAAGAAGTGATTTTTTTATTTTATGCTGATTTTGGTGTATAGAACTCTGTTTGAGTCATGTTAACAGTGAAAATTGATGTTTTAATATGTTTTGAACACTTTGCTAAAGTTATTTTTGCATTTTGGTGCTTGTTTGATTGACTTTTAGTGATTTTACGGGTTTATATACAAAGGTTTTTGGCAGAAATTGGAAGTTTGTTCCCACAGTCTTGGGCATCGAGTTTTTTGGCTAGATTTTTATATTGTGTGCATTAGAAAAATGTGTTTAATAACTGTGTGAAGTTTCATGATTTTTTGAAAACTCGGTGATTTTTTGATTTTCTAAACAATAGAAAAATACTTGAAAAACAAAGAAAATAAAATAAATTGATGAAATTATTACAATTTAATAATTTGAAAAATATGGGAATATTTTACAAAACATTTGAAATGATTTTGAGAAATTTTGTGAAAACTTTGAAACCCATTGGTTTTTTGAAAATAAAATGTCTTTCGAAAATTTGAAAATTCTGGAAAATGTGCATGGGCGTTAGTGCTATGTGATTGTGATGCCGTGAAGTATATGGTCTGTGTCTAGTTCTAGTGTCGTGGGTGTTATAGGGACCGTTTTTTTAAATAGAACTCTGCCAAAATTTTTTGAAATTCAGAGAAGAGTTAGAAAATTTTTGAAATAAAATCTTTTTGAAGGAAAGAGATATAAAATGTTGAGGGCGGGGCCTTTTTGACGGAGAAGGCCCTGAGAAACTCGGGGGAGCCTAAAACTATTGGAAGAAATATTTAGGAAGACTTTTGAAAATGGAATTTTGAATAACAACTTTTAAGGAAAAAAATTTTGGGAGATTTAGAAATGGATTTTGACTCTGGAAAACTCGGGAAGAGAAATTTCAGAAGATTTGAAAATTTAAGTAATTTTAATTTTGAAGAAGACTTTTCGAAGGAAGAAATTTTAGAAAGCCTTGATCGGAATATAACTCTTTTGGAGTCAAAGCTTGGGATGGATTTTGATTGGAAAATTTTGAGATTTAATTTTGAAAGTCGATTTTGAATTAGCAATCATTTTGAAATTTTGAACAAAACACGTAGAAAATTCGTTTTGACCTAAAATTTGAAAGCCAAATGTTTAGAAAATTCATTTTGACTCGAAATTGAAAATCTTTTGAAAACAAATTGTATAGGAAATTCATTTTGATTCAAGAGTTGGAATTTTTCCTTGTAACAGACAAAATGTATAGGAAATTCATTTTGACTTGAAACTAGAATTTTAAAATTAAAATGTGTAGGAAATTCATTTTGACTTATCATTTGAAATCTTTTTTTTTCCTTGTTTCCCTTTCTTCTTTTTACTTCTTATCTTTTTTCCTTGTTATACTGGCTTCATGTCGATATTTTTACCTTGATCTTCAGGATGGCAAACGCGGGCGATAACGGTTCTGAAAGGCGACGCCGCTCCGGGAAGGTGGCCCGGACAAATTCTGTTAGCAACTCTAGTCGATCTAGGATTAGTCAGCAATCTGCTAGACATGCATCTTCCGGTCAGAGCGAACGGGGGAGTAGACCTCCGGTCGACCCCTTCCCTCCAGTTGAGCAGGCCTTTGAGGAGGAAATAGATGCAAAGGAGAAGGTACCAGGTCTTGGCGATCAGGTGACCGGGTACGGGAGAGCTTCCTTTAGACATAGACAAACGGATCCTGGCCTTAAGGATTTGGAGATACCTGATATTCCACCGCTGGGAGACCTTGCCTATCATCCCAGTATCTACTCACGACAGCATTTGCCACCTCCATGGGTACACACCGCTTTTAGAGGGGCTATTCATCTTGTCTTCAATACTATGCAATGGGCGCCTCCATCCTATCGGGCTTTCTTAGTAGAGATTGGGTTCGAAGCCTTCACGGGACTACAGGCTAATCGCCTGAACAGACATCTAGTGCTAGCTTTGACTGAGAGATGGTTTGGGGAGACCGGGACTTTCCACTTTATGGGCTTCGAGTTAGGACCCACTCCATTGGATTGGGCCATCATCACGGGGCTTTCCTTCGTCAGTCAGTGGATCACCTTGTAGTCAGTCAATAGAGCCGATGCGTGCATCCTACTGGACCTGCCCCCTCTTGAGCGTTCTGCCTTCCCAATCTCTTGGCTCAGTTGGGATGACATTACCTTTACTATTGAGCCACCACTTGCCCTACGAGACATTATGAGATGGCAACTTATTCTATACATCATCTTCAGCTGCTTCGGCAACAACAATAAGTCGCTCGTGCCTTTTTGGTTGGTGAGTGTAAGCACCCCATTTTTGACCGCTCGGCAGTCTACACTCCGTCTAGACTTGTTTTCAAGTCATTATGGACATTTTCCTATCAAAACCAATTCTCTAGGTCCAAATCCCATTTGTCCATCGCTTCGCGGGCCTGTCAGGCCCAAATAGAGGCAAAATGACTAAAATGCCTTTAGGGGTATTGTCCTTTCTTATTCCAATTCCAATCCCTCTCTCAAGACAGTTTATTCCTCGAGACGGTCCGAGTAGCAAAACTACTCACAAAACCGTCAGAGTGGCGGAAACACTCAAAACCCAAGCACGTCTCTTCGGAGACGGTAAGACCCCTTTCCAATCCCTCTCTCGAGACAGTTTATTCCTCGAGACGGTTCCAATCCAGGCACGTCTCTTCGGAGATGATAAGACCCCTTTCCAATCCCTCTCTCGAGACAGTTTATTCCTTGAGACGGTCCGAGTAGCAAAACTACTGATAAAACCGTTAGAGTAGCGGAAATACTCACAGAACCGTTAGAGTAGCGGAAATACTCACAAAACCGTTAGAGTAGCGGAAATACTCACAGAACCGTTAGAGTAGCGGAAATACTCACAGAGCCGTTAGAGTAGCGGAAATACTCCCAAATCATCAATCCCGTCCAAGTAGCGGAAGTACTCACAAATCTTCGACCCCGTCCGAGTAGCGGAAATACTCACACCGTTAGAGTGGCGAAAACACTCAAAACCTAGGTCAACACCCGTGTCTGTTAGCTCACTTTGGTGGAAAAGGACCAGACTACCCTTAGGACCTTTTTTGAGACTTTCCGGTCAAGATGACCATTTTGCCCCTAGGCGTCCGAACGCCCCGGGAACCGCACCGGCTTTGGGTATCAAACCGGTAATGACCCGAGAATGCTTTTTATAGTGTTCTCAACCTCCCCTTACCTTTCCGGATCATTCCGAGTCAGTTCCGGCCAATTCGGTGCAAAATGACCGTTTTGCCCCTGGTGGGCCGGTCTCCTTTTCCGACCACACCGGCTCTGGGTATCAAACCGGTAACCTCCCGAGAGTGCTTCTTGTAGTGTTCACAGCCTTTCCTTATCCTTCCGGACCATTCCGAGTCAGTTCCGGCAAACCCGGTGCAAAATGACCGTTTTGCCCCTAGTGGGCCGGTCTCCTTTTCCGACCACACCGGCTCTGGGTATCAAACCGGCAACCTCTAGGAACATTCTAAATAATGTTTCCAGATCCAAATTCTTCTTCTGGGACAGTTTGAGTCTGTCCCCGCAGTTTTCTGGTCCGATTGACCGTTTCACCCCTAAAGGCTCGGTCAACCTTTCCGACACATCCAATCCTCACTTTTCAAGTCAAATACCTCCAGGACACTATTTTAAGTGTTCCTGCTCCTTTCCGACCTTCCGGGTCACTCCCGGCTCCTTCAAATCATTCCCGGACTTTCCGGAGTCACTCCTAGTGAAGCCAGGCTAAAATTTACATGGTAGTCACTAGTACAGGCGCCCAAATCTGGTCAAAGATACGTTGTTTGCCGACCTTAATTGTTTCCTAAATGGCTGGCGCCACTAATAGTGGCGCCAAGCCAAAAAATGGCCTGGCGCCACTACTAGTGGCGCCAGTATAAATTTTGCCCTGGCGCCACTGCAACAGGCGCCAGGCTTGTCCAACTTCTATAAATACAGAGCCTCGATCAACGTGAAAGGGGTCTGCAAACTGAACCTAAAAATCACACAATTCGATATACAGAGCTCGAGCACCTCCAAAAACCCTAGCTTCCCTAGGTTTTCCAAACCCTAGCCACCCTACACAAACCCTAGCCTCCTATACACTAATACACTCCCCCATACACTCATACACTAGCCTTCAACCATCCTTCGAAGACTTGAAGAGCTGCCATCTAAAGCTTGAAGACAACCCTTGAAAACTGAAGAAAAAGATCAAGACGAAGACCGAAGACTGCACGGCGCGCAAAATAAACAAGAAACAAGGTAGGCTTTCTCTTTAATTTTCTGCACTTCCCCCCTCTCTCTTCTCTCTCCAACCCACTTGGGTTTTCTCTATTTTAATCCCCCATCTCTTTCCCCCCCCCCCCCCCTTTCTTTGCATGCTTGAAACAAGGGGATTCCCGGTCCATGTGTAGGATTAGACTATGGGAGAGTCACCGTGTCGGGGGCTTTCTTCTAGTCTAACCAAAGACCACGTGGGTCTGGCCCCCCTTGATTATGTGGTGAAGCCTTAACCTTGTATGTTCACGACCCCAAATTGCATTGTGCATATCATAGTCTTGCATCTTCCAAAACTCGTTTTCAAAGTTGTTTTTCAAAGCATTTTCAAACTTGTTTTCAAAATTGCATCAAAATCTCTCTTTCAAAAACTTGTTTTCAAAACCACAATTCTAGGGTGATTCTAGCCTTTCCATGGCTAGGGTTACTTTAGGAAAGTGTTATATTAAAAGTGGCCTTTTGGCTTATATTTTCAAACTTTGTTTTCAAAACCACTTTCTTAAAGTGGTTCTAGCCCTCTTATGGCTAGAATCGCTTTAGGAAAGTGAGATGCTTTTATAGTTTCCAAAAACTCTCTCTCTCTCCAAGAATTTCCTCCTAAAAATCTCTTCTTCAACATACTTTTCTAAAACTCTCTTCTCCAAAAATTGTTTTCAAAAACTCCCTTCCAAAATCTATTTTTTTCAAAACTCCCTTTTTCGGCTCCTTTCCAAAATCTTCTCCCTAGATTCACCTTCCTAAAAACGCTCCCTAAAAATCTTTCCAAAAACTCTCTTTTCCAAAATCTCCCTTCTAGAAATTTCCCCCTAGGATCTTCCTTCCAAAATCTACGTTTTCAAAAACATGCTTTCCAAAAATTTCTTCTCTCTAAAATCTCTTTCCAAAAACTCCCTCTCCAAATTCACTTTCCAAAAACTCCTCCGTACAATTCCCTTCTAGAAAACCTTCGTTTCCAAAAACGCACTTTCCAAAAACTCTTTCCTTAGAGCCCAAGTCAAGCCCTAGAACCCACAATTAGGAAACCCTAATTTTCTTTCCAAAAACATGATTTTCAAACTTTTCCCCAAACCTAGGTTTCCAAAATCTTTTGTTTTCTACATCAAAACTATTCATGTTTTCAAAACCTCTTTTCTACGTCAAAACCACAATTCTTCAAAACTAGGGTTTCTAAAATCTCCCTTTCCAAATCCTTGTCAAATCCTATCTTCCCTTTAGGAAACCAAATCCAATCTCCCCGTTTAGGAAACTAGATCCCGTCCTCCGTTTTTTGGAAACAAAATAAAATCTTTTCTTTTAGAAACCAAATATAATCCCTTCCTAGTCCAAACCTTTTCTAATTCAATTCCTTCCTAAACCATAAGTTTCCTAAACCTAAACTTCAAATCTTCCCTTAAATTTTAAAATCCAGCTCCTTCCTAATTCAAAAACTTTCACTTTCCTAAACCTTAAGTTTCCAAAACTTGAACATAAAAATCTTTCCCAAGTTTTAAAACTCAACTTTCAAATTTTTCCTAATTCAAATCTTTCCTAATTCAACCCCCTTTCCAAATCTTAACTTTCCAAATTCAAGTTTTCAAGCTCTTCCTAAACTCAAACCTTTCATAATCTTAAGATTTCCTAAAACCCTAAATCTTTCTAAATCTAAAAACTTTCTAAATTCTAAACTTTCTTAAACTTCAAAATCTTTCTAAATCTAAGGCTTTTCTAAACTCAAAACTTTCTTAATTCAAACATTTCCTAAACTGAAAGCTTTCCTTTTTCAAACCTTTCCTAAAACGAAACTTTCTTATTTTCAAAACTTCCTTGTTTTCAAAGCTTTCCAAATTCAAAACTTCCCTTTTTCCAAACATTTCTAAATTCAAAACTTTCCAATTTTCAAAACTTTCCAATTTCTAAACTTTCTTAAATTCAAAACTTTCCTAAACCTAAAACTTTCCTAAATTCAAAACTTTCCTAATTTCAAAACTTTTCAAAAATGACACTTTCCTAAATTGGACCTTTCCTAATTCGAACTTTCCTAAATCCAATCTTTCTTAAACTCTTGAGTCTTTCCTAGGTCTCTTATCTTTCCTAAGTCTAGATTTCCTAAACCTCCCTCTTTCCAAAACCAAGTCTTTCCAAAATCTATCTTTTCAAATCAAAGTCCAATCTTCTCAATTTCAATTTCCACTTTCCTCTTCTAATTTCAAATCAAATCCAATTTTCAATTCAACTTCTTTCTTCCAATTCAATCTCCTTCTTCAAATCAATTCTTCTATTTTCAATCGGACTCCGGTCCGAACTACGACTGACCTGATTCCCCCAAAGGGATACGTAGGCAACCTCATGGGTGCGGTTTTCAAAATCTTTTCAAATCTCAAATTCCAATCAATTTTCAAATTCCAATTTCAAATTTCTATTTCCAAATTTTCAAACTTTCCAATTTCAATTCCATCTCTTCAAATCTATTTTCAAATCAAATCAATCTCTTTCCAAATCTATTTTTCAATGCTCTTATTTTGCACTTGTATATCATGCATCATGTTAGTTTTCAAACATTATTTTTCTAAAGTGAATAGGATTGAACTATAGTTAGTTAAAGACTCTCATAGGTAAATCTAGGGTAGATTGACATGTAGGTACCAAAAGGGCGGGGTAGGGTGATGGCTTAGTGCGTCTTCCCTACACGTAACCAACCTCCGAACCTAGGATCACTGATTTAAAAGACCAAAAGGAGTTATTTTTCAAAAAGGGGCTAAATATTTTCCAAAGGTTGCCAAACAACCTGTTTTCTTAAAAACCCTCTCTTGAGGAGATGTTTTCAAAATTGTTTTTTCAAAAACCTTAAGTGTAGTCTTCGGATTATGCTTAGTTTTTAGGTGGCCTAACTCACCTTAATCAAGTTAGGTGGCGACTCCGAATCTTTTTCAAAAGCCCTTTATTCAAACCAATTTTCAATTCAAACCAAGTCGCACTCATTCTTCTAGGAGGGTGAGTTCTAACGAGAGAGTACAACATTTTTTCCACTTGTGTGAGTATTCCTCGAGTGCGAAAAATCTGGGCGCGACAGTGAGCATAGTAGCTAATCTTGGGACCTTATTTGAGCTAAATTGGGGGTCTTTTTCCTTTGGCTGCTTGCTTCAATTGATGCGGGTTTGAACTTCCTCCCGTTGGGGCAGTCTTTCTGGTTTCTGGCCCTTCCTTGTCTGGTGGAGTTATTAGTACCTACCGGTCCGTCGTCCCGAGGTTATTGAGGATGACCTTTATCCTCGTGCTTTAAGCTGGGCTCCTGACCGGGTAGCCCAGCGGTCAGAGAATATCGATTTTGTGACAATCTAGGCTAACCTGGAGCTCATTGAGGCAAGGGACGTGACTTTGCGACCTTTCATTGGATCAGTTCACTATGAGACGGTGAGGTACTTGGTCCCGTTGTCTCTGTCGAGGGTTTCCTTTCTCAGCAATGATTCTTGGTAGTCCAACTTAGAAGATTGACATTGGCGTCAGTTTCATGAAGAGTTCAGGTCAGCTGGAGATCTACCGGAGTACATGTTTGGAGCTCTAATGGAGGGAGTTCCTATTCCTTATCAGGAGCGCCAACCGAGTGTGGAGTTCTTGCTTCTTCCAGAGACTGACTATGCCACACAGTTTGGAGCTCATTTTGTGGGTGCCTTTACTCAGTTAGAGGTGGTAGTTGGTGGGTACGCCGTTGGCCAGGAGGTGGTCGATTTGTGGCACCGAGCTGGATACGTGTCCTAGGCTGAGTTTACTGCAGTGAGAGACTAAAGGGATCGGTTCTAGAGGGAGCAAGATCAATACCACGTAGAGGTAGCTTCCATGACGACCCGGTTAGCCTAGATGGGAGGTGGAGGGGTATGTTGTCCTTTCCCTCCTTCTTCTTTTCGCTCTGCTGTTATTTAGTTATTCCTTTGCCTTGCTGATTCTAGTTTTGTCTTCTTTGCAGGATGCTGGTGCTTCTAGTAGTTATCCACCTCCTCCAGAGCCAGGTTTCAGAGATTTCGATTTGGAGGATATCGATTTTGATCTTTGACAGATGCCCCTTGTGTAGACCTAGATCTTCTTTTGCCCTTATCCTATAAATGTGTTTAGTTTATGTCATACAGCTTTATTTTTGTAAATTTTGCACAGAGATGGATGTTTATGATTTAGATAGTTAAATGCATGGACAGGTAGAGATAATTGTGGTTTATACATCTAAGTATATAACCAGATGTATGTGCATGGATGATGATGTTGTATATTTATTACATGAGTTGATATTGAACTGTATTGGTGACTTCTATTTCTACAGAGAGCTACGCCCTATGTATGCAGAGCTCATGCTGTTTTGTTTTTTTAATTTTATGAAAATGCATGCATATATTGAAAATATACCAGTTAATGGAATGACAAGAGGTGCTGTCAATCTCGGTATCTTTGAAAGGGCAACTCTTTCCTTCACAAAGGTTGGGCTTCTCTTTTGGCGTGACCCTCCTTGACCGGATGATAGCACTTTGTACTTTACTCAACCTTCTGATCAACTCCAATTTTTGCTTCGAGTTAGTGTTTGAGATTATTTGGCTTGAACTCTTGACCCTCGAGGCTTAGGCAACAACTCACTTGACCTTTTGGCATAGTGATGAGCAACTAGTCATTCAATCCAGGAAGACTTTGTTTTTGGATCATAATATAGGCTAGGTTATGGGGTTTTGAATCAAATGGATACATAGGCTCAAATTTAATGTGGTTTCTAGTAAGGTTTAGATCCATACCATCCTTGGCTAACTCTCGGTGGGGTTTAGGTCCCCTAGTATCCTTTTTTAGCTTCAGCAACACATCTGGCTCATTTGGATCAAACAATTCTTTTCAATCGGAGAGGACTTTAATAGGGTTGTAATGTAGGCCATGGTTTCGGGTTTTTACACAAAAGGGTAAATGCTCGAACCTATTGTTTCTACTGGATTTCTTTGTTACCTAGGATCACCTTTAAATTTCCTCCTTTGACCTTTCTTGTAACTGTTGATATTCTAAGTTTGACACTTACCCCTTTTTCTAGATTTTCAGCTTTTCTATATGCTTTTCAAGATGGCACAAGCATGATTCTTTTCTGGTCTTTTCTCTGAATGCTTCATTTCTTTTTCTTTTTCTTTTCCTTTTATTTTTTTTTCTCTTTTTTTTTTTTTGAGTAAACTCTTTCTTTTTGCTTTTCTTTTCCTCCCTTTCCTTTTTGTTTTTGACGAGACGAACATTTCTACAACTTCTTTCTCTCATATCCTTTCCTTAGCATTTCAATTTAACCCATTATGGGCGGTGATCTCTAGATTGGGGTTTTTTCTTAGACAGGGAACATAACAGGCTCAATGGGTTTGACAACGGTTATTTTTTACTATTTATAGGAAATGAAATGAGGGCCTCTTCTCATTTTGAGCATGATTGTTTGATCCATAGGGTCTTCACGTTACTTCAGCTTAATGAACGATGAATGAACCTTTGATTATCTATCTGCCCCAGTGTGGGGGGCGATGGTTTTGGACCAGGGTTGACAAGAAATCTTCCGCTTCCTGCGAGGCACTAGCGAGTTAAGCAAAAGGGATATTTTTTTTTTGAAAAATGAAAGATGGCTCCCCTTCCTTTTGATAGTCCGGCTACACATCGCTTAGCATCTTTGTCCCGTAAGTGTTGCTTTTGGGTGGTCTCCTCACTCATCCTTATCCTCTCTCTCTCTTTGAAAAGCTTATCATTTGGTAAGTAGCTAATTCATGCTATTATCCCTTCAAGTCAGATCATTCATAAGATAGACCATACCCCTTTTGTAAGAAACATTCACCATTCACAAGAGAAATATAAGATGACAACAATGTAAGATAATAACATAGACTGATATTTTGCTTTTTAATGAAAAACATAGAGTTCTTTTAGAATGAAAGTGCAGAAATTTAACTTAAGGATAGAAAGTAAA
This sequence comes from Euryodendron excelsum, assembly GCA_033060915.1. Classification (NCBI taxonomy): domain Eukaryota; kingdom Viridiplantae; phylum Streptophyta; class Magnoliopsida; order Ericales; family Pentaphylacaceae; genus Euryodendron; species Euryodendron excelsum. The sequence continues at coordinate 16,347,181 of CM065387.1, forward strand.
GGAGATAGAAAGAAAATGAGTGAGAACACCCCTCTCTTGTGCATTTTTGAAAGAGAACCCATCTCAGAAGGGCCTTGGGACAATGCCCACATCTTCGATGCTTCATTCATCATCGAGGTCTTTGGCCAAGGCGAGGCAGGTAGGGGCTTCTTCTAGAGCTCCAGACATGTTGACAGTAACGGCACAGTTATCAACCTCCTTGTTGTTCTTCACGACAGGTTTTTCTATAAACAGGGTGGCTAGTTCACCTCCCTCTAACTTAAACGACTCTATCTATGCTCTTAACTCTTCTAGTTCCCAGCCCACGTCCTCATAGTTGATCCCTGGTGCGGGCCAGGGATTTTCCAATAAGTGACGCTCAGCTCTAGCATACTTAGGGTGTAGAAACTCAACACCCCAACCATTAATGGCCATATCTTCAGTAGGGTCCTCTTCCATTAGTGTTGGTTCCTCAACTAGCCAGTCAGGAGAAATGGGCACCTCATTAGAGTTATAGAGGTAGATTGGGCATGGTGGGAGATCCTCCTCCCAGTCACTTTCTTCATCAGTCTCTCAGTTTTCGACCACAATCACATCTAGTTCGTTTTCCTCCACTATTTCCTTTAATATCAAGTTGACAGTATGGTTCGATATAGGATTAATGGTTATATTAGGAGCAGGAGGAGGATTCACCAGTTGCAAGTTGATGGTCTTGTTGTTTATCAAGTCTTAAATCTTGTGTTTGAGAGAGAAGCAGCTTTCGGTGTTATGCCATTGGCCACCTGAATGGTATTCATAAGTGAGGGTGGCATTGAAGGTTGGGGGTAAAGGGCTTGGTAATGGACGAGCAGGTATGGGCTTCAAGATATTGTTCTTCAGAAGGTTATGGTAGGCCTCAGTTTGGGTGCAGGCTAAAGTATCAAAGGTACGAATGCATCGGGCATGTCTATTAAAGTTAGGTCGTGCCCCAGCAGGGCCATAGTTAAGGGTTAGAGCAGGCATGGTTAAAGTTGGTAAAGGCAGGATAGGGTGTAATTATAGTGGTGGACTGTATTGGGGTGGTTGGCCGAGCAAGATGGCAGACACCTCGCTTTCCTTCTTAATTACTCCCCTTGTAGTAGACACCTTTTTGGTTATGTTGGCAGAACTGTCTCCAGTCTTTGCATAGGGGTCCGTAATCCCCCCTATCTTGAGATCATTTTTTATCATCTCCCTTTGCATGATGAGCTTAGAGAAGTTTTTCCCTACGCTTGTGTAGAGCTTCTCGTAGTATATACCTTGAAAAGTATGTACGAACAGTTGCACGTACTCCTTCTCTTCCAATGGAGAATTGACTTGTGCATCAGCTTCTCTCCATCTCAAGGCATAGTTCTTGAAACTTTCTTTTTCACCTTTACTCATAGTCATTAGGGACCATCGGTCAGAGGTGAGATCGATGTTGTGACAGTATTGAGCTTTGAATGCATGGACCAACACAATCCAAGTCGTGATCTTCCTTAGGTCCAAATGGGTAAATCATTGTAGGGCAGACCCAGTGAGACTATGTTGGAATTATTGCATTAGGAGCTTCAAATAGTTCCCACGACCACTCAGTGCCCCAACATACAGGCGAAGATGAGCAATAGGGTTACCAGTGCCATCATACTTCTAAAAGTCAAGCATTTTGAACTTAGTAGGTCTCGAGTGATCTGGAAAGAAGCAGAGCTCGTCATAAGAAGTAAACACATAAGTGTCATAACCATGGAGACTTCGTAGTGAATCCTCGAGCCCTTGGATTTTCAAACTAAAGGGTCTAGGGGAGTCCTCTTTATAACAGGTGAGAGCACTATAGTTTCCTCTTCTCCAGTGTTGATCCCCATGGCATATTCCTTGTTTCTTCTAGCATTGTTAGATTGAAGCACGATCCTTAGGTTAGCGGGTTCAAGGTCCTTGGATGAAGTCATGGATGACGATGGGATTGTAGTAGCATCCTTCAAGGCTAAGGTTTGGACGAGTTTAAACATTTCATCAATCTTGGTCCTCATTTCGTTAACCTATTCTCAAGAGACTTGGGACGATTCTTCAAGATTGGTGGCCATTAGTAACGCTCTTTGTTGGGTGATAATGGGGTCTCTGGGTGGATGTTGACCTTTCTTAGGAGCAATGTTGACTCTTTATGATATGATTTCTGAAAATAAATAAAAAGAAAACAATTATACAAATCACAAGTTAGGTTCTAGTTATTAGAGGGCTTTATGCAATGCCCGTCCTAGGGATGCCCCTACTTGAGAGGGAAACTAAACATGAAGTGTTTAGCTCATTACTGGAGATAGAGGGTCTGCCCTTGTATGCAAGTACCTTACCATTGGTTCGGAACCTACATTTATTCATACATTCATTCATTCGCAAGAAGTAAAGAAGTACATTGAACTTTGAGATTTAAAATATCAAAGTACATTTTAATAGGGGGAGAGGGAACATTTTCCTTTGAACTTCCGCTTATCTACTACTTTACATTTGGGGATCCTAAACTACTCTTGAGTCCTCAAATTTACCTTCTTTGATTTGATATCGAGGAGGTCGTTAAGAGACCTTGTTGATTAATTGCCCCTTGCCTTCTTGGCGACCCTATCTCCGTGAGCATAGAGGGATTGGGGCCCCTCTTATGGAATGACTTGAAATGCATGCAATGAGTCCTTAGGGTTACATGGGAACCCTTAGGTTTTGGGTAGATTTAATACAAGGGAGAGTAACCTTGGTGTCACTCTCGATGGGTTGATCATATGCATGAGAATGCAAGGACTTGAGTTACTTTGAAACTATAGTCTTGGGATGAAATATTGTATGCATAAATATGGATGCAAAGAGTATAAGGAGAGAGAATGCAATTGAAAAAAATATGCAGCAATTAGACAAGCATTATAACAGTAAGAGTACAATCATTATAACAACAGGAATAAACAAATATAGAGAAAAGTAAAAGCAGTCGCCCTTTTCTCCATGGTTTTGAAATCAGTGCGCGTGTCTTAAATCTGGTAGAGGTTCGATTATGCATGATATCTATATGAGCATGAGGTTAAGGGTTTACTAATGCGTCCTAAAAAGACTCAGTTCCCAGATCTTCAAACCTAGGCCCACTCCCCGAGGTGGTGCCATGATCGGTTGGTGATCCGAGCGGGAGAACCATTAAGAGGCCATAGGCGAAGAAACTGACACAGCATCTTGCCCACAGCCAATATATCGTTCCCCCTTCTAACTAGAAAGGACATATCAGGGTAGAGAATGCAAATATGCAGAATGCAAGTGCACGTGCAGCATGTGTCTGATTTTTAAAAATTAGAGGAAAAAGCCCAACAACTCCCATCCATCCTGTCCATTCCATACATTCATTCATACATGGCAGTTAATAACATGCAACAAATAGATAAACAAGGGTCCACCTACAAAAAAAAATTTGCAAAATTCAGTACTTGATTGACAAACTTAATACAAGATAGAATGAATATGAGTAGAGTGCAAACAATGACATGTTTTTGAAAACAACTTGGAAAAACTTGATTTTTGAAAATTTTTGGAGTGAATAGAATTGGACAAATTAGTCAAAGACTCCAAATGGGTGAGGGTAAAGAGACATGACATTGGCCTAACCCTCTAAATGTCCTCAGTGGAATCGCCAGCTATCGCGCCCCAATTTTTTGCACCCGAAAAATACAAGTAAGAAAAACACAGTGCTTTATCGTTAGAACTCATCCTCCTAGAAAGACGAGCACGACTAGGTTTGAATTAGAAATTGATTTTGAATTAAGGGTTTTTGGAAAACAATTTGGAGTCGTCACCTAACTTGACTAAAGTGAGTTAGGTCACGTAAAAACTAAGCACAATCCGAAGATTACACTTAGGGGTTGTGAAAAGGTTTCGAAAACTTCCTCAAGAGAGGGTTTTTAGAAAATAGGTTCTTTGGAAACCTTTAGAAATATTTAAGCCCTTTTTTGAAAATAACTCCATTTGTTCTTTGAAAACAGTCATCAATATTTGGAGGTTGCTTACGTGTAGGGAAGACGCACTAAGCCATCACCCTACCCGCCCTTGCGGTACCTACATGCCTATTCACCCTAGGTTCACTCATTAGAGTCTTTGATTAATAAATGTCCAAAACTATCCACTTTAGAATAGAATTTTTAGAAAGAAATTGACATGATGCATGATATGCGAGTATAAGAAAAGACTTTGATTTTGAAAATAGATTTGAAAAAGAACTTGATTTGATGTTGAAAAGATATTTGAAAAGAAGACTTGATTTTTTTAGAAATTGGAAATAGAGATTTGAAAATACATTGTAGAATTAGAAATTTTAAATCGATCATGGAATTGGAAACTTGACAATAGTTATGATAGCACCCATGAGGGTTGCCTACATATCCCTTTGTTGGGAATTTGGTCAATCATAGTTCAGACAAGAGTCTAATAGAAAATTTGGTTTTAAAAGAGTTTGATTTGGAACTTGGATTTGAAAGATTGAAAATTGAACTTTGATTTGAAATTGACTTGAAAATTTTGAAAAGATTGGACTTTGATTTAAAATAGAACTTGAGGATTTGAAATAGACCTTAGAATTAACTTTGAACTTGATTTGGAAACATAGAGTTTTGAAAACATCTTGACTTGAATTGACATTTGAAAAATCATGTCAGTTTAGAAAAGAATTTTTGAAGAAGAGTTTGAAGCTTCCTAACTCTAGGGTTAGGGTCGAACTAAGGTCTAGACATCTTAGGACTTAGGGTAATCTAGGGTTGAAGCATGTAATTGAATTGACTTGACTTGAACTTAGGGTAATCTAGGGTTGAAGCATGTAATTGAATTGACTTGACTTGAACTTGAAAAGCTTGATTTGGAAAAGTTTGGTTTTGAAAAACCTAGACTTAGGAAAGATAGGACTTAGGAAAGACCTGAGGTTTAAGAAAGATTAGATTTGACTTGGAAGGGATTTAGAGAAGATTTGACTTGAATGTTGGACTTGGAAGATTTTCAAAGTTGGAGTTTAAGAAAGATTAGACTTAGAAAATCTCGGATTTAGGAAAGTTTCAAAATAGGAAAGTTCCGCTTTAGGAAAGTTTCGTTTTAGCAAAGTTTCGAATTAGGAAAATTTTTGGAATTGGAAAGTTTTGAATTTAGAAAGTTTCAACTTAAGAAAGTTTCAAATTTGGAAATGTTTCTTTGTTAGGAAAGAGTTTATTAGGTTTAAGAAAGATTTAGAATTTGGAAAGTTTTAGAATTAGGAAAAGTTTGGGTAAGGGAAGATTTCATTTCTGTTTCTTAAAATAAAAGATTAGATTTTATTTTCAAAGAGAGATTGAAAATCATGTTTTAGGAGAAAAAATTAGGGTTTCCTAACCATGGCTCTAGGGTTTGACTTGAACTCTAAGAAAATGAGATTTTGAAAAATAGATCTTTTTGGAAAGAGAGATTTTTAGGAAATAGATTTCTGAAAAGTAAATTTGAAAAGAGTTTTGGAAAGGAGATTTTGGAGAGGGTTTAGAAAACAATGTTGGAAAGGGGATTTGAATGTGGACTTTTACAAGTCTCTAACAATATCTCACTTTCCTAAAACGACTCTAACTATATGAAGATTAGAACCATTCTAGGATTGTGATTTTGAAAATAACAAAGTTTTGAAAATATGAATCATGATAGTCACTTTAAATATAACACTTTCCTAAAACAACCCTAACCATGAAATGGCTAGAATCACTTAAGATTGCGATTTTTGAAAACATGTTTGGAAGAAGAAAATTTTAATGCAAGTTTTGAAAGAGATTTTCATGCAAGTTATTTAAAACAAGTTTAGAAAACGATTTTGAGAAGATGCATGAGTATGATATGCACAACGCAAGTAGGGTCGTGAGCATACAAGGTTTAGGCTTCACCACATAATCAAGGGGGCCGAATCCACGTGGTCTAAGATCGAATTAAAGGAAAGCCCCCGATACGGTTACTTTCAACCATTCTTCCTACACATGAACCAGGGGTTCCCTTGTTTCAAGCATGCAAGAAAGTGGGGAAAGAAGATAGGGGATTAAAATAGAAGAAAACCCAAGTGGGTTAGGAGAGAGAAGAGAGAAGGGGGGAATTACATAAACATAAATAGAAAACCAACCTTGTGTCTTCTTTGATTTGCTTACTTTCCTTGTTTTACTTGGCGTTGATCTTCTAGAGCTTCGAGATGGCAGCACCTTGAGTCTTCAATGGTCAGCTTGGAGGCTCGTGTAAGCGCGTATTGAATGTATGTATGCTAGGGTTAAAGTGTATGGGGGCTATGGTTTGAGAAGCTTGAGAGAGCTAGGGTTTTGAGAGAGTTTGAGGACTGTATATTGAGAGAGAGAGTTGTCACGCCCAGATTTTTCGCACTCGAGGAATACTCACACAAGCAGGAAAAATGCTGTACTCTCTCGTTAGAACTCACCCTCCTAGAAGAATTAGTGTGACTAGGTTTGAATTGAAAAATTGGTTTGAATAAAGGGCTTTTGAAAAAGATTCGGAGTCGCCACCTAACTTGATTAAGGTGAGTTAGGTCACCTAAAACTAAGAATAATCTAGAGACTATACTTAGGGTTTCTGGAAAAGGATTTTGAAAATATCTCCTCAAGAGAGGGTTTTTAAGAAAAACAGGTTATTTGGCAACCTTTGGAAAACATTTAGCCCTTTTTTGAAAAATAACTCCTCTTTGGTCTTTGAAAATAGTGATCTAGGTTCGGAGGTTGGTTACGTGTAGGGAAGACGCACTAAGCCATCACCCTACCCCGCCCTTTCGGTACCTGCATGTCAATCTACCCTAGATTCACCTATGAGAGTCTTCGACTAACTATAGTTCAATCCTACCCGCTTTGAAAAACAATGCTTGAAAAGAAACAAACATGATGCATGATATGCAAGTGCAAGTTAAGAGAATTAAAAAATAGATTTGAAAAGAGATTGATTTGAAATTGATTTGATTTGAAAATAGATTTGAAGAGATGGAATTGAAATTGGAAAGTTTAAAAATTGAAAGTAGAAATTTGAAAATAGAAAAATTGAAATTTTGAAAGTATATTGGAATTTGAGATTTGAAAGATGTGGAGACCGCACCCATGAGGGTGGAATTAAAATTTGAAAAGTGTTGTGACCGCAACTATAAAGGTTGCCTACGTATCCCTTTGGGGGAATCAGGTCAGTCGTAGTTCGGACCGGAGTCCGATTAAAAATAGAAGGTTGGATTGAAGAAGGAGATTGAATTGGAAATTGAATTTGATTTGAAATTAGAAGAGGAGATTGGAAATTGAAATTGATAAGATTGGACTTTGATTTGAAAAGATAGATTTGGACTTGTTTTGGAAAGAAAAGGTTTAGGAAATCTAGACTGAAGAAAGATGAGACTTAGGAATGACTCGAGAGTTTAAGAAAGATTGGATTTAGGAAAGGTTCGAATTAGGAATGGTTCGATTTAGGAAAGTTCCGTTTTAGGAAAGTTTCATTTTTGGAAAGTTTTGAAATTAGGACAGTTTGGAGTTTAGGAAAGTTTGGAAATTGGAAAGTTTTGAATTTAGAAAGTTTTGAGATAGGGAAGTTTCAACTTAGGAAAGTTTGAATTTGGAAAAGTTTGAAAAAGGAAAGTTTTCGATTTAGGAAATGTTTGAATTAAGAAAGTTTTGAGTTTAGAAAAGTCTTAGATTTGGAAAGATGTTGAAGTTTTGGAAAGTTTAGAATTTAGGTTTAGAAAGATTTAACTTGAGAAAGTTTCAAATTTAGAAAGTTTTGAATTTGGAAAGAATTGAAATTTAGAAAGTTTAAGATTTAGAAAGTCTTAGAGTTTTAGAAAATCTTGAGATTAGGAAAGGTTTGAGTTTAGGAAAAGTTTGAAAACTTGAATTTGGAAAGTTAAGATTTGGAAAGGGGGTTGAATTAGGAAAGGGTTGAATTAGGAAAGATTTGAAAGTTGAGTTTTAAAACTTAGGAAAGATTTTTATGTTCAAGTTTTGGAAACTTAAGATTTAGAAAAGGAGAAGCTTAGGAAGGATTTGAATTTAGGAAAGATTTGGATTTTGAAACTTAAGGAAAGATTTAAAGTTTAGGTTTAGGAAACTTATGGTTTAGGAAGGTAGGAAATTAGGAAGGAGTTGAATTAGGAAAGGTTTGGGATTTGTTTCAAAAAACGGAGGATTGGATCTAGTTTCCTAAACGGATAGATTGGATTTGGTTTCCTAAAAGGAATGTTAGATTTAGTTTCCTAAAACGAAGGATAGGATCTAGTTTCCTAAACGAGAAGATTGGATTTAGTTTCTTAAAGGGAAGATTTAATTTGACAAGGATTTGGAAAGGGAGATTCTAGAAACCCTAGATTTGGAAAATTATAGTTTCAACGTAGAAAATAAGTTTTGGAAACATGTATAGTTTTGATGTAGAAAACAAGAGGTTTTGGAAACCTAGGTTTGGGGCAAAGTTTGAAAACCATGTTTTTGGAAAGAAAACTAAGGTTTCCTAATCGTGGGTTCTAGGGCTTGACTTGGGCTTTAAGAAAAGAGATTTTTGGAAAGTACGTTTTTGGAAACGAAGGTTTTCTAGAAGGGAATCCTAGGGAGGAGTTTTTGGAAAGTGAATTTGAAGATAGAGTTTTTGGAAAAAGATTTTAAGGAGAAGAAGTTTTTAGAAAGATTTTTGGGGAACGTTTTTAGAAAGTAAATTTTGGGGAGAGAGAGTTTTGGAAAGGAGTTGAAAAATGAAGTTTTGAAAAATAGATTTTGGAGGGAGTTTTTGAAAACAACTTTGGAGAGGAGAGTTTTAAAAAAGTATGTTGAAAAAGAGATTTTTAGGAAGAGATTTTTGAAAAGAGAGCTTTTTTGAAAAACTTAAAAGATCTTACTTTCCTAAAGTGATTCTAACCATAAGAAAGCTAGAACCACTTTAGGAAAGCGGTTTTGAAAACAACAAGATTTGAAAATATGGACCATATTGGTCACAATCGTAGGCTAAGGCTTCACCACATAATCAAGGGGGCCAGACCCACGTGGTCTCTAGTTAGACTAGAAGAAAGCCCCTAACACGGTGACTCTCCAACAGTCTAATGCTACACATGGACCGAGAGTCCCCTTGTTTCAAGCATACAAAGAAAGGGGGAAAAAAGATGGGGGATTAAAATAGAGAAAACCCGAGTGGGTTAGGAGAGAGAAGAGAGAGGGGGGAAGTGCAGAAATTTAAATAGGGAGCCTACCGTATGTCTTGTTATTTTTCCCGCCTTGCTTTCTTCGGTCTTCGGTCTTCGTCTTGATCTTCACCTTCAGTCTTCAAGAGTTATCTTCAAGCTTTGGATTGCAGCTTTTCAAGTCTTCAAAGGATGGTTAAAGGCTAGTGTATGAGTGTATGGGGATGTATAGGAGTGTATAGAAGGCTAGGGTTTAGTGTATAGTGGCTAGGGTTTGGAAAACCTAGGGAAGCTAGGGTTTAGGAGGTGCTCGAGCTCTGTATATCGAATTATATGATTTTTAGGTTGAATTTGCAGATCCTTTTCACGTTGAATGAGGCTTTGTATTTATAGAGGTTGGACAACACTGGCGCCTGTTGCAGTGGCGCCAGGCCAAAATTTACACTAGCGCCACTAGGAGTGGCGCCAGCCATTTAGGAAATGTTTAAGGTCGGCAAGCAACGTATCTTTGACTAGATTTGGGCGCCTCTACTAGTGACTACCATGCAATTTTTACCCTGACTTCACTAAAAGTGGCTCCGGAAAGTCCGGGAATGATTTGAAGGAGCCGGGAATGACCCAGAAGGCCAGAAAAGAGCAGGAACACTTAAAATAGTGTCCTGGAGGTATTTGACTTGAAAAGTGAGGGTAGGATGTGTCGGAAGGGTTGACCGGGCCTTTAGGGGCAAAACGGTCAATTAGATCGGGAAGCTGCCGGGACGGACTTGGACTGTCCCGAAAGAAGACTCGAGATTTGGAAACATTATTTAGAATGTTCCCAAAGGTTGCCGGTTTGATACCTAGAGCCAGTGTGGTCAGAAAAGGTGACTGGCCCACCAGGGGCAAAACGATCATTTCGCATCGAGTTTGCCGGAACTGACTCGGAATGATCCAGAAAGGTAAAGGGAGGTTGAGAACACTATAAAAAGTAGTCTCAAGAGGTTACCGGTTTGATACCCAGAGCCGGTATGGTCGAAAGAGAAAACCGACCCACCAGAGACAAAACGGTCATTTTGTACCAGGTTGGCCGGAACTGACTCGGAATGATCCGAAAAGGTAGAGGAAGATTGAGAATACTATAAAAAGTATTCTTGGAAAATTACCGGTTTGATACCCAGAGCCGGTGTGGTTCCCGGGGCATTCGAATGCCTAGGGGCAAAATGGTCATCTTGACCTGAAAGTCTCGGAAAAGGTCCAAAGGGCAGTTTGGTCATTTTTCACCGAAGTGGGCTAAGAGACACTGGTGTTGACCTGGGTTTGGAGTGTTTTCGCCACTCTAACGGCGGCTGTCGTGACACAGGGGTTTGTTGGCAATTCCCTATATCGACCTATTTGTGAGTATTTCCGTTACTCTAACGATTTTGTGAGTAGTTTTGCTACTCGGACCATCTCGAGGAATAAACTGTCTCGAGAGAGGGATTGGAAAGGGGACTTATCATCTCCGAATAGACGTGCCTGAGTTGAAACCGTCTCGAGGAATAAACTATCTCGAGAATGGGATTGGAAAGGGGTCTTACCGTCTTCGAAAAGACGTGCCTGAATTGGAACCGTCTAGAGGAATAAACTGTCTCGAGAGAAGGATTGGAAAGGGGTCTTACCGTCTCTGAGAAGACGTACCTGGATTGGAACCGTCTCAAGGAATAAACTGTCTCGAGAGTGGGGTTGGAAAGGGGACTTATCGCCTCTGAGGAGACGTGCCTGGATTGGAACCGTCTTGAGAAATAAACTGTCTCGAGAGTGGGATTGGAAAGGAGACTTATCGCCTCCGAGGAGACGTGCGTGGATTAGAACCGCCTCGAGGAATAAACTATCTCGAGAGTGGGATTGGAAAGGAAAGGACAATGCCCCTAAGGGCATTTTGGTCATTTTGCCCCTATTTGGGCCTGACAGGCCCGCGAAACGATGGACAGACGGGATTTGGACTTAGAATGTTGGTTTCGATAGGAATATGCCCACAATGACTTGAAAACAAGTCTGGACGGAGTGTAGACTGCCGAGCGGTCAAAAATGGGGTGCTTACAAGAGTTTCTGGAGTTAGATTGCTGACATTTTTCACACAGGGAGAAGGCTCCATATTTACAGACAAAAAATGACCTAGCGCCAATTCCAGTGGCGCCAGGCCATTTTTTCGCTTGGCGCCACTACTAGTGGCGCCGACCACTTAGGAAATATTTTAGGGTGGCAAAAAACGTATCTTCAACCCTTGATACGCAAGGCAGAAGATTGGGTGTCTGTCCTAGTGACTACCATGCATTTTTTAGCCTAGCTCCACTAAGAGTGACTTTAGAAGGTCTGAGAATGTTCTGGAAGGGCAGAAATGGTACAGAAGGCCGGAAATGGGTAGAAACCCTTGAAATAGTGTCCCAAGAGTAACGGACTTGAAAAACAAGGTCGAAAATGTTGACCAGGCTATTAGGGGCAAAACAGTCAACTAGACCGTAAAGCAACCGGAATGATGTCGGAACAATCCATGAGCAGACTTGAGAGTTGAAAACATTATCCAAAGTGCTCCAAGGGAGTGTCAGTTGGTTACTCAGAGCCGGTGTGGTTGGAAAAGGCGACCGACCCACTAGGGGCAAAACGGTTATTTTGCACCAGGTTTACCGGAATTAACTCAGAATGATTCGGAAATGCAATGAAAGGTCAAGAATACTATTAGTAACATTCTCAAGAGATTACCGGTTTGATACCCAGAGCCGGTGTGGTTCCCAGAGGCACTCAAATGCCTAGGGGCAAAATGGTCATTTGGACTGAATGGTCCGGAATTGGTCCGGAACCGACTGAAAAGCATTTAAACATGCCAGATCATCTTTGGGACGATCTTGGAAGGGTGGACTTACCATTCTGAGGACTTAGGTACCTTATCAAAAAACGTGTCGAAAATGGCACAAGGGCAGTTTGGTCATTGTTTACTAGAGTGGGCTAGCAGGCACTAATGTTGACCCAGGTTTTGAATGCTTCCATCACTTTGATGGTCTGTGACGAGTGGGTTTCCAAAGGTATCTCGTCCTTTGCTAAATGTGTCACGACCAAAAGGCGAATTCGGTCCCCTGACATAGGGGGTTTGTTGGCAATTTCCAATATCAACCTATTTACGAGTGTTTCTGCCACTCTAACAGTTGCGATGTTTGCTAGTGTTTTTGCCACTCTGACAGTTCGCGTTCATTCCAGAGACTTCTTGATCTCGGGAAGCTACTAGGTGGACTTATCGTCTAAGGAATCAACTTTCTCAAAAGACGTGCCGAATAATGGACATTTCTTCGTTGGCGAGCTAGCAGGCACCAAAGATGGACTGTCTACCATCTCGGCGACTTGGGGTCTCGTCCCGGTCAACGAGTTTGAAGGGACTTACCATTCTGAAGAGTTTTCTCAAAAAACGTGCCAGATTGAATGGTCTTACCGCCTGAGGGATCAACTTTCTCGAAAGGTGAGTCGGATTTGATTTGAACTGGAATTGGGTTTTGACCTTGGAATTGAGATTGAAACGGGGACTTACCATCTTCAAGAAGATGTTCCCAACAAATTTGGACCGGACAGTACCTCAAGGGCATTTTGGTTATTTTGCCTCTACTTAGGCCTAGTGGGCCCACGAAGCAATTGATGGACTGGATTATATCTAGAAAACTGGTTTGAACTAAAGTATGTCCATATTGACTTGAATACAAGTCTGGACGGATCGAAAATTGTCGAGTGGGAAAAAATGGGATGCTTACACCAAGTCAAGAATCAAGGGAAAACTAGGTACGTCAGTCTGGACAGAACGAGTGGGTGATGGAGTCAAGCAACCGAACGGAAGATTTCGTAAAGGATCAATTTGAACAAGACGTTTGTGAATATCTTTATAGTGATCTGACATAAATATGCAATGCACACATTAGAGACTATCCGCGCCTCTATAATAGTCAATTCACAATTTGTCATTACTTCTCTCCAATCTCCGCATAAATATCAAATCTGTTGCCCACAAGAATTTTAATAACAACCCAACCGATCCTCCAATCTCTACGTGTAAAGCAAAACCACCAATAAGCAATTAGCACGTAGCTTAACAGCCTCTAATTCCGCCTCCTAACTAAAATAACCCTTGAAAAGGAAAAAAACAAATAAGATCCTAAAATTCTAACATAAAAAGGATGGATGAAGTTACCGAATTGGCCTTAGCAGACAATTCCTTCGTGGTTGTAGGTAGATGGTGAAGCAGTCTGTCGAATTTCGCGTTGAGTGAGGTTTGTGTCCTAGCACGCCTCTTGCGGTCACTTGTGCGAAAGTAAAGCTCCCCGATAACAGTGTCAAAACTTTGACTCAGCCTCCAAATATGCGCTCGAGATATCTCAAGTATAGGATGGCAGAGTAGTATAACTCAGAAGTATAAGATCAATCCATAGGGAGTAGGTTACATAGAACCACAAGAACTAAAACACTTCTTTCAATTGCTCATGAAAATCCTACGACTTGCTTCTAAAAAGAAAAGAAAATTCTAATGGTTTGGAAAGATGTATTTATCTAAACTAGTCTAGAATCAAGAGTAATTAACTTGGAAAATATTTAGTTTTTAACTATGAGGAAAAAGGTTCCGGGATCAGTTGATCCAATCAATTGAGTCTCTTGGAATTTCAAAAGAGATAATTTGATAACTTAAATCCTTTGACTACGTCGCGAGTCTCGGATTCGGAAGATTTAAGGCTAAAAACAAAGGTTCTTCCAAACTTCAACTTCTAGACTAAATCATGTTGTTTGAGTTAAGGACGAGTATCATCAATTCGCGCAGCGCATATACTGAATATAAGTTCACGTATAAATGTTACCGAACATTATCAAACGTCAAGGTTTTCAAAAGTTTTAGAACAAAGAAGAAGAAGAAGGAATAACTAGAAAATTTAACTTTAAAACCAATAGCATACCTTCTTCGTTCATCCAAGATATTCAATTGATCTTCACTTATGATCCCGAGATAAAAAGATTTAGCTACTCATCTGCATAGTATAAACACAATTGCATAAAAGTAAATTGAATATATTTAATGCAAACCTGAGAATCTGATTACAAGAATCACAAAGAACTATGAAAACTCCACTAGAAACAAGAATAATATATATATCTACTGCTGATGCTACTCCTAACACCATATGAAAACTGTTAACCCTAAAATCAACAACAACCCCATCTTTTATAGGCTTTCAAATATCTGCATATTCGTATAACCGTTCGAACGCCTGCGGTACTGGTCGAACGCACCCGACAACCGTTCGAACGGTGTGTTGAACGCACTTTGAATGAGAAATCTGCTCTCTGTATATTTCGAACGCACTTCGGACCTGAACTTGACTTGAACCCATTTGACGTAGCTTTCGAACGCAACTATACACTTTTCGAACGCCCTTTAGGACCGTTCGAACTCTCTTCGAACGACTAATCCAATTCAGCGCGAATTCATCCTTTTTAAGCTAGGATTCCTAAAAGCAAACATAAAACCAAATTAGTAACGAATTAGGATTAAAAATAAAATAGTTAAGCATATTATAAGGCTAACAACTAACTAATTAAGGCATATAGATTGCACTTTCAGAGTACAATCACACTCCTCAACTAACCTTTTGCTAGTCGCTAGTAAAACACTAAGACTAAAAACATATCTCCACTTTCGTGGGAGTCACAAGTGCATTTAGCATATGCATGAAGCCTTTAAACCCCTGAGTTACCCCTAGTGGACGAGTGGTGTCTCGTGAGGGCTTACAGTGATGAATACCCACAAACAACTATCCATGTAATATCAATATGATTCTGCAGATAAATGAAACATGTACTAACCTTATTCAAGTCAACTCTCAATTCACCAAAATCATGAATCATTACAAGGTAAAGGCATAAAGTATCAAAGAAATAGAATACATTGAAGTGTACTACCAATGGCTTATAACTCTAATGTCTCAAACTCATGCACTTATGTCCTTTATGCTTTGATCCAAATCTTACAAGACATACACTCAGCTATGAACATGAACACACACAGTCTCTCAACTGGAAGCTCATCATAAGAAAAAAAATATACAAGGCATGCAAAAGAGCAACTCCAAACATCAAAAACCGACAAATTATAAGTGTATCGACTTGATATAGCCTCATGAAAGAACATTTACGGTTTAAATAACAACTAGAGAATTGACATATGATGACTTATACTCGAAAGAATTAATAACTCATGTAATTCCAGATATGCTAAGGCCATGTGAAAGAAGAGCCAAGAATGGGGAGAGAAGAAGAGACAATAAAACTCAACATATGCATTGCGCACTACACATGATGATCAATCAACACCCACTTCCAAATTCCCAACTTCACAATAAAATTGAACTTTTCAACTTCCTTCACTTCTTTGTTGCTTTTTTTTCTGTTTACCTTCAATTTTCTTTTTTTTTTTTTTCCACTTTTCTTCTTTTTTCCATTTTTTCACTTCATACACACTTTCAAATTCACTACTATAAAAGCAATGCACTAACTTTAGAATTCAGCATTGACAAATTTTTTGAACTTCTGTGTACACAAGTATCAAGAAAAGTATATAAACATGACCAGCTCAAAGGAATGAAATGGTCTCAACCTAAAATCGGGAAAACATCAAGTCAAAACTTCAAAAGAGTATAAGATGTCAAGAACTCTAACTACTACTTAACACGCAAATCAAAGTCAAGCATAATGAAGCTATTGAACCAACGAAAAATCAATAAATTAACCTTGAGTAAATGTGTGTCACTCTGAAAGGAAGATACATATGCTATAAAGCTCACCCGATAAAAGATCTTCACCTTATAAGGACATGCATGCATAAGCGAGAAACATCAAAAGATCATATAACATACTAGTGCACAATAATATAAATTCTCTCTTATAACGGGTTTATGATAAAAACTTGCAATGCATCACAACACAAAGGTGAATCGATAACAACTCAAACTCAGTCCAACACATGACTCCAAATATCCTCAACATTGTAATCGCATTGACATGAATATAAATATGGTTCTCACCAAAAATCCTCTCCAACACATCCATCACGAATAAAAACTAATCAATGCAAATACGGATAAATGTACTAAAGATACAAACCATAATAACCAAACCTTAAGATACTCAAACATTTGCCAAAGAACTTAAATGTCTGAAAAGTAATCAACATACTACAGTACCTGAGACTGATCCATAAAACATGATAAGATTAAAAGTATAATAAACAGGGATAACAAAATATCAGGCACATAAGCAAAATAACATGAAATATATATCCACTAATGTGCAACTAAGTTTTAGATACATAAGATGATATGAACATGAAAAAAACAACACAATATCTAAACTCTACCCCTCATCATCCTCGTCATCCCCAACAGGCAGTGGTTGCATCCAATGATCCATACGACAGACTAAAACCATCATCTGATCAAGTGTACTCTGTTGAGCCCAGATACGGCCCTCTAACATAGTAACATGATCCGTATGTTGCTCCTATACGACTACTCTCTCAACCATGGCAGCCTCGATCCTCTCAAGCACAAGTCCATGCTGAATAAGGGCCTAACTCTGCTGCTCTAATAAAACACCATGGGCTGCCAAAGTCTAAAACTGCTGCTCAAGTCTCTCCAACAGAAGCTGAACACTCAAAACCTAACCCGGCAACTGCTGCTCAGGCGACTGCTTAAGCGAAGGAGGTAAATGTCCCTCTGAATGTCTCACACTTGATGCATCTATAATCGACAACTGCTGAGCTCAAAGAAATCCTGGGATAATACCAACCTTGGCCTCTTCTATCACATGAGTGAGAAGACAACCAAACGGGATGGCCCCCTATGCTCAAAGATACGTAAACTCAGTATACAACGCCATAAACATAAATCTCGACAGATCAATAGTCCTACTCGTACCTATGGCCTAAAGAAAAGATGCTCTCAACCGACTCACATCAGTATGACGTGTGATCGGAAGGAGTGAATGACACGAGAATAAAAACAAAGGCCGGTAACGAGGTGCAAACACCTTCATAGGCAACTGCCATCGACCTATCCACTGCGTCCCAGCAATGCAAGCCTCTACAGATATACTATCAAAATCTGGTGCTCCTCCATCGGGTACCTAAACTGTGCCTCAGTAAATCTAGGCAGCTGATATATATGAGCGAAAGTGCTCGGAGTAATTCTAATCTGATGCCCTCTAACCCATGACTCAATCACCTCCTGCCCCAGAGTGGTAATAGTCCTACTAATGTTCGTCATGAACTCGGTGATCAGCATGAACACACCAGACCCTTGAAAGCGAGCCAATGGGACCCACTGCCTAGTAATAAACTCCTCCTCCCATCGATAAATACCACCCTTAAAAGCATGAAGAGCAAACTGCCGCTCTCTAGGGTAACCTCTCACACTCCAAGTCTTAGTAAAGGCATCCAAGGCGGCCTCACTGATAAATCTCTCAACATCATATGTTGGGGGAAGAGGCAATGCCAAGCCCCGGCCTCTACTCCTACCAGCTCTACCGCCCTGGCCAGCTCGGCCAACCATGACAATACAAGATGCTGAACTATAACAATACTCTAAGAATGTAGAACAGTGCACAAAGAAAGCTCAAGAGTAATACCTAGGGCAGGAATAGATGATGAAGCACGAACGCGGACCTGTGCTCGAGCTCTGTCAGGGTCTCGCTATCTCAGAAACTCCGAAAACTCTCAAATTCTCACTTATCTCACGTTTAAAATGAGTTCAAACTCAACTTCGGATGCCCTATATATAGACACAGGAAGAGCGTTCAACGGTCGTTCGAACACAACTTCGAATGGTAGCATTCGAACTACCGCCTAACGCAATTTCGAACACTAAATGCTGACGTCATCCATTCGAACAAACCGTTCGAACGCCTACTTTACTGTTCAAACGATTAACCTAAAATTCCCAGAAAGAACAAAAAGAGGGAAAAATCGAAAAAAAAACTGACACAGAGTGAAAACACAGAGCTCTACCCCCCCCCCCCACCCAACTAAAAACAGGCCAAGTCCTCGAGGCCTTAAAACATGAATAGATAGAGGGAAAAAACCAAAAAACATGATCCAAAATAATATTACCAATATAATGTACCAAGATCAAAAGTTATATGTCCACAATACGATGGAAAAGGAATCACAAAACAACTAACTAGAGAAAAACGGAACCAGTACCCTACACACTAGAAATCTAAATAGAAAATATAGAGTCGAAGCTAAACAGCATCACGAGTCCTCAGCGCCTCAATCTCAGCTTTTAAGTTTTGAATCTGAGAGTGCAAGTCCTCGAGAGAACGAGATGGACCATCAGCTTCTGGTGGTTACTCAAAGGAAATGTCCAGCATTGAAATCGGATAGCCAGAATACTAAATAGTTTCTGTAGACAAAATAGGGACTCGAGGAGCTCTAAAAAAATCATCAATCAAGAGACCGAATGGGATAGGATCATAGGAGAAATGATATTCCACAATGGCCTTCAAAATAAGGTTCAAAAGATCAATAGCATGCCCCTTACCAGTAATAAACAACCACACACAATGGGAGCGGTGTACTGTAGTAACAGAGCGCATCTCAGGAATGATATTGGTGGCAACTATCAAGTTCAGCATTTGGTACTTACGCTTCAAAGATGCCACTGAGATGGTAGACTACTGCCAACGAACAGAGGTAATCTGAAGTTCTGTAAGGAGTTACTCACTGGTAGGTGGAGAATAGGGGAATAGAAGATAATCAAGATGTCAAGTGGATAGTAGGCGTAGAAGATGACAAACATCCTCTTTGGCAATGGTAATGGTGCATCCCCTCATAATAAAGGTCCAGACGAGCTCAGGATGAGAGGTATGAGACAAATACGCATAAAATTCCCAAACCATATCAATATTCACAGCCCCTTCTCTGCCAAGCATATGAACCCATCTCCTATGTATGAAGTCAGCTCGCAAAAAGTCGTCCACAAATTCGAATAAGTGGACACGACGCTCTACAAGGACTTCACGACTATTGAAATTTTCCATCCCTTTCTCGTGAATTGGTAAACTGCTCAACTTCTGTTCGACTCCGTTTATGACCCCTGTTGGATAGCATGGTTCCAAGAGATGCCATTAAACGCGCGCAAGGAATGCTAAGGAAACTGGTCAAGAAAAACCTAAGAAAACCAACCAACCCAAAACAAAGAAAAACAAAACTCAATAAAAGAAAGAGAAAATAAAAAAATTGAAAGAAATATGAAAAATACGAAAACAAAATTGTAGAAGTAGTGATAATAGTCTACAGAAAAATGTAAGGTTTACAACTCACTTTCTAGAAGGAGACTACGAATTAAAAAGAGGTGGATCCTTGAGATCCACACATTCTATCTCACCCATAAAATTCTCGAGATAGGGCTTTAAACGATGCCCATTGACTTTGAAAGTATTACCATTCTTGGGATTCTCAATTTCACTCACACCACGAGATGTGATACTCCGCACTACAAAAGGTCCAGACCAACAACTCTGAAGCTTACCCAGAAACAAATGTAACCAGGAATTGTAAAGGAGAACCTTTTGACCCACCTCGAATGATTTACGGACAATGTGTTGGTCATGCAGGGTTTTCATCTTTGCTTTAGAAAGTTTCGCATTCTCATACGCATCATTTCTAATCTTCTCGAGTTCATTAAATTGTAATTTCCTTAGTGTCCTCGCCTCATCTAAATTTTCATTGAAATGACGAATTGCCCAATAAGCCTTATGTTCTATTTCCATCGGAAGGTGGCACACCTTTCTGTACACAAGCCTATATGGGGACGACCCTAAGATGGTTTTATAAGCTGTCCTATAGGTCCATAAAGCATCTATTAACCTCAAGGACCAATCCTTTCGGTTAGGGTTCACAGTCTTTTCAAGGACTTGTTTAATCTCTCTATTTGCTAACTCAACTTGGCCTTGGGTTTGGGGGTGAGAGGGTATACCAACCTTATGTATCACCCCATACTTTCTCATTAAGAGACCTACGGGTCTATTGCAAAAGTGGGAGCCTCCATCACTAATTATGGCTCGTGGCATTCCAAACCTAGAAAAGATATATTCTTTTAAGAACTTGATCACAACAGAGTGATCATTGGTACGTGCCGGTATAGCTTCTACCCACTTAGACACGTAGTCTATGACCACTAAAATGTAAAGATACCCCCACGAACTAGGAAAGGGTCCCATGAAATAAATATGCCAACATTCAAAACCTCAAGAATAATGATAGGGGTAAGAGGCATCATGTGCCTCCTAGAAACACTCCCTAGGCATTGGCATCTATCACAGGATGTACAAAAGATATGAACGTCTTTAAACATGATAGGCCAATAGAAACCACTCTGCAAGATTTTTGTCGTGGTTTACATAAAGAAAAATGCCCACCACATACCTGTGAGTGACAGAACTCGATTATACTTTTCATATCCTCGTCGGGAACACACCAACGAATCACTTGATCAAGACAGTACTTAAATAAATATGGATCCTCCCAAGAAAAATACCTCACATGTCTAAAGAATTTCTTTCTATCGATATTAGACCATTACGAGGGAATCCTACCGGTAGCTAAGTAATTAGCTATATCGGCATACAAAGGTATCATAGAATGAGTGATTGCATTAATAGAAAAGAGTTGCTCATCCGGAAAGTATTCATTGATTGGGAGGGGGTCTTGGGCATCCCCATTAGTAAGGAACCGTGAGAGATAGTTGACAACTATGTTTTCGACCCTTTTCTTATCTCTAATATCTATCTGTAACTCTTGCAGCAAGAGAATCCACCGGATGAGTCACCGCTTTGCATCAGGTTTATTTAAGAAATACTTAAGTGCAGAATGATCAGTGTATATGATAACTAATGATTCGACTAAGTATGACCTGAACTTGTCTAATGTAAAAATCTGTGCGAGAAGCTCTTTCTCTATTATGGTATGATTCAGTTGGGCTTCATTGAGGGTTTTGCTAGCAGAGTATATCACGTAAGGTTTCTTGTCAACCCTTTGCCCTAAAACAGCCCCTACTGCGTAGTCACTCGCATCACACATTAACTCAAAAGGTAAAGACCAATCGGGTGACCTAATAATTGGTGCAGGGGTTAGAAGCCCTTTGAGCTTGTCAAAGGCTTCTTGGAATTGAGGTGTCCACACAAATGGCATATCTTGTGAAAGAAGGTGGCATAAAGGTCTCGAAATCGCACTATACCCTTCAATGAAATGCCAGTAAAATGCAATATGTCCAAGAAAAGACCTAATGTCTTTGACACTTTTAGGGGTAGAAAGATGTTGGATTAAATTGACCTTGGCTTAATCTACCTCTATCCCCTTGGTGGATACTATGTGTCCAAGAACTATACCTTGCGTCACCGTGAAGTGACACTTCTCCCAATTGAGCACTAAATTGCTCTCCTCGCATCTCTCCAAAACTCTCTCAAGGTGTTCTAAACAAGCCTCAAAAGTGTCCCCATAAACTGAGAAGTAATCAATAAACACTTCAAGGATCTTCTCCAGCATGTCGCTGAAAATAGACATCATGCACCTTTGAAAAGTGGCTGGCGCATTGCATAGGCCAAAGGGCATTCTCTTGAATGCATAGGTGTCAAAAGGGCATGTGAAGGTAGTCTTGTCCTGGTCCTCTAGTGCGACCTCTATTTGGTTATAGCCAGAATAACCATCTAGGAAACAGTAAAATGCTCGGCCTGCTACTCGTTCTAGGACTTGGTCCCAGTACGAAAGTGGGAAGTGATCCTTCCGAGTGGTTGTATTGAGTCTGCGGTAGTCTATGCACATTCTCCAACATATTTGAATCCTAGTAGGAACTAGTTCATTCAGTTCATTCTTCATTACCGTAACTCCTGACTTTTTAGGGATAACTTGGGTTGGACTAACCTATTTAGAATCAAATATGGGGTATATGATACCCGCATCGAGAAACTTTAGTACTCCTCCTCTAACTACCTCTTTCATGTTCGGGTTCAAGCATCATTGCATTTGACGCACATGTTTCGCTTCCTCCTCCATATATATACGATGAGTACACATGAGAGGACTAATTCTATGAAGGTCCATTATAGGCCAACCTAAAGCCTTTTTATGACTTTTAAGCACTCTTAACAATGATTCCTCTTAGACTTCAGATAGGCTAGAGGAAATGACAACTAAATAGGATTCACCCTCACTTAAGAAAAGTATTTTAAGGCAGAGGGTAAGGGCTTCCTCTCTAATATGGTTGGATTCTGTTTAGACGGGACTGGCTTCATGGCACTTGAGGTAAAGGGTTCAAACACGGGGGTCCAATGACCTATTTGGATACAAGGTTCAGTCCATTCCCCTACTCTATGTTGGTTCTTAAAACTTATACACTCAGATTGCAGTTGGTCATTAGACTCATTCCAAACTAGAGCCCTTTCAATAGAATCCTCCATAAACTCTCGATCCACATGCTCCTGGACAATAGACTTAATAAAGTCTACTTCCTCAATGTTCTCTACCTCCTCCCTTTGCTTACCCACTATAAATATGTTCATCTCTAGGGTCATATTATGAAAGGACAGCTTAAGTAACCCATTCCTACAATGAATAATAGCATTTGCAGATGCAAGAAAAGGTCGTCCTAGAATGACATGAATGTAACGCTTAGAGGACTCTGCCTTTACTGGTTGGGTATCTAACACAATGACATCAATGGGGTAGTAGACATTGTCCACTTGAATGAGAACATCTTCTATGATTCCCCTAGGGACCTTAACCGACCGATCAGCCAATTCTAGCATTACTCGGGTAGGGCTCAATTCTCCTAGACCTAGTTCTTTATAAACAGAGTATGGAAGAAGATTCACACTAGAACCTAAGTCAGGAAGGGCTCGATTAACTCTATAGCCTCTTATAATGCACGAAATAGTAGGACAACCGGGGCCCTTGTACTTCTTTGGCGTGGTTTTACATTGAAGGATGGCACTCTGGCTCTCATTCATCATCGCCGTCTCTTTTACATGTAACTTCCTTTTTACAATACACAAGTCCCTCAAGAACTTAGTATAGGAAGGTATCTGTTTGATGGCATCTAAGATTGGGATATTGACATGAACCTGTTTGAATATGTCGTAAATTTCATAATTCAGCGACTCTTTCTTAGGTTTAGTCAATCTATGTGGAAATGGGGCACGTTTCAAATCTTCAATGCCCACATCTTTAGATGCATCAATTGATTTTTTCTTTCTTCTCCTCAATTTTCTCACTTTCATTATTCCGTTCACTCTCTCTTCTCCCTTGATCATGTCCTAACCTTACAAACTCATCCTTTCGTCCTTAATTGTTTTCTTTAGGAGTTATGGTTTTATCTATTTGTTTTTCACTCATAAGGGTTGTGATGGTCTGAACCTGTTCATGTGTTGTGTCAATGTAATTTACAGGTTTAGGGTTTGGTTGGGGTTGGGCCGGAAATCGCCCTTGTGTCTGTTGAGTCATTAACATCTTGTGGATGTCTGACTATCATATTGGTCTCCCCTTGTGATTGTTCTAGATTCGTGACCCTATTCATGAGTGATCTTAGGTCATTGGTCACTTGATTGTCCTCATTATTCCTCTTATGAGGAGGGTGATATTGCGCTAGTTGAGATGCATATGGTTGTGGTGCCAATTGTGTGGGATAGGTCACTGTTTGACCTTGGAAGGGTTGCGGCGGTGCTTGAAAGGGTTGTAGGGGTTGTTGGAAAGGTTAAGGGTTTTGCAGGGCCTCTTGTTTTCACCCAAAGTTAGGGTGACTCCTCCAACCCGGGTTGCATGTATTGGAGTAGGGGTTATTTCCACTCCTTTAGTTTTGATACCCCCTTTAAAATTGGCCAACCGCATTTACTTGGTTGGGGAATGCTTCCCTTACTCCCGGTATAACTGGACATGATGCAGTGTCATGATCCCGTGTATCACAACTAAACATGGTGAGGGTGTCGCAGTTGATACAACAGTGGTGGCCTTAGACGTTTCCAAAGCCTCTAACTTGCGTGTGAGTGACGTGACGTGACTTTGGCTTGTAAATCTTCTACCTCCCCTAATTGGTGTTTTGCTCAGACATATATGGTGGGCTTATGTGTGGGATTTTGAGTTCCTGTACTAGCCTAATCTTTGGCTATGTTAGCATTTACCAAATCTCTAGTCAGTCCGACCAAATAGTCGAAGTAATTGTATGCCTCTGTGGGGTTTTTATCTGGATAGGTCCCTAAGCACATAGATTATACAAATATCTTCAGTTGAGGGGTCAATGAAGAATAGAACGTGTCAATAATGTGCCATTCAGGAAAAATCGTAATGTGGACATGAGAACAATAGGTCCTTGAATCTCTCCCAACATTGGAACAAAGTCTCGCCATTATTCGGTGCAAATTGAAAGATAGCACGTCGCAATGCCTCAGTACGATTTTTAGGGAAGAATGTTTTCAAGAACTTCCCTTGCAGTGTATGTCAAGAATTTATGGATATAGGCCTCAGTGAATTAAACCACCTCTTGGCTTTGTCCTTTAGAGTGAACATGAATTATCTTGAAAGATGGAGCATGCATCCTCAAAGTCTTTAATATGCGTGTATGGTTGCTCTGAGTCTACACCATGAAACTAGGGTAAGGCTTGTAACATTCCTGGTTTGAGATTTAGAGTGGCTTGGTGTGTAGGAAGTACTATGGCAGAGGTGGATATTTGCCTTTAAGGGTTCATGTAGTCTCCCATGGTAAGGTTTTAGACAACCTCGTCCCCTTGGTTACTCCCTCTCTCGAGGTTGTCATTATTGTCATCGTTTATGTTTGCCATTGGGATGGGTCCCAAGTCAACAATCAATGAAAAACTAGGTATGTTGGTCTGGATAGAACGAGTGGGTGATGAAGTCAAATATCCGAGCGGAATGATTTCGCAAATGATCAATTTGAACAAGACGTTTGTGAATATCTCTATAGTGATATGACATAAATATGCAATGCATACATTAGAGACTATCCGTGCCTCTATAACAATCAATTCACAATTTGTCCTTCCCTCCTATCTCCGCATAAATAACAAATTCATTGCCCCCAAGAAATTTAATAACAACCCAACCGATCCTCCAATCTCCACATGTAAAGCAAAACCACCAATAAGCAATTAGTATGTAGCCTAACCGCCTCTAATTCCGCCTCCTAACTAAAATATGCCTAGACCCCTAAAAAGAAAAAAGTACAAATAAGATCCTCAAATTCTAACACAAAAAGGATGGACGAAATTACCAAATTAGCCTTAACCGACGATTTCTTCGTGGTTGTAGGTAAATGGTGAAGCAGTCTACCGAATTTTGTGTTGACTAAGGTTCGTGTTCTAGCACACCTCTCACAATCACTTGTGCGAATGCAAAGCTCCCCAACAACGGCGCCAAAACTTTGACTCAGCCTCCAAATACGTGCTCGAGATATCCCAAGTGTCGGATGGCAAAGTAGTATAACTCGGAAGTACGAGATCGATCCACAGGGAGCAGGTTACACAAAACCACAAGAACTAAAATACTTCTTTCAATTACTCACAAAAATCCTACGACTTGCTTCTAAAAAGAAAAGAAAAATCTGATGGTTTGGAAAGATGTATTTATTTAAACTAGTCTGGAACCAAGAGTAATTAACATGAAAAATATGTAGTTTTGAACTATTAGGAAAAAGGTCTGGAGATCAGTCGATCCAATCAATTGAGTCTCTTGGAATTTCAAAGGAGATAATTTGATAACTCAAATCCTTTGACTACGTCGCAAGTCTCGGATTCAGAAGATTTAATGCTAAAAATAAAGGTTCTTCAAAACTTCAACTTCTAGACTAAATCGTGTTGTTTGAGTCAAGGATGAGTACCATCGATTCGTGCAACGCATTAACTGAATATAAGTTCACACATAAACATTACCGAACATAATCAAACTTCTAGGTTTTCGAAAGTTCTAGAACGAAGAAGAAGAAGAAGAAGGAGAAGAAGAAGAAGAAGAAGAAGAAGGAATAACTAGAAAATTTAACTTTAAAACCAATAACATACCTTCTTCGTTTATCCAAGATATTCAATTGATCTTCACTTTTGATCCCAAGATAAAAAGATTTAGCTACTCATCTCCATAGTATAAACACAATTGCATAAAAGTAAATTGAATATATTTAATGCAAACCTAAGAATCTGATTACAAGAATTGCAAAGAACTATGAAAACTCCTCTAGAAACAAAAATAATATATATATCTACTGCTGCTGCTACTCCTAACACCATATGAAAATGCTAACCTTAAAATCAACAATAACCCTATCTTTTATAGGCTTCCAAAAATCTGCATATTCGTATAATCGTTCGAACGCCCCTGGTACTGTTTGAATGCACTAGACAACAGTTCAAACGGTGCATCGAACGCACTTCGAATAGGAAATTTGCTCTCTGTATATTTCAAACACACTTCGGATCTGAACTTGACGTGAACTTGTTTGAGGTAGTGTTTGAACGCAACTCTACACCTTTTGAACACCCTTTAGGACCGTTCGAACTCTCTTCAAACGCCTAATCCAATTCAGCGCGAATTCATCCTTTTTAAGCTAGGATTCCTAAAAGCAAACATAAAACCAAGTTAGTAACAAATTAGGATTAAAAATAACATAGTTAAACATATTACAAGGCTAACAACTAACTAATTAAGGCATATAGATTGCACTTTTAGAGTACAATCAGGATCCCTAACCATAAAAGGGGTAGGGAAGCCTTAGGGTTGTGAGTTCTTGAAATCATTTTGAAAATGGCTTTTGAAAAATGTTAAGTGTCTAGCCATTTTTAGTTGAGACGAATTTAAGAGAACTTCTTGGAGGCATAGAGTGTGGAGATATTCGAAAAGGTTTTACAGTTGATTTTTGAAATGTTAAGAGAGTGGGATGTTTTTGAAAATATGTTATGAGAATGGTCTTTAAGTTAAAAGATTCTTTGAAAAAGGGTCTTCGAATTAGAACCTTGAAGCTTACTAACCTAGGTTAGGTTGACCTAAGTTAACTAACTCGGGTTAGGTTAACCTATGGTTGGCTAACTAGGGTTAAGGTGACCTATGGTTAACTAACTTAGGTTAGGTTAGCCTAGGGTTAAGGTGGACTAGGGTTAACGAACTAAGGTTAGGTTAACCTAGGGTTTAGGTGAACTAGGGTTAACTAACTAAGGTTAGGTTAACCTAGGGTTTGAATGACTTAGGGTTAACTAATTAAGATTAGGTTAACCTAAGATTTGGATGACCTAGGGTTAACTAACTAAGGTTAGGTTAATCTAGGGTTTGGTTGTCCTAGGGTCAAGTTAACCTAGGGTTGAAAGATGGTTTCAGACTAGGGTTTGAACTTAGTGATCTTGGAGAGATGGTTTTATGCATTTTTTAAAATGGTTTTGGAAAACAAATCATGTTATACAAAGGATTTTTGTAAACAACCCTTTTGAAAATCATTTCCATAAAAATTGACTCTAGTCAAGTATATAGTTTATATGGTTGATGTTTGAAAACCATTCCGAAAAAGGTTTCCTTAGGACCATTTTAACCTTTTATCTTGAAAATAGTAGGAACTTTGAAAATTAACGTAATAATGACAACTTTTGAAAAAAACATTTTAATGCAAAGATGAAGGGAATAAACTTTTGAAAACTATGTTTAAGAAGAAGGTTTTGAAAACCATTTTTAAAAGAGGGAACCATTCTAACAAGTTAGGGTTCCTATGGCCAATGTAAAGGGAGAACACTCAAGAGAGGGTTCCATGGAGCCATTCCAACCACTAAACTTGAGAAAATAGAAACCTTAGAAATCAAAGAGTTTGAAAATCATTTTCATACAAGAATAAAAAGAGAAGGGAACCATTTTAACAAGCTAGGGTTCTTATGGCCAATAATAAGGGAGATCATTCGAGAGAGGGTTCCATAGGACCATTCCAACCACTAAGCTTGAGAAAATGAAAGCCTTAGAAATCAAAGAGTTTGAAAACCATTTTTATGCAAGTTGAAATGCAAGGATGCAAAAATGTGAGTTAGGGGTTAATAGGGAGCTTCTTTAAGGCATGATTACTTAGGGTTTTATCCTAAAGTTCAAGGGACCAACTCTTAGAACCACTTTGAATAAGGAGCTTGAAAATGACATAGAAATGGGGATAGTGCAAGTTTTGGAAAGCATGGTTGTAAATATGATTGTAAACGTGAAAATAAAGCCAAGCACACAAAACATGAACAAGATAGTCATATGCAAAGGGGTCATGAATTCATACAAGGCTAGGGAGCCACACCACATAATCAAGGTACTTCAAGGCGATACCATCTTAAAGTAGGCTAGTGAGAGATCCCCCCACTTGGTGGCTCCCACTAGCTTTCCTCTAGGTATGAACTAGGAGCTCCCATGTTTCAAGCATGCAAAAAATGGGAGTAGAAGATGGGGATTAAAATAGAGAATAGCCTGAGTAGGCTAGGAGGGAGAAGAGAGGAGTGGGGATTGCAAAAATATAAAAGGAATAATACCTTTAACCTTCAAATACTTTCAAACCTCCATGGATGCCTTGACTTGAGCTTGAATAGCCTTGAAGAGGCCTAAAGGGGGCTAGAATGAGGTTTTCTATAGCATTGAAGGCTATATAGGTGAGGTGTATCGGCTAAAAAGAGGTGGAATATAACCTAAGTGCTTGGATGGTGAGATATATGGAGGTTTCGGATTTCTGGAGCTGTTTTTGTAGAGTTTCATTACAATTTTTTGATTCTGGAATAGGCAAAGGGGAAGGCCTGTATTTATAGGCAACTTTTTGGAGAGACCTAGAGCATGTAGTACATGCGCCTGGGCAAAATTTGCCCTAACACATGTGCTACATGAGTCGGTACTATTCCATTGGTAGAATGCCGCGTGACACCCATTGTACTGGCTAAATCTTAAGGACTAAGCGAAGTTTGATCGATATGATCAAATCTGGGCGCATGTAGCATACGCTCCGTCGCCAGGAGTGTTAGTTTAAAATTTACCTCGATAATTGTGCTAACCGAAAAGGTTTTTGGAAAATAGGTTGCATTCACAGTGTTCTCCTAGTGTTTTCCATGAACTTTTGAGTTTTTGAAAAGCTTAAAAAGTTTTCGATAGTGTGAGATATCATCTCGGGAAGTGTGCACAAAAACACATTTTTACGAAGCGTCTGTGATATGCTCCGGGGGGGTTCAAAAGTAGCTGTTTGTGTGCCAAATGATCGAGGCCTTTGGGAAGCGATCTCTCTGATCGGACCATAACGATGGAAAGTATACTGGAAATACTTTTGAGAATTCTCTGATTTATGCATTTCTCAAGTCGTTTGACGGTGCGTTATAATCAAGGAATCAGAGAAAAAAACAACCCTAACGAAGAGTATGTGAGACGCTCTAGGGGTTTCTGAAAGTGGTAGTTTTCGAGCCATGCGATCGAGGGTTTCGAAAAACGATCTATCGATCGAGCCATATCGATGGAAAAACCTATGGACGAGCTTTCAGGAATTCCCTAGTTTACACATTTCTCAAATCATTTGACGGTGCGTTATAACCAGAGAATCGAAAGAAAAGACAACCCTAGCAGAGCGTCTGTGAGACACTCCGGGGCACTTTCATTGAGTCGGGAGTTTTTGGAGTCGTGAGGTCCACCTTGGGTTAGATAGGGGTGTATGATGAGACCCTCCATTCAATACCCCGGACCAGTGTAGTTTCAGAGCGCGTTTAGGTCGCCAAGGGTAAAATAGTCATTTTGATCCGAATTGGTTGAAAAAGGTTGAAATGGGTTGGAGCGGTATGTTAAGCGTGTCGGACTGTCCGAGATGGTCTTGGCAGAGTTTTTCACTATTTGATAAGATTTGTATTGTGTTAGGGCGTGTAGGGACAAAATGATCATTTTGACCAGAGTTGACCAGAATGAGACCGGAATTGGACAGGATGAGGTATTGAGTACACCTAACTGTTTAGGATCACTTTGGAAAGGTGGACTTACCGTCTTGAGAGATTTTAAACTTTCTCAAGACGTGCCTGGAGGCCCAAAGGGCAAGTTTGGTTATTCGGTCTCTGTTGGGCTTAGCGGGCTCGAGAAGCGGTTGACTGATTGGATAGGGGTCTGAATGTTGATTTGGCCTTGAATGTCCCTACAGAGTTTTGAAAGGGAACTCGATCAAGCCAGAGATTGCCGAGCGAGCAAAAATAGGGTGTTTACAACAAGTCTAATATTTTTATCTTCTGGTGTTTGGACTACAACTCTGAGTACTTTACAATATGCTAATGAGTTTAATTCTAACTTAGTAGTTTCTTTTTATTTTGATCGATCATTTCAATATCAACATTTATCGACTGTCTGTGGTTCAGTCTCTTCATTACTTTTGGCAATTGCAAGAGCCATTTTAAATAAAAATATGTTGTCGACAATAATTTTATTTCTATTTTATCATTCTTATGTATTCACATTGTTCAATAAAATCTCATTATTTTCAAGTACCATTTTCTCTACAGGGGACATCTTTTTAAGAAATTCCTCGTCTAGGAATTCTTTACAGGACCTTTTTCTTCAAGAATTCTAGAATAATTTACTATCTCTTCTGGAAATTTCTTTTCAAGAATTCCTTCTTCATCAGGAAGTTTATATGATTGATATTACTATTCTAGCAGTTCATTTTCTTCTTCAGAAACACCAATTTACTTATTTTGTTGTGTTTTTCTAGTTCTGATAATTTTGACTTTTGCACCGATAGGCCTCCTACGCATGCTTTGAAATCATGTGCTACTCTATTAACAGATTCTGTTATAGGGACATCAATATGTGCTAGAGCATTAGCAGTTGGAATCACTATGACTTGATTACCTTTTTTGTGTCGGTGAATGCTTCAGGCAATTGGTTTGCAATTGTCTACAAATAGATAATTTGGTGAACTTTTTATTCAAATTGACTTGTCTGAGGACTAAAATGAGATAGTTTCACAATATTCTAACTGTTATCACCAAACTAATATTTACGTCTTATCTCCCTCGAATAGTGAAAAAAATGACTCATCAAAAGGACAATCCGTCAAAATATGTGAGCTACAACAAACAAAATATGAGCATAATATATATGTATGCATAAAATAATAAAATAATAAAATAATCCATACAGTAGATATATCAGTCATATGAATAATTGCTGGCAAAAAGAATTTTCTGCTTCTGTAGCAAATGTCTGAGCGTTTTTAATTATTTGACGGATTATTGTTGATCCCGAATGACTAAGGCGATCAATCAAAGTATAAAATTCTTTTAGAGTTAAAGTACTTCGGGTGAATCACTTCGGGTAATTTCACAATATAAAAATCTTTTGTGTCGAAAATACTTCTGGTGTATCACTTCAGGTGATCTTATAATTTTTTTTATAACATACTATAACCCAAAAGAAAAGTAGCAAGTTTTTCTTTTGTATGCTTCTGGCATAAAATAATTTTTATTACCTACATTTCTATATTATTTTTCTTATATGCTTTTGGCATGAAAATAATAAAATAATATAAAAATACATATAAAGCTGAGCAAATTTCTAATTCTAACCATGCGCATGGATTCAAAAAACTAAAAAAACCCTGAAAAGGGCTCAATTGAACTATTCCAATTTTTTGGACTAAAATGGAATTTTTAAAAACTTTAGGGTCAAACTGACACTACAAAATTTTTAAGAGCTATTATGTAATTACACAGACTCTAGGAGCCTTTTTATAATTATGTCATAATTTTAGGGCCAAATTGTAATTATAAAAACTTTTTTTGTCAACAACACTGTAACAATGATATTACTGTTGACATCAGCGTAACTGTAGCAATGATGTCACTGCTCACATCATCGTCACTGTAACGATGACGTCATTGCTAACATCACCAACATTATATTAGCTCTTCCAGAGTATAACTCTTCTAGAGTTTAAGTTTTTCAGAGCCTTTAATTATTTTTGTAATGTCAGATATTGTCTTAACATTAATTTCAGCTAATATTAAGTTTATAAAAAAAAAATTTAAGGATTGTGTGTATTTTAACATTGTCTGCTAAACATATACCTTCCCTATTCATCTTTGAAATTATTGAGTTAGAGGCATTGATACGATCCGTGCATTCATATACAAAATATATATAAAGTTTTATTGTCAAATGATTTTTCCCGTAAGAATCTATTTAATATTTAATCATTTTACTATAGGTACATTACAAATGAAAAATCTTCATAATTTTTGAAAGGTTTAATCAACAAACATTTTTTATTTTATTCTGCTCATATTATTCTATTTTTTGTGGTATTTACAACCTTCACGGTATTTTTATAATTTCGAGCACATCTGTGACTATGTCCATGACCATTAAATAAAATTACATTAACTTCAGAGTGCTTGTATTTCCCAACCATGGTGCTAAAAATTGCTTGTCTATGCCCAAATTGTGAAAATTTAAACACCAAAATGCAAGTGCGGTAAAGTAGCAATTAAAATAACTCGGTAAGAACAAGATCAATCCATAAGGAATGGAGTTCTAAATTGTGTGAAATGTCACAGTTGCGGATAACAGTTGCCAGAATTTATCCTAGGTAATGGGTTAGATACCGACTAATTCATGTTAGATACAGAAGTGTCACAGCAGCTTAAATTGGAACCTAAACTAACCAGTTTGAATTTTAACTCTTACTGACGAGAGTTGAACAAAAATTACAGAAATAATAACCAAAAAGAAAAATATTTGTTTTTTTTAGAGATTGATGGTTGTTAAATTAGACTGCAAAAAGAAACAGATTAAAAACAGTCTTGAATCTCATTGATCTGATCACGTGACTTGTTTGGGGTTGATCAATACAGGTTTACCATCTGTCAATCGTTCGACCCCCTTGACCCTCATAAATCAACAAATGAGAATATCCAATGATAACCAAATACTATAATATTGCATTAAAATTATGAACAATCATCATTGACTCATAAATACTAAGTAATACTTCGTCAGAGTATAAGTTTAACAAGCATAATTAAAGACACATGTTTTCAAAGGTTCTAACTAGAACTTATTAATATCTATAAGATAAAAGTTGTAGTGATAGAAGTCATCTTTTCAAACCTGAAAGAATGATGTCTATCCAATGGTCAGATCAGAAGTTATCATCAAAATACTCAAGTTTATTCCCAGCTGTCATAAATTATCGAAGATTCTCACTATCGATTTGCATATACCGGTTACTTTTTTCAAGGCATAAAATATTACAAACATAATTAAAAATCTAAGTTTTCAAAAAGATCTAGATAATTACCAAGAATATAAAAGTAATCCATTACAGATTAAGATTAAAAGTCTTAGGTCCCTACTAAATGTTTGGACATAAAAACATACCAAACAAAGGGCCCACATAAAATATACAAGTCTCTGAAAATGGATAAGTAAATCAGCATCTACTTTACTTTTACATTACCTTTAAATTAATTACACTACTCCTAATTTAAATTTGTTTACAAAATACAAAATCATTATGTGCATAATATATATATGCTTGTTCCCAAGCATGCAATACACCAAATGTGTGCAAAAACTCTAAGTTTTTGAATAAATTTGGAATGAAAAGTCAAACATTAATTGATAATCCTAATACCAT
Source organism: Euryodendron excelsum (assembly GCA_033060915.1). Classification (NCBI taxonomy): domain Eukaryota; kingdom Viridiplantae; phylum Streptophyta; class Magnoliopsida; order Ericales; family Pentaphylacaceae; genus Euryodendron; species Euryodendron excelsum. The sequence continues at coordinate 16,381,006 of CM065387.1, forward strand.
CACGTGATCTTCACAATTAGTTTCAAGAATAAAACTAGCTACTCATGATAATAAAAATACATAATTTGAAAGAAAATAAATTCATAAATAAAAAAATGTATTACAGTAGAATAACGGTAAAGAAAAAACTAAAAGCTGATTGAAAAATACTAACAAACTAACTGAAAATCTACACTTGAAAATGAAACAACTGAATGTAAAGCTCCCTGACTTTAAACTTCCTCTTCTATGGACTCTCTCTCTAACTCTCTTCTAAAACTCTCATCTTCCTTCCCATGGCTCTCTTATTTATAGGAGATGAAAAGAAATTTTTTTCTTTTTTTATTATTATTTTTATTTTTTTAAAATTATTTTTATGATTTTTTAATTACACCACTAACTTATATATGTTTATAATATTATACCACTAATTTATAAATATTTATAATATTATATACACTAATATATATATATATATAATATCCACTAATATATATAAACATAATATTATACCCACTAAGTTATATATATATTATACCCACTAAGTTATATATATAATATATATATAAATATAATATAACATAATACATTAAATTAACACCCGAATAAATGTCTGTGTATCTGCTAATTTCATTTTGCTCGGTTTTAGCTTCAAATCTGCACAAGACACAAAAACATAAAAAAAATACTAAGATTATATTAAAAATAATAAATAATATATAAATAAATACTAATAATAGCTTACAATTAAAGACTCTAATTATACTTGTTAGAGTACAATCACAAAGAATAATATAAAACTAGTCAAACGTACTGGCTAATCAGAGCTCCCAATTTTGTTTGTTGCACCACACTATATCAATACCATCCATTTATCCCGCAAGTTTAAGAAACATGCCAGCGCTTGCCAAGACCATACTTTTAGTGTGCACCTCATATCAAATAATAATTTTTCATCAATCAAAACTTATTATTTTATTGAGACATTAGAATATATTATTTCAAAATATTTTTCTAAAATAATGCTCACAATATTGCTACTGCAGAGCACATTTGAGGCATAAACGTGAAATATATTTTGGTTAACATATCTTCATTAGGAAGATGTCATCCACATAATTTTTACTGTGGGCTAATTTACATTGTACATATTGTATGTATTGCCACTTATAAAATATTGCAACTCTAGATGCATTAGATCATAACATTTCAACATCAAATGCATAAGCTTTTAAAAGATTACAGTCTTCTGGCACTTGTATCTTTTGTTTTTCATAAATTTAATAATAATATTATGCTAAATAAGCAGCGGCCATAATAACCATAATTAAATAATTAAAGCAATTAAAAAAGGCAATTTGCACCTAGCGTAAGAAGGCTGGTCAAAATAAATTAAAGCAGGCAATAAGCAACAAAATTTAAAGTAGGAGCAAGTGGTACAAACTTCTTTATAAAGCTTAAATTAAAACAAAAATTAAGGCAAAAAATAAAATAATTAAAATGAATAAGTTGCTTAATAAGAATTCTTCAGAAATACTTGATTCTTTTCTTTAATGTACATAACTCCTAGATGGATCTCAATATAAAATAAACTATAATTGGAAGTTTCGACAACATTGTAAACTGTTACTCCAAAAGCAACATCTACCTAACTCTTTAAGATTATGTAGTACGTGAAAGATTAGGTGGCATGTGAAAAGAAATTCGGGAAAGAAAGATGGAACAATACTATTCATATAATATTTTGTAATATTATCACTATACAATTACTATTCATCAATAGTATTTTTACCATTCATGAATAGTATTATCTATTATACTTTCTATTTATCAATAGTATATTACTATTTATACAATTAATGCATACTATTCACTAAATATTCACCCACATACCATAATATATTTTACATCTTTCTCACAAAATTTGTACCAAGACTTTAGATTGGAATATATTTTTCAAAAAAAGAAAAACCTTATGTGTGGGAGCAAGATATCTAAATATTAAAGAGAAATACAAAATAAGTATCTTATTGAAAAACACAGATATAGAATTTACCTCAGTTGGTTAGAATCTCATGCTAATAACGTGTTATAAAACTAAAAAAAAATATAAAGTAGATAAATATAACCTAACACATATAGAAATAACTCAATATAAGATATAGTATATAGTTTTTTATAACCCAACACAGATAGGAAGAGCTCAATATAGGATATAGTATATAGTTCTTTCTTTTAGAACTATTAAATATTTATCATATTAGTTCTTCTAGAACTATTAAGGGTTGATCTTTTAAATTACATAAGACGTTATTATATTAAAAGAGGAAATATAAATATAACTGTATCTCTTAATATTTATCCAAAGCCTCTGCTCTGGCTCTCTTTTCTTTTCTTCTCTCCTATTCTTTCTTTTCTCTCTTCTTCCTTGTGTTCTTTTCTCTCTTTCTCCAGCCCTATATATAGACAAAGAAAGCACACAATAATGGAAGAAAAAACATCAGTGCTTACGTTATAGCTTGCAAAAATCATCTATGAATAGTGTTATTACTATTTTCATAACACTTAAACCTTTTGTTGAAAGACTTTTTGCACTAGCTTTGGACTTTAATGTAGACTGCTTGGTCTCTGATTTTGTTGATGACATGTTTATTCTATACAAATAGAAAATTTTAATACTGAATACGTGATTAAATTAGAATCTTTCACTTTAAAATAAAACACTCAATGTAAATTTTAATGCGAAGAGAAAACTCTTCAAAAACAAAAATTGGAGGTTGACAATTCCTGAAGAAAATGCCTACAAATTTGATTTTTGCCCTTAAACGGTGAGTCACTAACTGCCATATAAACTTATGCATTCCCGAACTGTCACTAATTATAGCAACACAACGGTAGAGGAGGTGGTGCAACAGTGCAGCGGCAGAGAATGTGGCGGTGGAGCACCTGGCCGAAGATGGAGGATGATGGAGGACGCTGGCATGTTTGAGGGGTTAGAGAGAGAGAGAGAGAGAGAGAGAGAGATTATACCTAGGGTTTCCATCAAGGAAGAGGCGCAAAATGGAAAGAGCCCGCCAAAATCACAACGACAAAACGATGTCGTTTTACTTAAATCCATTTGCAACGGGCCAAGACAGTTTTGTAACTATCTGTCGCTACATTTATCTTTTGCGATGGCAACTGTCCCGTCGCAATTACCTAACGTAAAATACTAATTCATGCGACTACATACGTCCCCGTCACAAATACCAAGCTGCGACGAAGGTATTTCAGACGGCCGCTAGTCGCAAAAGACCTCTTTTGCAACGGCAAAGCCGCTGTTGCAAATACCTCTGTGGCAAAAGTCCAATTTTTTAGTAGTGTATTGACTGATGGACATTGGTCAGGCACGATGTTGTCCTATATCTCTCTTAATCCAACTTCACTATTACGTCAATTCATATTGACCAATGGACATTGCAAACGCCTACATTTTGGGAGTTTGATACTAGCAAATCTTGAGGTATCTTCTTTTTCTTGGTAAGGGAGCATGGAGACATCAACCGAAAAAAAAAATCCCAAAAAGAATGTCTCTTGTGCTTGTTAATATAAAGTGGGATGTACTAAATGATCTTATGTTTTGCTCTCATATAACTTCGTTTTTTACTAACCTAAAATCAATTGCTACTGGAAGAGGAGGGAGGGAGGGATGGAGGGAGATATTGCAGCCGGAACCAAAAAAAGAGATAATGTCATAGTTATCATAATCGGACCAGACAGAATGGTTTAACCAATTAAACTAGAAATCAGATCCTTAACCGGTACGATTCAATTAATTTATCTCAAATGCATATGAACCGATTTGAACTGAATAAACTGATCAATTTTTAGAAAATTGACCAATTCAACCAGTCGGTGCAACCGAAAAATCAGCCATCAACTTTGACTTTTCAAAATTTTAAGTTTACGTTAAAGTAAAGATTTAAACTTGTAATTAACATGAAAAATTTAACTACTTTACCACCAAACCATTACCTAATTGATGATTAATTTTACCATATTTAATATATATAGGCTATATAATAACTAAAATATATATAATATTGTAATACCGTTTGAACTAATGAACCGAGAACTGGTGCTTTGACCTTTCAATGTCCGGTTCTGTTTTAATAACTATGGATATTGTATAATGAGCTAAGATATTGCAGCCGCAACAATATCATCAAGGCACTAGATAGAGATACAAAGCAACAAACTTGTAGTTTCAGTGACAACTTAGCACTCGTTTGGTATAATTTTTTTGAAGCTTTTTTGGCATAACTTTTTTAGCTTATAAACCAAAACAAAGATTTTTTCAGCTTCTTTTTTTTATTTTAATTTTTATACTTATCCTAACTTATAAAAGCAAAAAAAAACTATAAAAAAAAAAAATCAGCCTTTTTACTTATAAGTGAAAAAAAAAAACCTAAATAAAAAAAACTAAATTTTAAGCACTACCAAACCGGCCCTCAGTTTAATTCTCATTCTTATAATGAGCTGATACCCTTGTATGACTTTGGGCATTCAAACACGACAATTGATCTGTATGATATTCATTTCAATAAACGCCTATAATGCCTCCCAAGGGACAAACTCGGGCATTCGACACTACAAATATGTAAACAGAACGACAGCATCCTCATCAATTGAGTACTAAGAAATGAAGCAGCAAAGCAAAAATTAAAGTTCTGGGTCTTCATATTTCTATCTTCAATCCAGACCCAAACCAAGGCCCGAAAGCCATATATTCAGAGCACCAGGACAATGCTGCAGAAATATCTTGGGACACTTTCATATGGTGCCATTGAAAACTTCTATTTTTCTACAAATATCTCCTTTAAATTTTTAACTTCACTCCACTTCAAAGTAAGACTTTCTATGCTTTCCTTTCACATATCTCAAGGTTCCGCTTGAAACCCGAATATTCGGTGAAAAAAGAAAAATATGAGGAAAAAGTAAAAAAAATAAAGAGTATTTTTATTTACTTTTCATTCACATTTTTCTTTTTTTTTGGTTTTTCTATCAAAAATTCTTATTCCAAACGATACGTAAAGTTTTGTGCAACTGGAGCTCCATCATATTCTTCCACACAACAGCATGAAACTCTGTACTTGAAGTGCTATCCTGAGCCCCTCACTCAAAAATCATGAACGTGAGGAGATAAAACTAGACGAAGAAATAGGTCCTGGCTGAACCATGTTCTGCATAAAAATATGGCTCACAAATGAATATATTTTATGTAAAATGTTTTACATAAAAAATATTTTACAAGTCGAATGTTTTACATGTAAAATGATTACATTAATAATCCTTTTTGGTGTTTGACCGCTAACTTGAAAAAAAATTTAGCCAAAATATTTCTAACAGATTTACACGTAGCGCCCCGTGCTTCCAACTTTTTGACACAAAATTCAAAGAAGCATTTCATTCTGGCTGCCATCCTCTCTGTCACCACTCTCTCATCCTCCAAAACCCTGATCAAAACCAAATGAAAACCAAAATCCTAATCAAAACCAAAAGCTTGATCACAACCTTCAACCACAGCCATGAAGAAAGAGCATGGTCGGGCCGGCAAACAGCATAGGATCAACTGGCCAAAACGATTTTGGGTTGAGATACGACTTGTGCCATCGGCATCTCCACGTCAACCAAGTCATCGTCGGCAACGACGGCATCAATGATGTCTTCGACTTGGGAGCGGCAGCGGCGGAAGCAATACAAGAAGTCATCAGTGTCGTCAATGAAGCCCGGCTAGGCTGCCGCCGGCATCTTGGACGGATCGGTGACTCTCTTTCTATATATATATATATAAGACACGTATACATCTATAACAGGTTATGAAGTGTTATTAAGGCAAATCGATAGTTTTGTTTTGTTCTGTGAATAGAGCTCGACTTTCAAGCTTCTTGCGTGTAAAATAATTTACCAAAATTGGATCGGTAAGTCATTTTCTCATGTGAAGTGTAAAATGTTTTACAATAAAAATATTTTACCTAACTTGTGCAAAATCAAACGCCAAAAAATAAGGAAAATATTTTATACAAAAATATTTTACTTGCAATCAAACGGAGCATATTAGATTAAGCTTTTTGATGAAGCAAACTCAATGAAGCTTCAATCAAACACTAACAAAAATCATAATAACTGCAGCAGCAAGTGTGAGAATGGGTTTTAGGCCCTTTTTATGCAAACAAGACTGAAGGTTAATTAGGTTTCCAACCTGGAATTAGGATCACCCATGAATAAGAACCTTATAGAAAATCATGGCCAAATTTTCCAAGATCTTCATGGCAGGAGAGAACAATATAATTAAAGAAAAAGAAAGCCTACCTTCAAACAAGGTCTTACATTCATAGCTATGGTACAAGAACAAGCAAAACTATGTGCAAGCGCTACACATCAAGCCCTGCTCACTGAATTTTCCTTCAAAAAGAATTTCAAAATCTAGAAAGAATAATTAAGTGGCTCATCATGGTAATTGTGAAGGCTGATGATCGACACCATGGAGAGAGTCAATGAATAGTATAGAAAATGGTCCTTATGTCAAGTCCTGACCTAGAAGGCAAAAAGACATACCCTTGGGTCTTAGTGCAACACTTCCTTCCTCAGCATCTTTCAATCTTTTTCATCATTCATTCTTCAAAATGTATGACATCTCTTTCCAAGAGATGATCCTTGCTCGTAGTAATACTTTGATCTAGGGTACCTCTTACCCTTTTCAATTTCACTTTGTGTTAAGAGTAGGTCTCAACAAGCAGTTGTAAGAAAATAAATCAATGGCCAACCGTACCCTTCAACTTTTAGTTTGCTAATCTAAATGGTGGTGTCAGGACCAGTCTGCTGTATTAGCAGCTCTAACAGAATGATGCCCTACCGTTGGGAAAGCTTGACCTCAAACATTTTATTTATTATTTTTTTTACAATTTAAACTTTTGCTTGATAGGTAAAGCAGATTTAATTGAAAAAAGTTCCAGGGGGGCACCGCCCAAGTCCAAAGCAAAATGAAAAGGACACAACTTCAGATCAAGCCTCCACAAAAAGGAACAAAAAAAAGCACAAAACTAATATGTGAACAGCCATCAACAAGTCCTTCCTCTGCCTCCCTCTACTCCAGTCCCTTTAAGCTAAGTTAGCTAACCATCACAACTTATGGGGTAAACCAAATTCTTCAGTTCTCGGTTGCTTTGTTCCTTCACTCTTCCTCATAGAAACTTCATCCTTCCTGGCATCATTCTCGAATCCCTTGCAAGGAATGCCAAGAAATATGCCGGGTCCATTAACCCTCTTCATAACCCATTTGGATACCTCTGTCCCTCCCTCCAATTTAGATGACAAACCAACTAGCTATAAATTATCCACCTATTATTCTGACCATTTCTTGCCAGCTTGAACCAGATTCCTTCCCCTCCCATTGCCTAAACCTTCTCCTTCACCCCCTCTTACTAGACCCTTCCCTTTCTTTTGAATCCCTGAGATTTACGGAGGACCACCATTAGAACCTTGCAACATTTAACCATTCCAAACAGCCGAGCCCTCAGTCGCTTCTTGTCTAATGGCCATCGACAGATAACAAGTATACAGTTAAAGAATAAATTTTCCTTCTTTAAAAGTTACAGTTAAACAATACTGAATCTATAATACAGTTCTATGAACATTCTCAAGGTAGTCCTTGCATGAAATATCAAAATGTATCTTATCAAAACTTCAATTTTTCTATAATTTAAACATTCAAGGTTGATTGCACTTAAATTTGTAACGTAAATGAATAGCACTTGTTAAATAGACCTCGTTTTCAAGAACAGTATACTCTTTTACATGTTTATACGGCACGAAAGCTCTTGAATTTGGCAGTTACACTGCATAAGTTTGACAAAAGTGATTCCACAACGCAAATAAAAACCAAGGAAAATTAGATCCCTAGAATTCAAATGAAAAGAACAAGACGATGACGGGGACAACAGGGGGCGGGCTCGTATAGACAACAAGGTCAACCAGCTCTATGTTTGACAATACAATCGTGATTACCCCTGCATCTATCTATTAGAAAATTGACAACGTAATAACATCGTAGTTGCTCGATCCACCCTAGTAAGCAATAATCTAATCCTGAAGGAGGGTCAAGCTCTTTTTCATCATCAGATAAGCTTCAAAATATATCTTCCTATTTAGCGAGTTCTAAATATTCTATCCCAAACATGTGATAGGCAAAGCTGAAATTTTAAAATACAACAGGTAAAGAGATTGTTGACTTTAAAAATATTATATATATATAAAAAAAAGACTGCACAAATTAAGTTTATTCAATTTCCATCCTTTCTCCACATTCCAATCTCTTCTCTCTAGTGTTACCTTGAGGCGACACCAAACTCTCCACAACTGTTGCCACTTGAAACTCCTGACCATCAGGAAGCAAAATCATCATGATCAATGACAAATGACTCATCTTTGGGATTATACGCAGCTAACTTCCTTCTATTAATCTACAACAGAACGCTTCCATTCTTCATACCTCATAATGGAAATAAGTAGTGGTTAACTCCTTGCAGAGGAGATAGATTGACCAATTTAGTCCAAGTTTTGTTCACACCATATCTGTCATTGTCCATATTTCCGCACTGGCACCTTCAGCCCGAGCAAACAAAGATCTATGATCTAAATCATCGGGTAGTGACACCTCCCCGAATTTCTCCTTCGCTAAATCAAATGAAATGACTAAATTATGCGAATTCGGAGAGGGAGCCAGAGCATCCCAAATAATTTCACGAATGGTCCCGGAAACGGATACACAATGTGAGAAGGAGATTCCTGAATCCTTTTCTAAGAATTGGTCTTCAATGAAAAGACAGTGACCATGGATTCATTCCGTTTATTACACCCAATTTCACTGCCACAGTAAATTCCTTTCACAACCTTATAATCATCATTCAATGGATCATACCCAAAACCAGTGTTGATGACTCCGGTTTTTGGGAACTGACCCGGGTTCGATAGAAAATTGTACTCTTTGATGGATTCAACAAGACGACATTGCCTCGGGTGGTTCACATTGAACTCTGTCGTTGATCGGCTGAGGTGGGTTTTGGCGAATTTGGGATCGGAGATCAGAGAGCGCCATGACTTGGAGACGCACTTGAATCGGAGGAGGAGCTTGACATGGAGACTTGACAGTATTCCAACTATGATTTCATCGGGGAGGTTCGCCATAGTTGTTCCTTTCACTTTCTCTACAAATTTGCCCTGATTTCTACTCGTTCTGTCTCCTTCCACTATACTAGCTCCACTGTCTCTCTCCCTCTCTCTCTCTCCTTCTCCCTCCCTCTTGCAGATTTTCACTGCTAGATTTGCCTAAACCAATGAACTCTAGCCCTAGAGTTCTATTACGAAACTAGGGTTACTTATTTACCAAATACATATCTACCAAGCCTAAGTTTTTGGAGGAGTTGTGTTTTAAAACAGGACTTAATGTATAAAGTTACGTGTTAAAAACATAATTTTAAAGTTGAAATTATATTTTAAAAACACAATTTAAGACCAAAAAAAAATACAATTTCGTATTTAAGTTTAAAATAATTTATAATTAAAAAATAAAAATTTAAAATAACTCTTATTTAGACATAAACTTTTAACCCTATCCCCAACAACAGAACACCCTTTGGAACTTGAGGAAAGGGAGGAGAAAAAGAATGGTTCTTTCACTGTTTGGTTAAAAGGAATAAAATTATTTTTTTTCTTTTTATTTTATTTTTTTCTTTCCATTTTGAATTTTAAACCAAAAAAAGTATTTTTCACTTACTTTATTTTCTTTATAAAACAAAATAAAGAAAGTAATTATTTTTCTTATAATTTCTTTCCCACTCCTTTCCTTTTCGTTGTTATGGTTTTTCCTTCACAAGTTTCAAAAAGGACTTTGATTAACCAACTTGGTTAGTTTAGGACTCTTGGTCTGTCTTTGGGCGGTCAAGAGTTTGATTATTACCAAATGTAAAATTTTACCATAATAAATTTATTCTTTATGAATATTCTAGTCTCAAAGTGGATGACTTGTCTTTAACTGGACCGGAGAGGAGATTAGTCAAGGAACACGCAAATTGACCCAAACATAATTGATCGCTGGACCCAAAAAAAAAAAAAACACTCAATTTGTTATGTTTTTGCTTGCTTTAGATGGTTACAAACAAATTAAACTTGTGTCTTTTTAAGAGAAGGTACACAAGAACTTCATTGCAAGCCGCAAATTATTAGGTACTTATGGAAAGAAAAATGCTATTCTCCGAGCTAATAAAATCTCATATAATGATGTGGGAAGGATATTTTTATAATTAAAATATATTATGATAAATACTTTGTTTTAAAGTGGAATGTTATTATTCAATCAAATAATATTGTACAGAAATTTTATATACAAAATATACATATCTGACTGCATTAGAATCTACGAAGGTGGTTTCACTGGTTTGCCATTTGACTGGTTTGCCATTTGATGGTTATAGATAGATTGTGTCATTCAATTAATAACGAAGTCGAGGAGGCTAAAATTTAAACCCTAATTGGGGTACTTGGTGTGCCTATTTTTGAGTTGTAAACTGGTAGGTTGGGTATGCCCATGGGATTATTGCAAGAAAGTTGACTAGCACTGAGTTGTCTACACGTGTAACCGCTTCTGAATTCAAAATAAAAACTCCTTCAAAAAAAACTCCAAACCATGACTGTTTCACGCGTATAACTTTGTTTTGAACTAACCCAAAATGAATGAACTGGTAAGGGAGCAAGAGGAGGCAAAGAAAGAAAGTGAGGATTGAGAATATGTCTCATTCAGTTTCGATCCAAAGTGATCTGCTTTTGGAGCTGAAACACGGTTACTGGGTACATTTGTTGCTTCACAAAAGAGAGAGAACCACCAAGAGGTCGGTTTAATGGCTACATACGAACTCGAATTTCTTGCTCACGCACAATACTTAGTTTCAAATCTTGATAGCTATTTGGTAGCGTTAAATATACTCTTTAGCATCCAGAACATGCGACGAGACCTAAACTTCTGTCCTAATGTCAGTGCAATGGAGTAGTGCAATAGAGTTTTCGCAGATAGTTGTGTAGTGCTAAGGTACAAATGTGTGAAGTAACCCATTTCTGTATCCAACTTTTGAAAAGAACAATATTGATATCATTATGGCACTAGACACATGCAGAGCAACATACTTGTAGTTTCAGTGACAACTCAGTTTAATTCATATAATGGGCTCAGACTATCGTCTATGACTTTGGGCATTCAAACACTCCATAGAATTGATTTGTACGTATGATATTCATTTCAATAAACTCCCATCTTACCAACACACCCCCCCCCCCCCCCCCCCCCCCCCCCCCCCCCCCCCCCAAAGGAGAAACTCGGGCATTCAACACCTCAAATACGTTAACAGAACTATAGCATCCTTTATCAATTAAGTATTAAAAAATGAATCATCAAAGCAAATATTGAAGTTCAAAAGTAAGACTTTCATATAGTGCAGAGCACCAGGAGGAGGATGCAGCAGAAATATCTTGCAACACTTTCATATGGTGCGATTGAAAACTTCTATTTTTCTACAAATATTTCCTTTAAAAATTTCACTCCAATTCAAAGTAAGACTGTCTATGCTTGCTTTTCATACATTTTCAGCTTCTGTGCAACTGGAGCCCCATCATATCCTTCCAAACGAGCATGAAACTCTGCACTTGAAGCACTATCCTGAGCCATCACTCAAAAAACCATGAACACGAGGAGATAAAACCAGACAAAGAAATAGGTCCTGGCTGAACCATGTTCTGCACAAAAATATGGTTCCCAAATGAATGTTAGATTAGGCATTTTGATGAAGCAAACTCAATCAAACTTCAATCAAACACTGCAACAAAAATCATAATAACTGCTGCAGCAAGCGTGATAATAGGTTTTAGGGCCTTTTTATGCAAAAAAGACTGATGGTTAATCACGTTTGAACTCATTTAGCCATTCCAACCTGGAATTAGGATCACCAATGAATAAGAACCTTATAGAAAATCATGGCCTAATTTTCCAAGATCTCCACGGCAGGAGAGAACAATATAATTAAAGAGAAAGAAAGCCTACCTTCAAACAAGGTCTTGCATTCATAGCACATGGTACAAGAACAAGCAAAACTATGTGCAAGCACTACACATCAAGCCATGCTCACTGAAATTTTTCTTCAAAAAGAATTTCAAAATCAAGCAAGAATAATTAAGTGGCTCATCATGGTAATTGGAAAGTCTGATACTCAATACTATGAAAAGACTCAATGGATAGTATTGAAAATGGTCCTTATGTCAAGTCCCGACCTAAGAGGCAAAAAGACATTCTCTTAATTCTTAGAGTGCAACACTTCCTTCCTCAACATCTTTCAATCTTTTTCATCATTCATTATTCAAAATGCATGTCATCTCTTTTCAAAAGATGATCCTTGTTGGTAGTAAATTAGTAATACTTTGATCTAGGGTACCTCTTACCCTTTTCAATTTCACCTTGTGTTAAGAGCAGGTCTCAACAAGCAGTTTGAAGAAAATAAATTAATGGCCAACAGTACCCTTCAACTTTTACTCTGCTAACCTAAATGGTGGTGTAAGGACCAGTTTGTTGAATTAACAGCTCTAACAGAATGATGGCCAACCATCAGGAAAGCTTGACCTCAAACATTTTATTTTTTATTTTTTGTTATAATTTAAACTTTTGCTTGATAGGTAAAGCAGATTTAATTGAAAACAGTCCCAAAGGGCACCACCCAAGTCCAAAGCAAAATGAAGCAACTTCAGATCAGGCCTCCACAAAAGAAAAAAAAAAAAAAAAGCACAAAACTAATATGTGAACAGCCATCAGCAAATCCTTCTCTGCCTCCCTCTACTCCAGCCCCTTTAAGCTAACCATCATAATCTACGGGGTTAACCAAATTCTTTAGTTCCTACCTGCTTGCTTTGTTCATTCACTCTTCCTCATAGAATCTTCATCGCTCCTTGGCCACTTTTTTTGCTTCAACTGCTGCTAATAGCTTTATGGCATCATTCTCGAATACCTTGCAAGGAATCCTGAGAAATATGCCGAGTCCATTGATTCTCTTCATAACCGATTCAGATACCTCTGTCCCTCCCTCCAATTTAGATGACAAACCAACTACCTACAAATTATCCACCTACTCTTCTGACCATTTCTTGCTAGGTTGAACCCAATTCCTTCCCCTCCCATTTCCTAAACCATCTCCTTCACCCCCGCTCACTAGACCCTTCCCTTCCTTTCGACTCCCTGAAATTGACGGAGGACCACCAGTAGAACCTTGCAAAACTTAACCATTCCAAACAACCCTCAGTCACTTCTCGTCTAATGGCCATGAACAAATAACAAGTATACAGTTAAAGAATACATTTTCTTTTATTTAAAAGTAACAGTTAAACAATATTGTAACATTTGATCATCATGCTATAGTATAGTTCTATGAACATTCCCAAGGTAGTAATTGCATGAAATATCAAAAAGTATCTAATTGAAACTTCAATTTTTCTATAATTTGAACAACCAAGGTTGATTGCACTTAATTGTAACATAAACAAATAGCACTTGTTAAATAGACCTCATTTTCAAGAACTGTTTATTCTTTTACATGTTTATATGACACAAAAATTATAGAATTTGCAGTGACACTGCACAAGTTTGACAAAGTGATTCCAAAAAATGAATAAGAACCAAGGAAAAATTCAATCCTCTATAATTCAAATGAGAGGAACAAGGACAATGATGGGACAACAGGGGGCTCATACAGACAACGAGGTCAGCGGCGGAGCTAGAAAGTCTAATAAGGGGGGGCAATATTTATTAACAACCAAAAAAAAAAAAAATTTAGCATAATGCTATACATTCAGAATTTTTGTATAAAAGTTGGTATACCAGTTTCAAAAATTATTTTCAGTAAATTTTTTTAATACACCCTAGTTTTGGCAACAAAAAAATTATTTTCTAGATTTTGGGGAATCGTTTTCATGCAGAGATGGAAGCGATGGTATTTTTGATAGTCCCATTTTTTGTTTATGAGAACACGAAAAAATGAAAAGTCCCTTTATTTCTAAAAACAAGAAAAAAACACTATAAACAAACAGGGTATTCTAGTTTCTTTTTATTTACCATCAACAATAGGCCACTTGACTTTCATATATTAGTATATAAGCCTATATAAAAGGATTTTTAAAGCAAATTAATATTTTAAGGTGGCATTCATAAATTTTTCGAGGGGGCAAATTGACAAATATCCCAAAATTATAGGCCAAAGAAAATTTTTTGAAAATGTAGAGGGCACTTGCAAATTTTCAGGGGGGGCAAATTGAAAAAGGTTCTCAAAATTAGACATGAAAATGAAATTTCTGAAAAGTTGAGGAGGGAAGTGCCCCTTCTAAACCTCACATGGCTCCACCCCTAGATTGCAACCAGCTCTATGTTTGGCGATGCAATCGTGATTACCCCTGCATCTATCTGTAAGAACATTAACAAATCGTAGTTGCATGATCCAGCCTACATACAGTAAGCAATAATCTAATCCTGATGGAGGGCCGAGCTCACTTTCATCACCAGAAACACTTCAAAATACATCTCCCTATTTAGTGAGTTCTAAATATTCTGTCACAAACATGTGATAGGCAAAGCTGAAATTTTAAGATACAAGACATAAAGAGATTATCGAGGTGAAAAAAAAAAAAGACTGCATAAATTAAGTTGATTTGATTTACCTCTTATTCCAAGTAGTGTCCATCCTTTCTCCACATTCCAATCTCTTCTTTCTAGTCACTAGTGTTACCTTGAGGCGACACCAAACTCTCCACGACTGTTGCCACTTGAAACTCCTCACCGTCAGGAAGCTCAATCATCATGATCAATGACTCGTCTTTGGGATTATATGTGGCTAGCTTCGTTCTATTAATCTGTAACAGAATGCTCCCATCCGTAATACCACATAATGAAAACAAGTAATTGTTAATTCCTTGCAAAGGAGAGAGATAGACTAATTTAGTCCAAGTTTCCTTCACACCGTACTCTCTCATTGTCCATATTTTCACACTGGCACCTTCATTATAGTTTCGAGTCACACAAAAGCACCCTTCTAAGACACCCAGAGTAAACAAAGAACTATGATCTAAATCATCGGGTAGTGACACCTCCCCGAATTTCTCCTTTGCTAAATCAAACGAAATGACTAAATTATGAGAATTCGGAGAGGGAGCCAGAGCTTCCCAATGTAGAGCTCCATTTACTAATGGTCCTGGAAACGGATAAACAATGTGAGAACGAGATTCCTGAATCCTTTTCCAAGAATTGGTCTTCAATGAAAAGACAGTGACCATGGATTCATTGCCTTTATTACAACTAATTTCACTGCTACAGTAAATGCCTTTCACAACCTTGAAATCATCATCGAATGAATCATACCCAAAACCTATGTAGATGACTCCAGTTGTCGGGAACTGACCTGGGTGTGATAGATAATTGTATTCTCTCGTTGATGGATTCAACAAGACGAAATTGTCCAGGTCCAACAGCATACATACCAACCCATTACAGGAGCCAACGGTGAAAGCTCCACGAGGCGGCAACGGGAAGTAGTCGAGCTTGGTAGCTGCATCATCGAGATCGTCGTGCTGAGATGATATCTGGTCAGCAATGTATAGAGATTTGGAGTTGATGAAGAGTCTCGGGTGGTTGAGATTGGACTCCCTGGTTGATCGGTAGAGGTGGGTTTCGGCGAATTTGGGATCGGAGATCAACGAGCGCCATGACTTGGAGACGCACTTGAATCGAAGGAGGAGCTTGACGGGGAGTCTTGACAGTATGTCGATTATGATTTCGTCGGGGAGGTTCGCCACAGTCGTTCCTTTATCTCTCCCTAGAAATTTGCTTGTCGTTCTTTCTCTCTCTAAAAGTATCGCTTTCTCCCTCCCTATACAAGCTCCATTTTCTCTCTCTACAGAGTTGAAATTCCTGAGCCCGCTTGGAACTCGAGGAAACTCAGGAAAGTAACAGCATGTTTGTAAGAGCATCTCGAACCAAAAGTTTCAAATCGACCTTCATTTTGACATTTTTTTTAAATTTAAAGTTTATAGGTTTTATTTTTTTCACATTATTACTCTAACTCACTCAATCTTTATTTCATTATTCATTCTTTAAATTACTATTTTTTTATATAAAAAAAGTCAAAAATTACATATTGTGCTATTTTATTCAAAATATAATTATTTATTATCATATTTTAATTTAAATTATAATTATTTATCAAATATTTAATTAAAATTAAATTATTTAATTTTTTTAAACTAAATGATCTACCTATGAAATTACAAATTAAATTACATTAAAAAATTTAAAAAAACAAAAACCCACATTGCAAACTAATGAAATATATTTAACAAAAATTAAAATACAATAAGGAACTAATTAAAACACATAAAATGAGCATTTATGGAAAGATATATGCTCGTTTCATGTGACGCATTTCCAAGTATTAGTGAATGATAGAGAAATGTCAATTTAATATAATTCTTTTGTTATTATTCTAGTCAAAATTATTTTATGTTTTCAATAGATGTTAAAATTTTAAATGTTATTGGAAGGTGGTAGAAATAGATTGATTAATTCTTAAATATTTCAAAAAAAAAAACAAAGTGAAAAGGTGGAGTAGTAAGATAAAAAAATAATTCATTGATTCCATGGATTAAAATAATTTTAGTATAAATAAATAATCAATAAAATAAAAATAATTTTTTTAATTTCATATATAAATAATAATTTCAAGATAAATAAAAGTAAGTAAAATATGAATAATTTATTTATTCCACATATAAAAAAATCTCAAAGTAAATAAATATTTAACAAATTAAAAAAAATTAATGAATTAATTCAAAGTTTAAATTTAATATTTATTAAAATATTATTTAAATAATTAATAATGCATTATTTAGACTTAAAATAATGATTAGTACAAGGGTCTCACATAATTATTGCTTTAGCCCCACATGAATAGTGAAATAAAGGGGCCTTCAAATATTTTGGAGAACCTTCAAATTTGAAGGCCCCATATGAAGGCCACCTTCATTTCTTCAAATTTTTGAAGAAATGAAAGTGGGTTGGAGGGCAAAATTTGCAACTCACCTTCAAATTTAAAGATTTGAAGGTGGGTTGGAGATGCTCTAACTTGCAGAGGGAAAAGGAGATAAAAAGAAAAAGAAATATGAGAGTAATAATAAAGGTGTTTTGACAATAATGAAAACACTGTTCATAAATAATTTTTATAATTATAACGTAAGTATTGATATTTTTTTATTATTGTACATTTTTTTGTCTATAAATAGAGTTGGAGAAAAAGAAGAGAAAAAGAAAAAGAAAAAAAAAAAAAGAGAAAAAAAAAAAAAGAGAAAGAAGAGAGAAGAGAGAAGAAAGCAAATAGTGTAAGTAAAATATTTAAATTTAAATTATATTTTATATTTTGTCCTATGATACAAATAAAGTTTTAGGTGATCAAAAAAATCTATCTGTAATAGTTTTAGAAAAATTATTTAACTATTATTTGACAATTCTGGAAGAACTAATTTTATTATATATCGTGTTTGGTTATTCTGCTTACTTTATATTTTTTTAGTTTTATAACACGTTATTAGCACGCAGTTCTAAGTACTCGTAAAAAATATAACTATATTATTCTTTACATCAGTAAGGTACTTCATTATATGTGAAGGTACTTTATTTTATTAATATTTTAATTAATTTATCTTTGTTTTGGTTGTATAATTTATATTTTCATTAATAGTTGATGAATAATATGAACAATGATTGAACTATTGATATTAATAGTCGTTTATTTTAAAATTTTGTTGCTTTTTTTTTGTCAAATTTTGAATTTTTGGCCTATGATATTTATAGATTTGAAATTTTTATTTCAATAACTTTCTATAGACATGTGTCTTGACTATATTTTCATGTTTATTGACTATATTTTGATCTCTAGATTGAAAGTTATAATTCAGGCAAAAAACAACGATTTATATATATATATATCGGATGAATTGTATAGTAATAAATACTATGCATCAATAGTATTTTTACTATTTATAATTTATAATTATAAATATTATTCATAAATAATGATTTTATTATGTTTGCATAATAATTATATAATAAATAATATTAAATAAATAGTATATTGCGTAATATGTTTCACATTTTTGTCGGTTATCTTTTTATGGGCTTGTTGTCTTTTAACATAATATCCACCTAGCATTAATATATTTGATAGAGGTCTTACATGATCATTAACATATGATTGTCAAATTTTGTTATATGCATTACTTTAAAAATACAATTAAATAGAAGAAATCAAGCATTCTTGTAAAATACTTATTAAGGCATACACAATGTTTATTTAATTATTGTTACTTTATAAGGTGGGCTTGTCGCCTGCTGCTACTTTATTTATGTTGTTGTTATTATTTAATTATACTTATTATGACTACTACCTATTTTGGTTTATCTTTGTATATTCTTGTGTCATCATTGAATGCCCCAACAGTAGCAGTAGCAATATCAAGAGTGTTAATTTAGAAAAAAATATTCTGAATTGATCTCATGTCTTCTTGTTGCGAACAAAGAAATCATCAATCTCGATCTACTAGTTCTGCTATATTCTCTGAAGTGAATGCAATTTCATTTAGTGAACGTGATCGCGAACATGGCCGTGATCGTGGTAGTGAAAATTTTCGTGAGAATTATCATGTGAGATTTGAAAATACAACACCATAACTCCGAAAAAAGAAAAGATTTATAAAATAAATCTCTTAAGAATTATAAAGATGTTTCATTGGTCACGTACCTGTACTATGGTTAAATATTATAGATTTTTATTACAGAAATAATTTTTACAAATTTGATTATTAAATGGATGATGCATAACTCCATACGTTATGTTTACAATTTCTATCATTATTTAGTTACTAATATTGAAACTTCATATATATTTTAAATATAAAGGCAAAGATCGTACCAACGTGTTGATTAAAATGGATGGTGAAGGCACTTGTTTGGTAAACAGTAGAACAACACACAAAATTTTTCAAGAGAAAAAATATTTTTCACACTTAACATTACTTAAAGTTAATGTCAATACAATTTCTGATACAACAAAATTAATTAAAAACTTTTGAAGGGCCAATATAATATTGCCAAGAAGAATAAAGTTATGTATTAATGATACATTATATTCTACTCAAGCTATAAGAAATCTGATTAGTTTTAAAGATATACGTCATAATGGATATCATATTAAGACGACGAATAAAGATAATGTGGAATAGCTCTACATTATTATTTATTTTTTAGGAAAGAAATATATATCACAGAAACTTGCTGCATTGTCTTTTAGATTATATTATATTTCTATAAAAGTTAAGGAATCACCTGTAGTGATGCACCAGAAATGCTTTGACTCAAAGAATTTTATATTATGACATGATTGTTTGGGTCATCCAAGATCAACAACGATGCATTGAATTATTGAAAACTCACATGGACATTCACTAAAAAAATCAAAAGATTCTTTTGTCAAATGATTATACATCTACTGTCTGTGCACAAGTAAAATTAATTGTCAAACCATCCCCTTCAAGGATACTTTTTGAGTCATCATCATTTTTACAAAAAATTCAAGAGGATATCTGTAGGCCAATACATCCTTTATGTAGACGATTTTGTTATTTTATGATTTTGATAGATGCATTCACAAGGTAATATTGCTTTTACTAGACTTCTTACTCAAATTATTGGATTATAGGCACAATTTCCAGATTATTCGATCAAGTCAATACGACTAAATAATGCTGGGGAATTAACATCCCAAGCATTTGATGATTATTGCATGTTAATAGGAATTGATGTTAAATACTCAATTGCTCACACACATACACAAAATGGTCTTGCCAAATCTTTTAAAAAATGATTTCAGTTTATTACTCGACCTTTACTTATAAAAACAAAATTACCTATCTCTACTTTGAGGCATGCCATATTGCATGCTACATCATTAGTTTGAGTCTGACCAATTGCTTATCATCAGTACTCAACCTTATAACTAAATATTTCTCACTTACGAGTTTTTGGTTGTACTATATATGTTTCAATTTCACCCCCACAACGTAATAAAATGGGTCCCCAGCGTCAACTTGAAATTTATGTTAGTTTGATTCTCCATATATTATTAGATATTTAGAACCCTTAATAGGTGATGTCCCCAAGTATGTTTTGTGGATTATCATTTTGATGTGTCAATTTTTTCACCACTAGGGAGAGAAACGACACAATTAGAAAAGTAACGAGAGATCAATTGGAATATTTCAATAATGTCTCATATTGATCCTCGAACAAGTCAATGTGAATCCGAAATTCACAAAATTATTCATTTACAGATAACTGCAAATCAATTGCTTGATGCGTTCACTGATACAAAGAAAATGACAAAATTACATATACCGGCTGCTAATGAGATCTCAATAAGTTATATGAATACAAGACCAAATGAATCTAAAACATGCCTAAAGAGTGGGAGGCTTGTTGGTGCAAAAGGCATTGTTCCCAGAAAAAAGAAGACACTAGAAAAAATGCATAAGCAAGTTGGTGCTCCTGAAAAGAACACAATATTTAAACTTCCTGAAGAAGAATTCCCAAAAGAGAAACATGCTGAATAGATATCTCTTGTAAGTGATATGGTACCTAAAAATAATAAAATCTCAATAAGTTATATGAATACAAGAGAAAGTTGGAATAGAAATAAGATGGTTGTTGACAACGTATTTTCATTTAAAGTAACTTTTGGTATTATCAGTAGTAATGAAGAGACTGAACCACAAACAGTCGATGAATGTCGACGTAGAATTGGTTGGCCAAAATTGAAAGAAGTTATTGAGACAGAATTACACTCATTAGCATAACGTAAAGTTTTTGGACCTGTAGTGAAGATATGAAACTAATTGGATATAAATGGATATTCGTAAGAAAGAAAAATGAGAAAAATGAAATAGTACGATATAAAGCTTGACTCGTAGCATAAGATTTCTCGCAGAGACCTGATATTGACTATGATGAGACTAATGCTCCTGTAATGAATGCAATTATATTCAGATTCTTGATTAGTTTATCAGTCTCAAAAGGACAAGATATACTTTTAATGGATGTTGTGACCGCCTTTTTATATGGGGAATTGGATAATAATCTATATATGAGAATTTCTGAAGGATTTAAGATGCCTAAAGAAAATATCAAAATCACAAAATTTGTGTTCTATCAAGTTTTAAAGATCTTTATACGGGTTAAAGCAATCCGGTCACATGTGGTACAATCATCTAAGTGAATATCCCTTGAAAGAAGAATATGTGAACAATACAATTTGTCCATGTGTTTTCATTAAAAAATCGAAATTCAGATTTGTTGTAATTGCAGTCTATGTTGATAATTTGAATCTGATCAAAACTCTTGAAGATATTATTAAAGCTGTTAATTATTTAAAGACGGAGTTTGAAATGAATGATCTTGGGAGAACGAAGTTTTGTCTTGGATTACAGATTGAGCACTTATCAAATAGAATTCTTGTCCATTAATCGGCATATGCTGAAAAGGTTTTGAAGCAGTTTTATATGGACAAAACTTATACATTAAGTTCTCTGATGGTTGTCTGTTCACTAAATATGTAGAAAGATTATTTCCGTTTTCGAGAAGATAGTGAAGAATTTCTTAGTCCTGAAGTACCATATCTTACTGCAATTGGTGTTCTTATGTATCTTTCAAATTGTAAAAGACCTGATATATCATTCTTTGTCAATTTATTGGCAAGATATAGTTCTGCACCAACACAAAGACATTGGAAAAGAAGTAAGCATATATTGCGTTATCTACAAACGACAACTGATAAGGGCTTCTTCTATTCAAATGTGTCACAACTTGAATTAATTAGCTACGCAAACGCGGGCTACCTTTTTGATTCACGTAAAGCTTGGTCTTAAACTAGATATGTATTTGCTTATGTTAATACTGCTATATCCTAGCGATCTGTGAAGTAGACATTAATTGCAATTTCTTCAAATCATTCTGAAATAATTACAATTCATGAAGCAAGTCAAAAGTGCATCTGACTAAGATCTATGATTCAACATATTCAAGAAAGTTGCGGATTATCTACAATCAAAGATATCTCGACGATATTATATGAAGATAATACCGCTTGTATTACAAATATTAAGGGAGGTTAAATTAAAGGTGACGGAATAAAACATATTTCTCCAAAGTTCTTTTATGCACATGAACTCCAGAAAAACGATAATATTGATATCTAGCAGATACGTTTAACTGATAACTTGACAGACTTATTTACTAAAGCACTCCTAACTGCAATATTTGAGAAATTGGTACACAACATTGGCATGCGTCATCTCAAAATCCTTTCATACTGAACAAACGAGGCTATCAATTTCATACCAGATGTATGAATGAAGGGGAGTCGCATACTGTACTTTTTTCTTTCGCCAACAATTTTTTTCCAATAGAATTTTTTTTGGTAAGGTTTTAATGAGGTAGTTTTAATGCACCAATACCTTACTATGTTGCATAAGAATATTGCACTCTTTTTTTCTTTACTAAGGTTTTTTTTTCACTAGGTTTTTCTTAGCAAGGTTTTAATGAGGCATATTTTTTTTCAAAGTCATCCAAAGAAAGTGTTATGAAAACAATGAAAATACTATTCATGGATAATTTTTGTAACTATAGCGTAAGCACTGACACTTTTTCTTTCATTATTGTGTGTTTTCTTTGTCTATAAATAAAGCTAGAGAAAAAGAGGCAAAAAAGAATAAGAAAAGAGAGAGAAAGAAGAAGAGAGAAAGAATAGAGAAGAGGGAAGAAAGAAAAGTGTGTCGGTAAAATATTTAAGTTCAAATTATATTTTATAGTTTGTCCTATGATAGAAATAAAGTCTTGGGTGATCAAGAAGATCTATCTTAATAGTTCTAGAACAATTATTTAATTATTATTTAACAGTTTTAGAAGAACTAATTTTATTATATACTGTGTTTGGTTATTTTGCTTGCTTTATATTCCTTTACTTTTATAACAAAAGGGAAACAAATCTTATCTTTTCAAATTTTCTTTTGTTTTTGTTTTTGCATTTATTATTTATCCTCTTTCCCTCAAAAACCAAATAGGATAAAACAGGAGAAGCAATAAAGATTGTTATTTTTTCTCCTCTCCCTTCTTTTAGAAAGGATTCGTTTCTGTGTTTGGTTTGTGGTTTAAGAGGCGTCTCTTTTCTTTTTCTTGTTTGATTCTACTTAAAAATGAAAATAAAGAAAAAAGAGAGGAAAAATTTTAAATCACTTTCTTTTTCTTTCTCTCTTTTCTTTTCTTTTCTTTTCTTTACAAAATCAAATAAAGAAGAAAAAATATATTTTTTCTTTATTTTCTATTTCCCTTTCCTTCCCTTGCCAAGTTCCAAACAAGCTCTTACGCACTATTGTAATACTCTATGATGATTGTTGGGGAGAAAACTGGAATTATTTGTTGGAGCCTCAACATTACATATTGAAAGAAAGAAAACAAATGGAACTCAGATGTTACGAATATGTTTCTATATTTACATATTGATTATATATATCTATAATATATTTATTTGTTTATAATAATTATTATTATTATTACCGTAGCCACCATATATATGGGGATATATAAGTGCTATGCATATTTCTCTTAGTTGAAACAGAAAAATAATTTTATTTTCGTAATCTTACTTGTAATAGTTAAAAAATAAAAATAAAGCCAAGATTTTTTGTTGAGTGTTTACACCAAAAACAATTGCTTCAAAAGAAAATTCCTTCTTGCTACAAGTTCGATCTTACATGGATAAATTCATGTAATATATTGAGCTTTCTGAAGAAAAAAAGCGTTTTACCCATAAAATTGTAATTTTAGGAAACACAAAGTGTAATATGTCACCATAAATTCACTTTAGAAGGTCTCGAACGGATATTTTGTTGAAAAATCATGAGCCATAATGATGGATACTTTTATGACTTTATATAAAAGTTTTTATTACTCATAAATAATATACAGAATATGTAAGAGCAACATTATCACAAATTAATATATGCGGAGGGTTGGTTCTGGATTCTTGGCAGGACGGAACTGCCCTTGTAGTGGGGAATGCAACCCCTCAATAAATATCTATCTATTGGCACTCCACGATTTAAAATCCTTCTTCAAGCTCTAATATAATAAAATTTGTTAAAATTTTTATATTGTGGTTTGTTTTCTCCATAGTTTTTGTCAAGAAATAATTAAATTGTCCTTTTTCCCTTCATATTTTGCTAATGTTGAATATAAGTTGGTTTTACTTTTATCAAAAAAATTAATCTTCTGCCGAATATATTTCTAGTGCTTGAATTTAAAAAACAATGTGTTCAAAAATTTTAAATATAATAATTATATCAATAAGTGAAAAATATTGTATCTTATTTTGGCTTTCCCCAAAAAAAATTTTGGTTCCACCCCTGGCTCTTGGTCTTCTTTTGGGAGGTCAAGAGTTCAACTCTTGCCAAGTTCAAGATGGCAAGAGTTGATTGCAAGAGAATGTCCTAGTCCCACTATGGATAGTATGTCGTTAATTGGACAAGAGAGGAGATCAGTCAAGATGCATATAAGCTGATCCAAAAACTCCTAAGTGTTGAAGAAAAGAAAAAAAGAATATGCAGAGGGATTGTTATCAAAATCATCATCATTGTTGTCACTATTATTATCCTATTGTAGGGAAATTATTGGTATTTGAAATTTAATGGGGTAGTTTTGTAGAAAAATGTCTTACAGGTCTTTTTAATGGAGTTTAATTTTGATACAGTGACTGTGGAAATTGTTTTTACATAAAAAGGTACCAAAATGTAACACGTGTTTATAAGTATTACTTTTTCATTTTGTACTTAAACACTAAAAGATACGTATCATATACACTAATCAATACATCAAAACTCACCTTCGTATAGGTATTGAATTGGTTTGTCTAAATCCCATCTGACAGTTTTGTTCTCTTTATAATCCTTGGTGATGGACAAGTTGCTCCGGTCTTATATTAATTTTCATTTAAATTTAATCTAGTGATTTTGCTTGCACTGCTGCTATTTTACTTGTAAAAAATTCTTTGGTGTCAATATTAGTATAACATAGAGAAAGTTTCGATACGAACAAAAGGACCATATGGAAAGTTCTCCTTTAGTTTTTTAAACGTGTGAAGTTAGTAGAAATTATTCGTTGCTCTTGAAACACTGCGTTACTTCTTCTCATTTTCTCACAATGAAGTGGCTCTCCCACCTGTTAGGTGGGTTTGTGGCTGTATTTAAAACTCACCTAACAGGAAGACCTACTATATTGTATGAGGAGGAGAAGTGACGCAGTGTTCTTGAAGAACCGAATGATTTTTTAGATGACGTATAATAGATGAACTTGCAAACACAACTAGTTTGCTTAGCCATTATATCCTATGACTAGGAAAAAAAATTATTGCCAAGGTAACATCTTGTTCTTTTCGTGTTACTTTTGTGATATTTTTACCTTCGATGTAATAGATAGGTTCCTACTTCCTATAATAAAAATTAAATTTGAGTTGTAGAAGTTTGGAGCTATTGTACTTTTGAAATTTATCGCAAAGTAATAAAATTTGAACTATTAAGTGATTTCTTTCTTTTGTTTTCTAGTTTTTGATCAAGAGAACTTCACACGCTCTTAAGACTTTAAAGTTGTTCACCATCCAATGCCCCCCGTATTAAATAGGTTAAAACCAGAAGGTCCTCTCTCTCTCTCTCTCTTTCTCAATGCGACCTTCATACCACATAATGGAAATAAGTAGTTGTGAGTTCCTTGCAAAGGGGATAGTTTGACTAACTTAGTCCAAATTTCCTTCACACCATTCTCTCTCATTGTCCATATTTCAACACTGGCACCTTCATTATAATTTCGAGTCAAACTGAGGCCACCTTCCAAGACAGCCAGAGTAAACAAAGAACTATGTTCTAAATCATCAGGTAATGGCACCTCCCCAAATTTCTCCTTGGCTAAATCAAATGAAATGAGTAGATTATGCACTACTAAAAAAAGGACATTTTGCTTCAGAAGTTTTTGCCACGGCTCATTTGCCGAGACAAAAAACGTCATTTGAGACAGTAAGACGGCTGTGGCAAAAATCCAAGGCAAATAGTTTTTCGCTACGGCAATTTGTGATGGGGAGAAGAATGGTGGCATAAAGTAGTTTTTGCCTCGAGTAATTGCTAAGGCAAGTTTACCGATGCAAAAAAAATTAAATTAGCGACGGAATTGGCCATGGCAAAGTGTATCGTGGTAAAAAAATTTAATCAAAATAACATCGTTTTGATTTTGGTGGGCCTTTGAATTTTCTCCTTCTTCTTCTATCACAAACCCTAGCCGTTTTCCCATTTCCCCCTTCTTCTTTTCTCTCACTCTCTCTCTCTGACCAACCAGCCTGCAAGTAGGAGGTCCGCCGCACCACCACTACACTACACACATTTCTTCTACATTGTGCCACCGCCTAGCAACTGTCGCTAACTCCTCCTCTGCTGCCCAGCTCTTCCTCCGTTGCCCTGCAACTGCCGCCAGCTCTTCCTCCACTGCCCTGCTCTAGCTTTTCCTCCACTACCCTGCAATTGCCGCACCACCACACTTGGCACGTAGCATCTTACGTGTTTCATTAATTTATGTGCAGTTTTCTGGCATAGATAGAGTTTTGTACTACACCCCTCAAATTCTTGAGCAGGTGGGAGTTGAAGTTATACTTATGGAACTCGGCCTTGGTACAGAGTCCACGTCTTTCCTTATTAGTGCATTTACAACCTTCTTGATGCTTCCTTGTATTGGTGTTGCAATAAGGCTCATGGACATCTCTGACAGAAGGTAACTTATTTTTCCTATTGTTTGCTCTATTTTATCACTTCACATTTTGCAGCTTTTACTGCTCATAGCTAGGCTAATTGTTGGTTTGAAATCCCATGATAACTGCACTTTTGGCATTTCCATTAGACTATGTCAGCTCACTTGTATATGGGTTGTACACCACCACCTGCATATGTTATCATGCTTACATTAGGATTTAGTATTTAAGCATGCAACCTTGTCGCATGGTCTAGGCATTAGTGTTGAGTGGGAACCAACCATGACTTAAGGTGTCCTGTTTTCATGCTATCTTCTTAAAATTATCCCTTAATTGAAATTATGGATGCAACGATAATTTCAAGCCACCTATTTCTTCTACTTTATTCAAATCCTTCACTCCTTGCTCCCAAGTCCCAAACTCCAATTGGCTATAGGGGTTTTAAGATGCTTGATATACATTATGCAAACGCAAGTTAATTTGGGTAAATTCACAGGAGATCACGTATGTATAAAAGGAAGATTAAAAAAAATTTTAAAAAGTTTTATGGCTCATTAATAGAGATCATGTTTAGAGAATCGGCTACAAAATGTAGTAGGTCAAATAGATGAACATTAAGAATAATATCTAAATAATTTAATAATTTCAACTGTCTCTGTTATTCTTACAGCATCAAAAAGACCAGTTAAAGTTTTAGTGATTAAATCAATAGATCATCTTTATGTTTTTAAGCATGTTGTTACAAAAAGGAACGACATGAAACTTGACACGTAGCACGGTTTAGATGAGGATGACGTATGGGGAAAATTGGCATGGTCGCCAGAGTCCCGGTTTAGGAATTATAACATTTTTTCTAATATTAAGACTGTAAGTTTTAAAGTTCAAGTTTCGTCGTTTTGGGGCCCAAAATCCACGAATGGTCTAGGAACAGTGTGAAACTTGGCACGTAGCATGATTTAGATAAGGATTACGTGTGGGGACAAATGGCACAGTCGTCGATGTCCCCGTTTAGGAATTATAGCATTTTTTCTAATATGAGGATACTTTAAGTTTTAAAGTTTAAGTTTTGGCATTTTAGAGCCCAAAATCCACGAACGGTCTAGCAATGGCTTGAAACTTGGCACGTAGTATGGTTTAGGTGAGGATGACATGTGGGGATAAATGGCATGGTCGTCAGTGTCCTCGTTTGGGAATTAAAGCATTTTTTCTAAAATGAGGACACTTTAAGTTTTAAAGTTCAAGTTTCAGCGTTTTGGATCTCAAAATCCACGAACGGTCTAGCAACGGCTTGAAAATTGGCACGTAGCATGGTTTAGGCGAGAATGATGTGTGGGGACAAACGACACGGTCTCCCATGTCCTTGTTTGGGAATTATAGCATTTTTTTTAATATTAGAACACTTTAAGTTTTAAAGATCAGGTTTCAGTGTCTTGCGGCCCAAAATCCACGACAGGTTTAGCAACGGCGTGAAACTTGGCATGTAGCACGGTTTAGGTGAGGATGACGTGTGGGGACAAACAACACGGTCGCCGGAGTCCCGGTTTAGGAATTATGGCATTTTTTCTAATATTAGGACACTTAAGTTTTAAAGTTCAAGTTTCAGCGTTTTGGAGCCCAAAATCCACAAACGGTTTAGGAATGGCTTGAAACTTGGAACGTAGCACGGTTTAGGCGAGGATGAAGTGTGGGGACAAACAACACGGTCGCCGATGTCCCCGTTTAGGAATTATAACATTTTTTCTAATATTAGGACACTTTAAGTTTTAAAATTTAAGTTTCGGCATTTTGAAGCCTAAAATCCATGAAGAATCTAGGAATGGCTTAAAACTTGGAACGTAGCACAGTTTAGGCGAGGATGATGTATGGGAATAAACAGCACTGTCGCTTGTGTCCCCATTTGGAAATTATAAAAATTTTTCTAAAATGAAGACACTTTAAGTTTTAAAGGTCACGTTTCGTCATTTTGGGGCCCAAAATTCACAAACAGTCTAAGAACGACATGAAACTTGGCACATAGTACAGTTTAGGTGAGGATGACGTGTGGGGACAAATGGCACTGTCGCCGGTGTCCCTGTTTGGGAATTATATTATTTTTTCTAATATTAGGACACTTTAAGTTTTAAAGTTCAAGTTTCAGCATTTTTGGGCCCAAAATCCACGAACGGTCTAGGAACGGTGTGAAACTTGACACGTAGTACGGTTTAAGCGAGAATGACGTGTGGAGACAAACGGCATGGTCGCCGGTGTCGCCGTTTAGGAACTATAGCTTTTTTCTAATATTAGGACACTTTAAGTTCTAACGTTCAAGTTTCGGCATCTTGGGGCCCAAAATGCATGAACGGTCTAGGAACGGCATGAAACTTGGTACGTAGCATGGTTTAGCTGAGCATGACGTGTGGGGCAAACGGCACGGACGTTGGAGTCCCGGTTTAGGAATTGTAGCATTTTTTCTAATATGAGAACACTTTAAGTTTTAAAGTTCAAGTTTCGTCGTTTTGGGGCCTAAAATTTACGAACGGTCTAGGAATTGCGTGAAACTTGGCACGTAGCATAGTTTAGGTGAGGATAACATGTGGGGACAAACGGCATGGTCGCCGGAGTCCCGATTTAGAAATTATAGCATTTTTTCTAATTTTAACACACTTTAAGTTTTAAAGTTCAAGTTTGGGCATCTTGGGGCCCAAAATTCATGAAAGGAAGGTCTAAGAACGGCGTGAAACATGACAAGTAACTCGTTTAGGTGAGGATGACGTTTTGGGACAAACGGCACGGTCACCGGAGTTCGGGTTTAGGAATTATAGCATTTTTTCTAATATTAGGACACTTTAAGTTTAAAGTTCAAGTTTCGGCGTTTTGGGGTCCAAAATTCACGAACTGGCTAGGAACAATGTGAAACTTGGCACATAGCACGGTTTAGGTGAGGATGAAGTGTGGGGACAAATAGCACGGTCGCCGGAGTCCCGGTTAAGGAACTATAGCATTTTTTCTATTATTAGGACACTTCAAGTTTAAAGTTCAAGTTTTGGCGTTTTGCAGCCCAAAATCCACAAACGGTCTAAAAACGACATGAAACTTGGCACGTAGCATGGTTTAGGCGATGATGACTTGTAGGGATAAACGGCACAGTTGCCAAAGTCCCGATTTAGGAATTATAGCATTTTTTCTAATATTAGGACATTTTTAAGTTTTAAAGTTCAAGTTTTGTCATTTTGGAGTCCAAAATCCACGAATGGTTTAGGAATGACATGAAACTTGGCACATAGCACGGTTTAGGAGAGGATAATGTGTGGGGATAAACGGCATGGTCACCGGAGTCCCGGTTTAGGAATTATAGCATTTTTTCTAATATTAGGACACTTTAAGTTTTAAAGTTCAAGTTTCGGCGTTTTGGGGCCCAAAAACCATGAACGGTCTAGGAGCATTGTGAAACTTGGCACGTAGCACGGTTTAGGCGAGAATGACGTGTGGGGACAAACAGCACAGTCGCCGGAGTCCCAGTTTAGAAATTATAACATTTTTTCTAATATTAGGACACTTTAAGTTTTAAAATTCAAGTTTCAGTATTTTTGGGCCCAAAATCCATGAATGGTCTAAGAACAGTGTGAAACTTGGCATGTAGTATGGTTTAGATGAGGTTGATGTGTGGGGACAAATGGCATGGTTGCCGGAGTTTCGGTTCTGAAATTATAGCATTTTTTTAAATATTAATATTATAACACTTTAAATTTTAAAAAGTTTAATTTATTTGAAAGAACTTATTCATAAATTATACTTATGATTGTAGGATGGTGTAAAAGTTAGTTTGTTTAGTGTTGGGCTTCCAGAACTCGAGGTGGCAGAGGAAATTCTTATTAGTATGGATCCATTGGCTGAAGTGAATGGAGAATTATTGGAACCAAATTTCTACAAAGTTTTTGTTCAAATTGCAAGAAGACCTAATGCTTTTTTAGAATAACCACGTCAAGGTATTAGAACTATGGGAGAATCAGTTAGCCGACACGTTGCATGTAAATTTGTTAATGTAAATTTCAGCTTTCTTTTATATATTTTTAATTTTATTGATGACATGCATATATATATATATTAACTGTAGCTATCATATTGATACTTGTTTAATTTTTATTTTTTTAAGTTATTGAGAAAGTGTAGATATTTCATCGAGTGGGGCATTGAAGTATTGGATGTTGGGATACTCTTGGACTTTGGCATTCATATATTAGTTACAAAAACTTTATTGTATACATTTGATCGCACTTTAATCACTTTTTTATATAAATATTATATTTTGGATGATTTGTATTAAATTTTTTGGATTTGTGTTGTGAATTTATGATGAATGGATTTTTTTATTAATTTTTTTAGTTTAATTGCTCTATATAAACATGAATTATAGGAAATTAAAAATTTTAATTTTTAATATATTTGATTAAAATTAAATTATAGCATTTGCGACGGCATGAAACCTTTTTCCATGGCAAAAACCGAAGTAGAGCTCTAAAACTAGCTACAAATTTGTGACAACAATTATATTGGTCACTAAAAATAGGTATTTGCGATGACAGATTAATATTAGCCACAACAAAAACTGTGGCTAATAGTCTAGGCTTTCGTGAAATGCTTTTGCCATGGCAAAAAATTGAAGCAAAGCTCTAAAACTAGTTACAATTTTGTGGCAACAATTATATTGGTCACTAAAAACAGGTACTTGCGATGACACGATTGATATTAGCCACGGTTTCTAATAGTCCAGGCTTTCGTGAAATGTTTTTGTGATGACAGTTTATCGTGGCAAATAGAATTATTTGTGACGGCGTGGTAACAAACTAGAGCCGTCGCAAATAAATTATTGCTGCCTCAACCTTTTTGCGACGGCATCTTTGCCATGGCAAATACTGTCTGCCATAGTAAGGGCCATCGCAAAAATTTTTTGCGACTCTGCGTATTGTCACACCCTTCTAGCCGTCACAAAGTCGTGGCAAAAGGTCGTTTGCCACGGCAACCGGTAGTTTGCGATGGTAATCTGTCGTGGCAAAAAAATTCATTTTTAGTAGTGATGGGAGTTTGGGGAAGGAGCCAGAGCTTCCTAATGTAGAGCTCCATTCACTAATGGTCCCAGAAACAAATAAACAATGTGAGAAGGAGATTCCTGAAGAGCCAAATCAACCATAGATTTGGAGTTGATGAAGAGCCTCAGGTGGTTGAGATTGGACTTTATGGTTGATCGTAGAGGTGACAGAGCCAAGATTCTAGGTGAGAGGGGCAATCCAGGTTGGGAGGGCTAGAAAATTTTCAATCACACTGAAAAAAAATAACACTAGAAGTAATATATCTATATAATAAAACATAACATTTTTTAAAAATATATCTCTCATATTTGTATCGAATGGATGTAGTGTTGACCTAAGGTTGGTACGCATGTTGATTTTGATAATAACTAAACCTTATGTTATTTTACTAATGCATTTACTTAGTATGCAGATTAATAAAATTTATAATTTAGACTTAAAATTCAACTTTAAGTCTAATACATGTCAAAGTGAATGCATAGCAAGCTCAGGATCAAGCAATGAACTCTAAAAGCTATGCAATGAACCAAACAGAGCATTGAGGTCTATTTCTATTTCAGACAAATATTTTGCATTCGAAGAGATTGAAGGTGTTCAAATAAAGTTTTCATCAAGTATGCATAGATTCAATGAAGTTAACTTGCACTAAAAAAGATTGAAGACTTCATTAGAGTGTGCAAAGATCAGTTGAAGATGATTCGATTGTGAAGAGATTGAAAAAGCTCAAAAGAAGACTTTATCAAGTGTGCAAAAGGTCAATTCAAGAAAATGTGATTAGAAGTTGCTTGAGAAGAAGATTCATCTTGATTGCCTGATCTCTACATGGAATCCAAGTGAAGAATTCTTCTGAGATATAAAGAATTAATGAAGACAATATGTATGAAGAGATTTCATCAAGCTTACAAAAGTCTCATTGAGGTGATTCTAAAAAAGAAAGAAGATTTGCTAACAAAGAGAAGAAATTGGCAATGAAGCATTTTGAAGCTCTACGCAATAGAAAAAGCTTGGCATTGAAAGAGAAAGCTCTATAATGAGAGAAGAAGCTTTGCAATAAAGAAGAAGAGATCAGCATTGATAAGATAAAGCCCTGACAGTTTGAAAGTCAAGAAAAGATGAATATCAAATGGTTGATTCAATCCAAATTGAATAGAAGATAACTTTGTTAAGTTAAAGACTTTGATTGATCATCATACCCTAAAGAGAAGACTCCTTGAAGATCTTATACTATTGCTGAAGATGAATTTGATCACTGGAAGACAGACTGAAGATTTCTAGGCAATGAGTCGACTCATGAAAAATGAAAAGCCGACTCATGAAAAATGAAAACAGAAGCAAAAACTTGAAGACCAAATGATCAATAAGTCGACCCTTGAATATAAAGAATTGACTCATGAAGACAGAAGCAAGATTCCTGTGCAAAGAGTCGACTCATGGAAATGAAGAGTCGGCCCATGATAACAGAAGCAAAACAACTCTAAGACAGAATGATCAACAGGTCAACTCATGAAAAATGAAGAGTCAACCATTGGAGATAGTGGACAACATCTAAAAAATGTAGACCAGAACAGTCGACCCATTAAGCCTAAGAGTTGTCCCCTGGGATATAATGGCTAGTTTTTCTAATGTTATAACGGACTGAACATGCATTAAATGAACTCTAACAAGCTCCAACGGATGAAATCAATACATGAGTTTATATACAAGCTTCCAACTGCATTTATACAACAAGAGAGACAAGAAACAAACATCCACGGACTGATCAAGCACAAAAATTCTGAACATTCTTTTTGTCTTCACTTTGTGAGCTTTGATTGTTTAATCCACTGTTGTTAGAGAGTTTGTACATCATTTGTATATCTTCATACACTTGTAAGTGAGAGTTTGAGAGTTCTCTTATGTAAGAAAAACTCTTGTAAGTTTGAATGGATCTTGGACAAAACTACTTGGTGGCTGAAGAACTTGGGAATAAGTTCTTGTGTATATAATGAGCTGAGCACTTGGTCAATCAACATCCATTTGTAATTGGAGATTACATAGTGGAGGAAGACTTCAAAGGGATTTTAGGGTGATGACGTAGACCACGGTTTATGGTTGAACCTCGGTAATTCTTTGTGTTCTTTCTATTGCTCTGTTTTTCATTCTTACTTTGATTACATTGCATTATATATAGATTGATCACTGTTAGATTGATTAGATTAATTTTAATTAATCTTAATTGCTTTAAATCTTCAAAAAACCCCATTCACCCCCTCTCTTTGGTTGCCATTTAGGCCAACATGTAGTTTATTTTTATAAATAATATATGTTTAATATTGTTTGACAATTTCTGCTTCACTTTCAATTTTTTTCCTAAAAAGATCACCATCAATGGGTCTCACTTTTGTGGTACTTTACATAGGGAGAAGTAAAATGTGAGTTGAGAAAAAAAAGATTTTCAAAATTCAAACAGTTTTTTTGTTTCAAAGTACGATTCATATATTCATAGCCTTGCCTTTCTTTGTGTCTAAATATCTCTCTTTGTCTCTTTCTCCCTCTCTCTTTCTCTCTCTCTATCTAGAAAAACTCTCCTCAGTGTTCTGTATCTCTCTCGGAAGTCTTTCCAAACCTCACAGATCCTAAAGATTTTATTTTCTTAAACTTTTCAGGTGATTTTCTCACTGGTCAAACACCAGTGCAAAAATCGTTTTCGATGCCAAAATTGAGGACATTTACTGTAATTTGATAGATTTATTACACTTAATAAATATAATGTTACTTTTATTATGCACATATTTTGTTTGGGAGTGTCATAGGCACGGGTAATCCATTAGTGCATATTTATAACATAACCGTATACACATATATATCAACAAACTTATGAAATTTATGTCAGTTTGTATTTCTCTTTACTTTTTTTTTTAATATGATAAGTTGTAGTTTTCATTAATGAGAACATCAACCTTTTCACAGTAAACTAAAATTGGTAGCAAAATTAATAATAATCAAAAGAAGTTTGTCAAAGAAATAATTTGAATTGTATAGTTTTATATAACACCCCCCCCCCCCCCCCCCCCCCCAAACAAGAAAAAAGAAAAAAGAAAAAGAGAAGTATCTTAAATCAACAATACCTTCAGAAAAATTATGAATTCACATAAAAAGATACTTTTATGGCCCTTTCCAAATCTAATTGTGTTTTTTGCCTTCGATATTTTTTTTCTTATTCTTATTTGATCACAAAAATTTCTTCATCACGCTTTTATATAATCTCATTTTATTGAATTTAGTTTTATATGTTCACAAAGAATAACACTTTGTTTACCCGAGAGCATGTACAATCATAGAGTTCACAAATATTTAAGAATTTATGTTTAACAGGAAATTATTCAAGATAAATGATGAATGATTTTGGTAAAAATATGTAAAGATGTAAATTAAGTAGGAAACTAGTTGAAGAGAATGTGAGGAGTTGGGATTCTTTTGTGATTATCACTTTAGAGTTATTATTCTCAATAGATGATATGAAAGATACTACATAGAGTATTTTTTCTGTATTTATTCTTGCTTCTCTATAACACTACATATTACTACTAAAATTTTAAAAAAATGTCAGGGGGCAATTGCTTCCTCTGGACCCCCCCCTCCCTCCGCCAGTTGATAGAGGTGGGTTTTGGCAAATTTGGAATCAGAGATCAGAGAGCGCCATGATTTGGACACACACTTGAATCGGAGGAGGGGCTTGACTGGGAGTCTCGACAATATGTCGAGTATGATTTCGTCTGGGAGGTTCGCCATAGCCATTCCTTTATCTCTTCCTAGAATTTTGCTTGTCCTTGTTGTTTAGATTTCTAATTTTCTTCTCGTTCTTTCTCTCTCTGGTTTCGTTCGGTTGAAGAAGAGGAGAAGTGATGGGAAAAGTTAGTTACAAGGGAAAGAGAAGGGAGGAGAAGAGAAGTAAAGAAAAATATCTCTCATCTTGTTTGGTTAATAAGTGAGAAAGGGAAGTGGTATTTTCTTCCTCTTGTTTAGTTTGATAATAATTAAAAAAAAGAAGAGAAGTGTATAATCGAACTCTTCCGTATGAATTCATTTTTTAAAATTAATTAATATACTTGGAATTAAAAATAATAATAATAATAACAAGTTAGTAACCACTTCCCTTTTTCTCCATTTTTTTTTCTAGTTTTGGAGGAAAAGAAAAATACTTAAAATGTGGGCCATCTCTTCCTTCTCAACCCCTCCATTCACTTATCTTCCCCTTCTTAAAAATAATACAAATCTATTAAGTAAGTTTTTTCTTTCAAACCCTTTACTTCCCCTCCAAACCAATCAATCCAAACAAAGTGTAAAAGTATCACTTTCTTAGTGTACTGTACTAGCTCCATTCTCTCTCTCTACAGAGTTGAAGTCCCTGAACCATAAACCCTAACCCCTAACCAGCCCGTTTGGAACTCGAGGAAAGTAATAGCGTGTTTGTAACTTGTGGTGTAAAAGGGAGAGGAAAAGAAAGAGAAATATGAGAGAAATAATGAAGGTCTAATCTTTTCAAATTTTCTTCTATTTTTATTTTTATTTTTTGTTATTTAACCTCTTTCCCTCTAAAACCCAATAGGAAAAGGAACATAAATAATTATTTGTTCTCCTCTCCCTTTCTTTTAGAAATGATTTGTTGGTTTGTGGTTTAAAAGCCTATTTGGAACTTAGAGCAATACATTATTAGGTTATTGAGTTTGAAAGTCTTCATTAATTTTTCTCAAGTTTTTGAATTTAGAAAATAGAAAAATACACATGCTATGAACCCATTGGTCTTTTAATCAATATGTTAATGTTTTTTTAGTTTTCTCTTTTTCCAATAGGTAAACTCTAAGTCACATAATCCGCCACCCTAGGGTGGTGGACCGCGCATTAGCATGCAGATTGCCAAATTCTGAGTGAATCCATAGCTAATTCGCGAACTTAATTTTCTAAATCCACTCACTCATTTTTGGTAGCTCGCGAATTTGTAATGCATTACAATTTTCATTAATAAATTATAGTTATCAAAATTGTACCAGACGTTGAACTGGTAAAGGCAGCTGTTTATAATTTATTGATTCAATCAGTACAACTGTTGTTACAAAATAATATATGTTTTTTTAATTCATTACTATATTAACTTATATAATAAAAGTGGAAGGAATTATACACTAAGGGTGAGACAACCAGTGGGTGTTGTAAGTCATGTTCCCAAGTTGTACTAGGTTCGACTCCCCAAGCTTCACACCGGTCTAGTCTGATTCCGATAACTCTACAACTAACAGCTAACATGTGTATGCTTTACAAGCAATTAACATTGGGCGGCACACATTGGATCTCTTTCCAAGCCTTATGCTGATTCAAAGCGCATGCTGGTTCCTTTCCCAAGGCTGGTGGCTGATTTAACACATGTACAAATGAAATGCTAAATGCTTTTATTTTGAGTTGAAACGTGACCATGTCCAATTTGTTTAAATTGCTCATATTAAAAATAAATATATAAATATTTAGTGTAAAAATTATATAGATATATTCAACTTTTTATGACTAAATAAACTTGATTTCTAAACTTATAACTAATATATTTTACCCAATGGACATAGATATATTAAAAATACAACTTATAATAGTTATTATATGCAAATTATTTTTTATACATTTGTTTTGTTATTAGAACAAAGAAAATGTTTTAACATATTTAATTTATTTAGTACAATATTTTAAACACATAAGATCATATAAAAAACAATTGCGTCTAGATTTTTTTTTTTAACACAGTTTTACCGCTAGTATTAAAAGATAGAAAACCGATGTAGTTCACATGTTAGGAATATGTGTCTACGTTTACATATTCGTTATATCTAT
This sequence comes from Euryodendron excelsum, assembly GCA_033060915.1. Lineage (NCBI taxonomy): Eukaryota > Viridiplantae > Streptophyta > Magnoliopsida > Ericales > Pentaphylacaceae > Euryodendron > Euryodendron excelsum. The sequence continues at coordinate 16,418,909 of CM065387.1, forward strand.
AAAATAAAACACATCGTATTTTAAAAATGTTCATCTCTTATATTTGCATCCGATGGTTAAGTTTTATTTTGACCAAAAAAAAATTTGTGGGTCAAATCATTTAGTAACTTCTCCTCCACCTTCAATTTTCTCCTAAAAAACATCTCTATCAATGAGTCCCATTATCTGTGGTACGTTGCACTAACAGCCTTCATATATTAGCAACTTTTTTTTTTGGATTAAAAAAAAAAAATTTTAGTGTTACAAAAAATTTATATAAAATTAGTATACAAAGTGATGTGATAATAGTTATTTTATAATTAAAAATTATTATAACATGTGTTTGTTTTAAAATAAAAAATTCTCATTAATACACATTATCTTATATAAAATTTTTATTTTTATAGCATTACTCCCAAAATAAATCCAAATCTCTATCGTTGAAATACCCTTCCTCAAACCTCTCACCTCACTTCTTTTCTCTCGCCCAAAACACCCTCCCAGTCTTCATTTTTCTCACTCCGACCGCAGCACTCCTCATAGGTCCATGTGGCTCTCCGTCTGTCACCCTCACGCAGCTAGAGACTCCTCTTAGCAAATTGTAGAACTCACCTTCCACCACCATGGAACGACTGTGCTCGGTGCACCCACCAATCATCCGCACAGCTCACTTTCTCTCTCCAGAGTCCAGACCACCCATGGCTATCATTATTTGGAAACCCACCTGCGCAAACTCGAAATTGGTGTAGTTGTGTTTCTAAGCATGAAAATGACTTGGTTTTGGAGCAGTTACAAGTGCATTGCCCAGAATAAAGGGATGTATTTGGATGAATTGAAAGGCTCGGGTGCTAGGAAGGGGTTTATGAAGGTTGGTTTGGCTCTTAAATTAGCTTTTTATTCTAAGGGAAACTCTGTTGTTGAAGTTGCATTTGGCTTTTCTTCCCTGATCTTTGTAGTTTTATTCTCTGATATCACAATTCTGGACTATAATTTTTAAGGGTAATTACACTTTACCCTCCTTTTATATTTTGAGTTAAAATTATATGATTGTTGTGATTTAAAAATGAACACACGGGCCACTTGTAATTTAGATTTATCTGTAAAATGAATTAAAATCGTTAGATTTAAAGAAAATTTTATTATACTGGTATTTTTATTATTTTATCTTTTTAAATTAAAACATCAAAATATAATTTGGTCTTTTTATGCCAAAATAAAGGCTTGTCTGTCCAGGAATTTTTTTGTTATTTTATCAAATTATTTTTTTGGTATTTTAATTTAGAAAGATAAAATGACAAAAATATTCGTATAATAGAATTTCTGTTACTTTAATTCATTTTACAGATAAGTTTAACTTACAAGGAGTTATGTATTTATTTTCAAACCACATAATTATTTAATTTTAGCTCAAATAAGAAAGGATAAAGTGTAATTAGTCCATTTTTTAAAATTCCTCTTTATTTTCGTGAAATTTTCTCGTGCTTCTGGCTTATGTGTCTTTTAACTCTCCGATCTCACAAGTCAGTTCTCTGTCTTCCCACTTTAGTCATACTTACGGGAATCAATTTCAATGTTCTCAAATCTCTAAAACAAAAGATTTTTTAGATTTGAACCTCATTAAAATAAAAAAAAAAGGAGGAACTTACTGATATGATTTACGTTGGTACAGTTTTATTGTTTTTTTGGCTGAACCTGTGAATCCTTCTGCTCCCTTCTCTCTCTTCTATTAGACACTACAAGCAGCTTTTTGCAAGATGGAAGGAATCACCCAAAAGTGTAATAAAAAATAATTAAGAGCAAATAACTCTCTCTCTCTCTCTCTCTCTCTCTCTCTCTCTCTCTCCCTTATCATCACCACAAATCCACGGTCCACCCTCTCTCTTTAAACGTACACACACTTACCACTCTACCACGGCATCCACCCTTCTCTATGTGAACCCGTCACACGATTTTTATTGCATATACTGTTGTGGGTGATTGATTTTTTAGTACAATTGTAGCTTCCCCTTAGTGAATTTCTTCAATTTTTGTGGTTGGTTGATTCTGTTATACTACTTGAAGTCACTCTGTTTCTTGAGCTCTAATTGTAGTACTTTGAAGTGTTTCGTTTTACTTTGCAAGGCACTATAGCTTCATTTAAAGAAAACTTTTATCTTTTTGCTCAAATCATATCAGCTGCATAATTAAGCTCAGTGTTTGAGTTCAAAGTGGTTAAATTAGATTTGGATGAACCTTTGAATATAAAAGATTTTGTTGCATTCACGTGGCCAAGGCTATAAAGGAAAAAAGAAACAAAAAAGTCATAAAAAAAAATTTCATTTTGAAAGCCTAGGGATGCAACAGTGATTAATGGTTACCTGACTTAGCAGTAGATGATATTTGTGAAAGTTACTTTTTTTCTAAAGTGATCAATGGCTCCTTGACTTCATAGCTGAAATTATCCGCCCTCAACTTCATCTCACAAAAATGTTTCTCTTGATTACTTAAATATCAGGTACCACTTTGATCATATTCACAAATCCATGAAATTTCCGCACATTGGGTTGTATTCAAACCCAATGTGTGAAAATAGGTCTACTACAACTTTTGTTAGAAGGTACAATAGATTCGGATTGTCTGATAGTTGCCACACTCGGTGGAGAAATTATTTAGCTCCTAGAGCATCACATCATCCCTATTCTTTTTCTTAGATAAGAGTAAATATCTCATTTAATAGTTAAGAGATCCACTCCCATGTGAGATGAGAAGCATGGATAGGTGATGCTTTTGAAGCATTGAATTATTTCTCTAGTTGGTGGGTTCTAGTTCAGCTGGTAGCCATTGTGGCTCTGAGCTAGCATTTTTTTTATACTGTTTATGACATAAAGAGACCCACTACCAAATGCATACATGTTTAGATTTTGTAGGGAGTGTACCTAGTACATCTATAATACATGTTTATTTGTTTATAATAATTACTATAATTATTAACCTAGCCACCATATATATGGGGATATATAACTACTAGTCATATTTCTCTTAGTTGAAACAGAAAAATAATTTTTTTTGTCATAATCTTACTTGTACTAGTTAAAAAATAAAAATAAAGGCAAGAATTTTTATTGAGTGTTTACACCAAAAACAATTGCTTCAAAAAGAAAAAATTCCTTCTTGCTACAAGTTCGATCTTACATGGATAAATTCATAAAATATATTGAGCTTTCTGAACAAAAAAAAGTTTTACTCATCGGTTATTTGTGGATTAAGGATTTGGTGATGAAAAAGAAAAGGAAAAGAAAAAGGTAAGGGAAAAGAAAATAAAAATACTCTTTTATTTAGTTTTCTTTTCCCTCACCTTTTTCTTTTCTTTTGCTTTTCCCTTAATAAATTCAGATTCCAAAAACAACAATAATATTCTACTTTCAAGAAACACAAAGTGTAACATGACACAATAAATTCACTTTAGAAGATCTGGAATGGATAATTTATGAAAAATCATGAGATATAATGATGGATACTTTTATGAAATTTATATAAATTTTTATTACTTATAAATAATATAGAGAATATGTAAGAGCAACATTATCATAGATTAGAATATGCAGATAGGTAGTTCAATCGGCTAGGGCTCCTGGTCTTTTTTTTGTAGATCACAAGTTCGACTTTTGCCAAGTGCAAGAGTTGGCCGCAACAGAATACTCTAGTCCTGTGATAAATGGCCAGACTTGATTGGACCGAATAGAGTAGTCTTGGTGCACGCAAGTTGACTCGAAAAAATTTGAGTGCTGAAGCAAGAAAAAAAAAAGAATATGCAGAGGGATTATTATCAATATCATCATTGTTGTTACTATTATTATTTTACTGTATGGATATTATTGGTTTTTGAACTTTAATTGGGTAGTTTTGTCCAAAAATGTCTTACTCCTTAAGGGTCTTTTTAATGAAATTTAATTTTGATGTACTAGCCATGTAGAAATTTTTTACATAAGTGGGTATCAAAATGTAACACATGCTTATGAATATTACTTTTTTATGTTGTACTTAAACACTAGACGATACATGTTATATTCTAGTGCCTCATTGTACAAAAAATATTTACACTATTAATGCCTTAAAACTCAACTTCTTATATGGGTATTTATTTTTGGTTTGTCTAAATCCCATATGACAGTTTTGCTCTCTTTATAATCACTAAATAATCCTTGGTGATGGCCAAGTTGCTGGGGTAATATATTAATTTTCATTTAAATTTAATGTAGTGATTTTGCTTGCACTGCTGCTGTTTAATTTACTTGTAAAAAATTATTTGGTGTCGATATTGGTATAACATACAAGTTCCAATAAGAACAAACGATCACGTGGAAAGCCCTGCTTTATTTTCTATAAACATGTGTGAAGCTGGGAGAAATTGTTGAGCGCATTTGGAGCACCACATCACTTATTCTCTTCTCCTTACAATGAAGTGGCTCTCTCACATGTTAGGTGAATTTAGTGACTGTATTTAAAACTCACCTAGGAGGGAGACCTACTGTATTGTGAGAAGATCCAGCAGATAGAAGTAACGTGTTCCTCTTCGAGGACCAAACAATTTTTGCGATGCTGTATAATATATGAACTTACGAACACAACTAGTTGCTCAGCCATTATATCTTAAGATTAGGGGGGCAAAAAAATAGTACGAAAGTAGCACCTTGTTTTTTTCGTGTTGCGATGATTTTTGCGTTTGGTGTATTAGATAAGTCCCTATTATAAAAATTACATTTAAATCGCAGAAGTTTGGTGCTCTTGTACCATTGAATATTTATCCTAAAATAATAAAATTTGAAGCACAGGATTAAGTTTTCTAATTATTCAAGAGAACTTCACAGTTCACTATCCAACGTCCACCGTATTAGATGGGTCAAAACTAGAAGGTCCTCTCTCTCTCTCTCTCTCTCTCTCTCCTTCAATTCTACCTTGTTAGACCAGCTATTTGTGCAAATTATAATTTTGACAAACTTCGGCGGGTTACTATATTTGATAATAATAATAAATTATATTCTTATAGAATTTTTATACAAAAAAGTAATGATATGACAGTAATATTTTTTAAATAAAAATGCTATTCTTACAAAAAATTTTATACAAAATTTGTATGCCAAATGATGTGATAGTGTTAGTTTTGTAATTAAAAGCCATTGTAGTGGGTGTTTAATTTCAAGTAAAAGATTTTCATTGAAACACATCTCTATATAGAAATTTTGTATGAATTTTTCTTTTTAAATTATTATCAAAGATGGTGTGTGTATTGATTTGAATGAAAGAATAATAAACAGACATATCATTATATAGGATTTGGATTCTCTCAATTCCATAATCAATCGCCTAGATGTAATCTTATCACCTGTCTTACTAAAATTATGTTGTTTTGTATTAAAATTTATTTCCTTATATATAACTATAAAATTATTTATTTTTAAATAAAATTTAAGTCAACTCATCTGAACTTTTTATTTCTATGTTAGGAGACATGTCAACACCTCAATCAATAGAATGGACAGAATCCAAATCCCATTATATATAAAAGTTTTATATAAAAATTCTATTTATACAGCGCAAGCTCACAGGTACGAAAGAGTTTCCATACCTATAACAAGGAATAATGGCAAATTTTCCTGCAAAAGACTTTTAACTTGTGAATTGTGATCAACCCACAGTAACAATAACTAACGACTAGAATGGAGAAAACCTACTGACCAGACCCCCAGTTTTTTAACATTAGTAATTTCCATCTACTTCCCAAATAGTCACAAGGTTTTTCAGTAATCCAATTTGACCGCAAACCCAATTCAGCTGACAACTTCCTTCAATTTCTTTTAGAACAAACCTTAGCCGATAAAACGAGTAACTTTTTAGGATATACACTCCAAATTCTATCTAATGTCAAAGCCATATTCAAATGCATATGATGTATACACATGCATCGATACATAAAGTATTTGCTTGACTAAATCCAGGACCTAGTAAACGCCCACTTCAACCATCTATTGGTCATCCAATTCTTGCAGCTCAAGCTTCATGGAAGAGTCAAGTTTTTTGGGGTCTGTATTAATATTCGATTGCAGGAGGAGTAGAAACAACAAACTAGTAACAAATGATCAGTTTAATTCCAAGAGCAATGTCGAGCCTTCCACACGATATTGGAAATACTCTTACGATTACCTGTCAAGTCTCTGATCCAATTCAAGTGTGTATCGAAGCCATGGCTTTCTTTGATTTCTGATCCCAAATTCAAGTTGCACCTCAACCGGGCAATTTCAGACCTTGAGACTATCCATTTCAGACTCTTCACATTGTTCCCTTTCCAATCCTTGGATTATGAAACAGCATCATCCTTGGATCTTGGTTTTCCAGTAAAGTAACCAAACTATGGTGTTAAAATTATGGGTTCTTGCCATGGCCTAATTTGTTTACTGTATTACCCAGATTGCACCATACTGTGGAACCCATCTACTAGAGACTCGAAGGAATTGCCAAGATCACCTTCCTCTTCCACTGATATTTCCTTCAATGGACTTGGCTATGATTCATCCATAGATGACTACAAGGTGGTAAGAGCTGCTCACTCAATGGTCGCTAATGAAACCAAATTCGAGGTCTTTAATTTGAAAGCAAATTGTTGGAGAAGAATTGAAGAAGGCCTCCACAGCAGCATCACTATTTTGCATGATCAAGGGACCTTCCTAAACGGAGCTCTTCACTGGCGAGCAAGTTGCGATACTGGTTCTAATGAACATGATTTAATCGTTTCTCTTCATTTGGCAGAGGAGAAATTCGAGGTGATCTTGCAACCTGAGGTTGTTGATGACATGAATATCTCATTTCATACCTTAGGGACTTGGCAAGGATTTCTTTCTTTGTGTTCATATGGCTATGGACTCGATGTTGGAATATGGGCAATGAAGGAGTATGGTGTTAGGTCGTCTTGGACAAAATTGGTCACCTTACATAGTATTGAGTTCGAATATTGTGATTACATGGTACCTGTGTGCTTCACAAAGAAAGGTGAAGTTATAGTTGATCTCGATGGAAGAAACCTAGTAAGATATAATATCGAAGAGAAGACATCAAGGAATCTCAAGAGTTGCAGTGATGATTGGTTTCAACGGACTGTATACGTAGAGAGCCTAGTCTCACCCTGCGGTGACAATGATTGATCGACAAAACCTGGCTCATATGTGAAAAAGAAAAGAGATTTCCATTTGACATTTGCTGATTTTGATATTACACTTCTTGTGTTCGTATAGTGTATGAACTTTTTTTTTTTTTTTTTGCTTCAAAAATTTCTGTTATAAGGGTGTCTTCTCTCCATTCTTGGGCTCACAATGTAATGGTTGGGTAGCAAAGTCACAGGACTTGATTATTACGTTTTCGCCTGTTCTACATGGTTACCATTAAATTGAAATATGTCTTTTTAAGGGAACGTACGTACATAACAACAACATTGCAGGCCACAAATTACAAGGGACATAACGGGAAGGAAAAAACATATGCATGTACATACATGAACTTGTAAAATAAAGTTGTAATTTACATCAAAGAATGCTAAGAAATATTAGGTTTTCTAGCATTTTCAACAATCAGGCCTTTGTAAAGATTTAGACCTAATGGCTCTTCATCTAGTTTTGACAATTGGTCCATACTAATAAGAAGTTCTCTCAGCCAACTAGAGTTTTAGAAGATCAAAACTAAGCAAATATGCTTGTACTCTATCCTATATACAATCATAAGTACATTATCTTATAAACATGAAATGAATAAAATACAAGTAATAAAACCTACATAGTGTTGTAACTCGCAAATACAGTTCTATGTGTCAAGATTGTGGGCTTTCGAGACTGTGGGGGGTTTTAGTATCCAACGCCTCAAACATGACAATGGTTAAAAAATTTGTCCCAAACCGAGTATTTTACGACGGTGCAAACACCATCATAAAAGATTTCGGTGGCCAAAGGGCAAATTTTTTTTATAGTATTATATCCAATTGGAAATTGAAGTGTACATTGTACATTGCCGTTGTTTTCATTGTGTTTGTCTGTCTAGAAAAGACATTCTAGAATTGGAAGTGTAGTTGTGATAAGGTGAATTGGCGTATGGACCTGGGGGTGACCATAGTGATCGTCGATGCGGTCGGGTTCATGTTCATTTTAGTTTAAAATGCATTAATGTTCGTTGCAATTGCCGTAGAAGAAACTGTTCCGGAATTGGAGTAATTAGACAAAAAGCAGTTTCAAGCAAAGAGTTCTCCTTCAATCCCATAACTTGGACAAATTTTTTGCATAAATTAGTATTACCCATATGTGTGTATATATATGTAAGGCCACACCACTGGATGAAGAAAATTAAAGGTGAGTTAGCGAGTGCTTCAATCCTTAATGAGAATCCCATGTTGTAGATGACAAATCTCAAGCAGCGCGTGCACCAGTTCAAATTAGAGAATATAGTGATCCATGTTGATTGGGGCTATAATTCAACGCAAAAGCTCCTTTTTGTTTTCTTTCTTTTGGGATCCAATTCAAGGCGAGGTTGGACAGATCTAATGTTCTATTTGACCTCAACCCGTGGTACCAATATTGAGCCACGCCCAAAGTGAACTACATATTGTGGGGAGTTGCCATGACATCCCAGTTTTTGTGAAACATACCTATATTTCTATATATCTATATATAGTATGTATATATATTGTTCAACTGAAGTTCTATTCAACTAGCATCTTCCACAATTTAAAATCCTCTTTAAGGCCTATCAAAAGGTTTTTTTTTTTTTAGGTCTTTGACCCATTGTATCCTCAAAGCTGACAACCAAGGGACTAATCAAGGGACTAATCACTGTCGCGATGGGTGGACAAGGTAAATCACTAGCCCAGGGAATTGTTTCCAAGGTGTTGGAACTCGAACTCAGGATCTTTCACCTTCACTCAAGACACCCACTTTGGAACTGAGTGCCCAACCACTCGAAAGTTTTGTATATTGAATTGTAGGACCTATTATTTAGGTGTACATTTTAACCGAATAAAATCAATAGTTAGTCAATGGATTTAATTTTCAAATAAAAACATACATACACAGATATATGTTTTATATAGTAGACAAAATTGACTCGAAAACACAAATATAGATATATAACTATATATACATATATACATACATTGAAAGGAAACACAAAATTTGGCATAGGATCTTTTGTGAACGACTTTTGAGATATGGTAGCGTATCAAGTTTCACTTTGAGTGGAACGGATTAAGAAACAACTAATTTGTGTTTTTTCTTTTCATATTTTGTCGAGGCTAAATAGAAGCTTGGTTTTATTTTTTATGTGAAAATTTAATCTCACATTCTAATATTTTTCTCATACTTGAATTCATTAGATTTATTAATAAATAAAACTTAAAATATAATAATAATAATAATAATAATAATAATAATAATAAATATCAGTATTATTATTATTATTATTATTATTATTATTATTATTATTAACACTTTAGACACCCAAAAACAAAATCCTGGTTGGACCCTGCCCATGCCGAACATAAACTCAACCAAAGCCTTTGAACTCATATGGTCAAATCCACCCTATTATTTAAGGAAAATGTTATTCTTATAAAAAAAATTAAAATTTGTATAAAAATGATGTGACAGTGATTGTTTTGAAATAAAAAGTCATTACGGTAGGTGTTTGTTTTGAAGTGAAAGACTCTCATTAAGACAAATCATTTTGTATAAGAAATTTAGTATAATTTTTTTGTTTGCATAGCATTATCCATTGTTTAAACACAAATATGAGAGAGAGAGAGAGAGAGAGGGAAAAGACTGTAAAACGAACCAAGCTATACGAGTTCGGCTTGATAAAATCTTATTTAAGATTGGTTCGTTATGTAAATAAATCAACTTGAACATATTGTAAGGCTCGAAATTTTTTTGACCTTGACTCGGTAAAGTTATATACACTAAAAACAAAAATTCAAACTACTTGAACTCTGTTTGAAAGTTAAATAAGTAAATTTGAACACATTTTCAAGCTTATTAAAAGTTATCAAATCAAACTTAGATAACCCACTCAACTCCACTGGGCTCATTTAGAGAGAGAGAGAGATGCCAACTCGTGGTTACAATGTAGAAATTCTATACCAACTCCTGGCTCCAACGTTACATTTGGTATTTGTCAGCAGAGACTTCAAATGCATAAGTCTAGTTATTCATCAACAACAGCAACAATCATCGGAGTGACAGTGATGCCTTATACTATAGTTATAACAACATACGTACGTATAATGCTCAAAAATCTTATGAAAATAAACTCCATAACAAAAGGAAAACACATCTGGTATATCAATTAGTGCCTCTCTTATAAGCTGTCTGGCTGCTTTCACCACCATGATTTCAACATTCATGGTAAGCTTCATGTAAGTACACAAGCACTCAGATCAGAACGGTGGTCTCACGGGCGCGACCGTCACTTGTGGTAATTGTCCATAAGGTAGAACGTTGTTCGCCTGGCGTTCCTTTTCAAAGCCACACCTTCCGATCAAGAAAACTACGAGGACTGCAAAGAGGTAGCCGACGAAGACTGTCACATTAATACAAAACTTCTCCAGGTACTTTGCCTTGCATGCATCGCAATCGTAGCATATTTTGTCACTCTTGCTGCTCCACGCAGAGCAATCATGGCCCCTAGAAGAATCGCCGCCGTTCATGGAGGTTCCATTCCCACATTGAGAATCAGAAGGCCCGCAGCAACTGTCCTTGAAGTCGTTGTCCTGCAGTTAAAAAAAAAAAAAAATGATGCAGAAGAAAATTATAATGATTATAATGGTTAGAGGGTGGTTGGATAGGTAGCTTATAAGCCAATAAGCTTATTTTAAAAATTTATTTTTTAAAATAATTTTTTAAAAAAAAATATAATTAGATATAAGTTAAGCTTTTTTGTTTAAACTATTTTTTTATAATCAATCAACCATAATTCAAAAAAACTATAAACTTAAGTTATAAGCTACTATATAAGTTGGGATCTAAACACTCCCATATATTCATACATGGGCGAAGCCATAGAGGGAGCACCTGCCCCTCTCAATTTCTCAAAATTTCTAATTTTGTCTCCAACTTTTGATATTATTTCAATTTTTCCCCTATGACAATTTATAAATGCCCCTTATGTTTTCAAAAACTCTACTTTGAGCTACAATTTCTAAAATGTCCTTCAAGTTATTCATTCTAAAAATTGATGTATATTTTTCTTAAATACTTAATTTACTTCAAAAATCCCTATATACATTATATAGTTATACGAAAGCCAAGTGTTCTTTTTTTATTATTAAAACAAAAGATTGATTCTTACAATTTTTTTTCTATATAAGATTTTACCAGAATGATGTGGTAGCAACAATTTTAAAATTATGAGACAAAATAGTTAGTGTTATAGTCTTGAAATGAAAAGATTACAAACAATCATTTTATTTTATGAAAATTTTGTACAAAAATTCTGATTATATAGCATCACTTTCAAAAAAAATTTGAATTGTGAATAAATGTTGCCACCTTTAAAAGAATTTTTTGGCTCCACCACTGGAGTCATGGATTTGTATACATATATATAGAGAGATATAGGTATAGAAGTTACATTAGCATTGGCGAGGCCTTTGCAGACTTGTTCTTGACCCAGGCAGGTTTTGAAAGATGCCCATGCCTTTCCATCCACTAAACGTTCACGCAACCACTGAGGATACTTTACCGGTGAAGAACTGTGTTGTGCCGCCACGGCGATGAGGAAAGCGGCTGTGCCGATCAATGCTATTGCCAATACAACCAGCAGCCAGGAATAAACCTTCTGAAGAAGTTTCTTGGTTCTTCCGGCTGCGCAAGCAGAGAGAATTCCAACCACTGAGAAGGCAAAGGTGAAGAATCCCAAAAGCAAATCTCTCCCGGGGCTTGCATAAGTGCATTCTGCGGCACCACGGCGAACGAGGAGGCGAGCTGCTTTCCAGATGTTGATTACAGAGAGGAGTAATCCGATGACGCTGAAGCTTGTTATCAGCATCTTTTTGCAGCAACCCATGTTTGTTAATTGTAGGAGGGAGAGATTACTAATCCTGATCAGAAAGGGTTTTGCAGAAGAATGGATTATTGCAGAGGTTTTGATGTTTCCATGCTATTTATAAGATGCTATGGAGGTCAATGCTTTGTTTGGCTTTCCTGTTTTTAGTTATGCCAGGTTGTCCAATCCATTTTGAGTTGAGGCTTAATCCCAATTTCCTTTAGATCCTTGCACGTAATTTTGTCATTAATAGTAGGTATGTTCAATGTTCACACAATATGTTATAAAGGTACCAAATTACAGGTACTAAAATGAAAAAATTATAGAAATACTCTAATTAAGGGTCATCTTCATGAGTGTTTTATTTTAAAGTAAAAGGCAACAATTCATCCATACCATTCTATATATTTTCCTATTTATAGCTTTACTTAATATTTTATTTGGAATATTTTCTCCGGCTAGGAGAAGTTGGTGGCGAAGATTCATGGATGTCAGTTTTATTTCTACTTGGGATGGCTGTTTGGATAATAAGAAAAAAGTAATAATCATGCCTAATATATTTAAGGGATATAAATTGCTTTTGGAAGATGAAATATTCAATTAGTTGCTAATATATAGGAAGTGCCTTTGGTGGACAAATTTTGTAGCTGAAAGTTTATTTTCCGCAAGTAACTATCCACATTACTGACGCATATTACTATCTGCCATTAGTTACACTTTTGGCGGTGCATAATGTTGTTTTCGTAACGTCTAATAGTCACGCATAATGCGATCGCCAAAACTATAAAAAAATTTTAGGCAATTCAGTTTCGTCGCGTTGCTACTTTTGGTGACGACATTGTAAATTGTAACAAAAGTACTTGAAATGGAAGTTGCGAAAAAATTGGAGGACATATATATATATATAAAGTGATATTCTTTTAGAAAAAAAAATAGAAAATAGTAATTATTTTAGAAAATTCTTTGGGAATGATATGACGATAGTATTTTTGTAATTAAATATTGTCATAAAAGGTATTTTGTTTTAAAATAAAAAACTCTCATTCAATCCCATCATTTGAACAAAATTTTTATATAAATTAGCATTACCCATGTGTGTGTGTGTGTATATATACATATATAGGGCCATACCACTGGATAAAGAAAGTTAAAGGTGAGTTAACGAGTGCTTCAATCCTTGATGAGAATCTCATGTTGTAGGAGACCTATCTCAAGCAGCGTGCACAAGTTCAAAGTGGAAGAATGATCTGTTGGTTCAATAGGCAACCCAAGAGGGGGGGTGAATTAGATTTTTCAACTATTAATACAAGTTAAGATTAATTAAGATTAATCTAAACAATATAGCAATGGTTAATCTATGTGCAAAGCAATGTTAACATGAGAAGCAAAGAAAATAGAGCAAAAGGAGAGAGACACAGATTTACCGAGGTTCAACCACAAACCGTGATCTATGTCCTCACCCCAAGACCTCCTTGAAGCCTCCTTCCACTATGTAATCAACTATTACAAGATGGGTTGCTGATTGACAAAGTGCTCAGCTCACTCTACAAGAACTCCTCACCGAGCTTCTTCAATTCCCAACTGGTTTTGTCCAAGCTCTACTCAAACTTTGCAAGAGTTTTGCTTCACACAAGAGAACTCTTAAACTCTCAGTTACAAGTGTATAAGAGTATACAACTCACAAACAAACTCTCTAACTAGAGTAGATTTACAATCAAAGTTCATAGATGAAGGTTGAAAGAATATTGAGTGTATATCAGTGATTCTTATTTTTTGTTGTTTCTTCCTCTTGATTCTTATATATAAATGTAGTTGGAGGCTAGTATATATACCCTTGCATTGATTCCATCTGTTGGAGGTGGTTCGGTATCATTAATGTGCGTCCAATCCGTTATAACGTTAAGAAAAATAGTAGTTATAACAGAGGGAGTCGGCTCCATTTTTGTGGTGTAGACACTTCCTGCTTCTGCATTTACCAGACGATGTTCACTGAGTTCATGAGTCCTCTCTTCAGGTTGATGAGGCGACTCCTTGTTCATCTGTCTTTATCATACTAGGCTTTTGTTGTCATGAGGCGACACTTCTGCTTCAGGTGTCCACTCATTGATCATTTAAACTTTCAGCCTTTTGCTTTTGCTACCAGGAGGCGACACTTCATCTTCAGGTGTCCGCTCATTGATCATCTTATCTTCAAGCCTTGGCATCTGTCTTCATGAGGCGACACTTCATTGCATTGTGTCCACTCATTTTCTATTTGGTCTTCAGACATTTTGCTTCTGTGTGCAAGAGGCAACACCTCATTTCCATGAGTCCCCTCATTGTTCAATATGTCTTCAGACCTTTTTCGTCTGTGATCAGGAAGCGACTCCTCATTTTCATGAGTCCCCTCATTGCCCAGAATTCAGCTTTCAGATTTCTATTGATTAAGCTTTATCAAACCACTGGTATAAGAACTTCAAGGAATATGTCTTTGGGGTATGATGATCAATCAAATCTTCTTAACTCATCAGAGTTAACTTCTATTCAATTTGGATTGAATCAATCATTGGATGTTGATCTTTTTCTTGAATCTCAAACTGTCAAAGCTTCATTTGATTAAAGCTGAACTTTACTTCTTCATTTGCAAAGCTTCTTCAATCATTGTAGAACATCTTCTTCAATTGTATGAAGCTTCACAATGCTTCAATTCTGATTTCCTCTCTTTGATAGCAATTCTTCATTCTTCATTAAACTCACTTTACTGAGACCATTGCAGACTAGATGAAATCTGTTCATACATCTAATCTTCATTAATCCTTTACATTGTAAAAGAATACTTCACTTGGATTCCATGTAGAGATCAGATATTCATTGTGAGCCATCTTCTCAGCAACTTCAATCTCATTGTCTTGAATTGGTCTTAAGCATACCAGATGAGATCATCTCTTGAGCTTTTTTCAAATTCTTCAACTGCCAATTCATCTTTAACTGAGTATTGCACTTCTTCAACTGTTCTTTGCATATTCTGATGAAGGCTTTAGTCTGGTGCAAGTTAATATTCATTGAAACTATGCATACTTGAAAGAAGCTTCAATTGAACACCTTCAATCTCTTTGAATGTAGAACACATGTTTGAAGTAGAGATAGGCATCATTTCTCAGTTTGGTTCATTGCATAGCCCTTTGAATTCATTGCTTGCATCTTGAACTTGTTGTGCATTCCTTTGATATGTATTAGACTTAAGATCCAACTTTAAGTCTAAGTTATGAACTTGTTAATCTGCACACTAAGTAGATTCATTAGTAACATAACACAAGGTTTAGTTATCATCAAAATCAACATGGGAATTAACCTTGAGTCAACAAGGATCAACCTTGACTCAACAATCTCCCCCTTTTTGATGATGACAAAACCTTTGCAAAATAAGTTCATATAAGATTGAATTAAATGAACAGAGTTAAATAATCATACCAATGAGAAAACTCCCCCTTTGTTTTGTAATTAAGCAAATGATGTTTAAAGGATAAAAGCATTTCAAAAACAGTTTCAGGGAGTTTTTGTCAATTAAATCAACGATATTTTGAGACAAGGGATTCATGTTACTCCCCCTGAGAACATGCTCTATATAGATAAAAAGATGCTCATTTTATGTCATTTTCATTTAATGTCAATGTAATAAACAATTCATGTTTATTTTAGTAAAATCCATTTCTTATTCAATTCAGGTTTTCCAGTGAAAAGATATTTCTCCCCATAAATCATGTTATTCCCTTTCAAAGAAATGTTTGACTTAGTTTTCAACAAACATGTATTGTATTCTTCTCCAGTTTGCATTAATTTTGCCATCATACTTACAAACTTGTTTAATGCAAGTTTGGCTTTAATTTTGCTCATACTTCTCCCCCTTTTTGTCAATTCATCAAAAAGAGAAATAGAATGAGTATGATACCAAATAAGTTAGAATAAAAGACAGGTACAATAGCAAAAAAAAAATAAAGAGCAGAATATATGGTTGAAACAGAGAAGTAAACAAATAAGCAAGCTATCAGAGCAGGCAAATGTGATACCAAAAGAGAATGATATTTCATTGAATGAAACTTGTGAGATTACAAAAGATTGTACAATTATCATGTTTATAATCACTATTTCAGAATTAAAACAAAAGCATTTATCTAAGGCAAAAAAAAAAATGTTATAACAGGGCTATGAGGAAAACAGATGTGATAAAGTGAGAGAAAGAATGAGGTGAGGAAAGGTGAGGATAAATAGGATTAAGGAATGGTGGTCTAGTGAGCTTCAGATTCAGTGGCCGAAGAGTCCTGTTCCCTGGCTTCTTCTCCTTCCTGTGCTTACTCTTCTTCCTCATTAGCTTCTTCTTCCTCTTCTTCTTCTTCTGTAAGTTTTCCTGTAGTATTTCTCAAAGTTTGAACCTCCTTTTTGAGTTATCTTATCTTTCTTTCACAAAACATCATCCTTGTGTTTGCAATATTAGCCTTGTGATGTAGTTTATCCAAAGATTCCATAACTTGAGCCATAAAAGAATTCAGATCCCCTGTGCTTTCTTGTGATTCAAGACTTAATAATCTTCGTGTGCTTCTCTGCCTCGAGGTGTTTCCAGATGGGGCTTTTCCTTTTGAAGTACTTTCTCCTTCAGTTTTCTTGGGAATCCATTTGTCATTCTTTAGCATGTACCCCATTCTTTTGAGTGTTCTCTCATTATACTCATCACTAATGGCTTTGGGGATAATCTTCTTCTCATTTTTCAGATCAATACCAAAATGCTTAAAAAATTTTGTCAAGAAGATTCTATACGGCAGAGTGATTTTGGAGATAGTGGCCTTATATATGTGATCCAAAAAACAGAGGCAAATCTATTCTTGTATCAGTTATGTAAGCCCATAGAAAGAACAACTCCTTGTCCGAAACATAATCATATTTCCCAGTTTTAGGAGTGAATATAATGCAGATAAAGTGATGGACAAGCCTTAATTCAAGAGGTAGATCAATAGGAAGAGGCTGTACATTTTCATCCATGTCTTTTCCATAAAGGACTTTTAATTGATCCTTTCTGGAGACACTATCTCTATAGATTTCTCCACCAATTCTGATTCCAATAATATTTCTAATTGCTTCTCTATCCAAATTGATAGTAATCCCTTTAACATAACTTTTGACAGATACTTCTCCAAATTCCCTTTCAGCATTTGAATAAAAATGAGTTACTAAATCAGGGTAAACATCATCCCTGAGTGTTGTCATATACTTCCAACCTAGATTGTCAAATTTTGTACCAAATTCGAACTTATGAAGATCAAAGAATTTATAGTCTATCCATCTTCCATTGAATACTTTTTGAAGAGAGAAGGTCAAATTATACCTTTCCTGAGCCTTGCCCTCACTAAAATATAGTTCATTTCATTCCAGAGCTGCTGAGGATGAAGCTTCTCCAGTTTTACTCTTTTTGCGCTTGCCTTTGTCTTTGCTAGACCCTCCTTTGGGTTTTCTCTTCGGTTCAGTTGAAGCAGGGGCAGGTATTACCACTAGAGCTTTGGACATCTTTTTTGGTTTAGAGGTTTTGGGAGCCATTGTAGGAAAAGTGAAAGTTGAGAGAGATAGAGATAGGATTGATTAGGGTTTATAGAAATATAGAGATGAAGATCTGCGATGGTCTGTGAGTGACGGTTGGTTTTGGTGCGAACAGGGGAGCGGGAGAGAAAAAGAGTGAGAGTAAATGAATGAGAGGGAAATTTTGAATGTTTGTGAAATGGGCTTCGTCAAAGTATATAGGCCCGCAGCATGAGGCGACTCATGAACTAAATGAGGCGACACATGCCTTGTTAATAATATGATTTAAGTCCACTGATGTGATGAGGCGGCTCTTATGAAATAAAGTGTCGACTTTTTCACCCAAACTGAGCATATAAATCATAAGAATTTCATGAAATGATCTTTTTCAATTTATGAGATAAAAGACATCTTAATATGATCATATAATGCATCATGAATTCAAGAAATGCATTTCATATGAATGACAAACACATTCAAACATTCAAAATACAATTTTCACTCGAATCAAACATAAGATTTAACATATAGAATCACTCATCCCTAGTTCTCTTCTAATCATACAAAAACGATCTTCACTTAATGGTTTAGTAAAGATATCAGCTAATTGCATATCAGTGCACACAAAGACAAGTTCTATATCACCTTTTTGCACATGATCACGTATAAAGTGATATCTAATTTCAATGTGTTTTGTGCGAGAGTGTTGAATAGGATTTTTAGTCAAGTTTATTGCACTTGTATTATCACACTTGATAGGAATATGATCAAGCAGGATTTCATAATCTTCTAATTGTTGTTGGATCCACAACACTTGTGCACAACAACTCCCAGCTGCTACATATTCAGCCTCAGCTATGGAGAGAGCAACTGAATTTTGTTTCTTGCAAAACCAAGATACAATCATATTGCCTAGGAGTTGGCAAGAGCCACTTGTGCTCTTCCTATCAACTCTACTCCCCGCATAGTCAGCGTCAGTGTAAGCATTCAAGTTAAAACAAGTGCCTTTTGGATACCATAATCCAAGGTTTGGTGTGTGCTTAAGATAACGAAAAATCCTTTTTACAGCAATCACATGAGATTCTTTAGGATTGGATTGAAAGCGAGCACATAAGCAAACACTAAACATTATGTCAGGTCTACTAGCAGTCAGATACAATAAAGAGCCTATCATACTTCTATAGAGCTTAGTATCTACTGACTTACCTTTCTCATCGCTATCCAATTTAGTTGTAGTACTCATTGGAGTACTTATAGGCTTTGCATCTTCCATGCTAAATTTTTTGACTAAGTCCTTGATGTACTTGGCTTGGTTGATGAAGATGCCTTCCTTCGGTTGCTTGATTTGAAGTCCGAGAAAATAGTTGAGTTCTCCTATCATGCTTATCTCGAATTCTCCCTGCATACACTTAGCAAATTCTTTGCAAAGTAATTCATTAGTAGCACCGAATATAATATCATCAACATAAATTTGTACTACAAGCATGTCACTGTTTTTTATTTTAATAAAAAGAGTTGTGTCTATTTTTCCTCTAGAAAAACCTTTTTCAATCAAAAACTTACTTAATCTTTCATACCAAGCCCTTGGGGCTTGCTTCAAACCATACAAAGCTTTTGTTAGTTTAAAAACATGGTCAGGAAGTTTTGGATCTTCAAAACCAGGTGGTTGTTCAACAAAAACTTCTTCAGTGATAAAGCCATTTAGAAAAGCACTTTTCACATCCATTTGATATAATTTAAAGTCTTTAAAACAAGCAAATGCAAATAATAATCTAATGGCTTCTAGTCTAGCTACAGGAGCATAAGTTTCATCAAAATCAATTCTTTCCTCCTGACTATAGCCTTGAGCAACAAGTCTAGCCTTGTTCCTCACAACAATTCCAGATTCATCCATTTTGTTTCTAAATACCCATTTAGTTCCAATAACTGGATGATCACTTGGTCTAGGAACAAAGTGCCATACCTCATTCCTTTCAAATTGATTTAATTCCTCTTGCATTGCATTTATCCAAAATTCATCATGTTTAGCATCATTAAAACACTTAGGCTCAATTTGTGATAAGAATGCAAGATGATTACATATATTTTTGATAGAGGATCGAGTTCTTACACCTTATGAAGGATCACCTAGGATTTTTTCCGTAGGATGGTTATGCACAAACTTCCATTCCTTAGGTAGTCCTTTATTGATTTCTTGTTGGCTGGTAGGAACTCTTTGTTCATCTCTTTCCTCTTGAGGTTCCTCATTTGAGCTTGGTTGGATGTTTGACTTTTTCATTCCAGATTCTAGCTCATCTGCATCATCACTTGCAATATTTTTTGAAGAAGTATCAAGTTCATCAAAAGTGATGTGGACAGATTCTTCAACAAGTAGAGTCCTTTTATTAAAGACTCTGTAAGCCTTGCTATGTGTTGAATAGCCAAGAAATACACCCTCATCTGATTTAGCATCAAACTTACCGAGGTTGTCTTTATTGTTATTCAATACAAAGCATTTACATCCAAAAGCTTTAAAGTATGAGACATTTGGTTTCTTTTCTTTCCAAAGTTCATAGGGGGTTTTGTTTAAAAACTTTCTAAATAAAATTCGATTTAAAACATAACAAGCTGTGTTAACTGCTTCAGCCCAAAAGTATTTTGGTAAACCATTTTCACAAAGCATGGTTCTACCCATTTCTTCTAAAACTCTGTTTTTCCTTTCAACAACCCCATTTTGTTGAGGTGTTTTAGGGGCTGAGAAATTGTGATCAAAACCATTTTCAGCACAAAACATTTCAAAAGGTTTACAATTGAATTCCCCTCCATGATCAGTCCTAATAGAAGTAATTGAAATTCCTTTTTCATTTTGGACTTTTCTACAAAATTTTGTAAAGAAGACAATTGTCTCATCCTTATGAGCTAAGAAAAATGTCCATGTAAATCTAGAATAATCATTAACAATAACAAGTACATATTGTTTACCACCAAGACTTAGAGTCCTAGTAAGTCCAAATAAATCCATGTGCAACAGTTGAAGTGGCCTAGAGGTAGTGAGCATATTTAAGGATTTGAAAGAAATTCTAGTTTGCTTATCTAATTGACAAGCATCACAAATTCTATTTTTGTCAAATTTTATCTTTGGAAGACCTTTAACTAAATCATGTTCGGAAACTTTTGAAAGTATGCTCATGCTAGTATGACTAAGTCTTCTATGCCACAACTAACTTTCATCACTATTCATAGCAGCAAGACATTCTATTTTGCATGAAGATAAATCATTAAGATTGAAAATATAAATATTGCCTTGTCTATGTCCAGTGAGAATTATCTTGTTATTATTAATGTCAATTACATCACATTTAGTGAATTCAAATATAACCTTGTACCCTTTGTCAGACAATTGACTAATGCTCAAAAGATTATGTTTGAGTCCCTTAACAAGTAATACATTTTCGATAGAGGTAGAAGAATTCTTACCAATACTACCTATACCGATGATCTTTCTTTTGCTATTGTCACCAAATGTGACAAGACCTCCATCCTTTGGAAAGAGAGAAGTGAACTGAGCTTCATCTCCCATCATGTGCCTTGAGCATCTACTATCCAAGTACCAATGATCTTTCTTGGATTTGGCTTGAAGGCAAACCTGCAGCAGAGTTTATCTGACCTTAGGTACCCAAATCATATTGGGTCCTTGGGGGTTAGTCCTCATTGGTCTTCTAGAGACCCATGCATTGCTAGGAACATTTGATTTCTGTAGGGCAAAGCATCTACTAGCAATGTGTCCCTTTTTATGACAGTAAAAACATGAAACCTGTGTTTTTCCAGTTGAAGTTCCAAATCTGCCTTTTGAAAATTCTTTCTTTTAAATGGATCAAAACCAAGACCAACTTTGTCAAGTGAGCAATTTTGTTTTCCTAAAATTGCATCCAGTTTTTCTTTTCCATTTACACATTTATGAAGGTTTGTTTCCAAGTTTTTAACCTTTTCAAGTAAGATGTGATTTTCTTTAGAAAGATCCTTTTGAATAGAAGTTTTCTTATCATTATCTTTTAAGACACAAACTTCATTTTTCAAAGCCTCATTTTCCTTTTGCAAATTTTCATGTTCAACAGTAAGAGTAGAAATCATCTTTTTAAGAAGTCCATTTTTAATTCTTAATTTTTTGAATTCACAAATTAAATCATCAAAGCCATCTTGTAATTCATTAAAAGTAAATTGGGATGAATCAGATACCTCACTATCATCATTATAAGCCATGAGACATAAGTTATGTGGTTCAGTTTCTTCCTCGGAGCTTGATTCTTCATCATCACTCCATGTCATGACTGCCATGGCCTTCTTCCTTTGATATTTCTTTCCTCTCTTTCTGAGCAGAGGACATTCTGCCTTCATGTGGCCAGGTTTCTTGCATTCATAGCAGATTATGTTGAAGTCTTTGTTAGGTTCTCCTTTGGCTTCATGCTTCTTTCCACCTTTCCATTTCTTCTTGATGAATCTCTTGAATTTCCGAGTGATGAGAGCAATTTCATCTTTATTCTTTTCACTTGCTGATTCATCATCTTGACAGGTGGATTGGAATGCAACTACTCTTTTTTTCTTTTCTTCATCCTCTTGGGCATGTTGTTTTTGTGTGAGCTCATGTGCCATTAGAGAGCCCAAGAGTTCTTCCAGTGGTAGAGTATTAAGGTCCTTTGCTTCTTGAATAGCTATGACCTTGGCTTCCCATGCCTTTGGCAAAGACCTTAGAATCTTCCTTACCTGTTCACTGTTAGGATACACTTTTCCAAGAGATTTTAAGCCATTAATAATATCAGTGAACCTAGTGAACATTTCAGTGATAGATTCTTCATGTTTCATTTTGAACAATTCATAATTATGTACCAATATGTTGATCTTGGATTCTTTAACTTGATTAGTACTTTCATGTGTGACTTCTAGTCTATCCCATATTTCCTTAGCAGATTCACAAGTGGAAATACGATTGAATTCATTGGGATCAAGTGCACAATATAGGATATTTATAGCTTTAGCATTAGATTGTAGCATTTTCAAATCATCTTCATCCCATTCAGATTCTGGTTTAGGGACAACCATTTGTTCTATTCTAGAAGTAGGAGTTTTAGGTCCATTTATAATAAGCCTCCATAGTTCATAATCAACCGATTGAATGTATATTCTCATTCTATTTTTCCAATAATTGTAATTGGTGCCATTGAACATAGATGGTCTATTTGTGGATTGACCCTCACCAAGAGAGCTTCCGAAATTGGTTGCCATGGATCTATTCCTAGGATGTGAAGCCTTAAAACAGTAATACAAGCTCTGATACCAATTGTTGGTCCAATAGGCAACCAAAGAGGGGGGGGATGAATTGGGTTTTTCAACTATTAATACAAGTTAAGATTAATTAAGATTAATCTAAACAATATAGCAATGGTTAATCTATGTGCAAAGCAATGTTAACATGAGAAGCAAAGAAAATAGAGCAAAAGGAGAGAGACATAGATTTACCGAGGTTCAACCACAAACCGTGGTTTACGTCCTCACCCCAAGACCTCCTTGAAGCCTTCTTCCACTATGTAATCAACTATTACAAGATGGGTTGCTGATTGACAAAGTGCTCAGCTCACTCTACAAGAACTCCTCACCGAGCTTCTTCAATTCCCAACTGGTTTTGTCCAAGCTCCACTCAAACTTTACAAGAGTTTTGCTTCACACAAGAGAACTCTCAAACTCTCAGTTATAAGTGTATAAGAGTATACAACTCACAAACAAACTCTCTAACTAGAGTAGATTTACAATCAAAGCTCACAGATGAATGTTGAAAGAATATTGAGTGTATATCAGTGATTCTTATTTTTTGTTGTTTCTTCCTCTTGATTCTTATATATAAATGTAGTTGGAGGCTAGTATATATACCCTTGCATTGATTCCATCTGTTGGAGGTGGTTGGGTATCATTAATGTGCGTCCACTCCGTTAAAACGTTAAGAAAAATAGTAGTTATAACAGAGGGAGTCGGCTCCATTTTTGTGGTGTAGACACTTCCTGCTTCTGCATTTATCAGACGATGTTCACTGAGTTCACTGAGTTCATGAGTCCTCTCTTCAGGTTGATAAGGAGACTCCTTGTTCATCTGTCTTCTTCATACTAGGCTTCTGCTGTCATGAGGCGACACTTCTGCTTCAGGTGTCCACTCATTGATCATTTAAACTTCCAGCCTTTTGCTTCTGCTACCAGGAGGCGACACTTCATCTTCAGGTGTCCGCTTATTGATCATCTTATCTTCAAGCCTTGACGTCTGTCTTCATAAGGCAACACTTCATTACAATGTATCCACTCATTTTCTATTTGGTCTTCAGACATTTTGCTTCTGTGTGCAAGAGGCGACACCTCATTTCCATGAGTCCCCTCATTGTTCAATATGTCTTCAGGCCTTTTACATCTGTGATCAAGAGGCGACTCCTCATTTCCATGAGTCCCCTCATTGCCCAGAATTCAGCTTTTAGATTTCTATTGATCAAGCTTTATCAAAGCACTGGTATAAGAACTTCAAGGAATATGTTTTTAGGGTATGATGATCAATCAAATCTTCTTAATTCATCAGAGTTAACTTCTATTTAATTTGGATTGAATCAATCATTAGATGTTGATCTTCTTCTTGAATCTCAAACTGTCAAAGCTTCATTTGATTAAAGCTGAACTTTACTTCTTCATTTGCAAAGCTTCTTCAATCATTCACAATGCTTCAATTCTGATTTCCTCTCTTTGATAGCAATTCTTCATTCTTTATTAAACTCACTTTATTGAGACCATTGCAGACTAGATGAAATCTGTTCATACATCTAATCTTCATTGATCCTTTACATTGTAGAAGAATACTTCACTTGGATTCCATGTAGAGATCAGATATTCATTGTGAGCCATCTTCTCAGCAACTTCAATCTCATTGTCTTGAATTGGTCTTAAGCATACCAGATGAGATCATCTCTTGAGCATTTTTCAAATTCTTCAGCAGCCAATTCATCTTCAACTGAGCATTGCACTTCTTCAACTGTTATTTGCATATTCTGATGAAGGCTTTAGTCTGATGCAAGTTAATCTTCATTGAAACTATGCATACTCGAAAGAAGCTTCAATTGAACACCTTCAATATTTTCGAATGTAGAACACATGTTTGAAGTAGAGATAGGCATTATTTCTCAGTTTGGTTCATTGCATAGCCCTTTGAATTCATTGCTTGCATCTTAAACTTGTTGTGCATTCCTTTGATATGTATTAGACTTAAGATCCAACTTTAAGTCTAAGTTATGAACTTGTTAATCTGCACACTAAGTAGATTCATTAGTAACATAACACAAGGTTTAGCTATCATCAAAATCAACATGGGAATTAACCTTGAGTCAACAAGGATCAACCTTGACTCAACATGATCCATGTTGATTGGAGCTATAATTATAGGTCCTATTATTTATATGTACACCCTAACTCAATAAAATTAACAGTTAATTATAGGTCGTATTATTTATATGTACACCTAATTCAATAAAAACAACAGCTAGTCCATGAGCTGCTAATTTGCACCAATATAACAATTGGGCTTTACCTGTCAAAATAGAACCATACATAGACTCAAAATGTTCTATGTAGCATTAAAATTGACTCTAAACACGATTATAGATTTATATATATTGAAAGGCTAATTTGCACCAACATAACAATTGGGCTTTAACTATCAAACAGGACCATACATAGACTCAAATATATGTTCTAGGTAGTTGTTAAAATTGACTCTGAAACACGATCATAGATATATACTTTGAAAGGAAATCATTGTTGGAAATAAGTGAATGCAAATGGTCATGTGTGAATGCAATTGGCCTTTGAAATTCCACCATGTGTGAATGAAAATGGCTTGTGGAGTTTCACCATGTGCTAGAAGATGAAAGAGTGTGACTTTTGGAGTTTCACCATGTGTTAGAAGATGAAAGAGTGTGACTTTTGGATTTCATCATGTGCTAGAAGATGAAAGAATGTAACTTGCATATTCAATTCCATAATACTCCATGAATGTTGGTGGCTTTTCATGTGCATCCATGTCATCTATATAAGGGTCATTCTTCTTGGTGTAGAGCGATCTATCTCAAGCATCTTATCTCTACTTCATCCTTGTTTTCGAATCATTTTTTGTCCTTGTTTCCGAATCATTTGTAGAGAGAGTGTACAACACAGTCGAGTTCGCCAGGTGAATGAGGTTGTGCTACCTCCAACACCGAGAAGTCGCTGTATCTTGGGAATCGAAAGCCCAATAACTCAAGCACCGACAGTGAGGGGCTAATTCGGTTTAAGGACATCGTGTGGAACACGAGCCCCAGCTGGTTTGCGTTTTCTTGTTTCTGTTCAATTATGTATTGCTAAAATGTTTATATGAGAATCTTTTCGTGTTTATGATTTGAGATTTCGTGTCTTTTAATTCTGGTTTTCTAACAAGCTTAAACCGAATTACCTTTTTGATAAATCAGAATATTTTAGTAGTCAAATTTTATCTTTGTCCTCACTGAACAAATAAGTTTTGGATCCGTGACATTGTTTTACTTTTATTTTTATTTTTTATTTTATATGAGTTAGGTAGTAATGGTTCTTTTGGTACTGTGTGTTTTTAAGAGTTTGTTATACTTCTTCTGAATTGCTTACTGACGAGATTTTGTTGAGAAGCTTAATTTTCTGTTGAGCAAGTCTTTTAAGGTATTTGTGTACTCAAATACTTACACGTCGATCTTCTGTCTATACAGAAATGACTACCCTTAATCCGAGCGTAACTCAGGCTAGTGATACCCCATCTGTTGGGGTGACCCAAGCTAGTGATGCCCCAGTTGCTGAGGCAACCCGGCCTGCTACGCAAATGGTTCCTATGGTGCCCGTGAACCACAACGAGAAACCGGAGAGGTTCACCGGTGTGGACTTCAAGCGGTGGCAACAAAAGATGTTATTCTATTTGACTACTTTGAATCTTGCTCGATTCCTAAGGGAAGATTGCCCTAAGGGTGATGATAATGATATGCAATCCGTTGCGGCGGTTGATGCGTGGAAGCATTCTGACTTTCTGTGTCGGAATTATGTCCTCAATGGTCTTAGTAATACTCTCTACGGAGTGTATCAAGACAAGACGACTGCAAAAGAGTTATGGGAAACTCTGGACCGCAAGTATAAAACTGAGGATGCCGGGACGAAGAAATTTGTTGTTGGTCGTTTCCTCGATTATAAGATGGTTGATAATAAGACTGTGATCAGCCAAGTCCAAGAGCTTCAAGTGATCCTACATGAGATCCGTGCAGAGGGAATGATTCTGAGTGAATCCTTCCAGGTTGCGGTTGCCATTGAAAAATTGCCACCTTCCTGGAACGAGTTCAAGAGCTATCTCAAACACAAGCGAAAGGAGATGTCACTTGAGGATCTAATTGTGAGGCTTTGCATAGAGGAGGACAATAGGCTCAATGAGAATAAGATGGGTAGTCAAGCTGTGGCCAAGGCTAATGTGGTGGAGTACACCAGGAAGCCTGATTACAAGAAAAAGAAAGATGGTCCAGGTTCTTTTAAGTTAGGGCCGAGAGGGGACATTGCCAAGAAAACTACCAAGTTTCCTGGCAAATGTTACAATTGTGGCAAGATGGGGCATCGAGCATTAGAATGCCGAGCGAAACCATAGAGGAATCCAGGGAAGCGACTTGCCCAAGCGCACTTGTCTGAGATGGAGAGCATTGAAAGAATCTCTGAGTTGGACCTCTGCGCTGTCGTCTCCGAAGTAAACCTAGTGGGGTCAAACCCGAGAGAATGGTGGGTGGATACTGGGGCTACTCGCCATATCTGCTCGGACAAGAAGCTGTTCTCCACTTTTGAACCAACAACAAAAGGGGAACAACTATTCATGGGCAACTCGTCAACCTCCAAGGTTGAAGGCCAGGGGAAGGTAGTGCTGAAGATGACCTCTGGGAAGGAGCTGACTCTGAACAATGTGCTGTATGTTCCAGAAATCCGCAAGAACTTGGTGTCAGGAGCGCTTCTGAGCAAGCACGGTTTCCGTCTAGTTTTTGAGGCAGACAAATTTGTTCTAACTAAGAATGGAATGTATGTGGGGAAAGGTTATTTGAGCGAGGGGCTTTTTAAGATGAATGTGATGACCTTGTTCCCAAAAGCTAATAAATCAGACGCTTCGACGTCTTCTTCTTACTTGTTGGAGTCTTCTCATTTATGGCATGGCAGACTAGGACATGTTAATTATAATACTTTGCGTAGATTAATTAACTTAGACTTTTTGCCTGCTTTTCAAATAGACTCGAAACACAAATGCGAGGTTTGTGTAGAAGCAAAACTGACGAGGTCATCCTTTCATAGTATTATAAGAAGCACCGAACCCTTGGATCTAATCCACAGCGATGTATGTGATTTGAAATTTGTTCAAACACGCGGGGGTAATAAATATTTTATTACTTTTGTGGATGATAGCACGAGATATTGCTATGTCTATTTACTTAAAAGTAAGGATGAGGCTATCGAAGCGTTCAAACGCTATAAGACTGAAGTTGAGAATCAACTCAACAGAAAGGTTAAGGTGATCCGAAGTGATAGAGGCGGCGAATATGAGGCGCCTTTCGGTAAGTTCTGTGCTGAACATGGTATCATTCATGAAACTACCGCACCATATACGCCTCAGCAAAATGGAGTTGCTGAACGAAAGAATCGAACTCTAAAGGAAATGATGAATTCCATGTTGATTAGTTCTGGGCTAACTCAGAACTTGTGGGGGGAGGCGATTCTTTCTGCGAATTACCTTTTGAACAAGGTACCTCGCAAGAAAATTGACAAGACCCCTTATGAATTGTGGAAAGGTCGAAAGCCTTCCTACAAATTCTTAAAAGTGTGGGGGTGTCTAGCAAAAGTGGCGGTACCTATTCCTAAGAGAGGTAGGATAGGACCTAAGACGGTTGACTGCATATTTATCGGTTATGCTGAGCATAGCAGTGCATACCGCTTCCTTGTGTTTAAATCTGAAATTCTGGATATTCACAAGAATACTGTGATAGAATCCAGAAATGCGTCATTCTTTGAAGACATATTTCTTTGTAAAATAACGCAAAGGCCTAGTTCAAATGACAGAACTAGTGAGACTGTTATTGAGGACAATGAAGACCAAATCAACACTGAAGTTGACGAACCTAGACATAGCAAAAGAGCAAGGACATCAACGTCGTTTGGTCCAGACTTTATTACTTACTTGTTAGAGAATGAGCCTTAAAGTTACAAAGAAGCAGTGAACTCCCCCGAGGATCCACTATGGAAAGAGGCAATTAACAGTGAAATCGATTCTATTCTACAAAACCACACTTGGGAATTAGTAGATCTTCCTCCAGGTTGTAAGCCCTTGGGATACAGGTGGATTTTTAAGAGGAAGAGGAAGATGAAAATGGATGGATCGATAGATAAGTACAAAGCTAGGCTTGTCATAAAAGGTTATAGACAAAAAGAAGGCCTAGATTACTTTGATACTTATTCACCTGTTAGTCGAATAACATCCATTCGAATGGTGATAGCAATCGCAGCTCTGCGAAATCTTGAGACACACCAAATGGATGTTAAAACAGCTTTCTTAAACGAAGATTTGAATGAAGAAATCTATATGGAGCAACCCGAAGGGTTTGTGGCTCCAGGATAAGAAAAGAAAGTCTGTAAACTTGTCAAATCATTGTATGGTTTGAAACAAGCACCGAAACAATGGCATGAGAAATTTGATAATGCGATGTTGTCTTATGGTTTCAAAATCAATGAGTGTGACAAGTGCGTCTATGTCAAAGACACAACAAAAGGATATGTCATTATTTGTTTATACGTGGATGATATGCTCATTGTTGGTAGCAACGATGACATGATCAAATCCACTAAGAGAATGTTAAATAATCAATTTGATATGAAAGACATGGGTGTTGCAGATGTTATACTTGGAATAAAGATTTCAAGAACACCTTTTGGAATTGCCTTGTCACAACAACATTACATTGAGAAAATACTGAATAAATTCAGTAATTTTGATACTATTATGGCAAGGTCCCCAGTGGACATAAACCTCCACTTGTCCAAGAATACCGGAGATAGTATCTCACAGATAGAATATTCTCGGATAATCGACAGTCTTATGTACTTGATGAATTGCTCAAGACCTGATATAGCTTACGTAATAAATAGATTGAGCAGATTCACAAGTAATCCAGGAAAGGATCACTGGAAGGCAATAGTTAGAGTGTTACGCTATTTGAGGTACACTGCTAACTATGGACTGCACTATACGAGATATCCAGCAGTACTTGAGGGGTATAGTGATGCAAATTGGATATCAGATGTGAAAGACTCTAAATGCACGAGTGGGTATGTGTTTACTCTTGGAGGTGCAGCAGTGTCATGGAGATCTTCCAAACAAACAATTATTGCTAGATCTACTATGGAATCTGAATTTATAGCTTTAGATTCAGCTAGTGGAGAAGCTGAATGGCTTCGCCAGTTTTTGGAAAATATACCGAGATGGTCAAGGCCTGTGCCAGCGATTTGCATCCATTGTGATAGTCAATCAGCAATTGGAAGGGCACAAAGCAATATGTATAATGGTAAGTCTAGACACATTCGTCGTAGACATAATACCATTCGGCAACTACTCTCAAATGGGGTTATCACGATAGACTATGTGAAGTCTAAGGATAATATTGCGGATCCGCTAACCAAAGCATTAAACAGAGAGTTAGTTGACAAGACGTCGAGAGGAATGGGATTAAAGCCTATGAAATAAAAGTTACACCAATGGTAAACCCAACCTAATTGATTGGAGATCCCAAGATCTAGGTTCAAAGGGATAACTGAGTTGTGTTTAACTTGGAGCAAATATCACTACTACCCATTCTTGTGATATAGCGATGCCTGCATTGTGAAGGTTAAGCTTTGCTTTTAATGATTCTTGTGTCTTGGAAGGCCAAGCGGAGTATAGCAGGATACTCTTAGACAAGAGGTCACCTATGTGAGTGTCAAGTGGGGCCGCTTCAAAAGAGATTTGTAAGGTTGAAATCTCTTAAAAAACACTCATGAAACCAGGCGGTGTTCAGGGCCAAAACGAACACAACCATGAGAACCGAACTGTGTAAGGAGAAGTTCCTGCTTGAGGCTTGTTGTCTTGGTTTACATAAACGGCAGAATAGTTCAAGACATCACGTTCACTGGTCAGCCAGTAAATTCGATAAGTTTTCGCTAGAGAAGGTTCAAAGCCAAAAGCTACCTATCTTGAGGCGGGAATTATCCGTTGTACTCTCTCTTGTCGGGTCAGCTTTGTACTCTAGCCACTTTCATTCATGTGGGAGATTGTTTGAAATAAGTGAATGCAAATGGTCATGTGTGAATGCAATTGGCCTTTGGAATTCCACCATGTGTGAATGAAAATGGCTTGTGGAGTTTCACCATGCGCTAGAAGATGAAAGAGTGTGACTTTTGGAGTTTCACCATGTGTTAGAAGATGAAAGAGTGTGACTTTTGGATTTCATCATGTGTTAGAAGATGAAAGAATGTAACTTGTATATTCAATTCCATAATACTCCATGAATGTTGGTGGCTTTTCATGTGCATCCATGTCATCTATATAAGGGTCATTCTTCTTGGTGTAGAGCAATCTATCTCAAGCATCTTATCTCTACTTCATTCTTGTTTTCGAATCATTTTTTGTCCTTGTTTCCGAATCATTTGTAGAGAGAGTGTACAACACAGTCGAGTTCGCCAGGTGAACGAGGCCGTGCTACCTCCAACACCGAGAAGCCGCTGTATCTTGGGAATCGAAAGCCCAATAACTCAAGACCGACAGTGAGGGGCTAATTCGATTTAAGGACATCGTGTGGAACACGAGCCCCGGCTGGTTTGCGTTTTCTTGTTTCTGTTCAATTATGTATTGCTAAAATGTTTATATGAGAATCTTTTCGTGTTTATGATTTGAGATTTCGTGTCTTTTAATTCTGGTTTTCTAACAATCGTCACGAAATTTAGCATACGATATTTTGTTAATGACTTTCGGAGTTTCACTTTAATGAATAATTGAGTGTATTAAGAAACAACTTATTTTGTCTTTTTTCTTTTGACATTTTGTTGAGGCTAAATAGAAGCTTGGTTTTTTTTTTTTTTTTTTATGTAAAAATTTAATCTCGCATTTTAATATCTTTTTCATACTTAAATTTAATAAATATTTATAAATAAAAACCTAAAATATAATAATAATAATAATAAATTAATAAATAATTTGTGTTTCAACTTTTATCACCCAAAACCAAAAGGAAAATGCTATTCATTCATAAAATCTATACAAAAAATCCCACCAGAATAATGTGATTATGACATTATTATAATTAAAAGTCATTATGATGAATTTTTTTGTTTTAAAGTGAGTGGCACTTATCCAACCTAGGGCTGTAAAACGAACCAAGCTACTTAAACTCGACTTGTGTTTGGCTCGTTAAAAACTCATTTGAGATCGGCTCATTAAATAAACAAGTCAATTTCAATTACATTTTAAAACTAGTTAATTTTCTGAATTCAACTCAAACTTGACTTGATAAGCATAAATACACTAAAAATTTTAAGCTACTCGAACTCGGCTCGTAATCGGTTCGATTAAAGCTCTTTTGAAATCGACTCAAAAGTTAAACAAATCTAACTTGAACATAATTTCAAGCTCGTTGAGATTTTCAACACAAGCTTGAACAACTACTTGGCTCTGTTTATTTACAACTCTAATCTGACCACTTCATTCTGGTGATAAATTATATTAAAAAATTTCTATTTATATAACATTACCCAAAACAAAATCCTCGTACAACCCTGCCCGGCAAAACATAAACTCAACGAAAGCCTTTGAAGTTTGAACCCAGGTGATCAAATCCACCTTTAAACACAAATGAATGAGAGAGAGAGAGAGAGAGAGAGAGAGAGAGAGAGAGAGAGAGAGAGAGAGAGAGAGAGAGAGAGAGAGAGAGAGAGAGAGAGAGAGATGTGGATGGCAACTCCAGGTTACAATGTAGAAATTCTAAACCAACTCCTGGCTCCAATTAACGTTGCAATTGGTATTTATCAGCAGACCTTAAATGCAGATAGCCTGGGTTATTCATCAACCACAGCAACAATCATCAGTGTGACAGGGATGCCTTAATACTAGTTTCAACAACATACATATAATGCTTAATAAGTTAATAACACTATGAAATGAACTCCATAAATATACAAATACTCGTCAGATCGATCAGAATATTGAAGGTCTGGTGGGCGGGACCGTGGCTTGTGGTAATTGTCCATAAGGTAGATTCTTCGCCTGGCGTTCGCGTTCAAAGCCACACATTCCGATCAAGAAAACTAGTAAGACGGCAAAGATTTCAACGATGAAGACTCTCACACCTCCGGCAAACTTTTCCAGATACTTTGCCTTGCATGCATCGCAATCGTAGCACATTTTGTCGGTGTTGCTGCTCCATGCAGAGCAATCAGGGCTGCCGCTTGAGGCATTACCACATTCAGAAGGTGGCCTGCAGCAACTTCCCTTGAAGTTGTTGGCCTGCTGGAGGAAGAAAGATCAAGAAGAAAATTGGTATGATTGTAATTGTTACGTACATAAATACATGTATGACCAGAGCCGGACCGAGGGGGTGGGCAGGGCTACGATCCTCCTAAAATTTAGAAATTTTCTCTAATACCTTATAAGTTTTGGAATATTTAAAATATAATAAGCATATTGACTCCTTTCACTTGACTTTTTTATATTTTTAGATTTGTAGAATACTATATAGTGTATTTGGGAATAGCAAC
The DNA here is from genome assembly GCA_033060915.1 of Euryodendron excelsum. Lineage (NCBI taxonomy): Eukaryota > Viridiplantae > Streptophyta > Magnoliopsida > Ericales > Pentaphylacaceae > Euryodendron > Euryodendron excelsum. Next base: position 16,452,337 of record CM065387.1, read on the forward strand.
AGAGTAGATTTAGGTCGGGACCCCTACTCCATTCCCATCCTGCCTCCCTTTATATTAGTGATTTTTTCAAGTATATCATGGACAAAGCAAATAATAAAATCACCAAAATAAAGACAAATCACAATAATTGTACTTTAATCAAATATATACATATAAAAAATAGGATTATTGCACTTTGTTCACAAATTCGCCCCGTCACAATTAGTATCATTCCATATTCGTCCCAATAGAGAAGGGATAGGACGGGACCAGAACATGAGATGTCGGGTTATTTTATCATCTTTAAGTATATTTATTCTCCGAAATGAAAAAAAAAAAAATTTGTTAACCTTTCTTTTAACAAAATTTTTTTCTCTTAGCTTCTTCAACCAAAAATTCTGGGTCTGCCACGACATGTATCTGCTATTCTATAGAAGTTACCTCAGAATTGGGGAGGTCCTTGCAGACTTGTTCTCGACCCATGCAGGTTTTGAAAGATGCCCAATTCTTTCCATCCACTAAACGTTCGCGCAACCAACTCGGATACTTTCCTGGTGCAGAACCGGATTGTGCGGCGATGACGAAAGCGGCTGCTGTGACAAATGCTATCGCCAACACAACCAGCAGCAATGCGTAAATCCGCTGAAGAAGTTGCTTCGTTCTTCCTGCGGCACACGCGCAGAAAATTCTGACACCAGAGAAGACTAACGTGAAAATTCCCAAGGCCAAGCCCCTCCCGCGACTGACATATTTGCATCCCGAAGGATCACTGCGGACGAGGATGCCAACTGATACGTCGATTTTGACTAACGAGATGAGTAATGCCATGATACTGAAGATTGCCATCAGCACCTTTTTGCAAGCCATGCCTGTTAATTGGAAGAGAGAGATTGCTGCTCTTGATCAGAAAGGGTTCTTCTTTATGGGTCTTGCAGAAGAATGGGTTGTTGCGGAGGTTTTGATGTTGCCATTCTTATTTATAAGATTTTGTGGAGGCTAATGCTTTGTTTGGTTCTCTTGTTCTTGGTTATGCCAGAGTGTCCTACCCATACTGAGTTGACGTTTACTCCTAATTTCCTATAGATCCATGCATATAATTTGTCATAATTAGTAGGGATGTTTAATGTTCACAAAATATGTCTAAAATGTATCTACTGACAGGTATAAAAATGTATATATATAGAAATTTTCTAATTTTGTTTTGCAATTAAGTATCATCTTCACGGGTGTTCTATTTTAAAACAAATGTCCCAACCCATCGATATTATTCTGTATAATTGTTCTACGTATATTGCAATTTTCAACAAATCTACTTGTAATATTTTTCCGATTTGGAGAAGTTGGTGGCGAAAATATATGGATGCTAGTATTATTTTTACTTGGGAGGCTTCTTTTTTCCCTTGGTAAAACAGAGATGGGGAGGTTGGCTGCTTGGCTAATAAGAAAATATTAGTTTTCATATGAACTAAATTACTTAGATGAACAGGCTGCTCCATTTGTTCTAAAATACCACCTGCTTTGGAAATTATGCCTTGAAATATACAGAAATGATCAGCCAAATGGTTCAGCACAAACCCCTCATGCACGCACAAAGGCAATAGCAGAGAGATATATTAACTCCAAATCTCATATACTTTATACATCAAAACATTCATGGCCTCTTATAATCTCTACTTAGTAAGCTGTCAAAATTCAAAAGCCAAATTGGGCTGCAATACTTCTAGTTTTTTCTCGTGGAATTGGATGTATAACTACCTTTCCAGTAGCTCTGTTTGTTTCAGTATAAGAGAAAACTTCAACAACCTTACCAAATGGGAGGGGCACCTTGGAAACAACCACTGGCTTCACCTTTCCACTTTCCGGAAGTGGATTTAATTTTTCCAGGACAGCTCCACTGGCAGTGACTATAAATCTGAAACCAGGCGGACCACTACGCTACCCCTTCTCTCGCTGCCTTCACCGCCCTCTCGCCCTGCCTTGTTATTTTAGAAAGAAAAAATATGGTTTATGTCTATTGTGGGCAAAGGTGGACGGATTAGGTGTAAGGTTGAATTGCCTGGGTCCTTTTGGGAATTGTGATAGTTGTTGCTAGGAATGACAATGGATCAGGTTCGGGTCAGAGAACCCTTTTCCTGAACCCGCCCTGATTAAGCAAAATTTCTCCTAACCCGCCCTGAACCTGTTTGACTGTAACCCCGAACCCACCCCGAACCCGCAATTGAAAACCCCGATCTACCCCGATTCGCTCCGATTAAGCAAAATCTCCCATAATTTTTTATTTGTATTACTGGGCAATATTACTTTTGCTTTGATATCCACAATTTCTCATGGCTAGCAAACTAAAACTTACTAATATCCATAATTTTCCAAGTTCTACGAAATAAAACTACCAAGTGGGTGCAACATTTAGAATAAAACTATACATAAAGAGGCAAAAATAATAATTGTCTTGACAAAATTTATATAGAAGATTCTCATTTGCTTTGACTCTTTCCACTCATTGATTCCAATTCAAGATGGTATACAACAGCTTCTACTTCAATTCATCAATGCCCTGCAAATTTAAACAATCAATGTGTGTGTGTGAGAGAGAGAGACAGAGAGAGAGAGAGAGAGAGAGAGAGAGCTCAAATACAAGAAAAGGTTGAATAATGGTTAACAAAGGGACATAGACACACATTAATTTGTCATATGCGTTGAAAGAGGCATCCCTCTTAATCTGTCATACCCTTTGACAAAGGCATCTCCCTAATCCTATCTCGCAAAACAAATGCGACTATTTCAATTCTAACGATGTGGGAGACATGTTCCAAAATTAGGCATCAGTAGATGTTTTCTTTCCCTGTCAAAGGTTTTATATTTCTTTTTATCTTCATTTTTGTTTTGGGGTTGAAGTTTTATAGGAGCCAATATCAATGTTAATTAGCCTACCTAGATAGTACAGAAGTTTGAGTCCTATTTCCTTCCATTCTAGCTTTTTATGTGTATTATCAGCCAGTTTTGTTATATAGCTCTCATACATATATATACACAGATATATAAACATGAGTTCCTATACTTTCTATTCTAGAATATTATTAATAGGGCTGACTTAAACCTAGAATCGGATTGTTCATTCAATTCTCACTTGTCAAGCAAACGAGAGAGCGAAAATAATTATTTCATTTTATTTTCTTATACCAAATATAGCTTCAAAAGATTGACATACTTTCATGTTCATTCTCAAATTCCTAACAAGACTGAAGGTCCCCTTAATACTAATTATTCTTTTCTGGTCCAAATATTTCAAAACTTAATTTTTGGTGAATAGCTATGGGCTCCTCTTGAAAAAAAAAGAAAGAGACCATATAAATATAGCCTAAAAGACTCCATCCACCTCAATCACATAGTGCAGAATCTCAATTGTGGCAGAAGGGTTAAGAATGTAGCTTTAGGCTGTGAAAATAGCTGTCTAATAAAATTTCAAAAGTGCAGCATATAATATCAGAAAGCAAAGAATGATATATAATACAGTAACTCTCATGTATTTTGAAGCTATAAGAGTCAAATAAATGGTGGTTTTGTTCTTAGACAAAGACAGATACCATAAGTCATATTACATTCCCTATCATTTCCTCCATACTAGTTTATAAAAGGAGAACACTAGTTTAATGTTCCCATAAAATTGAAGCCACATCAATATTTTTTCTTCCAAAAAAGGCCTTAAGAAAATTAATATCCACAATCTGCACAATGAATTTCCATCCAACAAATGAAGGACAATAATGATATATTCAGTTGCTTTGAAATTAGCATCAAATACTAATCCACATCCTACTCCAATATTTGCCTAATGCCTCATAAAACTCCTTTCAATTACCAACTTCATCTCACGCAAACTTCTTCACACTCACAAACATCTAGTGTTATTATTTGACGATTAGAAATTGCAGCAACAAACTATGATGAAAAGATATGTATGCAATTACTAACAGATAGAAGACACCAAAATTGTTGCTTAGGACAAGTCCAAAGCATGAACAAGTGCTAAGCATTCAAAAGTCCATTAGCCACTTAGCCAAAAGAAATTATAAAAAAAGACAGAAAATATGTAGCAATGATAAAAAGTGGCTTCTAGTTTTTCTAATAATAGAAAAGAGATTCCTACCTCATACATACACAAGTCAGACATTCCTCCAATTTGCTCTATCCAGCACCTAAAGCTCATGCACTGGCCTAGTAAGATGTCATATTAAAAGGCATTTTACATTAAAAGAGAAGAAATTCTCAAAATGTAGCTTTTCATAATCAAACTTGTTTATGCACAAATACCTTTTTAAATCAAACTCGAAGAAGCCTCGGAATGCTCATCAGGATCCTCTTCTTCGTCACAGATTTTAGGGGGATAAGGTGATTCCACAGTCGAGCAAGTAGCTACAAACAAATAACAATAAAATTTATTAACTAATTAAAATATGATAAATTAACCAAATAATTAAAAACTTATGTTTAGTACCATTAATCTCATTCCATAGCCAGCTTTGTGTACACATCAACACCTCCAAAGTTTTTGGATGAAGTCTACTACGATGTGGACTAATCAACCTACCACTTGTACTAAAACTAGACTCAGATGCGACCGTGAACACAGGAATAACAAGGATATCACGAGCCATCTTTTGTAAAGTAGGAAACTTGACTCCATTTATCTTCCACCAACACAACACATCAAAATCTGGGGTTCTAGGCACCACATGTTCCTCCAAGTAATAGTCCAATTCTGATTTAGCATGCACATTACTAATGCTTCCACTGATATATAAGTCAAAATTGGCAAGAGTATCATTTTCATCAAAATCACCAAGCTCCAATTTACAAGATGAAGCAGAAACTCCCACCCTACTATTTTCATTTACCTTCAACCTAGATTGGTACTTATGAAGCAAATCATAACAACTCTCTTGAACATTTTCAATATGAGACCATGCTCCATCTCCATAAATACTTTGGAAGCAATATTCCACAAGTTTTCTTTTATACCTAGGGTCCAAAACACATGCTATTCCCATGATAACATGGCATACACTCCAATATTTATCATATTTCTCTAACATTTTTAATGCCATCACCCTAACAACTTCAATTGTACATTCCCGCCACTGAGACAATGCCAATTTAATCTCACAAATTTTTGCAAAATAGCAATTTGCAGTAGGGTAAGTAGTTCCGGAAAACAACTTTGTAACACTATTAAATAGCTTTAATCTCCCACAAATCTCTTTTGCCAATGACCAATCTTCCTTAGTTGGCAAACTAGTGTACTGTTTCTCTCGTTGCTTTAGTCGTGAGAACACATCCTTATACCCCAGAGCTGTTTGAAGCATAAAAAAGGTAGAATTACAACGAGTTTTCACATCGAGCTCCAAACTCTTGGAGCATGGAATACATAATTGGCGAGCTGCCTCCTCAAATTTCTCAATTCTACCTTGTGTTGCGGTCCAAAAATAAACACTCTCACGTATTCTTTCAATCCCCTTTCCTATCACGTGTAAGCCATCCTTCACAATGAGATTTAAAATGTGCGCACAACATCACATGTGAAGGAATTTTCCCTCCAACAAAAGCGAGTCTATAGAAAGTTTTTCCGAAATATTACTCATGATGGCATTATTAGTGGTAGCATTATCCACAGTTATTGTGGATAGCTTCCTATCAATGTTCTAATCCAACAAGGACTCAACAAGTACATGTGAGAGAACATCTTTATTATGAGGAACAGGAACGTAGATAAACCTATAACCAATAACAAACAAAGAACATAATTAATATGCAATACACAAATCTAGTAATTAGACATAAAATAACTATAAACAAAATACCTTAAAATTCTACTTTGTAAAAACCATGCCTCATCGATGAAGTGTGTCGTAATTGCCATGAAGCCCCTTTTGGTTGGTTTAGCCGTCCACATATCCATCGTGATCGCAACCCTACTCCCAATGCTCTCCAATAACTTGTACGTCTTCTCCCTCTCCACATAAAATTTTTTCAAGATATCCCTCTTGATTGTGTTTCTTGACACCGTTGTAAACTTGGGTTGAAGGCGGTTGACAAATTTTCTAAACCCAGAGTGGTCCACCATACGAAGAGGATACTCATGCAAAATAATCATGGAAGCAAGGTCATGTTGAGAGGCTTCTTGGTCAAATACATCAGCCTGGCATCCTACACTTCCATCATTCATTCTCTCATGTCGAGAGGTTTCTTGCTCCATTTCCTTCTTATGCCTAGCCAAATGATCATGCAAAGATGATGTCCCGTTTCTACTGCTAGCTTTGAGTTTTTTTACCACAATGGTTACAAATTGCATATTCCACCCCATCTATTTTAACCTTTTCAAATTTAGTCCAAACAATTGATCTCAACCTCCTTTTCCTAGAAGGTGTAATTTGGGTAGGATATGATGTAGGGTTTATAGATGAGGTAGTGCTGGGAGTAGTTTGAGCTAGATGTCCCCCAATTACACTTTGAGCTTCACCTTGTTCAGACTCGGACATTGACATTTTAAACCTATAACAAAATAACAATATTTAAAACAGAGCATTGTAGTAGCATTGAAATAATTCCATAGGGCAAAATAAGAAAACAAAAATTTAACTTCCTGTTTTACCTAAGATACACAAGGTTAAGGATTTGTCATTAAAGTTTAATAAAAGCAGTAATTGCAGTGACCAAAGAAAATTAATAATGATTTCAACAATCTCTCTTATGTCATTGTAAGAATATGCAACTATCCTACAATTCTAAACCAAGGTAACCTGTAGTATACAACTAATGAAATAGAACTTGCATTTGTGATTGCTGAAACAGATGACAATGAGTTGAATTATACAGAATTTGAAAAGTGATCTTTAGTTGACATATTGATGAGCAAGCATGCCATATGAGTCATAGAAAATATGACCAATGAAAAGGATGCTCAAAATGCATAGAAAATATTCCTACAAATAAAGGTTAGTGAAAATAGTTAAAGCAAAGATTGTGTGAATATTCAGGGAAGAATATGTCAAAAAAAAAAAAAAAAGATGTTTACACATGAGTGGCATTCAATAGTTTGACTGCAGAAACACTATATACAAAACAATAAGTTTCCAGTTAGTGATTATTTAAACCATAAAATTCATCATTTCCAGAAGAACAAGGAATCCTTCACCATCAATCTCAGATCCCACATAGTTGTTATTAAAATCCAACAACGGCATTTACCAAAAATCAAAACCCAACAAATCACTTCGCCCAACACCATTTCTCATCCTACTACTCACAACGAGACCTCAAATCCACGTACACACATTATATATTCATTTGTATGTATATCCGATTTAGTCTGTAAATATAATGTTTTTTTTATGTGTATATATATGTATATGTTGTTAATCATATATAGATATATATAAATATATACAAATCCTCTGAATTTTTTGATGTGTTCTTACGGTTATCATATATATAAATAAACATAAATACATGCCCACAAGATTAAAAACACAATTCCTATAGAATCGAAATTCAAATGTGGCTAGGAAAAAAAATTTGTGAAATCAGTAACTGTGTTTGGTTAATCATCAGAAACTTTACACGGTGACAATTAGATTGAAACTTAGTGTATCTTAGAACTAGGAAAGTAGGAAGAGAGAAAACAGCAAAGTCGATGAGTTTGAAATTGGAGAGGAAGAGATACATCCAGACTTGGAAATAAGCTTATCTTCGTCCCTTCCTTCCGGCGATGACAACCACTAACGGAGAATGAACCAAAGATGAAGGGGCATTGTGCCACCGCCGCACTGAGGAGTCCGTGTATCGAATGAGATGAAGGGGCACTATGCATCTATGCAGCTGTGTCAAATGATGGAAGCAAAAACCCTACTTTGATCAATAATTGGTCCGGGTTTGGGTTGAATGCCCTTCCCCCGAACTCGATCCTAATCCGATCGGATTTGTTAATTTATTGTCCGAACCCGCACCGCTCCGATTATAACTCCCCGAATCCACATCATTCGGATTGGTTCGGGTCGAATACCCGAAAAAATGGGTTTTTTGGCCATCCCTAGTCGTTGCACATGACTTGGATCTCCCGGGGGTGATGAGAAGAGAACTAAAGACAATAAAGAAAGAGAGAGAGTATATGTGAGCTCAGGATTTAAACATTCAATTAGCAGCACTTCGAGTTATAAATGAGTCTTGTATTTATAGTGGGCTTTAGGACTGATATGGCTAACATATGGCTGTTAGAATTATACTTGTTCTCTTTACTTATTTATCTTGTCATTAGTTATAAGGGTAGAATAGTAATTTATTACCTTTGTTAGTAGGATTATTGAAATTCTTTTGTATCTAGGGTTCCTCATTGTTCTACACATGTACGAAATCCTAGCCTCCTTCTCTCTTCTCTTTGATATTCTCACATAGTATTAGAGCATTGATCCTGATGGTTCTTATACCCTATGATTACATGAAAGGAAGTTTAATCTCAGATTCCAGTTGTTCACATCCTCGTTTCTGTTCTTCGCACCATCGGTTTTGTTTTCAATCGCACAATTTTTTGTTTGATTGGGATCGTTTTTGTTTTGTTCTCGCAATGGATGCTGAAAGAGAGGATTCACTTCAAGCTATCACAACGAGATTAAATAGTAAGAATTATTCATTTTGGAGTTATGTCATGAAGAATTTTGTGAAAGAACAAAAAATGTGGAGTTATGTTATGAGAATCCCGGGTAAACTGACAGACCCCAACAATGAAAAATATGTAGAAAAATTAAAAGTTTGGGAAGTAAATAATTCTAAAATTATCACTTGGATCAACAACTCTGTTGAGCACTCAATAGGCACACAATTGGCAAAGTATGAATCAGCACAGGAAATTTGGGAACACTTGAAGAGACTGTATACACAGTCTAATTTTTACAAAATAGTATCAATTGGAATTTGATATTCGAGCCCTTGTTCAAAACAATATGGGTATTCATGAATTCTATCTTGTAATATTTGATCTTTGGGACCAACTGACTCTAATAGAATCTGCTCACCTACTAGCATTCGCACTATACATTGCTCGTAGAGAGGCACAATGACTTGTGTAGTTTCTAATGGCTTTTTGTGATGATTTTGAGGGTCTTTGTGGTTCAATTTTGCATCGCATCTCATTTCCTAGTCGATTCAGTGGTCAGTGAGCTTTTAGTAGAAGAGATTCGACTTAAGTCTCAGTCATCAAGCAAAGGCATTCTTCTGGCACCAAATCAATCTGTTTTTCAAGTGCCTCACCGACCACCTTCCAATTCTCAATTGATGACAAAGGTTGCATTTGATGAATGCAGTTTCTGTAAACACTAAGGTCATTGGAAGGCCCAATGTCCCATGTTGCACAACAGAGCTAAGAATCCACCTTAATAAAAGAGTTTAAGCAACCAATCTCAACAACAAGCATACATGCCTCATCAGTCTAATACTATAGCAACTGTCCCACCATCAAACTTACCTGGTTTTAGAGCTCTGCTGTCTTCCAGTCCTATAATCGTTATTCTTGCTGAGCAGTTCCAGAAGTTCTTGCACACTCAACCATTTGCTATGTCTGCCTCTTCTTCTTTCTGTTAGTCTTCTCTTAGTTCCTTAGGTATGTTTTCCTCTTTATGGGTTTTAGATTCTAAAGCCTCTCATCATATGTTACCAGATTTGTTTTCTTTTACTTTCTTGTCTTCTGCATCACCTGTATCTGTCATGACTGTTGATGGCACACTTATGCCGTTAGCAGGTGTTGGTTCTGTAGTTACACCTAATCTATCTCTTTCTAATGTGTATCACATTCCTAGTCTTTCCTTGAATCTTGTTTCTGTTAGTCAATTATGTGATTTCGGTTACTCTATTTCTTTTTCTTCTACTTCTTATCATGTGCAGAATTCGCAAACCTAGAAGTTGATTGGGACAGGCCATAGGTAGGGAGGATTATATGTTTTAGACAAGCTAAGTGTCCCTACAGTTAGTACTTCTGTTGTCGATCTGTCTTCTTTTCGTTTGAGTCCTTCTTCTTTTAGCTTTTATTTATGGCATTCTCGTCTCGGTCATGTATCATCTTCTCATTTAAAGTACTTAGCCTCCATCGGAGTATTAGGAAATTTGCCAACACATGATATTTTTACTTGCAGTGGTTGTAAATTGGCAAACTTTTTTGCCTTACCTTTTAATACAAGTATTTCTTATTCTCTTGCACCTTTTGATTTAGTTCATTCTAATGTGTGGGGACATTGTCCGATTGCTATAAAAAGTGGGTCTCATTATTACATCTCCTTTATTGATGATTACACTCGTTATTGTTGGGTTTATTTTATGAAAAATCGTTCTGACTTTCTGGGAATTTATAAATCCTTTCGTGCTCTCGCCAAAACACAACATTCTGTTGTTATCAAATATTTTTTTATGTGATTTGGGTGGTGAATATACTTCTAATGAATTTTTTGAGTTGCTCGCTTTAGATAGAACTATTCACTAACCTTTTTATACTGATACTCCAGAGCAGAATGGAGTTGCCGAGAGGAAACATCGGCATATTGTTGAAACTGCCCGTTCTCTCTTACTATTTGTTCTTAGTGTCTTCTAGGGAGAAACAGTTCCACTCATGTCATTAATATGACCTTATCAACTCATATTCCAAGTTTGGCTCCTTTTGAAAAATTACATGGCTATGCTCTGAATTATTCTTCCTTAAGAGTTTTTTGTTATGCTTGTTTTATGCTTCACCCTTATGTAGAATATATTAAGTTGTCTTCTCGTTCTGCACTTTGCGTTTTTCTTGGATATGGTGAGGGTCAAAAAGGATATCATTGTTTTGATCCTATTACTCGAGAAATTATATGTGTCACGTCTGTTGGCCTAAGTAGGCAACCCAAGAGGGGGACTGAATTATATTTTATAGAATTTATATCAAATAATGCAACTAAAAACAATTTAAGCAATGTAGCAGTGAGCAATCAAACTAATAACCAAGCAAGCAAATAATAAGATGCAATGCAAGGAAGTAATATGAACAAATAGATGAAGAACACCAGATTTATAGAGGTTCGGCCAACCTTGCCTACGTCATCTCTTCCTCGATCCTCTCGAAGGTATTTCACTATGTAAACTTCCCTTACACAGCTGCTGATTTTGCTCCAAGTGCCCAGCTCACTCTTACAAGAGCTCTTCCCCAAGTTCTCAAAACTCAAGAGATTTTGTCCAAGCTTCTCTCAAACTTACAAGTGATTTTGTCCAAGCTTCAGTCAAACTTATAAGTGATTTTGTCTAAGCTTCACTCAAACTTACAAGTGTTTTTCCCAAGCTACACCCAAACTCACAAGTTTACAAACCCACCCAATAATAGATGAAAGTTGTACAATGAATAACTGTCTCTCAAAGAGTAGATAAACAAATTTTCAGCTCACTCAAGAACCCCCCAAATGAATAAAAACAGAGTATAAGATGTAGAAGATGAAATATCACTTTGTAGCACTTAATCTTGTGTTCTTCTCATGTTCTTCTTGTTCTTCATCATCATATATGTGTTAGGGATCTTATATATATAGCCTTGAGTTGCTTATAGCCATTGGAGATGGATGGGAGATCATTTGATACGAAAACGGCGGAGTATAACGTTTAAAAATATAGTCGTTACCTTAAATGAGTCAACTCTTTTTAAGCAAGGGTCGACTCTTTTTATGTTTCAGCAGATTTTTCAAGGCTCTGTCCAAATGAGTCAACTCTTTTGCTCTAGGGGTCGACTCTTTGTGTCTGACACTACAAAATCAACTCTCTGTTTGAATGAGTCGACTCTTTTAGAGTAAGGGGTCGACTCTTTTGATCTCCATCAAAATTTTCAGCCTCTGTTTGAATGAGTCGACTCTTTTGCTTGAGGGGTCAACTGTTTTTAGGAAAATCCTTAACTTTTGCAATACTTCTTTAAACTTCTTCAATATCTTCAAGCTCTTTAAAGATCATCCAACTAAGGTTTCCAAGGCTTGAAAAGACTTCTTCAAGGCATGTTGACTTCAAGAACACCTTCAACTCTTCAAGATGAAATCAATTCACTTTTGATTACATTTAGAGTTCTTCAATCAACATCACTTCTTCCATTTATCCAAATCTTCTTCAAAATCTTCAAGAGAGCTTCCAAGACTTGAGATTTCTTCTCTTCAACTAATATTTCATGCTTATTTGAACTTCTTCACTTTCTTTGCTTGATCTTCACCAACTTGATTTCTTCTATAACTTCTTCCATCTATTCAAGACTTCAACATAATCTTCAATAAAGTTTCCAAGTCTTGTGATTTCTTTCATACTTGCAAGACATCTTCAAATCTTCCTAGGTGATAAGTAGAAACTTACTCCCCTTTTCTTTTATGCTTTATGCCTTAGAGCATACAAGCTTTTGCTCCCCCTTTCTTATGCAATTGATGCTTTAGTGGATTGATATGGCTATGAGGATCGAGGGTCTTCATAGTGAATAAGTTCTTAAATTCTCATAAGATCTTTAGTCATTTACATCCTTCTTTCCAATACTTGTTGAACTGCTTAAGCATCTTCAATTTCTTCAAGAATAAGATTACCTAAGTAATCTTCTTGTTGGATACTCAACCGATCAACTCAAATATTTTCTTGTTATCAAATGATTATAATCTAATCTGCACACTCAAGTGCAATCATTAGATAACAACCACATGGTTTTGTTATCATCAAAATTAACTTGGGGATCAACCTTGAGTCAACAACGTCATGTTATGTTCCTTGAGCATATACATTTTTTCTCTATTCCTAATAATCTTCATAACCTGACTATATCTGATCTCATTCACATTGACCCTTTCTCTAAGGATCAAGATACAGTGTTCTACCATTCTCCATCCACTACAGACATTAGTATTTCAGCCTCTGATGCTCCTAACACATTCTTGCAGCCTATGGCTCCCCAGGCAACTTCGGAGATTGTGGATCCTCCTCCTCGCTATCTTACGCGCATCCGTAAGTCTACTAACTTGCCAGATTTTTCCTATTCTTGTTATTCTAGCTCTTTTACTTCTTTCTTAGCCTCTATTTATAATCTTTCTAAGCCTCTTTCATATAAAGAGGCCATTCTTGATCCCCTTTGGCAGTAGGCTATGGTTGAGAAACTTTATGCTTTGCATAACACTGATACTTGGGATTTGGTACCTTTACCATCTGGTAAGAGTATAATTGGCCCATGGGTCTTCGTCCTTTGATATTTAATCTATCTTGGAAAAACTTCAGGCGATCACACGTGTGGATCGAGCATGCTGATGCTGAGCTGAATGAGTCATCTATCCGTTGGTCACTAGACGCTTGCTAATGAATACTGCGTCTTCCCAATAAGGAACAACCTTCTCAGTGGGTCTACAAAATTAAAACCAAATTTGATGGCTCTATTGAACTATACAAAGCTCATTTGGTTACCAAAGGGTTTTTCTAACAGTATGGTATGGATTATAAAGAGGCTTTTGCTCCAGTTGCTATTCGTACTCTTATTGCATTTGTATCTATTCATCAATGGCACATTTCTCAGATGGATGTTAAGATTGCCTTATTGAATAGTAATCGTCAAGAAGTTTATGTGACTCCCCCACTTGGTGTTTTCCATAATTCTGGAGAAGTTTGTAAGCTCAAAAAAGCATTATATGATCTCAAACAGGCACCCTGTGCTTGGTTTGAAAAATTCTCTACTGTGATTACCTCTCTTGGTTTTCGATCTAACAATCCTGATTCTGCTCTTTTCATAAAAGGTACTGATGCTGGCCTTATTCTTGTTTCATTATATGTTGATGATATGGTGATTACAAGTGATGATGTTGCTGGAATTGATAAGTTGAAATCAGAATTGGCTTCTCGATTTGAAATGAAGGATTTGGGTTCTCTACGCTATTTTTTGGGCATAGAAGTAGCCTTTTCACCTGAGGGTTATCTACTTTCATAGTCTAAGTACACAACAGACATTCTTGAGCGTGCTCATCTTATTGATACTAGGACTGTCAATACCCCTCTTGAGCTTAATGTTCTGTATTTTTCGACAGATGGTACTCATTTACTAGACCCTACCTTATATCATACTATTGTTGGCAGTCTGGTATATCTCACTATAACTCACCCAGACATTGCATATGACGTCCATATTGTTAGTCAATTTGTTACATCTCCTGCTACTATTCATTGGGCTTCAGTTCTTCACACTTTGAGATATCTACGTAGTACTCAGTTTCAAAGTCTTTTGTTACCTTTCACTTCATCTTTAGAACTGCGTGCATATTCTGATGCTGATTGAGCTAGTGATCCAGTTGATCGCAAGTCCACCATTGGTTTCTGAATCTTTTTGGGTGATTCTCTTATTTCTTAGAAGAGTAAGAAGCAGTTTATTATTTCAAAATCTTTCACAGAAGCTGAGTATCGTGCCATGGCATCTACTACAACAGAGATAGTTTGGTTACAGTGGTTACTAGCTGATATAGGTGTTTTTGCTTCTCATCCCACTCCTATGTTTTGTGACAACAAGAGTGCTATTCAGATTGCCCATAATTCTGTTTTTCATGAAGGAACCAAGCATATTGAGATTGATTGTCATCTTACTCATCATCATTTGCAGCATGGGACCATTAGTTTGCCTTTTGTCTCTTCTTCTATGCAGCTTGCCGATTTGTTTACCCAGTCACATCCACTTCCGCGTTTTCGATTTTTGGTTAGCAAACTCTCAATATTTGTTACCATTGTACCATGAGTTTGAGAAGGGATGTTAGAATTATATTTATTCTCTTCACTTATTTGTCTTGTCATTAGCTATAAGGGTAGAGTTGTAATTTATTATCTTTATTGGTAGGGTTATTTAAACTATTTTGTATCTAGGGTTCCTCATTGTTCCACACATATATGAAACCCTAGCCTCCTTTCTCTCTTCTCTTTGGCATTCTCACAGTGGCACCCATTAATTTGACCAACGTCAGCGCCATCATGGCTTTAGGTAGCTATGTCAGCACTGCCCCAATCTGATTGGATGGGAAGGGGCACCTCACATCCATTATGGATGTTAGTTGTTCCTCCATTTAAGAGATGCCATGTGATATTGCATTTAATGCAATGCAGTCATGCATTAATGGTGGAGATATGCACATTAATAGGATTGATCTTGGAGTTAGCTCTGAGATTGATCTTGCACTTAAGTTCAATTTGGAGTGTAGTCTTTCTCTCTCTCTCTCTCATAGTTGGTTGATAGGGTAGGTCAATTCTTTTACAATTTATAATAGATCACGAGCAGTTAAGTGGAATTTTTCTAGAGAATTCCTTGAGTCAGAAAGACGAGCCTCAAGTATAGTGTGTTTTGTTGGTGATGTTAAGGATATTTAGGCGAACCCAAGTTCAACGGGTGAGTAGGTGTTCAGGAAATCATGGCGAACCTAGGCTCACGAATGAGTGGGTGTTTAGGCGATCCAGACGAACCATTGGAGGAGTTGGCCTTACTAACGTTTCCTGTATGAGGTTGACGCGAGGTATATTACAAAACTCACGAGATGTGCCTACTTGGAGAGGATGGCCCTACTACGTTACCTGCATGAGCCTGACACGAAGTGCCTTGGAGAGTCTAGTGTAGTGGTGGCTCCATAATTTATTTTTAGTGGGGTCATTTAATAACTTATTTTTGTATATCTTAAGTTGTTAATTAATCCTAAATTTACCAAAAAAAAAAAATAACATATACAATTTTGAACATATAACTAAATAGTAAAAAAAATATAAGTAAAAAGGAAAAAAGTTTAGTGGTTAGGTAGTACTAAATACTCGATACTTATCCCTGTCAAATGATGACACGTGGCATGTGAATACACCACTAACCTGAATTTATGGTGTAATGGAAAACTTTTAAGAATGTTGTCTTAAAGGTCTTCTCACTATACCACAAATTCAGCTTAGTGGTATATTCACATGTCGCGTGTTATCATTTAATAAGTATGAGTACCGGGTACTCAGTATTACCCAACCACTGAACTATTTTTCAAGTAAATAGTATAGCTATAGTGGTGGGGCCAATTTATGCCCAAATGGGCAATTGTCCAACCTCAAACTTTTTTAAATCACACTTTTACTTATAATTTTAAAAATATTTCTCAATTTAACTATAAAATTACATAATTTTGAATAATTTAATGTTTAATTAGCACTGTGTTTTTTATGAATGTTCCATACTATACAAACATGAAGAGTACTAATTTTTCACCTCATTATATGTTCCTTTATAGCCTTCTGTCCTATATTTTTTTTTAGTTCATTAGAAAGGATTAGAAAGAGGGTCGAAGTTGGGAAGGGGATCTTGGGAAGGGGGTTTGAACTCCTAACCTCCCTAATGGAGGCTAAGAACTCTGACCAACTGGGCTAGCCCTAGTTGGTTGCTCTCCGTCCTATATGGCTTGGGACTAAATAAAAATTACAGATTGCATTATATTTAGGCATTTATGTATATTATAAATATAAAAAGATTCTACACTTAAACTTTTGGTCCTAAATGTGTACAAATTCCTAGAAATTGTTATTTTTTTTTTATTTTTAACAAAGGTGCTTAAAATTTTTTCTTATTAAATTTCATCCTTTTTTTTTTTTTTTTTACCTTATTAGACATTTCAATGGGGTCAAATGATATATCTAGTGGGTCAAATTCTATACAATATATATATTTTTTTGAAAATAATACATAGTTAAAGGGTAGTTTCTACAAGTTTAGTGGGGTCAATTGACCCCAACCTCATTAATCTGGCACCGCCCATGATCTGGAGGAAAGGCTTAGCCATGGGGCTTGTAGAGATTGGACTACCTACATCTATCATCAACTTTATGGCAAAAATAGATCATGGAAACGTATGCAGCAGGGAAAGAAAATTTACTTCAAGAACAATCAAGTTACTAACTGAAGCCCATGTTTGGGACACACCTCAGAGACATCCTACAAGATTTGTGCCAAATTGCAGATATGGCCAGACAAATGGTTCACTACTACTTCTTCTTCTTCTTCTTCTTCTTCCAATGAGTAACAAATCACTGCTTTGTTTTGATTCATAGGTTTCATTATGAGTTGCCTCCTCCATTGATGTACATGCATGTGCACTTGCACAAACCCCTCATGCACAAAAATGATAGGAGGAGAGATATACTACCAGAAAATATCATATAGTTTACATCAAAAACATTCTTGGCCTCTCTAATCATAATCTCTAGCTACTCAGATAAGCTGTCAAATTCAAAAGCCAAATTTTCACAGTAGCAGTACTTTTAAGTTCTTTTTATCATGGAATTTATTTGTTGTTGGTACTTGCTCTTCAAGATTAAAGAAAAGAGATTTCGAAATTCATACCTGCTGCAATTCAGGATTAAAACAGAGAGATCTCGAAAGTATGATACTAATCATGTAGTTTAGTTTATGCTAAACAAATTAGAATTTTTAGGTATTATATGTATACGCTATAGTCGGGTCATGGAAAATTCTGCAGTTCCTAACACCTTCATCACCCATATTCAAAGATTATCGTCTCTGTGGCCATTCGATAGTAAACTAAGGCATCCATTAAACATAAACATTCCCTAGGTATGGAAGCAGAGATTCTCATCATCATCAAGAACAGATAGCAAGATCTCCCCGAATTTCTCGTCTTCCAAATCAAGAGAAACGATTACATTTTGTTGACTGTATCGATTTGTACCACGACTCACTAGCTAGAGAAGAGCACCATTCAAAAATCTTCCTATTTCTTCCAAAAAAGTAATACTATTATCTAGGTCTTCATTCTTTCTCCAAGAATTGTTTTTTAGGCTAAAGATCTCAACTCTCGTTTCTCTAGCAGTAGTAGATGCACTAGCTGCTCTTACAACCCTACGATCAGCTTAAGGTGTTCATTGATATTTGTGTCACCTTTCTTGATGACCAAAATCAATGCCTTATTGAGACTGTGAGGCTTAAACTTTTCCCCTTCTCACTCAAGGATAGAGCAAAAGCATGGTTTAATTCTTTACATCCTATGTTGATAGTGTCATAGGATCACATTCAAGGTGAATTCCTAAGAAAGTACTTACTGGAGCATCTAAGTGAGGCGATTCGTTGCCAAATTTTTCAATACATTCCTCATGTCAACAAAACCTTTTACCAATGTTGGGAGAGGTACAAAGAGTTGTTGAACTCTTGCCCTCACTGTTGTCTTGAAATATGGAGAGTGATTAGTACTTTCTTCACTTCTCTTACTCCAGAGTTGAAAAGGTTTGTTGAGACGATTTGTAATGGGGAGTTCTATGAGAAAAACCCATATGAGGCTTATAAGTTTTTTGACTTTCTAGCCAAAAACGTGAGGGATTGAGACACGACTGGGATGTAAAATCCTAACTTTAGATTGAATGTGCAAAGGGGAGGAAAACTTACCTTGAGGGAGCTTGAGGATGTTGACAACAAATTGATGTTGTTAACTAGGAAGGTGGAAGTCTATGAGACGGCCAAGTTCAATGTTGTGGGTAGTGGGAATGTTGTATCTAGTGAGCCCACTAGTGAGGTAGTACGTGCCATGTGTGAAAATTTTGATCATGGGACAATTGATTGTCGTTTTATACTGATTTTTAGGAAAGTGTTGCATGGCCAAGTTAATGTAATTGGCCAATACAATAAGCCATACAATTCATTTAGCGGAATGAAGGACTGTCCTCATAATATCAACCACCCCCTATTCCCTACCAAAGCCAAGCACAACCTCAACAACAGCAACACCCCCTACAATAACAATATCATGCACCACAACCTCTACCTCAAGCTCAACTTAACACTTACCAACCCCCCACACAAGAGGTTTTTGAAAGACACTCTCCAACAATTCATGTATAGCCAAGGGGAAATGAATTTTAGGAAAAACAAGACGTTAGAGCAACAAGGCCAAATACTCAATGATATAAAGAGTCAATTGACTTTTTTGACCCAAGCCGTTCCATTACTGAAAAGGGTAGCTACCCGCTCAACCTCAACCAAACCCCACAAGACATGTAGATTCAAGTGAAACCATCAACCAACCATTGTCTAGCCATGAGCAAGTCCAAGCCATAACCACCTTAAGAAGTAGGAAAGTTATAGACAAAACCATTCATCCCAAAGCGCCAAAGGTTAGGGATGACACTTCTAAGGGGGTTGAGGACTCATCATCGGGAGGGTTAAGAGAGACCTCTAGGGAAAAAGAGAGTGAACCTAGAAAAGAGACAAGTGAGAAAGACAAAGAAGAAGAGAAGGAAGCATTAAGGGAAGAGTGTGAAGCATTAGCACATGCTCCTTTCCCTCAAAGACTAACAAAGCCCAAGAGCCAACCTTTGAGTTCGGAGATCTATAAGTCTTTCAAACAAGTCAAGGTCAACATCCCTCTTCTAGAAGTCATCAAACAAATCCCCTCTTATGCTAAGTTCTTGAATGAACTATGCACCAATAAGAGGAAGTTGAATGTGAAGGACAATGCTTACCGTGCACAAGAGGTAAACTCTATAGTGCAACTCAAGATACCTCCAAAAAACAAGGACCCGGGATGTCCTAGGTTACTTGTGTTATAGGAAGTCATCGTACAGATGGGTGCCTTTTAGATCTAGGCTTGAGTGTGAACTTGTTACCATACTCCGTTTAAGAATAATTGGGGTGAGGATAACTCAATTATGAGCTATAGAAATTATGCAAGGCGTTTATTATAATACTAGTTCCCTAAAATCATTGTTGCAAATGATAGAGATGATGATTTTATGATAGTTCAAAAGTGAAGACGATGATGCAGAGTCTAAAAACTAAAATAATTGAAGCAGTTATCAACCTAATTACCTGGAGTGGTTGGATAATTTTTTGTCTTAAGCTTGTTTGCCCTTACAAT
The DNA here is from genome assembly GCA_033060915.1 of Euryodendron excelsum. Lineage (NCBI taxonomy): Eukaryota > Viridiplantae > Streptophyta > Magnoliopsida > Ericales > Pentaphylacaceae > Euryodendron > Euryodendron excelsum. The sequence continues at coordinate 16,472,244 of CM065387.1, forward strand.
TATGTTGAAGCAAAATGATTTGAACTCTAACAAAATAGATCTGATAAGACAATTCGAGAAGTTAAAAAAGTCCCGCACCATTACATAGTTTCATAAAAAGGGTGACACCAAATTAATGTTCTCTCTTTATATATTTCTTTTATTTTTTTTTTGAACAGCAAAAGAAAAATTCATTCAAAATGAATCAAGAGAAGGAACAACAAGAAAAGGGGAAGCTCCAAGACCTATCAAGCATAGCTTGACAGAAAAAGGGAGCAAACCACCAGACAAGAAAAGAAAATACACATGAATGACAATAAGCCATAACAGAAAAGAACACCCTGAATGCTAAAGAGAGAAAATTGATAAATCAACCCAAGCATTAGATCATCTCTTGATAGCCAAATCTACCATATGGCAGCAACAAATAATGAATGCTGAAAAACCTTCCTGTCGCCAATCTTTAGAACTCCATTAAAGTCCCTCTCCCCTCCCCCCCCGCGGGACCCAAAACGCCAAGGAAAGGAAGAGGAATTTCTTAGATTTAGGAGGGATTCCCAGAGTAGAGCCCTTTCCCCTCATCATTTGAGCATAACAGATTACAAGAATACACTTGAAACCTCCCATAGGACTTCCTTGTAGAAGAATGAAAATATGGATCACTTGGAAAAATTCCATAGAGAAGACCAGATTATCCCAAACACAAAAATTGCCCCCAGAAATTCCATTGGAATCTGATGCCACCACCTAATCAAAATCTCTAGCTCCCCATAATGATCTTACTTTCTTATCATTGCTTTCTCTCCACTTTGCTTCTTGTGTAAAAGCAAAACAAATGACCTTTCTGAAACTAACTGATTCTCCGTCCTCTTTTTTCAGGCTTGCCACAGCCCCTTACAATCCAAGAGATAATCTTCATTAGCATTGACCCCTTTTGGAGAGAGAGCCTCTCATCTGGCTGCCTTGGTTACACCTTTTTTTTTTTTTTTTTTTAAAGTTTTCCATACCTTGCCATTCAGAATCCATAAAAGCTTTATGTATGTCATCATCATTATTATTAAAGTTGAGGCTCAAAGCTTTGCCTAGCTGTAAAGTGTTTTCTGCTTCTGCCTGAATGTCCTCCTGGAGATTGTGCAGTATAATTGAATTTCTATTGATAATATTCTGGGTAGGTAAGGATGAGAGGGAGGATGAGATGGCTTCTTGTCTTTTTGCAGCTCTGGATTTAGGTTTAAAGGAGGTTGTAGATTTTTTACACCCTTGTTCAGAGAAGGATTTTGTTTTTCTTTTGCTTCTTGCTTTCACAGTTCCTCTGATAATTTCAGGCTGAATCCTATTGTCGGTGGATTTGACGTGATCCTTCGGAACTTGATTTGGGCTGCGTCCATTGATGGTATCTTCTGATGGCAGAAGAATGTCTTGAGTTCCCCCCTTAATTGTCTTGGAATAATGCTTTGCTTTGGGATTGCCTTCAGTTGATCCATTATGATCCTCTGATTCTTCTTCCTCTGTTTTTCTTGAGCTATTTGGACTGTTTGCATTAAAAGTGTCACCTGATAATGAATTTGTTCTGATAGGAATTGTTGTCTTCTGTCTCCATTTGATTTGTTCCCAAAGCTCCACTTGCCCTTCATTAATGAGATATCCATTGGAATTGAGTTGGTTGTAGCTTGATACTTGTGAGGCTGGCTCTCATCAATAAACGTTGAATTTGAATTCATTTTGGTGCCATCTAATAATGGATTAGTGACAAATTTTGGATTTGAAATTGCGCTGTCAGAGTCCTCCACTTGGTTCAGCATTGCCAAGTCATCATTCCATTGCACTGAACTGTGAAAATTTCCTTCATGATTTTCTCCTGGGGGATGAATAGTATTGATGTAAAAAGAAGTTTTAAAAAATTGGGATCTTAAAAAATTAAGGGCCTAATGCAATGGCATTACAGGCTTTAGGGTTAAGCTGGCACCCCCTCAAACCTCTACAATGATACATAGTTACATACTATACTTTATTGGCTGTGACTAGGAGGAACCAAGGTAGAAAACAACTAGATCACAGAGTGGTAGTGCACATATGACAACCGTATATTTTTAATCGCCACCACACGCGCGCACACACACACATATATATATAAATAGGCAGACAGATCAGACATGGCCGGAAGAGTTAGGATGGACTGTTTCTCGTTATTGCCGGAAGGTTGCATATCACACATATCCTTGACTTCTCCCGGGGGATGCTTGCTGATCGGCAATCTCATGGGGATTCAAGCCAGCTGCTGATTTAGACTCCGTGTGGGAAAGATTTCTACCGTCAGATTGCCGGGAAATCGTATTGAGATCGGCCTCTCCTCTGGCCTTCTCCACCAAGAAGCACCTCCACTTCAGTCTCTGTGCCTCTCGTATCCTAATTGACGATGGCAAACTGGTAACCCAATCATTCTTTCTTTATAGTTTGTACAGCTGTTTTCTTGTTGATGAAAATATGAAATCATCCTCTACAGCTTGTTTGTGTTTCAGTTGGAGTTATACTATATATATAAACATGATTTTTGTGCAAAATTGAATGATATGGCGGTTTATATTTCTTTCATATCAAACCAAATATAACTGACATCTCTGCTCCTAATTTCAATCGCTGCCAGGGGGCATTGAGCTTGTCTTTGCATTGCATTTGAGAGAAGAGTGACATGGTGCTACAAGATCGAGGACCTGCCTAATTTCTCCATGTACCCTCTAAGAATTTGTTGTTATGAAATGAAATTTTGTGTTTGATAGTAATACGAGAATATATAACATATTACAAGTACTATTATGATCGTAAGATTACTGGACTCTTTTTTTTTTTTTTTTGTTAAAACTAAGCAACACACAAGCACACAACTTACAATTCTGGTACCCAAAGGGGTTAACCTGAAGGGGTGCGCTTGATGGTCAAAAATTTGGGGGTCTACTTCCTCCAAAGTCTCAGGTTCAAAATCTCTTAGGTGCTATCAATTTATTGGGGCTACTCTAAGAATTTTTGATTCGGTAATTATCCGGTTTGCATGGAATGGGGGGATTGCACAAGTCCCGAGATTAGTCGAGCTACACGCAACCTGACTCAGACACCGAGTTAACCAAAAAAACAAAAATGTTAACCCCATGGGATTGGACGTCTGTTCTCTCCAAGATCTTAAGTTGAAAACTTCTTAGATGCTATCAATTACTTGCGGACACCCTAGTGTCTTTAGTTCAGTAATTACTTAATTTGTGTGGAACAAACAAATTAAACAGGTTCTAAAATTAATTGTAGTGTGTACAAATCCCCTTTTCATTTCAATAGAAACTATAGTAATATTGGAAATAATTCTCATGAACAATAATACATATTGCAGTTGCCGTTAACAAATGAAATTTGATGGATCGATCCGTTAAGAAAAATAGGAAAGGGAAGCAACCATTGCATTGAAAAAATATTATGATATAGTCTAACTTCTTTTATTTTCACTATATATTTGACTCCATAGACATATAGAAAAAGGAATAGGACACCAATAAAACTGTAGTGATAAGCTGCTGGTGTTATGGGTTATTGGATTGTAATAATGGTTCAACTAATCTAATGGTTTTGTGTATGAGCTAAACCCACCTATATACATGGCCCGCTACAGTACTACTAGCTCAAATCCATGTATTTCCTACTTGTTATTAGTGATGGAGTCAGAAATTTCATCGAGTGGGACAATCATTAATTATAACCAAAGGTTTTTTTTTCTTCATAAGCAACAATAACACACTTGACATTCATATATATATAATATACACAAGCTAAAACATATAATATATAAAGTGTCTTCAAAGTAAAATAACTATTTAAGAGAAACATTTATAATTTTAGGAGGTAAATGAAAGAAATATTTCTGAAACTGTAAGCAAAAATAGAAATTTTTAGAAAATTGATAAAATTGAGAGGTGGCAGCTGCCCTTCTAGGCTCAAGGTGGCTCCACCACCGCTTGTTGCTATTATTATTATTATTATTATCTGGAGAAAGCATATATAGATGCATATATGATGGTTGGTAGACATGTATGACAAAATATTTTTGACCTCAAAGATCAGTAGTGAAAGCCGTAAAACTGATCGTGCAATTTTTTTTTTTTTTTTGGTTCCAATGTATTCAAACCTTCAAGCAACTATTCTCTCAAGTTCGTGCAAAGTCATAATCTATACAAATCATGTAAATTAAGTATCACACTATTTGGGTTTAAAGTATAGCTTCTCACCTTCCTAACCAAAGTCACTTCTTCTATTTTAACCCAAAACGCAAGACGTAGCATTTGATTTGCTTATGTTGTTGAAACAAACTACAAAAAAATTGTAGGTGAAAGGACACAAGTCTAATTCATTGGTTACCATTTAGAAGAGGCCAAAGCACAATAAATCAAATCCTTGTGTTGTTACTGCTAGGGACTCTATCATCACATCTATAAGGCCGAAGGACACCCTCATTACAGAATTCCTTGAAGCAAATTACTAAAAAAAAAAAATTAAAACAACTTGCAGTTAATATGTATTATTGCACACACTATAAGAACACACACGAACTAAAACATCAAAATCAGCAAACATCAAATGTGAATGTCTCTATTCTTCTTCACACACTAGCCAAATTTCGCCAATCGATCAATTTTACCGTGGGGTGAGACTAGGCTCTCTACATATATAGTCCATTGAAACTCATTGTCACTGCAACTCTTGAGTTTCGTTAATGTCTTCTCTTCAATATTATATCTCACTAGGTTCCTTCCATCAAGATCCATTATAATTTCACCTTTCTTTGTGAAGCACGCAGGTACCATGTAATCACAATAATCAAACTCAGTACTCCTTAAATTTGTCAATTTTGTCCAAGATGACCTAACACCATATTTCTTTTTGCTATGGTTATTTTGTTGTCTCTAATGCCAATCATGCTGTCACTAAAAATATTAGTGATGCCATGATATAAAATAAAAATTAAGAATTTCAAACTCAAAATTATATGAAACTAGGTGGTTTGATTGAAAACATGATCCAGATCAAAATTTATAGAGAACTATGTATCCTATCATTGTTTTTAGCATAATTCACTCATTTAGGCCTCAAAAAGAGTGATTTTGTCATGTTTAGAAATATTTGAATGCTCAATATCTTAGCCTACATGAATTTATTGTTCAATGGTTACGGGTTTGAATCACTTCCGAATATGTTCGAAAATTGAGCCCCCACAAGAGAACATGTGTCACGATAGAAGTATAAAATTTGATGAGTATTAAAGTCGATTTCCTCGAGGACCAAGCCAAAATAGGCTACCAACAGTTAGAGAATATTAAACTAACTTGAATTGAATAGTAACTAGGTAAATTGAATCTAACTAAAAAAAACCAAAAATCATTTGTTGTTTGGGAGATTTCAACTACCTATCAATATTTAAGAGCATTGAAAAAACAATTGACAACTAATGTAAACAATTAAAGCTAGATTTGAATGCAATTAAAGGAGCTTTGATACAATTGATTCAATCAATCAAGTCGAACAAGAATTTCAATGGAGGGTTTGATAACTCAAATTAAGGATCACTGCATGGATCCCTAATTCGGAGGATTTCGACCATAAAATCATGGATTCACACTTAATTGAGAGCAGAATTGTAATAAATTGTTAGAATCATAGATTCAAACATTAGATTTGTGCAATCCCTATACCAATTGAAGAATTGTGCATAGGAGTTACCAAATTGTGTTATGAATCTAAGTTTTCTATTAGATCTACAACTTAATTAGATAGAATTAAAGAAATCATAAGATAAATCATGGAAATCTAGTTACCTACATTGAAATCCTTAAAGATCCTTGGTGTATCTTCACAATTGCATCCAAGTAGATGATTACTTACTTAATTCCATCATATAAAGCATGTAGAAATGTAAATAAGACATGAGAATCTATAGATCTTGTATTAACTTGCAAGAAAAATAGTGTTTGGTTGCAAGGAAAATGAAGGAAAGTGTAAGAAAGTAAAAGAAAATAGAGGTTCTCTCTCTAAAACTACTTCTAATACAAAATATCTAAGCTATCTAAGCTATCTAAGTATAAAAATGAGAGATATTTAAAAAGCTCCCTAAAAAACTATTCCTAATACAAAATATCTAAGCTATCTAAGCTATCTAAGTATAAAAATGAGAGATATTTAAAAAGCTCCCTAAAAAACTATTCCTAATACAAAATATCTAAGCTATCTAAGTATACAAAAATAAGAGATATGTAAAAAGCTCCCTAGAAAATGTTCAAAACAGCCTTTTATAGCGGGATAAAAAGCAGAGCTCTGTGGAGTGAGCGCTCGGTCAAGCGACTGATTGCTTGGCCAAGCGCTCAGATTGCGCTCTTGATTCGCTCAATTAAACAAGCTCTTTCAAGTTTAGCGCTCCTAATTCGATCAGTGCAAATGGCCTTCAGAATTAGCACTCGGTGCCTTTTTTGACGTCCGAGTGCTAGGAAAGCGTTAGGCGAGCATTCGACTGAGCGCTCGGTTAGTTGGGCGATCGCTCGGTTGAGTGCTTGGTTATCACTCGATTATCACTCGATGATGCCCTTTTTGTCCCTTTCTTCTACAATTAAACTTCATTCCCTGTAATTAGATCAAAAAGGGTTGTTCAGGAGAATTTAAGGATAAAATACTAATCTAATACTTAAACTAGAGCTAACAATCCAATAATTAGGAGATTGAGATTACACTTTTGGAGTGTAATTAGGGTTGCTAAAAAAGAATTGCTTTACAACAGAAGTAAGAATTAAATTGAGTTTCATCTTGAGTAGTATCAAAAACTCTATAGGATGGGGCTTTAACAGCCAGGTTCTTAGTTCGAGCAGTCATGATGAGATTAAGCAAGAAAATCCTAGAGATTCAAAACCCTAAAGATGAAAAACGAGAGAGGGAAAGGAAAAAAAGTTTACCTTTGGACGAGAAAAATTGAACGAAAGAGTTCAAGATCGTCTTAATGGATTCTGAAGATGAAGAACACTATGCAGATTCGGTGTTGAAGTCAAAGCATAAAGAACAGAAACTTGAGAAGTCGAGCAAGTAGTCTTAAACCAGAGCTCGTGAGGATTCGAACAACGATTGTGGAGTTAAGTTGTTATGGCTGTAAGTCGTACTTGTGTAAATTGTTTGATTTAGTACTTGGCTCACTAGACATGATTTTTTCCTCAAGTTGGGATTCTACAATAAAGTTTGTCTCTCTCTTTACTTTACTGTTTGTGATTGATATTGTGTGAGTTTGCATCATATAGTTAATCTAATAGGTAAAAGTGATCTAGGTTAATTCAGGTAATACAGAATTTCAATCCGATTTGGTAGTTTCTTTAAGTTTCTAATTTTCAAATTTGAGCCTAACTCAAATTTAATGGTAATTATCTTTTTTCTTTTGCTTTAATTTCAATAATTAAGGTTAGGATTTGTGTCCACTCTTTAAATATGATGTAAAGGCTTCTACCACAAGAGAGTTTTTTTTATTAATAATATTTCAGAGAGAGTTCTCTTTTATTCTTATTGTTCTTCTCAAGAGTCACATTCAATAGTTACTTACTTTCTCGAGTCTTCCTAGTGAAGTTCAACAAATTGTAGAAGGTATTCAATCTCGTAGTTTTCCATCACTGCTCGCTGTATCACCCCACCTAAACGACACCTTATTGTCATCGCCAGATCATTGCTAATACCTTCTGAGATGACACCTTTATGTATAATTTTTCTAGAAGAATAATATTTTCCTTTTCATTATGTCCCTTGTAATCGGTGGCTTTCAATGTTGTTCTTATGTTGTTCCTTAAAAAGACATAAGTCAATTTATTGGTAACCATGTAAAACAGGCCAAAACATAATAAATCAAGTCCTTTGAGTTGTTGCTACCCAACCATACATTGTGAGGCCAACAATGGAGATAAAACACTCTTACTACAGAAAATTTTGAAGCAAAAAAAAAATTAAAATTATAAATGATTGCAATTTCATCTATAATTTCATATACACTCTAAGAACACGAACTGTAATATCAAAATCAGCAAAATGTCAAACGGAAATCTCTTTTCTTCTTCACACATGAGCCAGGTTTTGCCGATCAATCAACTTTATTGCAGGGTGAGACTAGGCTCTCTACATATAAAGTCCATTGAAACCAATCATCACTGCAACTCTTGAGATTCCTTGATGTCTTCTCTTCGATATTATATCCCACTAGGTTTCTTCCATCGAGATCAACTATAACTTCACCTTTCTTTGTGAAGCACACAGGTACCATGTAATCACAATATTCAAACTCAATACTATGTAAGGTGACCACTTTTGTCCAAGACGACCTAACACCATACTCCTTCATTGCCCATATTCCAACATCGAGCCCATAGCCATATGAACACAAAGAAAGAAATCCTTGCCAAGTCCCTAAGGTATGAAATGACATATTCATGTCATCAACCTCAGGTTGCAAGATCACCCCGAATTTCTCCTCCCCCAAATCAAGAGAAATGATTAAATCATGTTCACTAGGACCAGTATCGTGACTTGCTCGCCAGTGAAGAGCCCCGTTCAGAAAGGTCCCTTGATCATGCAAAATAGTGATGCTGCCGTGGAGGCCTTCTTCAATTCTTCTCCAACAATTTGCTTTCAAATTAAAGACATCGAATTTGGTTTCATTAGTGACCATTGAGTGAGCAGCTCTTACCACCTTGTAGTCATCTATGGATGAATCATAGCCAAGTCCATTGAAGGAAATATCAGTGGAAGAGTAAGGTGATCTTGGCAATTCCTTCGAGTCTCTAGTAGATGGGTTCCACAGGATGGTGCAATCTGGGTAATACAGTAAACAAATCAGGCCATGGCAAGAGCCCATAATTTTAACACCATTGTTTGGTTCCTTCACTGGAAAACCAAGATCCAATGATGATGCTGATTCATAATCCAAGGATTGGAAAGGGAACAGTGTGAAGAGTCTGAAATGGTTGCTCCCAAGGTCTGAAATTGCCCGGTTGAGGTGCAACTTAACGAATTTGGGATCAGAAATCAAAGACAGCCATGGCTTCGATACACACTTGAATTGGATCAGAGACTTGACAGGTACTCGTAAGAGTATTTCCACGATAATATCGTGTGGAAGGCTCGGCATTACTGTTGGAATTAAACTGGTCATTTGTTACTAGTTTGTTATTTCTACTCCTCCTGCAATCGAATATTAATACAGACCCCAAAAAAACTTGACTTTTCCGTGAAGCTTGAGCTGCAAGAATTGGATGACCAATAGATGGTCGAAGTGGGCGTTTCCTAGGTCATGGATTTAGTCAAGCAAATACTATATGTATCGATGCATGTGTATACATCATATGCATTTGAAAATGGCTATGACATTACACAGAATTTGGAGTGTATATCCTAAAATGTTACTCGTTCTATTGGCTAAGGTTTGTTCTAAAAGAAATTGAAGGAAGTTGTCAGCTGAATTGGGTTTGCAGTCAAATTGGATTACTGAAAAACCTTGTGACTTATTTGGGAAGTAGATGGAAATTACAAATGTTAAAAAACTGGGGGTCTGGTCAATAGGTTTTTTCCATTCTAATCGTTAGTCATTCTTGCTGTGGGTTGATCACAATTCACAAGTCAAAAGTCTTTTGAGGAAAAATTTGCAATCATTCCTTGTTATAGGCCTATGGAAACTCTTTCTCACCCGTGAGCTGGCGCTATACAAATAGAATTTTTATATAAAACTTTTATATATAATGATATGTTTGTTTGTTATTCTTTCATTTCAAATTAATACACCCACCATCTTTAATTATAATTTAAAAAATATTACTATCACAATATCATTGCTTTTTTGTAAAAAAAAAATTCTATAAGAGTATAATTTAGTATTATTATTATTATTATTATCAAATATAGTAATTCGCGGAAGTTTGTCAAAACTATAATTTCCACAGATAGCTGGTCTAATAAGGTCGAATTGAAGCAAAGAGAGCAAGACAGAGACAGAGGACCTTCTAGATTTAACCCATCTAATACGGTGGACGTTGGATGGTGAACTATGAGGTTCGACTATAATTTCCACAGATGGCTGGTCTAACAAGGTCGAATTGAAGCAAAGAGAGCAAGAGAGAGACAGGGGACCTTCTAGATTTAACCCATCTAATTAATACGGTGGACGTTGAATGGTGAACTATGAAGCTCTCTTGTATAATTAGAAAACTTAACCATGTGTGCTTCAAATTTTATTACTTTGGGACAAATATTCAACGGTACAAGAGCACCAAACTTCTGCGGCTCAAATGTAATTATTACGATAAGCACCTATCTGATACACCGAACGTAAAAATCATCGCAAAAGGAACACGAAAAAACAAGGTGCTACATTCGCACTAATTTTTTTTTCCTCCCTAATCTTAGGATATAATAGTGTGTTTGGAACTTCGGGGAGGCGGGCAAGGGAAGAAATGGAAAGAGAAAATGAAGAAAAATGAAAGGAAAAAATTAGAAATTTTTGTAAATCAATCTATATCTTTCTCTCTCTTCTTTCCCTCCCTTTGTTTTTTTTTACAAAATCAAATAAGGAAATAATAGCTAACAGTAATTTTCTTTCTTTTCTCCAAGTTCCAGACAAACTATAATGGTTGAGCAACTAGTTGTGTTTGTAAGTTCATGTATTATACATTATCTAAAAAATTGTTTGGTCATCCAAGAGGACCACATCACTTCTCCTTGATCCTCTCACAATACAGTAGGTCTCCTTACTAGGTGAGTTCTGAATACAACCACTAGATCCCATAATATGTGGGAGAGTCAATGCATTGTGTGCAAAGGAAAAAAAAAGTAACGCGGTGTTTCAAGAGCAGTAAACAATTTCTCCTAACTTCAAACATGTTTATAGAAAATAAAGGAGGGCTTTCCATATGATCATTTGTTCTTATTGAAACTTTCTGTATGTTATGCCAATATCAACACCAAATAATTTGTTTACAAGCAAAAGAGCAGCAATGCAAGCAAAATCACTGGATTTAACTTAAATGAAAATTAATATATTACCCGAGCAACTTGTCCATCACCAAGGATTGTAAAGAGAACAAAACTGTCATATGCCATTTATGTTGGGCGAAGGAGAAGGTTCAACCACTTGTGGTGATTGAACTATAAATACTCAAAGGTGTAAAACACAACCAAGAATCACTCTTTTATTCAACTATAAATTTTAGAGAAAACTCTCCCTCTTTATTTCTCTCTCTAACTCACTTCTCCTCCTTCTTCTTGAATTGATACAATGATACAAATGGCACTCCCTATTTATAGATACAAGCCAAGGTGTGAATACATGGTGTGAAAGGAACAAATTCCTTCTTCCATGTTAGTTACTCTTCAACAATGGTAGGTATTCTTCAACCATGGTGGTTCCTTCTGGATGATCAAGTTCATAATTTAATTTTTACTTTTCAACATCTCCCCTTAAAATTGACTCTCCTGCCTTTGTCATTCCGAGCATTGTCTTCAGTCTTGCAAAGTTATCATGCTTGAGTGGCTTTGTGAAAATATCAGCTATCTGATCATAAGTTCTGCAAGAAATCAATTCCACTTCCTTATTCTTGACATGCTCCCTGATAAAATGATACCGAGTATCAATATGTTTGTTTCTCTCGTAAAAGACTGGATTCTTCGCAAGAGCAATCGCTGATCGATTGTCGATGTAGACCTTTGTGGGATCATCTTGTGGAAATCCCAAGTACTTCAAAATATTTCTGATCTAGATCCCATGACAAACAGCTGAGCTAACAGCAGCATACTCAGCTTCGCATGATGATAGCGTTACAATAGGTTGCTTCTTTTATGACCATGTAAATGTTGTAGCTCCCATAAAATATGTGAATCCAGTCGTGCTCTTTCTTTCATCAAGATCTCTCCCCCAATCGCTATCTGAATAGCCAATAAGTCTGTAATCTCTAGTTGATGAATAGAACATACCATCACTGATGGTACTCTTGACATAACAGAGTATCCTCTTCGCTGCATTTAGATGGGATTGGTTAGGAGTCTCCATATACCTGCTAACTAGTCCAACTACATAGAGTATATCTGGTCTGGTACAAGTCAAGTACCTTAAGCTTCCAACCAAGCTCTTGAAATAGGTAGGATCAACATCTCCTTGCTCGTTCTTTCTCAACTCCAATCCTGTTTCAACCGGAGTTGCCACAGAGTTGCAGTTTTCTATTCCAAACTTCTTCAGGATCTCTTTCGCATAGTTGCTTTGGGAGATGAAGATTTCCTTCTCACTTTGCACAACTTCTATGCCAAGGAAATGAGTCATTTGGCCTATATCTGTCATCTCAAACTCTTTGACCATGCTCTTCTTGAAAGCATCAAACATCGCTGGATTATTGCCAGTGAAGATTAAATCATCAACATATAAGCAAGCAATCAGCATGCTATTGTCTGTCTCCGTCTTCATATATAGGGCATGCTCATATGGACATTTCTCAAAACCATTCGCTTGAAAATAATCATCAATCCTTATATTCCAGGCACGGGGAGCTTGCTTCAAGCCATAGAGTGCCTTCTTCAACTTGTACACTCTATCTTCTTTACTTTTCTTCATGTATCCAGATGGCTGATTAATATAGATCTCTTCTTCAAGAAAGCCATTCAGAAATGCTATTTTCACGTCTAACTGGTAAATCTTCCATCCATTTTGTGCAGCGAGTGAAATCAACAATCTGATGGTCTCAAGTTAGACAACTGGGGCAAAGACTTCACTATAGTCGATCATTTCCTTCTGCTTGTAGCCTTTGGCAACAAGTCTTGCCTTGTATCTTTGGACTTCTCCTTGGGCATTCTTCTTGGTCTTGTAGACCCATTTCACACTTATGGTCTTTCGGCCTTTCAGGAGAGTAGTCAACTCCCAAGTTTTGTTCTTCTCAATGGATTGAATCTACTCATCCATTGCTCTTCTCCATTTGTCTTCTTCGTTAGCTTCCTCAAAGCTAACTGGATTACTAGTAAGCAACAGACAGTACAGAGTAACATACTCTTCCATCGGTTCTATATTTTCATACAAATCAACTAGAGTACAAGCTCCTCTCGGCCTCATGTCCAAAAATTCACGCCCGATTAGTGATGGAGCTTCATTCCTCCGTGGTAAGTGAAAACCATGTGGAGATGTCTACTGATCTATAGGTACTTGTGGCTCGATAACCACTTCTCTTGTTTGTGCAAGTTCTTCTTCCTCAAGTGTCAATTCTACATCTCTAGTGGCTTCAGTCTGGTCCCAATTCCAGGATTCATTTTCTTCAAAAATGACATCCCAGCTAAAAATGACTTTCTTGGTGGTGGGATTATACAGACGATATCCCATGTTTTATCGCCGTATCCAACAAGGACACACTTCTCTCCTTTATCGTCTAACTTTGTCTTTCTTGCCTCTAGCATCTTGGTGTAGGCTATGGAGCCAAACACTCTGAGATGACTCACGCTAGGCTTGTGAGTACTCCATGCTTTGTGTGGTGTCTTTGTCGCAAGACTCTTGGTAGGACACCTATTGAGTAGATAAACTGCACACAACACCGCTTCTACCCAGAATCTTTTGGGCATATTATTATCCTTCAACATGCTTCTGGCCATGTTAAGGATGGTGCGATTCTTTCTCTCAGCTACACCGTTCAGTTGGGGAGTGTAGGCTGGTGTGAACTGATTTTCAATTCCTTGTTGTCTAAGGAATACTTGGAAAACTTCTACCATATACTCTCCTCCTTGATTTGATCGAAAGGACTTGATGTGGTAACCACTCTACTTCTCCACAAGAGCTTTGAACTCTTTGAATCTGTCAAACGCTTCCGACTTCCTTTTTAGGAAGTAGACCCAAGTCTTCATGCTATAGTTGTCGGTGAAGGTGAGGAAGTATCGATTCTGTCCATTTAAAATTGGTTTCAAAGGACCACATACGTCTGTGTACACTAGCTGAAGCGGCGTGGTAGATCTTCAGTCAACTTGTTTTCAAAAGCTGTTTCTGTGTTGCTTGCTCAGAACACAACTCTCACATATCTCATTCGGATGGTAAATGTTGGGTAAGTCGTACACCATCTCTTGCTTCCCAACTGCTTCAAGCTTTCAAAATTTGGGTATCCATACCTCAGATGCCTTTGCCAGTCTCTGTTGTTGATGATCGCACTTAGACACTTTGGTGTGTCGTGATGGATGGCGAGAGAGAACATCCAATTCTTCGCCATAGTGACTCAAATGACTAGCTTCCTTTAAGCATTTGAGATCAACATCTGCCTGTTTCTAAGGCTAATTTTGTAACCTTTCTCCACGAGCTGTCCTAGGCTTAAGATGTTGGTCTTCATGTTTGACACATAGTAGACATTGGAGATGAAAGCATGATCTCTAGCCTTCCGCTTGATCAAAATATCGCCTCTCCCTTGGACTGGAACTTTAGAGAAATCGCCAAATGATATCTCTTCTTGAACTTTCTCGTCAAGTTTAGTGAACAGCTTCTTTTTGCCAGTCATGTGGTTGCTGGCTCCAGAGTCGAGGTACCAAATATCTTGGTCCTAAGTTGAGCTATGTGCCATCAACATCAACGATTCTCCAACAACTGGTTCGGCTCCTACAAGATTAGCCTCCTCGCTAACCTTCTCTGTCGGTGGTCTTGACCAACACTCGTTGTTATAGTGCCCAAACTTATAGCAGTTATAGCACTCGATGTTTCTCTTGTCAATGGTTTGATGGTTATTGTAACCGCCTCTTCTTCCACGTCCTATTCCTCTTAAGACATTGTTCTGTTGTCCACGTCCTCTTCTATTGGATGTTTGTCCGCCTCTACTTCTGCCTCTGGATTTAGAATATCCAGATCCGCGAGATCCTCGACCTCGACCTCGACCTCGCCCTCATCCTCGATGTGACGTCCCCCTTTGCTCGTATCTCCCATCGGTCAAAGATAGTTTTGACTGTAGGGCATGCTCCAGTGCATTGTCGTTACTTCTCCTGTTGACCTTCTGCTCATGGACTAGTAGCGATCCCACAAGCTCTTCTTCCGACATGGTCTCCAGATCTTTAGTTTCTTCTAAAGTAATGGCTATGTAGTCAAATTTTGGATCCAAAGATCGCAAAATTTTCTCACATATTCTCATGTCTACGAGAATCTCTCCATTCCTCCTTAGCTAGTTCGCAACTACCATTACGCGAGTATAATACTCGGTAATGGACTCAGAAGACTTCATTTGTAGGGATTCAAATTCACCGCGTAGGGTTTGGAGGCGAATCTTCTTTACTTTGTCAGCACCCTTGTATGTTCGGTGGAGAGTTTCCCAGACTTCTTTGGATGTCTTGGCAGAGGCAATGATTTTGAACGTGGCCTCATCAAGGCCCTAGTAGATAATGGACTTGGTTTTGCAGTCCTTCTTTCGGTCGGTGCGGAGGATTATTCTCTGAGCATCCAACATGGATGCCTCAGCTCCTTTGGATTGGGCTTCCTCATACCCATCTTCCACGATGTCCATGACATCTTGAGCGCCTAGTAAAGCTTTCATTTGGATGCACCAGTTGTCGTAATTATTCTTTGTGAGCTTCGGGATGAGCGCCTGCGTAGTCCCATTCGCCATTTGATTTTGAATATCTCAAACAGTACTTTGAAGTTTGAATTTGGAAGGTCGTCGAAAATTAGATAGAGAGACGGTTGGAGGATGGCCGGAGTGGCGGTCGGATAGGAGGAAAAGAACTTTAGGAGTTCTGATGTGAAAGATCTCTCGAAGGGTAACCACAGAGCATACTTTCCTTTAGCTCTGATACCACTGTTGGGCAAAGGAGAAGGTTCAACCACTTGTGGTGATTGAACTATAAATACTCAAAGGTGTAAAACACAACCAAGAATCACTCTTTTATTCAACTCTAAATTTTAGAGAAAACTCTCCCTCTTTATTTCTCTTTCTAACTCACTTCTTCTCCTTCTGGAATTGATACAATGATACAAATGACACTCCCTATTTATAGATACAAGCCAAGGTGTGAATACATAGTGTGAAAGGAACAAATTTCTTCTTCCATGCTAGGTACTCTTCTACAATGGTAGGTATTCTTTAACCATGGTGGTTCCTTCTAGATGGTCAAATTTACAATTCAATTTTTACTTTTCAACAATTTAGACAAACCAAAAATATAGCCCTATAAGAAGTTGAGTTTTGATATATTAATAATATAAAAAATTTTAATACAAAAAGGCACTAAATGCGATACATATTTTTTTAGTGTTTAACTACAACATAACAAAGTAATGTTCATAACACGTGTCACATTTTAGTATTATTCATGTAGAAAACTTCTACGTATCAAAATTAAAGTCCATTGAAAAGACAGTTAAGGTATAAGACAGTTTTGGACAAAACTACCCCCATTAAAGTTCAAATATCAATAATATCCCTGCACTAGAATAATAATAGCAACAACATTGATGATATTGATAATAATGCCACCGCATATATATATATATATATATATTGCTTCAGCGCTCAAGGTTTTCGGGCCTGTAACTTGTGACTCGCTGCCCACCTCAAAATATGACAATTAACACTTAAGTATAGGTGCAGCCAAATAGTATACAAAAATAATTTAGTAAAGCAGGAGTCGAATTACAAAAAATAGTTAACAAAATATACAAAATTGATGCTAGAATTCACCTATAGTAAAAAACTAGATACTAATTAAGTTATGCTAAATACCATAACATTACAATAACTTCAGTTAGAATTCAAGATAGTTGTATGAATTCCATCTTGAATAGTACCGATAAAATATAGACAGTTAGTATAGAAAAATAGTAGTCAGAATAAAACAGTTTGTTTTGAAAGATTTGATAGTTGTGAAATTAGATTTTAAATTAAACTTTATAAAATGGTATTGGATTTAATGATTCGATCATCCAATTCACCCGAAATTTTAACGGAGATTTTGTAACTCAAATTATTGACTTCGTCTTGAGCTTTTGATTCGAGAGATTAAACTATTACAATAAAAATTTAATAATAATTAAATCTAGAATAATAAAATTAAAGTTATAGGTTCATATTATCGATTTGTGCAATATTTATATCAAATTAAGATTTATGTATATAAATTAACAAACTTAGTTAAGAATTTAAATTTTCTCAAAAATTTAGAATTTAATTATCAAGAATTAAAATATTTTAAAGATAAATAACGAAAATCTAATTATCTCTGTTGATATTCTAAAATTTTCGAATAATCTTCACAATTAATTTCAAGAATAAAACTAGTTACTCATGATAATGATAAGACTTGATTTGAAAAAAATATAATTTCATAAATAAATAATTTATTATAGTAAAATAACAGTAAAACAAAAACTGAAAGAAAGCTAACTAACAAGCAGGTTACCACCTAAAATCTACTGGAACTTGCCTGTGCTACTGCCCAACTCTCTCTCGCTCTGCTTCATTCTTTTTTCCAATCGCTCTTCTCCGCTCCTTTTATAGACTGAGAATCTGAAGAGATGTGCGCGGCCTTTCCTCCCACAGTGCGCTGCATCCACTTTGTCAGCGGCCATTCCTCCCACAGCATGTTGCATTATTTAGTCCTTTTCTTTAATTATTATGATTTTTTATTATTTTCGCAGTAGCCATGGCTGAATGACACTTCTTTTACTCATTCATTATAATGGGTAAATTTTACCTAAACCGCCGTAGGATTAGTTTTTCAACAACACGGCCCATTACTTTTCGAAAATGGACACCTAGATCTCCTACAGTTAATCACCGTTCTAAACTGTCAGACAGCGGGGGTATTAATGACTTTTTATGTGCAAGATACATTTGTACGTATCTATAGACCTGCTAAAACTTGGGTGCCAGATTTGTGCGCCAAAAGCACCCTCTCTCACCTACCCTCATCAGACCCTGTTATCTCTCTCTCTCTCTCTCTCTCCTTATTTCACTTTCTTCTTCTACAATTCTGAGACTCCTTCGTCCTCTCTGTATTCTCTTTTCTTTTCATCTTTTTTGTTTCTTCACTCTTTGCACATAGAGTCTCGAACAATAACTTCTCCGGCAACGAACTTGAAGGACCCCACTTTTCGGCCACGATCTACAACGAAGAACGTTCCAGTGTTCGCCAATCGGCCAAATTTTTTGAACAACTTGAAGGAAGCAACTGATTTGTTGCTTAGGGCTAATATTTTCATGATTTGATGAGAGGGTTCACGAAAATCTTAGGGTTAAGGGTGGGTTAGGGCAAAATTTTTGGTTATTTAGTGAGGTGTACAAATTTCTTAGGGTTTAGGCAAAAATTTGGGGTTTTGCTGAGATGTTTTATAAAAAAAAAAATAATTCATCAATTAGTGGAAAAACTAAGTTCAGCAGTGACATGGTTTTTTTAACAAAATTTTCGTAAAATTTCTCATAGTTATACAAAAATTTCTTATTTCTACGCTTTACCAAAAAAGCTCCAGTAGTTGTGTTGAAAATTTGTTTTTAAGTTTTATAACATATTTTTGATTGATTTCATATCTGTAAATATCTAATTTTTTTGTTCATCTGATAAATTATTTTGTTTCAAACTTCTATATTTGTTGAAGTTTCTATAATGTATATGATTGCTGTGAGTTACAAAAGTTTTTGTATTTTTCGAAGTATCTATGATTTATGTGATTGTTGTAAGTTGTAAACATTGTGTTGGTATGAAAATTTCTATAGTTTTAAAGTTTCTGTGATTTATCTGATTTCAAGTTTATGTAATTCCATTTGTTTGTTTGAATTTAATCCGTTGAGGCTTTATGTAGTTGTGATGAACAAAATGGAACACTTGCTTTTAGCGTTGGACAGCGAGACACATGAGAAAGCGAAGAGAGTGTAGGAAGAGATAAAAGAGAAATGAAGAGTGAATATAGATGGAGTATTTATAACTTCTTTTTTTTTTACCCTGACTATTGCAAGAGGCATGCTCACACCAATAGTCATGCATTTAGTTGTTTTTTTGTTTTTATTGCATTAGAGGGCTTTTTTGTCATTTTAGTTATTCAACTTGGTCAACAAACGGAATTAGAGCATCTCAACTCAAAATTTTTAAATTCATCTTTATTTTGATATCTTTTTTAAATTTAAAATTTATGGATCTTACTTTTTTATATTGTTACTCCAACTCACCTTTATTTTTCCTATTCATTCTTTAAATTACTATTCTTTTATATAAAAAGAGTAAAAATAATATATTGACCTTTCATTTTATTAAAAATATAATTATTTATTACCAAATTTTAATCTAAATTATAATTATTTACCAAATATTTCATTAAAATTAAATTATTTGATATTTTTAAACTAAATGATATATTTATGAAATTACAAATTAAATTACATTAAAAAAACCTATTATAAACTAATGAAATACATTTAACAAAAATTAAAATATAACATGGAACTAATGAAAACACATAAAATAAGACTTGAATAATAAAAATTACAAATACTAATGGTGATAAGTCTACTCCTCTATATCCACTTTTATGGTGGCTAATGCTACTAAAATTACCATGACTAAAACCAATAGATGATCCACCTATTTGGTAATCATGAGTACTTTTTCAATAAATAAATAATTAATAAAATAAAAGATTTTTTTAATTTCATATATAAATAATAATTTCAAGATAAATAAAAGTAAATAAAATATAAATAATTTATTTATTCCATATATAAAAAAAAATCTCAAATTAAATAAATATTTAACAAAGTAAAAAATGAATTAATTGAAAATTTAAATTAAATATTTATTAAAATAGTATTTAAATAGTGAATAATGCATTAATAATACATTGTTTAGGCTTAAAACAATTATTACTACAAGAATTCACATAATTAATGTTTTGGCCCCACATGAATAGTAAAATGAAGGGGCTATCAAATTTTTTGAAGGACCTTCAAATTTGAAGGTGGCAAATGAAGGTCACCTTCATTTCTTCAAATTTGAAGGCGGGTTGGAGGACAAAATTTAAAACCCACTTTCAAATTTAAAGATTTGAAGATGGGTTGGAGATACTCTTCGGCTAACGAATCTGACAGCAGGGGGTCCATCTACCAATGAACCAAACCTTAAGGGGTGTAGATGCCCATTTTTGAAAGATAATCGATCTTGTTGTCAAAAAGTCAAACTTGAAAGGGTCTAGGTGAAATTCACCCTTACAATATATATTACTAATAAGCCACCCCATTCGTTTGACTAGTGTATTATAATATGATATCCCACCGGCACGAAAATTAATCAATGTTCTTGGGGCATTGTCATGTAGTGCTTCATCTTTCACATGAGAATTAAACCCACCACCTATTAAATTTATGGGTTTCACCCTCATGTAAGAGGTAGAGCACCACCTAACAATGCTCCTTGAGCATTGAATAATTTCTCCACTGACACACTAAATATACATATATACACTTGACAACGTGTACACCCGCACACACATATATACATATTAAATATAGGCCCACTTATATATATATATATAATAAAACTCTTTGTACACCCTCTTCATTTTGCTCAGTTTTAACTTCAAACTTGTATAAGATACAAAAATGTAAAAGAATACTAAAATTATATATTAAAACAGTTAATACTATATAAATAATAAACAACATTAGCCTCGGGTCTCTTATTGTACTTTTTTAGTACAATCAGTCATCTTGTGTGTACTTCGACTAATCTCTTCTTTAGTCTGATCAAAGTAAGTTCATCTATGTTGAGACTAGGGTATTCTTTTGTAGCCAACTCTTACATTTGGTACGAGTCGAACTCGTAATCTCCCAAAAAGAGACTAAGAGCGCTGCCAAATGAACTAACTGTTAACTCAGTGCTTTGATTTTGATGATAACTAAACCTGATGTTAGTTTTCTAATATCTGTATTTAGTGTGCAAAAAAATAAGAAATAAATTAAAGATTTAATAGCTTTTTGTATATCAAAAATTATGGTATAACAAGAAAACTTATACACAGTAAGCTAAGGATGAGAAATGGAGAAGAATGACATCTATTCAAATATCAATTCAATGAATTGATTTCGAAGAGATTGAAGGTGCTTAAAGAAGAAATCATGAAGTTTTTGGAAGATACATTGAAGATTCAAGAAGATGGTATTGAATGCATCAAAGGTTGTTTAAGTTTGATCAACAAAGAAAAATTCTATCCAAAATTGAATTAGAGCTCTTTCAATTAACTATACTTGATTAAAGATCATTTAAGAGTTTCTTGATACCACAAAATGAACACTCCTTGAAGAACTTGAATTATCTGAAGAAAATTGGCTAAGAAAAGAATAGAAGATAATATTTGAGTTCAAGGAGCCGACACATGAAACCAGAAGGCAAGACTTGAATATTGCACTGCAAGTGTCGACACATGAGTTCAAGATATCGACACATGAAGACAAATGGCAAGACTTAAGAAATGTAACTGCAAGTGTCGACACGTGGTCTTAAAGTGTCAACACATAAAAGGCAACGACCAAGGACAAGCACTTTGTATTGACACATGGTCTTGAGGTGTCAACATATGCAAGCTAGTGACCAAATAATAGCATGATGTATCGACACATGGAGTATAGGTGTCGACACCTGGGTCTAATAGCTGTATTTTTAAACATTAGATTGGTCTGATCTCGCATTAAATGAAGCCCCAACCACCTCCAATGGCTCAAATTGATTAAGAGGTTTTTATAGAAGACTCCAAACACATTATTAACAAAAGATACAATATTCTTCTAACATTTAATGATCTTGAGCTGAATATTTCTAACACATCAGAATATTCTCTTTGTCCTCAAGGGTTAGCATTTAGTGAGCTATTCAATTCTCATCTACTCTTCATAGAGAGTGTGTACTTCAATTGTATATTTCCTATGCAATTATGAGTTAGAGTTTGAGTGTTCTCTAGTTTAAGAAAAACACTTGTGTAGGTTTGAAAAATCTTGGACAAAATTCTTAAGACATTGAAGCTTGGGTGTAAACTTCAAGGAGAGTGAGTTAGGCACTTCAACTAGCCTCCATCTTATAATTGGATATTGCATAGTGAAAGAAGACTTCAAAAAAATCTTGGGGTGAGAACATAGACCACAAGTTGTAGGTGAACCTCGATAATTCTTGCTGTCTCATTTTGTGCTTTGCTTTCATTTCTTACTTGATTATGTTGCATTGTATAAACCTTGAATTATTGTTACATTACTTAGATTAATTTTAATTAGTCTTAACTATAATTAGTTTTGAAAAACCTAATTCACCTCCCCTTCTTGGGTTGTCTTTTGGTCCAACAATTGGTATCAAAGCTTGTATTCCTTTATTTGGCTTAACATCCTAGGAATTGATCCATGACAATCAATTTGGAAGCTCTCTAAGTGAGGGTCATTCCACTAATAAATCTCCTATGATTAATGGCACTAATTATAATTATTGAAAAAATAGAATGACAATATATATATATATATATATATAATCTGTTGATTATGAGTTGTGGAGAATTATTGGTCCTAAAACTCCTACAAAAAAGGTTGAAAGGGTTGAAATTCCTAAACCCAAATTCTAATGGGATGAAAATGATTTGAAACTTTTACAATCTAATGCTAAAGCCATGAATATTTTATATTATGCTCTTGATCTTAATGAATTCAATCGTATTTCTAGTTGTGAATCAGCTAAAGAAATATGGGATAGACTTGAAGTAACTCATGAACTATGAATTGTTTAAGATGAAATCTGATGAGTCTATTACCTATATGTTTACAAGATTCACTGACATTGTTAACGGCTTAAAGTCTCTTGGAAAAGTTTATCCTAATAGTGAACAGGTTAGGAAGATTCTAAGATCATTGTCAAAGACTTGGGAAGCTAAGGTCACTGCCATTCAAGAAGCTAAGAACCTTAATACCTTGCCTCTCGAAGAACTCATGGGCTCTCTCATGACATATGAGCTCATTTAAAGGTAGCACGCCCAAGAAGATAAAGATAAAAAAAAAGAAATCATTGGCATTCAAGTCCACCACTCAAGAAGATGAATCAGCTAATGATGAGAAGTGAAGAATCAACTATAATATGCTTTGAATACAAGAAGCCAAGTCACATAAGAGCTGACTGCCCTATGCTAAAAAAGAAAGGAAGGAAAGACAGAGGAAGAAAGGCAATGGCTGCTATCACTTGGAGTGATGATGAGGAATCTGCCTCCGAAGAGGAAACCGAACCTCAAGAAGTGGCTAATTTACATTTCATGGCTCATGAAGAAGAAAGTGAGGTATCACCTCCTAATCCTTCTCAATTTACATTTAATGAACTATAAGATGCATTTGATGATTTGATTGTTGAATTCAAAAAGATAGGAATAAAAAATAATCTTCTCAAAAAGATGGTCTCTATACTAACCAAAGAGAATGAGGATTTACAAAAGGAAAATAGAGAATTGAAAAATGAAATTTGTGTTTTGAAAGAAGAAGTTAAGAAAAGTTCTATTTGACAAGATTCCATTCTTTCAAAAGAAAAGGGCAAAGAAAATAGCTTTTTAAGAGAAAAAGTTAAACACTTAGAAACACCTCTTTTTCGATGTGTAAATAAAAAAGAAAATTGGATGTTATTCTTGAAAAACAAAAATGCTCTCTTGACAAAGCTAGATTTGGATTTAATCCCTTCAAAAGGAGAAAGGTTTCAAAAGCAAGATTTATTTCCTATATAGGAGAAACACAGGTTTTATATTTTTGTTGTCAAAAAGAAGGATACATTGCTACTAGATGCTATGCCATGCAAAAATCAAATGCTCCTAACAATGCATGGATTCTAAGAAGGACATTGAGAACTTACCCACAATAACCCAAGATGGTTCGAGTACCTAAGGTCAAGTGAACTATTTTGTACATATATCTTCAAGCTAAATCTAAGAAGCACCATTGGTACTTGGATAATAGATGAATAGGCAAAGACCAATATATATATATATATTATAATTTGATCTAAATGACTTATCTCTTTCAAAGTTTGAGCTTTGCTCTATGAATGGTGATGAAAATGGTTGTGGCATGAAAACTTGTCACATTAGCATAATCAAGACACATGACGGGAGATGAACCTCAATTCACTTCTCTCACCAACGGATGGAGGATTTGTCACTTTTGGAGACAATATCATTGGGAAGATCATTGGTATAGTTAGTATTGGTAAGAATTCTCTACTTCTATTGAGAATGTTTTCCTTGTTAAAGGACTCAAACACAATATTTTGAGTATAAGTCAATTATGTGACAAGGGATGCAAGGTTGTATTTGAATCTTCAAAATGTGATGTAGTTGATATCAATAGTAATAAGACAATTCTCACTGGACATAGGCAAAGCAATATATATATATATATATATATTTGATCTAAATGACTTATCTCTTTGCAAAGTTGAGTGTCTTGCTGCTATGAATGGTGATGAAAATTGGTTGTGGCATAAAAGACTTGGTCACATTAGCATGAGCATACTTTCAAAGATTTCTAAAAATGATTTGGTCAAAGGTCTTCTTAAAATCTAATTTGACAAAGATAGAGTTTGTGATGCTTGTCAAATGGAAAAGCAAACTCGTATCTTTTTTATATTTATAAATATGCTGATCACTTCTAGGCCATTACAACTATTGCATATAGACTTATTTGGACCAACTAGGACTAGAAAGAAGATTTTAGAAAGAGAGTTTTTGGAAAGATTTTTGGAGAGAGTTTTTAGAAAGTGAATTTTGAGGAAAAGATTTTGGAGAGGAGTGGAAAAAGAGAGTTTTGAAAAATAGTTAAGTCTTAGTGGGAAACAATATGAACTTGTTATTGTTGACGACTACTCTAGATTTACATGAACATTCTTCTTGGCCCACAAGGATGAAACAATTATTTTCTTTACAAAGTTTTGCAAAAATGTTCAAAATAATAAAGGTTTTACAATAACTTTTATAAGGACTAACAATAGAGGAGAATTTGATGGTAAACCTTTTGAAATATTTTATGACGAAAATGATTTGATCATAACTTTTCAGCTCCTAGAATACCTCAACAAAATGGGGTTATTGAAAGGAAAAATAGAACTTTGGAAGAAATGAGAAGAACCAAGCTTTGTGAAAATAGATTGCCAAAGTATTTTTGGGCTAAGGCTATCAATACAGCCTGTTATGTAAAAAGTGTTCCCGGGTCATTACCGGTTTGATACCCAGAGCCGGTGTGGTCGGAAATGGAGACCGGTCCACCAGGGGCAAAATTTAAAAAAAATTTTGTTTACCGGGTTTGATACCCAGAGCCGGTGTGGTCGAAATGGAAAATTTTTTAAACAAAATTCCATATGAGCTTTGAAAAAAAAAAGAAACCAAATGTTTCATACTTTAGAGCCATTGGGTGTAAATGCTTTGTGTTAAATAACAACAAAGACAACCTCAATAAATTTGATGCAAAATCTGATGAGGGTGTATTTCTTGGATACTCAACACATAGCAAGACATATAGAGTCTATAATAAGAGGACTCCAGTGGTTGAAGAATCAGCTCATGTCACTTTTGATTAACATAACTCTCTATTTAGAAATGTTGTGAGTGATGACATAGATGAAATAGAGCAAGACTTAGACGAGTTGAATATTAATCCAAACTCAAATAAAGACTCACAAAAGGAGAAAGAAGTGTAAGAAGCCTCACCAAGCTAACAAGATGTCAATGAAGGTCTACTTAAAGTGTGAAAATTTGTGCATAACAATCCAACTGAGCAAATCTTAAGTGATCCTTCACAAGGGATAAGAACTAGATCATCTCTTAGAAATATATGTAATAATCTTGCATTTTATCTCAAATAGAACCAAAATGCTTTCAAGATGTTGAAAATGATGAGTTTTGGATAAATGCTATGCAAGAGAAATTGAACCAATTTAAAAGGAATAAGGTATAACACCTTGTTCGTAGGCCTAATGATCATCCTATTATTGGAACCAAATGAATCTTTAGAAACAAAATGGATGAATTTGGAATTGTTGTGAGGAACAAGGTACGACTTGTTACTCAAGGATATAACCAAGAGGAAGGTATTGACTTTGATAAAACTTATGCTCTGGTAGCTAGATTGGAAGTTATTAGAATGTTGCTTACATTTTTATGTCTTAAAAACTTCAAACTTTATCAAATGGATGTTAAAAGTGCATTTTTAAATGATTTTATCAATGAAGAAGTATATGTTGAGCAACATCCTAGATTTGAAAATCCAAAGTTTCTTAATCATGTTTTCAAATTATCAAAAGATTTTTATGATTTGAAGCAAGCCCCAAAGGCTTGATATGAAAGATTGAGCAAGTTTTTTTTATTGAAAATGGTTTCTCAAGATGACAGATTGACACTACTCTTTTTATTAAAATTAGAAACAATAATATGCTTTTGGTACAAATATATGTAGATGACATTATATTTGGTGCTACTAATAAATTTTTTTGCAAAGAATTTGCCAAGTGTATGCAAGAGAATTTGAAATGAGTATGATGGGAGAACTTAATTACTACCTCGGTCTTCAAATCAAGTAATCAAAGGAAAGTATTTTTATCAACCAAGCCAAATATATCAAGGATTTAATCAAAAAGTTTGCCATAGAAGATGCAAAGCCTATAAGTACTCCAATGAGTACTTCAACAAAATTGAACAGTGGTGAGAAAGGTAAATCTGTAGATACTAAACTTTATAGAAGCATGATAGGTTTGTTATTATACTTAACTACTAGTAGGTCTGATATTATGTTTAGTGTGTTTGTCTGTGTGCAAGATTTCAATCTAATCCTAAAGAGTCTCATGTGATTGCTGTAAAGAGGATTTTTAGATATCTTAAACACACACCTAACCTTGGATTATGGTATCCAAAAGGCATATCTTTCAATTTAATTGGTTACATTGATGCTGACTATGCGGGGAGTAAAGTTGATAAGAAGAGTACAAGTGGCTCTTACCAACTCCTAGGCAACATGCTTGTATCTTGGTTTGGCAATAAACATAACTCAATTGCTCTCTCTACAGCTGAGGCTTAATATATAGCAGATAGAAGTTGTTGTGCTCAAATATTGTGGATTAAACATCAATTAGAGGATTATAGCATGATATTTGAACATATACCCATTAGATGTGATAATATTGCTGCTATAAATTAGACTAAGAATCATATTCAATACTCTCGCACAAAATATATTGAGATTTGATATCATTTTATACGAGATCATGTGCAAAAAGGTGATATTAAACTTGATTTTGTGAGCACAAATATGCAATTAGCTGACATTTTCACAAAACCATTAAATGAGGATAGATTTTATATGGTAAGGAGAGAATTGGAAATGAGTGATCCTATATTTTTTATTTTTGCTAAAATTAAGTGAAATTCATATCATTTGTGTTTTAAATATAATCAAATGTGTTAATTGGCTATATGAAATACATTTTTTGTTCTTATGATTCATTGCATGCTCATATTGGAACATTGTTTTTTTCAAGAGAAGGAGTCGACACCTAAACTCTATGTGTCGACCTTTGAGTTCATAAATGTTCAATCTGACAAACTCTGTCTTAAGGTGTCGACACCTAAGGTTCATGTGTTGACACCTGTGTCGGGCTCATATATTTTAAAACACCCCAACTTTATGGTCATTTGAAATTTCTCTCTCTCTCTCTCTCTCTCTCTCTCTCTCTCTCTCTCTCTCTCTTCGAACCAAAACAAACCAACACCAACCGCCCCTCAAATCTCTCATCCTAACACTATTCAAATCCTAACTGATCCATCCCCAACACTTTTCATCCTCCACTGATCCTTTCATGGCACCCAAAACCGACAAATCAAGAAAGGGCAAGAAAGCCCTAGATGTGTTGACCCATCAACCTCAAAAGGGCTAGAAAAAGAAATACAAGGGGCAATCGAGCAAGGATAAGGAGTAGAAGAAGAAAAACAAGAAGGGAGATTCTCAGTCCTCCACAGCCCTAGAAAGGAATGAGTTATACTTTAGTGAAAATAAAGCCCAATAGAGGTACAATACTACTTTCTCTCTTAAGACAGTTTTTAACGGTAGATGGGTGGATTACACATTCTTTAACATGGATAGATTTGAGTTGAACACAAAGTTAGGAAATTTGGGATGGAAGCCCATGACAACCCTAAGAGATGATGTGTACCCTGACTTTGTTGCCCATTTTTATTCTAATGCTGAAAGAGAATACGGAAATGTATCTATCGTAAGTTATGTAAAGGGCGTCACTTGTACTTTGAGTAGAATTGTTATTAGAGAAATTCTTGGCATTGGACTTGGAAGAGAAGTGTATAGAGATGATGTGCCTAGAAAGGAAGAATTAAAAGTTCTTTATGAAAAGGAGATGGATGAATGTATACAACCCTTAGCTAATGACTTGCCTCTTGAACTTAGATTGGTGCATCACTTTGCTTGCACTATATTTATTCCCAAGGCTGGAAAATATGAGTACATTTCTAACAAAGAATTGTTTTTCATATGGGCTAACTTGACGGACTCTAAAATAGACTTGCCCTTGTTCATATTGGATCATATGTTTAAAACCACCATAGCCAAGATAAGCCTGCCACATGGCATCTTTTTGACCAAAGCCTTTAAACATTTCAAGATAAATTTGAAGAATGAGAAGAAGAGAACCCAAAGTCCATTAGTGATGAATACAATGAAAACACTCCCAAAAGAATGGGGTATATTCTAAAAGGCAACAAGTAGACTCCCAAACCCACCAAAAAAACACATCAGAGTAAGACCTCCAAAGAAAAGACCACAACAGGGAGTAGTTCTAAGGAAAGGAGTACCAAAAGAAACCTTGTTCAAGATTTTGAGGAAAGTGAAGGTGATATGGGTGGGTTTATGGCACAGGTGATGGAATTCTTAGAAAAATTGAATAAGAAGGCAGACATTGCTGCTACAAAAATGATGTTTATTGAAAGAAAAGTAAGAGAATTGAATAAGGAAATGAAGTTTCTGAGAAAAGGAAAAGGAAAAATGGAAGAAGTTGAAGAAGAAGAGGAAGGGGAGGAAGAAAACTTAAAAGAAGACAACTTTGAGGAAGAAGCAAATGAGGGTGAAAAGAATAAAAGAGAAGGTGAAGAAGAAAATGAAGAAGATAAAGGAGAAGGTAGAAATGAAGAAGAAAGAGGTCAAGATGGTGAAGAAGAAGAAAATGCTGAAAAGGACACTGGGGCAGAGGAACAAGGCCAAGAATATGAAGAAGAAAATGAAGAAGATAAAGGAGAAGGTAGAAATGAAGAAGAAAAAGGTCAAGATGGTGAAGAAGAAGAAAATGCTGAAAAGGACACTGGGGCAGAGGAACAAGGCCAAGAATATGACTCCTTTGCAACCGAAACTAATGCTCTTATTCCTTCTTCTGGTCATAAATATGAGCTGAGAGATAGACCTGGAAAAAAATTCTTAAACACCATAGAAAACCCTCTTGTACTAACCCCATTTCCACCTCCCTCTCCTAACTAAGCTTATCTACTTTTGTTTCCTCTCTTGCTTTTTCTCTCATGTATTTTCATTTCTGCATATTCGGAGGATGGTGTGTCATCTTTAAAGACAATATTTATGTAATATTTTGTGAATGTTAATTGTCTAAACGTTTGTAGTATTTTTGTGATTGAAATATGACTTTGTTGTTAATGCTTTAATGAATAAATGTGTGGATTGCTGCTTTATTTATAATTATTGTCTTATTTTAAATTTTTTTACTATTGTACCTGTCTAAATTCTATCGTTTATTTCACTTTTTGATGAATTGAGAAAAAAGGAGAGAAGAATAGTAATGGTAATGGTCTTAGGATCATGCTTATCAAATGCCTGGTTTAAGTGTATGACTTTTGTTTAAGTGTATGCTTACCTAATAACTCTTGCTTTGACTGCTTACCAAATGTCTTGTTTTTGAATGTATGACTTTTGTTTAATGGGAAGAAAATTTGCATATAATACATGTGGAGAATCTATAACTTCTCCTATGATTGCTTTGATAATATTGTTTTGAAGAATTTTTGCATTATAAAAGAAAGGGAGAGCATGCATCAATTGCAAAATCAAAAAAGAAAGGGAGAGCAATTATTTGGTATGAAATCCTACTCTTTGCTTATTTCATTTTGTCTTATACTTACTTTGCAAAGGTTTTGTCATCATCAAAAAGGAGATATTGTTGACTTAGTGCCTTGATTTTGATGATAACAAAACCTTATGTTAGTTTTCTAATGTCTTTATTTAGTGTGCAGAAAAATAAGAAATAAATCAAAGATCTAATAGCTTTTGTATATAAAAAATTATGACATAACAAAAAAGCTTAAGTACGACAAGCTAAGGATGAAAAATGGAGAAGAATGACATCTATTTAAATATCAATCCAATGAATTGATTTCAAAGAGATTGAAGGCACTTAAATAAGAATCATCAAGCTTTTGAAAGATATATTGGAGATTCAAAAAGATGGTCTTGAAGGCATCAAAAGTTGTTCAAGTTTGATCAACAAGGAAAAATTCTATCCAAAATTGAATTAGAGCTCTTTTAATTAACTACACTTGATTGAAGATCATTTAAAAGTTTCTTAATACCCCAAAATGAACACCCTTTGAAGAACTTGAATTATTTGAAAAAAATTAACTAAGAAAAGTATAGAAGACAATATCTGAGTTCAATGGGTCGACACATGAAATTAGAAGGCAAGACTCGAAGAATGCACTGCAAGTGTGGACACATGGGTTCAAGGTGTTGACACATGAAAACAGAGGGCAAAACTTAAGAAATGTAACTGCAGGTGTCGAAACATGATTTTGAAGTGTTGACACATAAAAGGTAGTGACCAAGGACAAGCACAATATATCGACACATGGTTTTGAGATGTCAACACATGCAAGCCAGTGACCAAATAATAGCATAATGTGTCGATGCATAAAGTACAGGTGTCAACACCTAGGTCTAATAGCTATATTTTTAAACGTTATATTGGTCTGATCTCGCATTAAATGAAGCTCCAACCATCTCCAACGGCTCAAATTGATGAAGAGATTTATATAGAAGACTCCAAACACATTATTGACAAGAGATACAATATTCTTCTAACATTTGATGATCTTGAGCTGAACATTCCTTACAAAATTGAAATATTTCCTTTGTCCTCAAGGGTTGGTATTTAGTGAGCTATTCAATTCCCATCTACTCTTTATAGAGAGTGTGTACTTCAATTGTATATTTTCTATATACTTGTGAGTTAAAGTTTGAGTGTTCTCTAGTTTAAGAAAAATACTTGTGTAAGTTTGAGAAATCTTGGACAAAATTTTTGAGACATTGAAACTTTGGTGTAAGCTTCAAAGATGGTGAGCTAGACACTTCAACTAGCCTTCATCTTGTAATTAGATATTGCATAGTAGAAGAAGATTTCAAGAGAATCTTAAGGTGATGACGTAGATCACAAGTTGTGGTTGAATCTCGGGAATTCTTAGTGTCTCATTTTGCGCTTTGCTTTCATTTTTTGCTTAATTATATTGCATTGTATAAATCTTGAATTACTGTTACGTTACTTAAATTAATTTTAATTAGTCTTAATTGCAATTAGTTTTGAAAAAATCAATTCACACCCGCCCCTTCTTGGGTTGCTTTTTGGGTCAACACTAACCATCTACATATTCTAATCCATGAGAATGTTGCTCTTACATATTCTGTATACTATTTATGAGTAATAAAAATATTTATATATATTTCATAAAAGTATCCATCATTATGGCTCATGATTTTTTATAAATTATCTATTCCAGGCCTTCTAAAGTGAATTTATTTTGTCATATTACACTTTGTGTTTCCTAAATTAAAATTTTATTGCTGTGTTTGGAATTCGAATTTATCAAGAGACCAAAGAAAAAGAAAAAAGTGAAGGAAAAGATAACAAAATAAAAGAGTATTTTTATCCTCTTTTCTCTTACATTTATTTTTTCTTTTCCATCATCAAATCTTTGATCCATTTTTTGTTGAGAAAGCTCAATATATTTTATGAATTTATCCATGTAAGATCAAACTTGAAGCAAGAAGGATTTTTGTTTTGAAGCAATTGTTTTAGGTGTAAACACTCAATAAAAATTCTTGCCTTTATTTTTATTTTTTACTAGTACAAGTAAGATTATGACAATAAAATTATTTTTTATAGCCTTCCAAAGGGAGGTTAGGAGTTTGACTCTTGCCAAACATAAGAGTTTTTCCCAAGGCCTTTGGCTTGATAATTACCTAATTTAGGTGAGATGGGAGGACTACACAGACCACAGGTTTAGTCGAGGTGCACGTAAGCTGACCCGGACACCTAGTTAGCAAAAATAAAAAGATAATAAAATTATTTCAACTAAGAGAAATATGCCTAGTAGTTATATATCCCCATATATGTGGTGGCTAGGTTAATAATAATAATAGTAATTATAATAGACAAATAATTACAGTATAGATATGTATAACCAATATGTAAACGTAGAAACATATTCCTAACATGTGACCTCCATTGGTTTTCTGTCTTTCAGTATGTAATGTTGAGGCTCCAAGAAAATAATTCTAATCTTCTCTCCAACAATCATGAAAGAGTATTACAATTTTACTTAAGAGCCTCTTTCTAACTTGGGAAAGAGAAGGGAAAGAAAATAAAGAAAAAATATTTTTCAAAGAAGAGAGAGAGAGAGAGATTTAAAATTTTTCATCCCTTTTTTCATCTCTTCTCTCCCCTCCCCCAAGTTTCAAACAAGCTCTTAAACCACAAACCAGCAAATCATTTCTAAAAGATAGGGAGAGGAGAAAAAATAATAATTTTTATTCCTTCTTCTGTTCGGTTTTAGAGGGAAAGAGGATAAATCTAAAAAAATAGAAGAAAATTTGGAAAGATTAGACCTTTACCTTTTTTCTCATATTTCTCTCTCTTTTCTTCTCTTTTCCTCCACAAGTTAACAAACACAATGTTACTTTCCTCGAGTTCCAAAATATGGCTGAAATACTGTGGTTGGGGGTTAGAGTTTATGATTCAGGCACTTCAACTTTTTAGAGAGAGAAAATGGAGCTAGTATAGCGGAGGGAGAAAGTGAGACTTTTAGAGAGAGAAAGAACAAGAAGAAACCTCAAGGTAACACTAGAAAGAAGAGATTGGAATGTGGAGAAAGGATGGACACTTCTTGGAATAAGAGGTAAATCAAATCAACTTAATTTATGCATTATTTTCTTTTTTTTCTTGTTTTTTAAACGTCAAGAATCTCTTAATGTATTATATTTTAAAACTAGGGATAACTCGTGTATACCGCACTCTCGACAATAAAAATATAAATATTAGGTATCATCATGCGGTAGTGAGACTCATTTAGCTTAAAAAATTAATTGTCACCAAATCACATGTACAGTAAAATGAAAATTGTTCATAAAAATTAAAAAAATCAGCTCTCGTAAACTGAGTGGTTATCAATGCCTTCCTCTTCCCAAAAAATAAAATAGCTTAGCAATAAGAGAATTTGCATACGGAGATATCAATGCCGGTGCACTAAACTAACTAAAAAATCTACATTTGAGTATAAGTATGAAATGACTTTTAAATCCAAATACTGTTTAAGTGCCAGTACCTAGAAAGATTCTAATACCCAAATTACTATTTAAGGGCCAGCAATATCCAAATTGCTATTTAAGTGCCAGTACCTAAATTTTAAGGATGATTTGTGCCTACGGCACTACTCAGCAAAATTAGTAGTGACTTCTATATAATCTTTATAGTTTTCAACAAAAAGTTGAATTTGAAATTTTCACTTTGATCATATAATTTGTATTTTCAAAACATTTTAAAATTTGAGCTCTTTTATTAAATAGACATTTTAAACTAATCATTTGTATCTATACTCAATATAACTATTAAGCATAATTCAACAAATAAAAAAAAATCACTATAAATAAGATCATCATCATTAATTGGAAGTCTTCAATTTGACTATTGGATTTGCCCATACATGTGCCATATGCGGTTTTAGTATCCAAAATTTATCTAATTATAGAAAATACAGAATGGAGTTTCTTATCCCACAAAAAAAAAAAAAAAAACCTCAATCTTTATTAAATTAAATTAAGAAAGATATGAATCATAAATTAATTAACAAATTTGAATCATAAACCTCAATCTTTCTTACAAATTTGACCAATTGTTTTGAGTGCACCACTGCTAAGTTAATTAGAACATAAGCGGCAAGAAAATCATCATTCAAACAACCCAACCACTAGTGCACCAATGCTTATAAAAGAGCACAAATACGAGTTTAATTTTAATGCACTGACAATGCAGAATTTTTTTGTACAAGCGGGCACCAAAATACAACATGTGTCCATGAGTCTTGTTTTTTTATGTTGTACTTAAATTCTAAAGACATATGTCGCACTTTGATATTTTGCTTGTGTGAAAATATTTTACACTATCAGTGCATTACAACTAAACTTTAAAAAAATAACCTTTTCTTCTTGAACAATAATGTCTACTTTTTTTCTTATATAGTATCCTTGTTTTCTTGTGCACCCAGAAGATGCAATTCCCGAATTCGTGAAGCTGGCATGTTTTCAGCCAGCATAGCACTTGTATGAATCCACAACGAAATCTAAATCTGCTTATCGAATATAAACAATCGTCTTGCATTCAACCAAAGCAATTTATGAATGCATCTGTATCAAATTGAACAATAAGGCCTTGACAAAATATGTTTACAAATTCATTTTCGGTATCCTTACATTAATCTTGTTAGGAACTGTACAGATTCATTTCTACATTTCTCTTTATATTAATTCTCTTATAGGTTCAAGACCACTACACTGAAGCTACAGTCGGAGAGCTCAGCTATAAATTTGGTAAATGTCCACATCAATGATAGAAGATGGAACATATAGGACCGTTAATTATGTAGTAATCCAGTGTGAGAGTGTGGCTTGGAGGCGGCAAAGCCTGCTACGTGGAATTGCAATGCATACTTTCAAGCAAGGACTTCTCCTGCATGCAATTAGTGGAAGTTCCTTAAAAAAATGCTAAGTTGGTTCCAGTCCCGGTAACTATGGACCGAGGAGGAAAAAACCTGGATTACACACACTTCAAGAAAGTAGTCCCAAAATGGGGGTAAAAGAGAAAAAAGAAAGAAGGAAAACAAAGAACTTTAATGAGGCTGATTTGTGATAGAGATCACACCTGACTGCTCTACAACTAGATCGATGTAAGCCTCAATCTCCTCTTTCAAAAAAGGACTTGCTCCTGATCTGGACTTCCACTACAAAATTACCCTTGTAATTAGAAACTACTGTTAAAGAATATTAAGACCAAAATAAGAAAGGGTTATCATGCTTACCAGTACTAGGATCAAGGATAGGTGAGTTCCAACCTGCCATCAAAGAACCCATTGGTGGGTTTCTTTGCTCTAGATGTTTCCACCAGCGGAGATGTGGTGGTGGCTTGGTGATGATTCAGTTCAGTCGGCACACCAGTCTCCTATTTTCACCATTTCTAGTGGTCACCAGACTTACCAATATAACAAATCACCGTCTCTCTCACCTTTTTTGTCATTCTCTTTTCTTTTCTTTAATGTCAATTGGCGGCCAGAATGAGAAAGGGAAGAGAGAAAATGTCTTTGAGTGAGGCAGACCGAGCTTTTGTGAAAGATATGAGTTTCGAATGAGGGGATTTTAAGAGAGAGAAAGCGTTTTTTTGAGAGGTAAACCAAGCTTTTATGAGAAAGACGGAACATTTCAAATTTTGAAAAAAGAATGTAATCCACGACAACAATCATCGGATCAAAATGATACAGTAAACGTGAGATCCCCAAAAAAAAGGTTTTCGTTTTGATTTTTGCGTAGTCTATGGCCAAAAAAGAAAAGAGATGGATGTTGGGTTTCTCTTGAGAGGAGGACTACGGGCATGCGTGATCGACAATCAGGCGCTACTTAATTATCATTACATCAATTTAAGCCTACTTATTATAAGTGGATTCAAATTGACATGATAGCGCCTAACCGTCTCCCACGTTTGCCCTTACCATTCTCCCTTACCATTCTCCTATGAGTGCCCATGTAGACTTCGTAAGATATCAGAGATGATTACCCATTTTGCCTGAAATGAATTTGTCCCATCCAATTGTCAGAGCATTTAATACTTAAGCTATCTTTATATCTACTGAGTAGAGCAGGATTTTGTACAAACTAACAAGAGAGAGGAAATGAAAGCATCTACAACTCACCTTTAAATTTTTAAATTTAAAAATAAATTTTAAATTTAATTTTTTAATCTATTTTTATTTTTTAAAAAATTTAAAGAAATAAAGATTGTATTCATTTGCTATTTTTAAATTTGAAAGTTCTCCAAAATTTTTAAAGGCCTCTTTATTTCACCATTTATGTACTAATCATGATATCTTTGTACTAATCATTGTTTTAAGTCTAAATAATACATTATTAATGCATTATTTACTATTTGATTATTATTTTAATACATATTTAATTTAAAATTTTTAATTAATTCATTAATTTCTTTTTACTTTGTTAAATATTTATTTAATTTGAGATTTTTTATATGTGGAATAAATAAATTACTTATATTTTACTTGCTTTTATTTATCTTGAAATTATTATTTATATATGAAATTAAAAATTCTTTTTATTTTATTGATTATTTATTTATACTAAAATAATTTTAATCTATGGAATCAATGAATTATTTTTTTTATCTTACTATTCCACCTTTTCACTTTGAATTTTTTTTTTTTTTTTTGCAAATTTAAGAATTAATCAAGAGTCAACTCCTTACCAAAATAGATGAGGGAAATAACGATTGTAATTCAATAACTGACCTACTCGAGCGTGAATATTTTTGAGAAAAAAATAAAAATTATTGAAAAAATGACTCATAATTCCTAAATAGGTGGATCATCTACTGGTTTAGTCATGTTAATTTTAGTAGTTTTAACTAACATGAAGGTGGGTATGGAGGAACAGATTTACCACCTTATTAGTGCTTATAATTTTAATTTCCAAGTCTCACTTTATGTGTTTTTATTAGTTTCTGATTATACTTTAATTTTTGTTAAATGTTTTTCATTAGTTTGTAATGGGGTTTTTGTTTTTTAAAATTTTTTATTGTAATTTAATTTGTAATTTTATGACTAGATCATTTAGTTTAAAAAATATTAAATAATGATATTTTAATTAAATATTTGGTAAATAATTACATTTTGAATAAAATGAGAGCACAATATGTAAAGTTTTAACTTTTTTACATAAAAGAATAGTGATTTAAAGAATGAATGGTGAAAATAAAAATTGGGTGGTTAGAGTAACAATATGAAAAAATAGGATCTATGAATTTTAAATTTGAAAAAGATGCTTAAATAAAGATAAATTTGAAGGTTTTAGGTTAGAGATGCTCCGAGAGAAAAGAAAATCTGAGAGACGGTAGAGGTGGGCCTACACAAATTAAAGTAAAGGTTCGGCTTTCAGTGTTGGGTGAAATTGTGCATCAGACAGTTTGGACGGAATTTTGAGTGTGTTCAAAATTGATCTAAGCCATTAAATAAAGTTGAAAATAAATTCCATTCGTTAGATATAAATTGTATGCCATGTAGGACAAATGTTCCACCAAGATTCAAAAAACGTTATGTTTTATTATATAGATTTCAGCTCTGCCTCTCACATGTTTGTTACGGAATATTTAGAACTCGCTAAATAGGAAGATATATTTTGAAGCTTCTCTGGTGATGAAAGTGAGCACGGCCCTCCATCATGATTAGATTATTGGTCACTGTATGTAGGCTGGATCGAGCAACTACGATCTTATTACGCTGACAATTTTCTTATAGATGGATGCAGGGGTATTCAGGATTGCATTGCCAAACATAGAGTTGGTTGACATATTGTTGTCTACATGAGCCTCCTGTCGTCCCCATCATCGTCCTCGTTCTTCTCATTTGAATTCTAGAGGATCTAAGTTTTCCTAGAGTATACAGTTCTTGAAAACGAGGTCTATTTACCAAGTGCGATTCATTTATGTTACAATCAAGTACAACCAACCTTGAAGTTTTAAGAAGATATGTTTTGACATTTCATGCAATTACTACCTTGAGAACGCTCATAGAACTATATTATAGCATGATAATCAAATGTTACAATATTGTTTAACTGTTACTTTCAAAAAAGGAAAACGTATTCTTTAATTGTATACTTGTTCTCTGTTGATGGCCGTTAGACGAGAAGTGACTGAGGGCTCAGCTGTTTGGAATGTTTTAGTGTTGCAAGGTTCTAATGGTGGTCCTCCATCAATCTCAGGGAGTCAAAAGAAAGGGAAGGGTCTAGTCAGAGGGGGTGAAGGAGGAGGTTTAGGAAATGGGAGGGGAAGGAATCTGGTTCAAGCTAGCAAGAAATGGTCAGAAGAGTAGGTGGATAGTTTATAGGTAGGTGGTTTGTCATCTAAATTTGGGGGAGGGAAAGAGGTATCCGAATGGGTTATGAAGAGGGTTAATGGACTCAGCATATTCCTTTGGATTCCTTGTAAGGGATTCTAGAATGATGCCAGAAAGCTATTAGCAGCAATTGAAGCAAAAAAAGAAAGCAAGGAAGAATGAAGATTCTATGAAGAAGATTGAAGGAACAAAGCAAGTGGGCAGGAACTGAAGAATTTGTTTAACCCCATAAATTGCGATGGTTACCTTAAAGGGGCTGTAATGGATGGAGGCAGAGGAAGGATTTGTTGATGGCTGCTCACATATTAGCTTTGTGCTTTTTTTTTTTTTTCTTTCGTGGAGTCTTGATCTGTTGTGTCCGTTTCATTTTGCTTTGTCCTTGGGCGGTGCCCCATTGGAACTTTTTTCAATTAAATCTACTTTACCTATCAAGAAAAAGTTTAAATTATAAAAAAAATAATAACAAATAAAATGTTTGGGGTCAAGCTTTTCCAATGGTAGGCCATCATTCTGTTAGAGCTGCTATTACATGATTACAAAGTCTAATCCCTAGTCTCTAAATAACTTTAGTTAGTCCAATTAGATTGTTTATACTGTTATTTTAGTTTAATAATGTCCCTAATGATATTTAATGGCTTGATTTGTAGATTTTGAGTTTAAAAAGTGAAAAGTGAGAGAGGGAGCTTCTAGAGAAATCATAGTCATTTGACCGTGAGCACGGTGCAGTTAACCATTTGCATGGTTAACCAACCGTGTGCATGGTATCTCAAACTATGCGCACTACAACTAAGATGGATCAAACATCAGAGAGCACGTTTCAGCGTAGGATTTACTATGCGCACAGTGGACCCAATTGTGTGCACGGTTTACGAAGCCCTGCTCTACTTTTGCCTATAAATAATATTTTTATTGATGTAATTGGGATCTCACATTTTGTACTTAGTTTTCTTAGATATAGTTAGTACTTGAGAGCATTGTAGGGAGAGAATAGTATTTTTCTAGTTTTTATTGCATTTTCTCTCACTTTTCTTGTATCAAAACATTACTTTCCTTGCAAATTAATACAAGATCTTTCAAGTTTATTGCATTTCTACCATGTATTCGAGTAGCTAAACTCATCCTTGGGTACAATTGTGAAGATCAACCAATGATCTTCAAGGGATTTCAATGGAGGTATATGGATCTCATTGATTTATCTTAAGTTCTCACTAATTCATCTTAATTAAGTGTAGATTTCTTACAAAACGTAGGTTAAGAATCTCACTTGATAATTTTTATGCACAATTTCATAATTGATATAGAAATTGCACAAATCTATGGTTTGAATCTACGACTCTTTTAATTGAACACTAATCTATTCTCAATTAAGTATGAACCCAAGGCTTTATGGTCTAAATTTTTTGAATCAAGGATCCATGGAGTGATCCTTGATTTGAGTTATACATTCATCTATTGAAACTCTGGTTATGAATTTGTTGATTGAATCAATTGTATCCAAGCCTCTTTAATTGTATTTAAACCTAGCTTTAATTATGCCCATTAGTTGTTAATTGCTTTGCATTAGTTTAATTAACTCCATCTCTCAAACAACAAATGATTTTTTGGTCCAATTCCCATTCATTTGCAATTTAATCTTGATCATTTAAGTGTTAGTTGAGTGCTATTTCATATTAAAACTGATTCTCGAGGAAATTGACTCCGATACTCACTAGATTTATACTTTAATCACAACACCGTTCTATTGCGGGAGCTTAAAATACAACATCTTAAGGAGCAATTCAAGTTTTAGCACCATTACTGGGGATCGAAGGCACAAAGCGAGCATTGAATAGATCTTGGTTGAAGAGTGGATTGGTGGATTGGATCTCCTTTTATCCATCACAATAGAGGAGTTTACGGCTAAGGCCATCGGTAACTTCGTTTCACCCTTTATGTGATTACCATGTTAGATTTTTTGTCTTTCTTTTTCAATATTTGTTTTGTTTGAGTAGATTAGCTCTTTGCATTATTGTATTGATTTGTTAGGAACCAATTGGTCACTTAAAGATTAGTGGATAGGCTAGAGTGCTTATTTGCTTATCAGTGGTTTTGTTATTGCATAAGGAGACTAGAAGTGTCAGTTAGAAATTGAATTGAATTGGTAGATATTTTTATACAGAGATTGGAGGGTTTTGGATGGAATTAATAATTAGTAGAAGGGATTGTGTATGTTGTGTTGCTTGAGACTCTGACGGTCTTATTTGTATGCATTTGCATTTGTATGTCACCTTATATTAGAGATGTCGTGCACCGATTTTTTGCACTCGAGAAATATACACACAAGTGAGAAAAACACGGTACTCTCTCATTAGAACTCATCCTCCTAAAAGGACGAGTGCGACTAGGTTTGAATTGAAAATTGATTGTGAATAAGGGATTTTGGAAAAGATTTAGAGTCGCCACTTAACTTGATTAAGGTGAGTTAGGTCACTTAAAATTAAGCACAATCCGAAGATTATACTTAGGGTTTTTGAAAAGGTTTTGAAAAACTTCCTCAAGAGAAAGTTTTTTAAGAAAATAGATTGTTTGGCAACCTTTGAAAAAACGTAAGCCCTTTATGAAAATAACTCATTTTGGTCTTCGAAAATAATGATTCTAGGTTCGGAGGTTAGTTACGTGTATAAAAGACGCACTAAGTTATCACCCTACCTCGCCTTTGCAACACTTATATGTCTATTCACCCTAGACTCACTCATTTAAAATCTTTGATTAATAAATGTCCAGTTATATCAACTTCGAAAAAAAGAAGATAGAAAAGAGGTTTGACATGATGCATGACATGCAAGTGCAAGAAAAAGGTTTTGATTTTGACAATAGAGTTGAAAAGAAAGATTTAATTTTTGAAAGAAAGTTTTAGAAATTAGAATTGGAGATTTAAAAATAGATTTTAGAATTAGAAACTTGAAATAGATTATGGAATTAAAAATTTGAAAAAGGTTGTGACCGCACTCATAAGGGTTGCCTACGTATCTCTTTTTGGGAATCAACTCAGTTGTAGTTCTGACAAGAGTCCGATCGAAAATAGACATTTTGAGGTTTTTGAAAAGTTTGATT
The DNA here is from genome assembly GCA_033060915.1 of Euryodendron excelsum. Taxonomy (NCBI): domain Eukaryota; kingdom Viridiplantae; phylum Streptophyta; class Magnoliopsida; order Ericales; family Pentaphylacaceae; genus Euryodendron; species Euryodendron excelsum. The sequence goes on from CM065387.1 coordinate 16,513,843, forward strand.
TGAAAAAGGATTTGATTTGAACGTGGAATAGAAGATTTAAAATTGCATTTTGATTTGAAATTGAACCTAGACTTAGGATTGGACTTGGAAGAGAGTTTGAACTTTGAAAGAGAACTTGGACTTGATTTGGAAAGATAGAGATTTGAAAACATCTTTGACTTATATTGAAGTTGAAAAACCATCTTGGTTTAGAAATGAGTTTAGAAATGAGTTGAAGCTTCCTAACTTGGGATTAGAGTTGAACTAGGGTTTAGGTATCCTAGGGTTGGAACATATAGTTGAATTAAGAATGTTTGATTTAGATTTAAAATGTTTGATTTTACAAAATTGGATTTAAGAAAGATTTGAAAAGAGATTTGATTTGATTTAGAGAGACTTGACTTAATCACTTGATTTGAATGAATTTAGAAAGTTAGATTTAGGAAAGACTAGATTTTAGAAATCTTTGAATTTAGGAAAGTTTTAAAATAGGAAAGTTCCGTTTTAAGAAATTGTCAAATTAGGAAAGTTTCAAAAATAGAAAAGTTTTCAAATTAGGAAAGTGCCAAATTAAGAAAGTTTCATTTAGGAAATTTTTTATTTTAGGAAAGTATCAAATTAGGGAAGTGTTGATTTAGAATTTAGAAAGTTTTAGAATTTGAAAGATTGAAATTTAGAAAGGTTTTCAAATTAGAAAAGGTTAGAATTATAGAATGTTTGAATTAAGAAAGATTTGATTTCTATTTCCTAAAGTAGAAGATTTATATTTTATTTTCAAAATTAGATGATTTGATTATGTTTCTAAAATTAGAGGATTTGATTTAGTTTCCTAAACGGGAAGATTGGATTTGGCATGAAATTGGAAAGATTGAGTTTTGAAAATCTAGGATTTGGAAAGCTATGATTTGGTGTAGTAAAAAAATATTTTGAAAATCTAGGATTTGATGTAGAAGATAGTTTTTGAAAACCTATGATTTGAGGCAAAAAAGGAAGTCATGTTTTTAGGAAAGAGAATTAGGGTTTTCTAACTTTGGAATCTAAGGCTTGACTTGGACTCTAAGAAAAAGAGTTTTTGGAAAGTAGACCTTTTGAAGAGAGTTTCTAGGAAGGAAGCTTGAAGAGAGTTTTTAGAAAGTGAATTTTCGAAGAGACCTTTTGGAAAGGAGTTTGAAAAGAAATTTGGAAAGGAGTTTGAATATGGACTTTTTGAAAACCTTTTGAATATCTCACTTTCCCTAAAACAATTCTAACCATGTAAGGATTAGAACCATTCTAGAGTTAGAAAGTTAGGTTTAGGAAAGACTAAAAAGGTGGACTTACCGCTCTGAGGACTTAGGTACTTTCTCGAGAGCGTGCTAGAAAAGGCCCAAGGAGCAGTTTAGTCATTTTTTGCAAGAGTAGGTTAGCAGGCACTGGTCTTGACCCAGGTTTTGAGTTTTTTCATCACTCTGACGGTCTGTGACGAGTTGGTTTCCACAGGTATCTCGTCCTTTGGTAAACGTGTCACGGCTCATAAACGAGTTCAGTCCCGTGACATAGGAGTTTTGTTGGCAATTCCCAATGTCGACCTCTTTGCGAGTGTTTTTGCCATTTTGACAGTTGCGATGTTTACGAGTGTTTCTGTCACTCTGACGGTGTGCGTTTATTCTAGAGACGGCCTGATCTCCTGCTAGGTGGACTTATCATTCGAGGAATTAACTTTCTCGAAAGACGTGCTGAATAATGGACATTCTTCATTAGTAGGCCAACAAATCCCAAAAGTGGACCATTCTACCATCTTGGGGACTTAGGTTTTGTCTCGGTCGACGGGTTTGAAGGGACTTACTGTTCTGAAGAGTTTTCTCAAAAAACGTGCCAAACTGATGGACTTACCGCCTAAGGGATCAACTTCTGGAATTGAATTTGAAATTAGATTTGAGATTGAAATAGGGACTTACCATCTCTAGGAAGACATGGCAACTGGAAACGAACCGAGCAATGCCACAAGTCATTTTGCCTCTGTTGGGCCTAGCGGGCCTGCAAAGCGATTGACTTGATTGGATGGAGTTTGAAAATTTGATCTAGACTTGAATATATTTGTATTGGTTTGAATATGAGTCTGGACGGACCGAAGAATGTCGAGCGAGCAAAAATGGAGTGCTTACAAGAGACATACATAACTGCTTGGTGAGAATTGATCATAATCGTACCCCTTCTCTAGTTAGAGATCCCTTTCCTGGTTTACCCTTAGTTGTTGACTTAGGATTCATTCCCATGGAAAACATCATTTAGGGTGGTTTACCCAACCTATTTTCCCCAAATCCCAATGACATCCCTCATGTCATCCTTAATCCTAATGCTAATTTTAACCCCAACCTTTCACCAAATCCTCCTAATGTAGTGGAAGCCGATGATTTCGATAGAGGGAGCAACCATGCTGCACCATAACACACCTAAGCAAGCATCAACTTCTTGTATTATTTTCCTGCCACATCGTAACACATTGAACATTAGGCCGGGACTGATGCAAATGCTACCCCAATTCCATGGCATAGGCTCTGAGAAATCATGCACATTTACTAAGGAGTTTGAGGATGCTTGTTCTCTTGTAATGGATAATTTATGTCCAAGGGAGGTGTTTTTGTTGAAACTATTTCCATTTTGTCTTAAAGACAATGGCAAGTTATGGTTCAATTCTTTAAGGCCTATGTCTATCCATTCTTGGGTTACTCTTCAAGGGAAATTCTTGAGAAATTTTTTTTTTTGAAAATAGGACTGAGGCGATTAGACGCCAAATTTCTCAATTCTTCCCCATGATGGGAAAATCATTCTTTTAATGTTGGGAACGTTTTAAGGACCTTCTACATTCTTGTCCATATCATGGTTTTGTTGATTGGCGTGTCATCACTCCATTCTACTATTCCCAAACCAACCAAGTGCAAAAATTTGTTGAGTCTATGTGTGCAAGAACCTTCTTTGATAAGCCACCCAATGAAACATTTAACTACTTTAATTATCTAACAAACCTAGCATGCCATTGGCAACCGCCGGGACCCAAAATCTCGAGGATTGGACAAATCAACAAGGGGTGGGAAAATTTCAACTTAATGAAGTTGGTGATGTGAATGCTAGGCTTACTAATTTGGCAAGAAAGTAAGAAGCCCTTGAAATTAAAAAAGTGCATGCGGTTGAGAATGATGTAATACAATATATGTGTTACCTTGTATGTGAGACTACAGACCATGACAATGCTTCATGTCTAGTCATCCCGAGTGTGAAGGAAGCTTTGCATGGCCTGAGGAAACCAAGTGTTCTTGGTAATATGGATTTGTACCTTAAGATGGACCTAGAGGGTGGGTGAATAGGTCTCTACTCAATTTCTAAGCAAGTGTTAGCAATGATTAATCTAAAGCAAACCATAAAAAGAAAACAAAATACACAACCATCAACACACAAGATTTTTAGCATGAAAACCCTTGCGGGAAAAAATCACAAGACCTAGTCCAGCTCTAATCAAGCATTATATAAGGAACAAAGTACAAGAAGCCTTACAACCCTCTCACATTGTTGCATCCATAACTAGAATTGAACCTTGTAGCTTGTACACCATCCGAATTCACGAACTCATCCCAGCACTTGATTCTCTACTGAATCCACGATGAAAATCTTCGATCTAGTAACTTGAATTGCCACAAGCTACTCTCTTCGATCTAGCAACTTGAATCATCACAAGCTACTCTCTTCTCATTGATGGTATGTGGGAATGTATGATGGAGAGTCCTCTTAGAATATGTAGGCTCTTAACATATGAAGTAGAGCACTCTAAGTGGGAGAGAGTTCACCCCAAACACTTGAATCTTTTCTCTCATAGATTCTTACTTCCAACCCACTTGAATCTCTTTTATATATATATATATATATTATGCCAGCTATAACAAGCCCTTGTTAGCTAAAGAAGACTACCCTAGAACCTCTCTCCTGAAATGGAGGGACAAAGTGGAGTGAAGTCTTCTCAGGACTTTTTACAAACACTTGATGGGCAATGTAGAAGACTCTCCCTATTTTCGGATAGAGAACACTTTCATTTCTAGTATATCACCTTAAGGAGAGAAAGAGAGACGTCTCAGCTTCTCTTGGGGCGCAGCTCCCTTGCTCTATAATCATCTCACTTCGATCAATAAGCAGCTCTTGAAGATGCTTGAAAAAATTCGTGAAGATCTTCAAGTTTCCTGAAAATGAGGATAAGAACTTCTCTTTTTGGAAGCATAAGATGCCTCCCCAATATTCTACCATGTTTCCTTCATAGAATATATCACTTTGTCACCAAATGCTTGAAAAAAGCACCGTACTAGAGCAAAACCTAGAAGTGGCCTATTCTTTGTCGAAAAACACTCGCTAAACCAATCGGGAACCTGCTCTAGCGGGGTGGAGTCTTCCTAAGAGCGGGCTTCACTAGAACATGTTTTTTTCTGAAGCAGCTGCACCCTACTAGAGCGGGGTTGCCTAGGCTGTCTTTAATATTTTAGCCATAACTTTTTAGTCAAATGTTGGATTGATGACATTCAAAGTTCTCTAAAAAGAAGATTCTTTTTAGTCAAATGTTTCTTCTAATAAGCCTTTTCCTGGCCAAAATCTAGTTACAATGAAACTGATCTGCTAGAGGTAGATTTAATGAGATTTGCATGAGACCCATCTTCTTAAAATTCATCCACTTCTTGTTGATTCTTCCCTTGAGGCTTATTGAATGCAAATTTATAACGTATAAGGTCATTATAATGTGATTAATACACTCAAGACTCACACAAGATATAGAAAGATTTTAGTTATCAATTTGCATGGTACAAAATGAGCTAATTTTCCTAACAATCTCCCCCTTTGGCCATTTTGTGACAAAACTCAAATATTATATTAAAATCACTCACAACCCCAATGCAAAACGTAAACATGGACCAAACTCTAAGCTTCAAAGCAAAAATAACTCTCCTGCACTCAAGACTTTCCACAAGATCAAGTGTGAAAGATAACGTGAAAAAGAAAACAAATAGAGATAAACACTATTACTTACCCTCAACCAATATATCAACAATATACTCCCCCTCAACACATGCATAAACACCAAGCAAAATTAAGATGAACTATTAAACAAACAAGATATTAAATAAAATACTTCTCTCTTTTTTTGACACAAAATGCAACCACAACACTAACGAGATATTAAAAGAAGAGTTTTGAAAGAAGAGTTAAATGTAGATATACAAAAATATACAAATAACTTGACAAATTTTAAGAAATCTATAAAAGATATTCATATGGCAAGAGCTCAAACAAACATATCAAATACTCAAATTCATAAAGACGTGTCCAAGATGAAGACCACATCAAGTTTTCAACAAGATTATGATGGTTATAACCAAATGACAAAGTGAGCGTGTGAGCATCAAGAATAGCAGGATCAAGCTTTAAGAACAAAAGCATATTTTTTAGTACCTGAATCAAGAACTCACAAGAGATTTAATTTAGCATGAAAATCAAACCAATTAAGAACCAATCAAAGCTTGATATTCAAAAATGCAAAGGCTCCCCCTCAAATGCATAACACCACTCCATAACTCATTCTTTTGAGGCCGAAGGTGGCTTTCACTCTAGTGAGCGAGGTAGCCTTCTCTATGACGCTTCAAACCATATTGCACATTTTAGCGAATGTCCATTGTAGCTTTCACTCTACACTCATAGGTAGCGTTTTCCTTGGTCAGGACTGCATAAAATTTCTTTTGAATTTGCAGTAATTTTCTTCTTTTTTTTGAACAAGCAACTCACTCTTGATATTCTTTTGCATTGTGAAAGTATAAGAGGGAGACAATGCATTAACGAATATAAACTCTAGAGAGGATATACAATCATAGGTTTTTTCAAGCACCATACTCATGGAATTCAAATGAAACAAATATACAACAAAACATTTTTAGACTCAACATGTTTCTTCTCAATGAAAGTGCATCAAAGTGTCAATTCAATTATGAGAATCACCATTCGACCATACAAGACACTCAATTCATACTTGGCATTAATAAAGAACTTTTTCTCCAAAACATGCAATTTGATTCTATCATATAAAGTCAAATATAGATCAATCAAAACTATGAACACAAGTCAAGAACAACAGAAAAATCCATTTTTTAATAAAAATAAATAGAAATATAACAAAAGATAAACAAAATTACAAAAGAGATCATAATACTATGATTGAAAGAATAAACATGAAGCACATTGTAAGCAACCCATTTTTGACCGCTCGGCAGTCTACACTCCGTCCAGACTTGTTTTCAAGTCATTTTGGGCATATTACTATTGAATCCAATTCTCTAGTTTCAAATTCCGTCTTTCTATCGCTTCGCGGGCCTGTCAGGCCCAAATAGAGGCAAACTGACCAAAATTCCCTTAGGGGCATTGTTCTTTCTTATTCCAATTCCAATCCCTCTCTCGAGACAGTTTATTCCTCGAGACGGTCCGAGTAGCAAAACTACTCACCAAACCGTTAGAGTAGCGGAAATACTCATAGAACCGTTAGAGTAGCGAAAATACTCACAGAACCGTTAGAGTAACGGAAATACTCACAAACCCGTTAAAGTAGCGGAAATACTCAACCCGGTCCGAGTAGCGGAAATACTCACAAATCATCAACCCCGTCCGAGTAGCGGAAGTACTCACACCGTGAGAGTGGTGGAAACACTCAAAACCCAGGTCAACACCAGTGTCTGTTAGCTCACTTCGGTAAAAAATGACCAGACTACCCTTAGGACCTTTTCCGAGACTTTTCGGTCAAGATAACCATTTTGCCCCTAAGCATCCGAATGCCCCGGGAACCACACTGACTCTGGGTATCAAACCGGTAACCTCCTGAGAATACTTTTTATAGTGGTCTCAACCTCCCCTTACCTTTCCGGATCATTCCGAGTCAGTTCCGGCCAACTCGGTACAAAATGACTGTTTTGCCCCTGGAGGGCCGGTCTCCTTCTTCGACCATACCGGCTTTGAGAATCAAACCGGTAATGTCCCGAGAATACATTTTATAGTATTCTCAACCTTCCTTTACCTTTCCGAACCATTCCGAGTTAGTTCCGGCAAACCCGGTACAAAATGACCGTTTTGCCCTTAGTAGGCCGGTCTCCTTTTCCGACCACGCCGGCCCTGAGAATCAAACCGACAACCTCTGGGAACATTCTAAATAATGTTTCCAGATCCCAAGTCTTTTTCCAGGACAATCCGGGTTCGCCCCGGTAGTTTTTTGTCCCGATTGACCGTTTTGCCCCTAAAGGCCCGGTCAACCTTTCCGACCCACCTTATCCTCACTTTCCAAGTCAAATACCTCCAAGACACTATTTTAAGCGTTCCTACTCCCTTTTGGCCTTCCGGGTCATTCCCGGCTCCTTCAAATCATTCCCGGACTTTTCGGAGTCACTCCTAGTGAAGCCAGGCTAAAATTTACATAGTAGTCACTAGTACAGGCGCCCAAATCTAGTCAAAGATACGTTGCTTGCCAACCTTAAACCTTTCCTAATTGGCTGGTGCCACTAGTAGTGGCGCCAAGCCAAAAAATGGCCTAGCGCCACTCCTAGTGGCGCCAGTGTAAAGTTTACCCTAGCGCCACTGCAACAGACGCCAGGTTTGTCCAACTTCTATAAATACAGAGCCTCATTCAACGTGAAAAGGGTCTGCAAACTTAACCTAAAAATCCTATATTTTGATATATAGAGCTCGAGCATCTCCTAAACCCTAGCCTCCCTAGGTTTTCCAAACCCTAGCCATCCTACATAAACCTTAGCCTCATATACATTCCTATACATCCCCATACACTCATACACTAGCCTTCAACCATCCTTTGAAGACTTGAAGAGCTGCCATCCAAAACTTGAAGACAACTCTTGAAAACTGAAGGTGAAGATCAAGACAAAGACCGAAGACCGAAGACAACGCGGCGCGCAAAATAAAGAAGACATACGATAGGCTTTCTGTTTAATTTTCTGCACTTCCCCCCTCTCTCTTCTCTCTCCAACCCACTTGGGTTTTCTCTATTTTAATCCCCCATCTCTTTCCCCCCCTTTCTTTGCATGCTTGAAACAAGGGGATTCCCGGTCCATGTGTAGGATTGGGCTATTGGAGAGTCACCGTGTCGGGGGCTTTCTTCTAGTCTAACCAAAGACCACGTGGGTCCGACCCCCTTGATTATGTGGTGAAGCCTTAACCTTGTATGTTCACGACCCCAAATTGCATTGTGCATATCATAATCTTGCATCTTCCAAAATTCGTTTTCAAAGTTGTTTTCAAAATCGTTTTCAAACTTGTTTTCAAAATTGCATCAAAATCTCTTTTTCAAAAACTTGTTTTCAAAATCACAATTCTAGGGTGATTCTAGCCTTTCCATGGCTAGGGTTGCTTTAGGAAAGTGTTACATCAAAAGTGACCTTTTTGGTCCATATTTTCAACCCTTGTTGTTTTCCAAAACCACTTTCTTAAAGTGGTTCTAGCCCTCTTATGGTTAGAACTGCTTTAGGAAAGTGAGATGTTTTTACACCTTCTAAAAACTCCCTTTAAAAATCTCTTCCTAAAAATCTCTTTTTCAACATACTTTCCTAAAACTCTCCTCTCCAAAAGTATTTTCTAAAAACTCTTTCCAAAATCTATTTTTCAAAATCTCTCTTTTTCAACTCCTTTCCAAAATCCTCTCCCCAAAATCCACTTTCTAAAAACTCTCTCCAAAAATCTTTCCAAAAACTTCTCCCTAGGACTTCCTTCCAAAAATTCGTTTCCAAAAGCGTATTTTCCAAAAATCTCTTTCCTTAGAGCCCAAATTAAGCCTTAGAACCCACAATTAGGAAATCCTAATTTTCTTTCCAAAAACATGGTTTTCAAACTTTGCACCAAATCTAGATTTCCAAAATCTCTAGTTTTCACATCCAAACTATACATATTTTCAATACCTCTTTTCTACGTCTAAACTATAATTTTTCAAACCTAGGGTTTTTAGAGTCTCCCTTTCCAAATCCTTGCCAAATCCTATCTTCCCTCTAGGAAACCGAATCCAATCTCCCCGTTTAGGAAACTAAATCCCGTCCTCCGTTTTTGGAAACAAAATCCAACCTTTCTCTTTTAGAAACCAATCCAATCTCTTCTTGATCCAAACCTTTCCTAATTCAATTCCTTCCTAAACCATAAGTTTTCTAAACTTAAATTTTAAATCTTTCCTTAAATTTCAAAATCTAACTCTTTCTTAATTCAAATCCTTCCTAAACTTCCGTTTTCCTAAATCTTAAGTTTCCAAAACTTGAACATAAAAATCTTTCCTAAATTTTAAAACTCAACTTTCAAGTCTTTCCTAATTCAACCCTTTCCTAATTCTACCCCTTTTCAAAATCTTTTTCAAATCCAAGCTTTCAAATCTTTCCTAAACTCAAGCCTTTCCTAATTTCAAGACTTTCTAAAATTTAAACTCTAAAACTTTCTAAATCCTAAACTTTCTAAATTTCAAATCTTTCTAAAATTCTAAGCTTCCTAAATTCAAAATTTTCTTAAGTTAAATCTTTCTAAACCCAAATCTTTCTAAACTTTAAACTTTCCAAAACTTCAACATCTTTCCAAATCTAAAATTTTTCTAAACTCAAAACTTTCCTAATTTAAGACTTTCTTAAATTGAGACTTTCTTAATTCAAACATTTCCTAAATCGAAAACTTTCCTTTTTCAAAACCTTTCTAAATTCAAACTTTCCCACTTTCAAAACTTCCCTTTTTCGAAACATTCCAAAATTTAAAATTTTCTTAACTTGAAACTTTCCAAATTCTAAGTCTTTCCTAAACCTAAAACTTTCCGATTCCAAAACATTCCTAATTTGAAACTTTCCAAAAATGAAACTTTCCTAATTCAAAGCTTTCCTAATTTGAAACTTTTCAAAAATGACACTTTCTTAAATCGAACCTTTCCTAATTCGAACCTTTCCTAAATCCAATCTTTCTTAATCTTAAGTCTAGGTTTCCTAAACCTCCATCTTTCCACAACCAAGTCTTTCCAAAATCAATCTTTTCAAATCCCAGTCCAACCTTCTCAATTTCAAATTCTAATCTCCTCTGCTAATTTCAAGTCAAATTCAATTTCCAATTCAATCTTTCTCTTCCAATCCAACCTTCTATTTTCAATCGGACTCCGGTCCGAACTACGGCTGACCTGATTCCCCCAAAGGGATACATAGGCAACCTTCATAGGTGCGGTCACAATACTTTTCAAACTTTCAATTCCACCCTCATGGGTGCGGTTTTCAAAATCTTTTCAAATCTCAAATTTCCATCTACTTTCAAACTTTCTATTTCCAAATTTCTCAAACTTTCCAATTTCAAATCTATTTTCAAACCAAATCAATTTCAAATCCATCTCTTTCCAAATCTATTTTTCAATTCTTTTCTATTGCACTTGCATATCATGCATCATATTTTTCAAACATTGTTTTTCAAAGTGAATAGGGTTGAACATATGTTAATTAAAGACGCTCATAGGTGAATCTAGGGTAGATTGACACGTAGGTACCGAAAGGGCGGGATAGGGTGATAGCTTAGTGCATCTTCCCTACACGTACCCAACCTCCGAACCTAGATCACTGTTTTCAAAGACCAAAAAAGGAGTTATTTTTCTAAAAAGAGCTAAATGTTTTCCAAAGGTTGCCAAACAACCTATTTTCTTAAAAACCCTCTTTTGAGGAGATATTTTCAAAAATTGTTTTCCAAAACCCTAAGTGTAGTCTTCGGATTATTCTTAGTTTTTAGGTGACCTAACTCACCTTAATCAAGTTAGGTGGCGACTCCGAATCTTTTTCAAAAGCCCTTTATTCAAATCGATTTTCAATTCAAACCTAGTCGAACTCATTCTTCTAGGAGGATGAGTTCTAATGAGAGAGTACAACATTTTTCCCGCTTGGGTGAGTATTCCTCGAGTGCGAAAAATCTGGGCGCGACACACATCTTTGTCTATGACACAAATAGCATTTACTTAATAAGGCCTGCCCCTACAAATTTCTTCAGGGTTCTCAAATATTCCAAATTAGTTTTTTTCAACCACATAACAGTCACCTTAGGTTTGTCAATATACTCATAAGGTGTGGGTGTAGTCTTAAGTCTTGTCATAACATTTTCGTTCCTTCTTTCACCGTGATTTTTTGGAACTTGCTTTGGCTTTAGTGCAAATATGTTCACATGATTGGTAAGGACTTTAATTTGATTTTTCAATCTCTTAATGTGACTCATAGGTTGATAATGAGTTAGAGAACTAGGAATCCTATTTAGTTTGCGACAATTAGGTCTAATGTGACCAAACATGCCACAATAATGACAGACAGGATTAAACTTTGAAGATCCAACAACCTTAAGATGTTTGGGCTTCACGTGAGAGGTGATGAATTGAAAGGACACATCTTAGTCTCCAATCTAAGACAATGAAGCCAGATATGACCCTTAACACCACAATAATGATAAGTGAGAACAAATCTAGTAGGCTTGGTCTTAACATTTGGCACTACACATGCATATGTGGTGGTGTTCTTCTTGGAAGTTACAACCTTGGTCTCAAATTAGGGCAGTGAGGTTTAATGTGCCCTTTGATTCCACAGTGATGGCATGAAGAAACAACCTTAGCATGCTTAGCCTTACTTGGTATAGAAGACTTACCTTGAGCTTTCATAAAATTAGGCTTACTTGCTAGTTGGGAAAACTTAGAATCCTTCTCTGTGTATCCAATCCCAGTCATGTCATGGGAGATCCTTTGTGCATTCCAAATCTCATCAATCTTTTATGAACTTGCATCAAATTTCTTAAAATACAAATGAGCATTAGCAAGTTTAGTTTCAAGTTTGTTAACCTTATCACTTAGAGTCATCTTTTGAGTATTCAACTGAGTTATAAGAGTTTGAGTTTTAATAAGTTCTTGTTTCAATGCATTCTTCTCTTTTTCTAAAGTCCACACTTTTATAGTCAATTTAATTTTTACTTTCCCCAATTTGTAACTCTCTTGAAACAATTGGTCATAGGCTTGTTAAAGGTCTATGATTTCATCATCATTATCCTCATCATTCATTGAGTCATCATGACTTGACTCAAGAGTCTCACTATGGTCAAGGCAAGTATCATATTCAACATACATGTCTTTAAATGTAGGGGAAGATATGTGAGCATTCTTGTACATAGATGGATTATATGTAACACAATAAATAGGCTCTTCCATAAGAGGTGGTGATTAAACAATCAATATACCTTCCTTAGAGAAATCCATATTGGTAGAAGCACTTTCAGGACCTCACTCAGGAAAAATAATTTTGAAAATGATTTTAAGAGTGTCCCACTCTGATACCAATTGAGAAAACCAAGTATTCTTGGTAATATGGATTTGTATCTTAAGATGGACCTAGAAAGGGGGTGAATAGGTCTCTACTCAATTTCTAAGCAAGTGTTAGCAATGATTAATCTAAAGCAAACCGTAAACAAAAATCAAAACACATAACCATCAGCACACAAGATTTTTAGCTTGTAAACCCTTGCGGGAGAAAACCACGGAACCTAGTCCAGCTCCAATCAAGCACTATATAAGGATCAAAGTACAAGAAGCCTTACAACCCTCTCACACTGTTGAATCCACAACTAAGATTAAAACTTGCAGCTAGTACACCATCCGAATCCACGAACTCATTCCAACACTTGTTTCTCCATCGAGTCCACGATAAAGCTCTTTGATCTAATAACTTGAATCACCACAACTTACTCTCTTCGATCTAGCAACTTGAATCACCACAAGCTACTCTTTTCTCATTGATAGTATGTAGGAAAGTATGATGGAGAGTACTCTTAGAACATATAGGCTCTTAACATATGAAGTAGAGCACTCTAAGTGGGAGAGAGTTCACCCTAAACACTTGAATCGTTTCTCTCTAGATTTTTGCTTCCAACCTACTTGAATCTCTTCTATATATGTATTATGCTAGTTGCAACAAGCCCTTGTTGACTGAAAAAGACAACCCTAGAACCTCTCTCCCGAAATAGAGGGATAAAGTGGAGTGGAGTCTTCTCGGGATTTTTTACAAACACTTAGTGGGCAATGTAAAAGATTATCCCTATTTTCAGATGACGAACACTTTCATTTCTTATGTATGACCTCAAGGAGAGAGAGAGAGAGAGATGTTTTAGCTTCTCTTGGAGCGCAACTCCTTTACTCTATAATCATCTCACTTCGATCAACGAGCAGCTCTTGAAGATGCTTGAAAGAATTTGGGAAGATCTTTAAGTTTCTTGAAAATGAGGAGAAGAACTTCTCTTTTTGGAAGCACAAGATTCATGCATAGCCTCCCCAATATTTTGGTATGTTTCCTTCATAGAATATATCACTTTGTCATCAAATGCTTGAAGAAAGCACCGCACTAGAGCAAAACCTAGAAGTGGTCTATTCTTTGTCGAAAAACACTTGTTGAACCAATCAGGACCCTGCTCTAGTGGCGTGGAGTCTGCCTTAGATCGAGCTTCACTGGAACATGTTTTTTGCTGAAGCAGCTGCACCCCGCTAGAGCGCGGTTGAGGTCTGCTAGAGTGGGGTTGCCTAGGCTGTCTTTAGTATTGTAGACATAACTTTTTACTCAGATATTGGATTTATGAGATTTAAAGTTCTATGAAAAGAAGATTTGAAGATTTACAACGTTGTCTCTGATGTGCCTTTTCTAATTCAAACAAAATCTTGGCTAAAAACTAGCTACAACTGAACTGATCTGTTAGAGGCAGATTCAATGAGATTTACATGAAACCCATCTTCTCAAAATTCATCCACTTTTTGTTGATTCTTCCCTTGAGGCTTATTGGAGGCAAATTTCTAACATCTAAAGTCATTACAATGTGATCAATATACTCAAGACTCACACAAGACATAGAAAGATTTTAGCTCTCAATTTACATGGCACAAAATGAGCCAATTTTCCTAACATGGCCAAGTTAATGCAAATGGCCAATACCAAAAAGGTGGGGGCAACCCCTACTCTAACATATACAACTCGGGATGGAGGAATCATCCTAATCGTGGATGGAGGAATAAGGAGACTTCAGACTCTCAAACATATCAAGGAGGGCCTCAAAACCCTCAGCCCTATCAAGCACCACCTCTACCATTCCAAGCATTACAATATCAACCTCAACCTTACCAACAACCACTCATAGCACAATTCCAAAACCAACCCAAGATATATCAACCTCCTCATAGGATGCCTATTGAAGATACTGTCTACCAACTAGCTAATGACATGAGAAGAGTGAATGCAAGGTGTCACAAGCCCACCAAGATGGCCCAAGAATAGGCCCATAAGGGTGCTAAGGAGCTCACCAAGTCTAGAACCTTTTAGGCAATTCCTAGGCATTCCAACACATGGGACAATTTTTGTAAGCATTCTAGATCTTTCTACACAAGTGTAGATAGTAGCTAGAAGGGTGTAGAAGATTCTAGAACATGGGGGAGGCTTCCTTAAGAAGCTTTGTACATAAATATCTAGATATTTGTATAGATGATTCTAGAGGGGGAATCCCAACCGTTGGATCAAAACGATCCCCACCATCCATTGAGGAGGTGGACAAGTATAAATAGGGGGTGGCCCCTCATTTGTAACCATCTAAGTTTCAAGCAATCAAAGCATTCTCCAAGTTCTTCTACAAACTCTCTTATTCTTTTGTTGCTCTCTTGTTCTTAGCCTTGTTCTTTCGGTATTCTTAAAGGCTTACTTAGCATCTTTAGTAGCCAAAGGTGTCTAAGGCCGCACGGGTCAAGGTATTCAAGATTCAAGCCCGTGACAAAGGGTAGATAAACAAGAAAAGGTGCTAGTTCAACACACTAGGTTGCTTGAGGATATAGCAAAACAAATGTCTACCTTGACATAAGCTATGACCCAAAATGTCTTAGGTAGATTTTCGGCTCAACCTCAACCTAACCTGGTGGTGAGGCAAGTACACTTTACCGAGGGTAAATTCGACCCTTAGTCAACTCATGAACAAGTACAAGCCATCACCACTCTTAGAAGCAGAAAGATCATAGATAAAACCATTCCATCTAAGAGTGAAACTACTAAGCTAAGTGTTAATAAGGGTGAGAAAGAAATTAAGAGAGAGAAAGAGCCCAAATAAATGGATAAGAGTGAGAAGAGAAAAGAAAAGAGAGAGAGACCATAGAAAAACCCCTTGAGACTTTGAGGGAGGCCAATAAGGAAAAGCGAAAGGACATATTACAACATGCTCCTTTTCCTCAAAGGTTGACCAAGCCTAAGAATGAACTTCTAAATACAAAAACTTATGAAGTCTTGAAAGATGTAAAGGTCAACATTCCTATTCTTGATGCAATCAAACAAATACCTTCCTATGCCAAGTTCCTCAAGGACTTGTGTACATTTAAGAGAAGATTGCAGGTGAAAGAAATAGCCATGATGAATGAAAGTTAAAGTGCCTTCTTGTAATGCAAAATGGTACCTAAATACAAAAACCCTAGATGCCCCACTATTTCTTGTACCATAGAAGGACATATGATAGATCGAGCCCTTCTTGACTTAGGGTCTAGTGTCAACCTTTTGCCTTACTCGGTTTACAAGGAACTAGGGTTAGATGAGTTGAAACCCACCTGAGTCACTCTTGAATTAACTGAATGGTTTATTAAGGTGCCTAAGGGGAATATAGAGGATGTGCTTATCCAAGTGGATAATTTCTACTTTCATGTTGACTTCATTGTCCTAAAAACTGAACCCGTTGAGGGTAATCAAACCCACAACCATATTCCCGTCATTCTACGACGCCCATTCTTAGCAACCACTAATGCTATCATTCATGTGAGGAGTGGGTTGGTAAAACTATCCTTTGGCAACACCACTTTTGAATTGAACATTTTTTCGATGGCCAAGAGGATGGTGGAGTGAGAGGACATCTGAGAGCATGACTTAATTGAAGCCATTGTCCAAGAACATTTTAAGAGTGAGTTCTTTAAGGACCTTTTACAGAAAGCCATTATGAGAAGCGTGCCTTATGACTCACTTGAAAATGATACTATGGTTTAGAGGGAGTCCTCTAATCTAGGGTTAGAGACTGCCCAATCCATGCAAGTGAGTGAATGTATCCCTTCATTTGAACCTCTACACTCTAATGCCACCAGGCCAATCCCCTTTGAAAAGAAGTTGCCCATTCTGGAAAGGAAACTTTTGCCTTCAACCCTGAAGTATGCCTTTTTAAGAGATGGAGAATCATATCGGTAAGCACCCCATTTTTGCCCACTCGACAATTTTTGGCCCGACCAAACTCACATTCAAGCATCATAGCACATTCCAGCCTAGACTAGCTTTTCAAACTCTAGTCCAATCAACTGGTTGCTTTTCAAGCCCGTCAGGTCCACTTGAAGCCAAATGACCAAAATGCCCCTTAGGCATCATCCAATCCAATTCAATTTGACACGTTCACTGAGAATGTACAGAATTCTTCTGAACAATAAGTCCCTATAGGCACATCTCCGAGAGGATACAAAGTCCTTAAGATGGAAAGTCCATTCCAAATCCAGATCGGTCAACACCAACGCCAGCTAGCCTGTTTTGGTGAAAAATGACCATATTACACCTGGTGGGCCCGATCTGACACCTTCTTCGAGAAAGAACCTAATTTCTTAGGGCGATAATTCCACCCCTTCCAGGACTATCCCTAGACAGATCGGCATACTAAGAATGCCATTCAAACCAATTCTAGACCAATTCCAGTGACTCCCGGTCAAAATAACCATTTTACCCCTAGGCGCCTGATCGCCCTCGTCAACCATATTAGCTTTGAGTGTTAAATCGGTAAACCCTTGGGGCACTCCTACGAGTATCCCTAATCTCCAAATGCCATCCTAGCCCATTTTGGGACCATTCCAGTAAATCCTAATTCAAATGACCGTTTTGGCCTTGGCAGGCCAGTCATTATTTTTAATCATACTAGCTTTAGGTATCAAACTAGCAATTCCCAGGACACTCCAGAGTGCCCCTACCTCTTTTCCAGCCAGGCTCTGTGGCCCAGAAGCTTTTCAAATCGAATTGGACCCACTTATACTGGCACCTAGATCTTTACCTTGCAAGCCAATGTCGAATCAAATTCACGGAGATACTTCAATAGAGGGTTGGCGCCATTCCTAGTGGTGCCACCTCCTCTGATTTTTGCCTATAAATACAATGCACCACCCAGCGTTTTCGAGGTCTAGAAAAATTGTAAAGAAGCTATACCAAACTCTCTACAGCCCCTGAAATTTCCTAAAACCCTAACTGTGCAAATTCTTTGTCTATACTAATTATACATGAAATGGCACTACACAAAAATGGTAAAAACTAT
This sequence comes from Euryodendron excelsum, assembly GCA_033060915.1. Taxonomy (NCBI): domain Eukaryota; kingdom Viridiplantae; phylum Streptophyta; class Magnoliopsida; order Ericales; family Pentaphylacaceae; genus Euryodendron; species Euryodendron excelsum. Next base: position 16,531,195 of record CM065387.1, read on the forward strand.
GTGTAATGGAAACTAAAGAAGAAATACTAAAAAAGTTTCTCTAAATACAGGGATCAAAAGCCCAAAAGAATCAAGAACGAGGAGCAAAAATGTAGCGATCCTCATCATCATCTGAGGAAGAATCAATCCAGGCCTCTAAAGTAGGGTCTATTGACCTACCAACATCAGGGATGAAAGCACCAACACCCATGCCAAATGGTCTACCAAATCAACAGGAGGAGGGGCACTAGAAGAGGCTCCCATAACCATAGGAAAGGACTTACCCCTCTCATGGCTCCGATATATAGCAGGGAGCTCATCGCTCTCGCGAATAAAGGGCTCCACATCCCCTGCCAAAGATTCAGCCTCAACAAAACCATCTTCCAAATGAGCGAAAATGTCTAGAGCATTGCAGAACCTTTTCTGGCCCTAGGCTACCTTTAGGGGCAACTTGCCTCACAAGTAGCTGCTGTCGCGCCCAAATTTTTTGCACTCGAGGAATACTCACACACGTGGGAAAAATGTTGTACTCTCTCGTTAGAACTCACCCTCCTAGAAGAATGAGTGCGACTAGGTTTGAATTGAAAATCGATTTGAATAAAGGGCTTTTGAAAAAGATTCGGAGTCGCCACCTAACTTGATTAAGGTGAGTTAGGTCACCTAAAAACTAAGCATAATCCGAAAACTACACTTAGGGTTTTTGAAAAACGATTTGAAAATATCTCCTCAAGAGAGGGTTTTTTAGGAAAACGGGTTGTTTGGCAACCTTTTGAAAATATTTAGCCCTTTTTAGAAAAATAACTCCTTTTGGTCTTTGAAATCAGTGATCCTAAGTTCGGAGGTTGGTTACGTGTAGGGAAGATGCACTAAACTATCACCCTACCCCGCCCTTTCGGTACCTACGTGTCAATCTACCCTAGATTCACCTATGAGAGTCTTTAATTAACATATATTCAACCCTATTCACTTTGAGAAACAATGTTTGAAATAAATATGATGCATGAGATGCAAGTGCAAGATAAGAGAATTGAAAAATAGATTTGGAAAGAAATTGATTTGATTTGAAAAAGATTTGAAGTGATAGAATTGAAATTGGAAAGTTTGAAAATTTGGAAATAGAAATTTGAAATTGGAATTTTGAAAATTGATTGAAATTTGAGATTTGAAAATAGATTTTGAAAACCACACCCACGAGGGTGGAATTGAAAGTTTGAAAAGTGTTGTGACCGCACCTATGAAGGTTGCCTACGTATCCCTTTGGGGGAATCAGGTCAGTCGTAGTTCGGACCGGAGTCCGATTGAAAATAGAAGAGTGGATTTGAAGAAGAAGATTGAATTGGAAATTGAATTTGATTTGACACTGGAAGAGGAGATTGGAAATTGAAATTTTGGAAAAGATTGGACTTGGATTTGAAAAGATAGATTTGGACTTGTTTTGGAAAAGAGAAGGTTTAAGAAAACCTAGACTTAGAAAAGAGAAGAGACCTAGGAAAGATTTGACTTGGCTTGGAAGATTTGGAAGGATTGGATTTTAGGAGATGTTCGAATTAGGAAAGGTTCGACTTAGGAAAGTGTCACCTTTGGAAAGTTTTTGAATTAGGAAAGTTTTGAATTTAGGAAAGTTTTAGGTTTAGGAAAGTTTTGAATTTAAGAAAGTTTAGAAATTGGAAAGTTTGAAAATTGAAAAGTTTTGAATTTAGAAAGTTTTGAAATAGGGAAGTTTTGAAAGTAGGAAAGTTTCGTTTTAGGAAAGGTTTGAAAAAGGAAAGTTTTCAATTTAGGAAATGTTTGAATTCAGAAAGTTTCAACTTAAGAAAGTCTTAAATTAAGAGAGTTTTGAGTTTAGAAAAATCTTAGATTTGGAAAGATTTGAAGTTTAAGAGAGTTTAGAATTTAGAAAGTTTTTAGGTTTAGAAAGATTTAACTTAAGAAAGTTTCAAATTTAGAAAGTTTTGAATTTAGGGAGCTTAGAATTTTAGAAAGATTTGAAATTTAGAAAGTTTAGGATTTAGAAAGTTTTAGAATTTGAATTTTATGAAGTCTTGAAATTAGGAAAGGCTTGAGTTTAGGAAAGGTTTGAAAACTTAAGTTTAAGAAGTTAAGATTTGAAAAGAGGGTAGAATTAGGAAAGGGTTGAATTAGGAAAGATTTGAAAGTTGAGTTTTAAAATTTAGAAAAGATTTTTATGTTCAAGTTTTGGAAACTTAAGATTTAAGAAATGAGAAGATTAGGAAATATTTGAATTAAGAAAGAGTTGGATTTTGAAATTTAAGGAAAGATTTAGAGTTTAGGTTTAGGAAACTTATGGTTTAGGAAGCTTATGGTTTAGGAAGGTATTGAATTAAGAAAGGTTTGGATTAAGAAGAGATTGGATTTGGTTTCTAAAAGAGAAGATTTGATTTTGTTTCCAAAAACGGAGGACGGGATCTAGTTTCCTAAACGGGAAGATTTGATTTGGTTTCTAAAAGGGAAGATTTGATTTGACAAGGATTTGGAAAGGGAGATTCTAGAAACCTTAGATTTGAAAAATTATAGTTTTGACGTGGAAAAGAGGTTTTGGAAACGTGTATAGTTTTGGGCGTGAAAACAAGAGATTTTGGAAACCTATGTTTGGGGCAAACTTTGAAAATCATGTTTTTGGAAAGAAAATTAGGGTTTCCTAATTGTGGGCTCTAAGACTTGACTTGGACTCTAAGAAAAGAGTTTTTAGAAAATGCGTTTTTGGAAACGAAGGTTTTCTAGAAGGGAATCCTACGGAGGAACTTTTGGAAAGTGAATTTGAAGAGGGAGTTTTTGGAAAAAGATTTTAAAGAGAAGGAGTTTTGGAAAGTGCATTTTTAGAAACTTAGATTTTGGAAAGAAGATCCTAGAGGAGAGTTTCTAGAAGGAAAATTTTGGAAAAGAGAGTTTTTGGAAAGATTTTTAGGGAGCGTTTTTGGAAAGTGAATTTTTAAGAGACAAATTTTGGAAAGGAGTTAAAAGAAAAGGGTTTTGAAAAATAGATTTTGGAGGGGAGTTTTTGAAAACAATTTTGGAGAGAAGAGTTTTAGAAAAGTATGTTGGAAAAGAGATTTTTGAAGAGAGAGAGTTTTTGGAAAGTATAAAAACATCTCACTTTCCTAAAGCGATTCTAGCCATAAGAGGACTAGAACCACTTTAAGAAAGTGGTTTTGAAAACAAGATTTGAAAATATAGACCAAAAGGTCACTTTTAATATAACATTTTCCTAAAGCAACCCTAGCCATGGAAAAGCTAGAATCACCCTAGAATTGTGGTTTTGAAAACAAGTTTTTGAAAAAGAGATTTTGATGCAATTTTGAAAACAAGTTTGAAAACGATTTTGAAAACAACTTTGAAAACGAATTTTGGAAGATGCAAGATTATGATATGCACAATGCAATTTTGGGGTCGTGAACATACAAGGCTAAGGCTTCACCACATAATCAAGGGGGCCGGACCCACGTGGTCTTTGGTTAGACTAGAAGAAAGCCCCCGACACGGTGACTCTCCCATAGCCCAATCCTACACATGGATCGGGAATCCCCTTGTTTCAAGCATGCAAAGAAAGGGAGGGAAAGAGATAGGGGATTAAAATAGAGAAAACCCAAGTGGGTTGGAGAGAGAAGAGAGAGGGGGAAGTGCAGAAATTTAAATAGGGAGCCTACCGTATGTCTTGTTTATTTTGCGCACCGTGCAGTCTGCAGTCTTCGGTCTTCGTCTTGATCTTCGTCTTCAATTTTCAAGAGTTGTCTTCAAGCTTTAGATGGCAGCTCTTCAAGTCTTTGAAGGAGGGTTGAAGGCTAGTGTATGAGTGTATGGGGGAGTGTATAAGTGTATAGGAGGCTAGGGTTTGTGTAGGGTGGCTAGAGTTTGGAAAACCTAAGGAAACTAGGGTTTTGGAGATGCTCGAGCTCTGTATATCGAAATATGTGATTTTTAGGTTAAGTTTGCAGACCCTTTTCACGTTGAAAGAGGCTCTGTATTTATAGAGGGAAGACAAACCTGGCGCCTGTTGCAGTGGCGCCAGGCCATTTTTTGGCTTGGCACCAGCCAATTAGGAAAGATTTAAGGTCGGCAAGCAACGTATCTTTGACTAGATTTGGGCGCCTGTACTAGTGATTACCATGCAATTTTTAGCCTGGCTTCACTAAGAGTGACTCCGGAAAGTCCGGGAATGATTTAGAGGAGCCGGGAATAACCCGAAAGGCCGGAAAGGAGCAGAAACACTTAAAATAGTGTCCTAGAGATATTTGACTTGAAAAATGAAGATTGGATGTATCGGAAAGGTCGACCGAGCCTTTAGGGGCAAAACGGTCAATCGGACTAAGAAACTGTTGGGGCGAACTCGGATTGTCCCGGAAAAAGATTTGGGATCTGGAAACATTATTTAGAATGTTCCCAGAGGTTGCCGGTTTGATTCCCAGAGCCGGCGTGGTCGGAAAAGGAGACCGGCCCACTAGGGGCAAAACGATCATTTTGTACTGGGTTTGCCGGGACTGACTCGGAATGGCCTGGAAAGGTAAAGGAAGGTTGAGAATACTATAAAAAATATTCTCGGGACATTACCAGTTTGATACTCAAAGCCGGTATGGTCGAAGAAGGAGACCGGCCCTCCAGGGGCAAAACGGTCATTTTGTACCGGGTTGGCCGGAACTGACTCAGAATGATCTGGAAAGGTAAGGGGAGGTTGAGAACGCTATAAAAAGTATTCTCAGGAGGTTACCGGTTTGATACCCAGAGCCGGTGTGGTTCTCGGGGCGTTTGGATGCCTAGGGGCAAAATGGTCATCCTAACCGAAAAGTCTCGGAAAAGGTCCTAAGGGTAGTTTGGTCCTTTTCCACCGAAGTGGGCTAACAGCCACTGGTGTTGACCTAGGTTTTGAGTGTTTCCTCCACTCTAACGGTGTGAGTATTTCCGCTACTCGGACGGGGTTGATGATTTGTGAGTATTTCCGCTACTCGGACGGGGTTGATGATTTATGAGTATTTCCGCTACTCGGACGGGGTTGTGAGTATTTCCGCTACTCTAACGGGGTTGTGAGTATTTTCGCTACTCTAACAGTTCTGTGAGTAGTTTTGCTACTCTAACGGTTGTGTGAGTATTTCCGCTACTCTAACGGTTCTGTGAGTATTTAACGGTTCTGTGAGTATTTCCGCTACTCTAACGGTTCTGTGAGTAGTTTTGCTACTCTAACAGTTGTGTGAGTATTTCCGCTACTCTAACGGTTCTATGAGTATTTCCGCTACTCTAACGGTTCTGTGAGTAGTTTTGCTACTCGGACCGTCTCGAGAAATAAACTGTCTCGAGAGAGGGATTGGAAAGGGGTCTTATCGTCTCCGAAGAGACGTGCCTGGATTGGAACCGTCTCGAGGAATAAACTGTCTCGAGAGAGGGATTGGAAAGGGGTCTTACCGTCTCCGAGGAGACGTGCCTGGATTGTGAGTGTTTCCGCCACTCTGACGGTTTTGTGAGTACTTTCGCTACTCTAACGGTTTTGTGAGTATTTCCGCTACTCTAACGGTTTTGTGAGTGTTTCCACCACTCTAACGGTTCTGTGAGTAGTTTTGCTACTCGGACCGTCTCGAGGAATAAACTGTCTCGAGAGAGGGATTAAAATTGGAATAAGAAAGGACAATGCCCCTAAGGGCATTTTGGTCATTTTGCCTCTATTTGGGCCTGACAGGCCCGCGAAGCGATGGAAAGATGGAATTTGGACCTAGAGAAATGGACTCGATTAGAATATGCCCGCGATGACTTGAAAACAAGTCTAGACGGAGTGTAGACTGCCGAGCGATCAAAAATGGGGTGCTTACAGTTGCCAACCGCACCTCTAAAGAAACAACCTTTACATCCGTAGTCTTCAGTCGAGCATGTAACTCTCATATCAACCTCCAAGTGCGCCTCCTCTAACGACGCCCTTAAATGATCATAACTGCCAGGAAATCCACATACCTTAGAATTGACAAAGGGGTCTTCAAAAGCAGGTCTCTGACCCAATCAACTCCCAATACATACTGGTGGAACCAATAGAGGTAATCTCCAGTCTCAACTGGCTTTGGGGCAAATGATCCATCAGCATCCACATGACAAGCCAAGGAAACCCATATGGCCATGACCTTCTCCACTGACTCCCTCAGAATTACCACACCAAAAGTCCGGCTAAACTCCACTGTTGATGCTAAATAAAGAATGTCCTGATCCCTACCTAACTGGTGAAGAACTCAGACCTGAAAGATAGGGGCAATTCCTTGTAAACCCGCCGATGGCACAAATGCCCTCTCTGGCCTGCATACCCTCAGACAATACCAGTTATACAAACCAATGTACCACATGACTATGTGTAACGTTCTAGCCTAAAGATACGAAGTCCCCTCCTTAATGGTACTCAGGAAATCCTCATCGTCTATGATAGCTCGTTGGGCATCCACAAAAGGGCACATGTGTTCCACCCTGGGAAACCAAATATGCCAAACTAGGTGATTCTAAAACAAGAGACCAATTACCCATAACTAAAAAAAAGCAGCACAACCTTGGAATCAAAGATCAGTACTCTGGCGGAGATAAGTAAAGCTAACAAATATCTCCCCCACAACCATAAGAGCATAAGAATGCCCATTGCGGATTGAAGGGAAGAAGGCACACAAGCAACCGTCGATCAATCTATCATCCCCAAGGAACACAATGATACTTAAGAGAAGCAAGGCCAAAGCATTCATCTTGAAGATCGGCTAATCTAGGGGAGTGTGCCAATCACTTCGATAAGCCTCCTCACCAGCAATAAATTCAAAACGGGAAAGCAAAAAGTCCAGGGAAACATAAGGAAAACGCGAAAGGAAGCTAGAACTAAGAATGGCCCGTTAAAAGCCGAACTGAGTTGAGATAGTAGTAATGAATCTGCCAGGGAAGAGAGGTCCAACAATACCAGAGGAACCATCTCTCAAACCAAGAAGACAACCATACTTTTGGGGTGTGGGGGTCATCTCGCACTCTTCAAGCCTGAAAACACTCAAATTTGGTTGCCAAAAAGGAGTAACTACCTTAATAAGCCCCAAGATCAATCACACTGTAAAAAGTTAGGCATTGCGACTTAAAGCTCTTCAAAAGATCTCCTGCACATCTAGAGGATATTTATCATGCCAAGCCCTTAAACGGACCAATATGCCATCATCTCTAGCATCAGCCATCCTGAAATCGAAACAGAATAGAAGAAAGGAAAAAATGTATCAATAAACGAATATAAGGAAAAAAAAAGAAAGAAAAAAAGAGAAAAAAAGAAAATAGAAAATAGATGAAGAAGAAGAAAAGAAATAAGAAAAAAAGGAAGCAGAGGTCCGAGTCTAGTCTCCGATCATGCGCCTTCCACCTTCGAATCATTTCAAAAGAAAAATGCCCCCAAAAAGGTTTCAATCAAAATATCGGTTTTTCTAACTTTTCCTTCAAAAAGTTTATTCAAATCAAATTTCAAGTTTTCTAACTTTTCCTTCAAAAATTTTATTCAGCTCAAATTCAAAGTTTTGTAAACTTTTTACCTTCAAAAAGTTTGTTTCAAATCAATTCCAGTTTTTCTAACTTTTTCCTCAAAAAGTTCATTCAAATCAAATTCAAGGTTTTATAAATTTTTCTCCTGCAAAAAGTTTTAATTCAAGATTTTCTAAACTTTTTTCCTTCAAAAAGTTTCAATTTCAGGTTTTTTAAACTTTTTCCTTCAAAAAGTTCAAGTTCAAATCAAACTCCTGGTTTCAAAAACTCCTGGTTTCAATTCAAAAGCCCTATTTCAAAAAGTCCCAAAAAGAGTCGTGTAATTTTCCAAAAATGTCTCACAATCTTCTAGTGACAATGCAATGGTAAATCAACCAATTCTTTAATTTTCCTAATTTTCACATATTTTTATAATTTTTAAAAATTCAAAAGTTTTCAAAAAATCATGAAACTTTTCACGTTTGTTCAAAACCTTTTTCTAAGGCATACTGTGCAAATATTTTGGCAGGAAAATGCAATACCCAAAGCTGTAAGCACAAATTCCCAATACCTGTGGGAATCCGTTTTACAAAAACATGCACATTCATCAAAACACACTCAAACGATCACCAATGCACAAAGTAATCCTATAACCATTTCAAAACAGTTCAAAATATTGATTTTAACTATTCAAACGCATCAATCAGACACCTACGCGAATAAATCAATATAAATAACAAAAACTCAATTTTTAGAGTTTTTCTGCGAAATCTTCTTCTCTGGTGATGATCCAGCAACGGTGAACTTTTTCAGCAACTCCCCAGAGTCCCCAAAGTTTCCTTCGGTAATGCCAAAGCAAAATTCCTTAAAACATTCTAGAGAGAAACCTCAAAAATTGCCCAAACCTGTGCAAGGAATGCCAAAAGTTGTGAATACTGGAGTTTTAAAACCCCAAAATAGGTTAGCACCACTAGTAGAAGTGCCTGGGCAATTTTATGCCTAGCGCCACTAGAAGTGGCGCGAAGGCCAATTTTTGGCCTATTCCCCTATTTTCCCCACCAAATCCAGTTTAAATCAAACTCTAGCTTTCAAAATTCTTCAACTCTAGTCCCTCCGATCCCCTCACGGACAACATGGGACTCTTACTCTATCATTTTTTGTCTTCAATAAGCAAAGACAAAGATGGGCATCTGTAAGCACTCCTGTTTTGCCCATTTGGCAATCTCCTACCCAACCGAACTCACATTCAAGCATCACAATATATTTCAGCCCAGACCAGCTTTCCAAACTCCAATCCAGTTAACCGGTAGCTTCTCGAGCTGGTCAGACCCACTTGAAGCCAAATGACCAAAATGCCCCTTAGGCATTATCTAGTCTAATTTAATTCAGCACGTTCATCGAGAAGACATATAATTCCTCAAACAATAAGTTCTTATTGGCACATCTTCGAGAGGATACAAATTCCTCGAGATGGAAAGTCCAGTCCAAACCCATACCGGTCAACACTAATGCCTATTAGCCCATTTTGGTGAAAAATGACCATATCACCCCTAGTGGGCCCAACTCAACACACTCTTTGAGAAAGTACCTAAGTCCTCAAAGTGGTAAGTTCACCCCTTCCAGGACTATCCCTAGACAGCCCAGCATACTTAGAATGCCATTCAAACTAATTTCGGTGACTCTCGATCAAAATGACCATTTGACCCCTAAGCACCCTATTGCCCTTGTCAACCATACCGGCTCTAGATATCAAATTGGTAAATCCACGGGGCACTCCTACGAGTATCCTTAATCTCTAAATGTCATCCCGGTCCATTCTGGGACCATTCCGATAAATCTCAATTCAAATGACCTATTTGCCCTTGGCAGGCTGGTCATCCTTTTTAATATACCAGCTCTGAGTATCAAACCAACAACTCTTGGGACACTCTCGAGTGTTCCTATCTCTTTTCTAGCTGGGCCTCGCAGTCGACAACTTTCTAAATCGAACTGGAGCCACTTGTAGTGGACCCAAGCCAAAAGATGGCTTAGAGCCACTCCAAGTGGCACCCAGATCTTTGCCTTACAGCCCAAGATCTAATCATATCCGTGGAGATCAATTCCATACAGGGTTAGCACCACTGCTAGTGGTGCCAGGCTAAAATTTGGCACCATTTCTAATCAAGTACTTTGATTTTTGCCTATAAATACAATACAGACCCAGCGTATTCAAGGTATAGAAAAATCGCAAAAAAGCTTTGCCAAACTCTCTGCAGCCCCCGAAATTCCCCAAAATCCTAATCTCTCTAAGCGTTTGAGCCTCCCTAGCCCTATACCCTCAAACCTTAGCCTATACACCTCTAACCCTAGCCTCCAAGCTCCATTGAAAGTCGCTTCTAGCCCCTTCAAAGCTCTTAAAGCCCTCTCAAGACCAAGACTAAGTCTCCATAGAAGCTTAAAGAAGATTTGAAGACAAGGTAGAGTTCCTATTTACATATTGTAATCCCCCACTTCTTCTCTTCTACCTTCTAGTCCACTTGGGTCTATATCTAAAGAAAGCCTTGGGGAGGTCACCGATTGGGGATCTTCCTATAGTCTTCCTTGCGATGGTGTGGTCTCATGTTTTCTTGGTTATGTGGTAAAACTTTAAACCTTATATGTTCACGACCCTTGCATTGTTATGATTATCATGTTCATGCATTATTTGCAAGGGTCGTGAACATATAAGGTTTAAGGTTTTACCACATAACCAAGAAAACACGAGACCACACCATCGCAAGGAAGACTATAGGAAGATCCCCATTATTCTTGTTCTTGAACTCACAACCCTAGGGTGATTCTAACCTCTTTGTGGTAGGGTTTTTCTAGGTAAATGGCATATTCAAAGTGGCCACCATGGTCCATGTTAGGGTTCAAAACCCTAACTTGTTTTCAAACTCACAATCTTGGGGTGATCTTAACCTTTTCATGGTTAGGGTTTTTCCAAAAGAAGTAGCATTTTTAATTAGACTCTCAAAGTCCATATTAGGGTTTCAAGCCCTAAAACACCTTTTTCAAAACTTAGTATGTTAAACCTCTTTAAATTTCATGTTTGTAGGTTTTTCTAAAAATTGATCCAAGATTTTCTTTCTTGAAGCCTTAGAAATTCATGTCTTAGGAAACCCTATCTTTGTCCACTAACCTTCATTCGTGCATCCTTACATTCATTGCATCAAAATAGTTTTCACAATCCTTGTTACATTATACTTTTAAAAATTACATAACTCTTTCAAGTTGTTTTAAAAAAAGTGTCACATCAAATCACACAAGTTTCCTTACATGAAAATCACAAAATCTTTCACATGAAATCATAAAATTTTTCAAATCCAATCTTACCATTCTCAATTTCAAAAAATCTTCTATTTTTGGAAACAAATCAAATCCTTTTCTTTTTAAAACAAATCAAATCTTCCTTTTTTAGAAACAAATCAAATCTTTTATTTTAGGGAATAAGTCAAATCTTCTATTTTTGTAAATAAATCAAATCTTCTATTTTTGTAAACAAATCAAATCTTTTCATTTTTAGCATAAAATCATAGATTTTCAAAGTTCCTATTCTAAGTGCATGCACCAAGTTTCCTCCCCAAGTCATCTCTAAACTCTAGATTTTCTGAAACCGAACTTTTTCTAAACCATAAGTTTCCTAAACCTTAGGTAGTCTAGCCCTAGGTCAACCTAATCCTAGTTGGCCAATCCTAGGTACTGTAACCCTAGTTTAGCTAAACCAAGGTTAGATTGCTTCAAGACTCTAACTCTAAACCTCTTTTCAATTGATCTTTCAACTAAAACGATCTTTTCAAAACATGTTTTCAAAAGCTCTCTCAAACTTGTCTAAATCCAAAATGGCTAAGCACTTTCCATTTAAAAAAAAAAACTACTTTTAAAAATGATTTCAAAAACTCAAAAATCTAAGGTGATCCTCACTTTTTCATGGTTAGGGTTTCCTAAGAAAAATGATATATCAAATGAAACCTTCATGGTTCATTCTAGGGTTTTTAAACCCTAAACATTTTTTAAAAATCTTTTTCAAAGCTAGCTTTTAATCATCACGCGATTGAAGCAACCCTAGGCCACCTCTAGTTAGGGTTGTCAAAATTGAGGTAAGATATTCAAACAAAAGAAGTTTCTAGCCTCTTCTTCTAAACATGTTTACAAAACTCATAGCCTTAAAGGAGTTTAGTTCTCACATAGCTAACCTCTCAAAGTTGATAAAATATTCAATATGCCTTTCATAAGGTACATAAAAACTATTTTCAAAATTCTTTTCAACACAAGTTTATAAGAGATTTTCTAAATCCCAAATCCCATTTTCAAGGACCCCAAACCAAGTTTTCTAAAACTTCTAAAACTCTCTTGAGTTGTATTAAAAAAGTTTTAAAAATGCCTCAAAATCCCACTTCAAAAACACTCTAATATCCAATTTCAAATCAAAACTCTCTTGGGTTATTTCCAAATTTCAAGTCAAAACTCTCAAGTCCTCTTCTTCAAAACAAGACCCCAATGAGTCTTCAAAACTTTTCAAAAGCCCCAATGTGTCTATTTTCAATTGAACATTGAGTCTGAACTATGACTAACTTGGTTCTTTCCAAATGAGATACGTAGGTAACCTTCATAGGTCTGGTCACAACTTTTATTTCCAAAGCAAATCCCTTTTTCAAACTCCTATTTGTAGTTTCTTTTCTAAAAATTTCCAAACTCTTTTCAAAACTTGCATCATGCATCATTTATCTTAAAAGTGATGACAAAATCCTTTTTCAAAATCTTTTTAAGTGGATATAATTGGACGTTTAGTAACTGGAGATTAAAGTGAGTGAATATAAGGTGAATAGACATGTAGGTACCGCAAGGGCAGGGTAGAGTGATGATCTTAGGATATCTTTCCTACACGTAACTAACTCCCGGACCATAGATCTCTATTTCCAAAACCAAAATCAGAGTCACATTTTCAAAAAGGCTTTAAAATTTTCAAAGGTTGCCAAACAACCTTATTTTCCAAAACACCTCTTAAGAGGACATTTTCAAATCGTTTTCAAAAGCCTAAGTTTGATCCTCGAATTACACTTAGGTTTAGGTGACTTAACACACCTTTAACCATGTTAGATGGCAACTCCAAACCTTTTTCAAAAAAGTCTTTAATCAAATCAATTTCAAGTTCAAATCCTGTCTCACTTGTCCTCTTAGGCGGGTGAGTTCTAATAGAGAGAGTAGCAGATTTTGTTCTAGTCAAGACTTAAACTTGGGGCAGAAACTGGGGCACAACTATATTCCGTAATGGTTGCCTCTAGCTTATTTTCAAGCCTAGAGGATGGGTTGATGGTATTACTCAAAAACCATAGAAAAGCTTTAGGGTGGACTATTGCCGGCCTTCATAGGATTAGCCCTCTAATGTGCACTCATTGCATTTTCCTAGAAGAGGAGTTTAAATCCGTGCGCCAAATGCAAAGGCATTTAAACCCCAACATGAAGGAAGTGGTAAATGGTGAAGTGCTTAAACTTTTAGATGCAGATATCATATACCTTATCTCTGATTTCAAATGGATTAGTCCAACTTAAGTGGTGTCTAAAATATCAGGAGTCATGGTGGTTAGAAATGAGAAGAATGAATTGGTCCTCACTAGGATCCAAACCGGGTGGAGGATGTGCATTGATTACCGTAGAATCAATGTGGTAATAAGAAAGGACCACTTTCCCTTTCTATTCTTGGACCAAGTCTTAGAAAGGGTAGCAAATATAGCTTTTTATTGCTTCCTTGATGGGTACTCCGAGGACAATCAAATCAAAATTGCCCTAGAAGACCAATCCAAAACTACTTTTACATGCCCTTTTGGTACTTATGCATACAAGAGAATGCTAGTTGGCTTGTGCAATGCACTAACTACCTTTCAAAGATGTATAATGATTATCTTTAGTGACATAGTTAAGTAAATAGTTAAGTAAATAGTTAAGGTCTTTATGAATGATTTTTCCATGTACGAAGATACCTATGAATCATGTTTAGAGAATTTAGAAAAAGTCTTGAAGAGATGTGAGAAAATCCATTTTGTGCTTAATTAGGAATAGAGCCATTTTATGGTCACTCAAGGTATAGTTTTAGTCCATATCGTGTCATCTAAGGGGATTGAGATACATCTAAGGGGATTGAGGTAGACAAAGCTAAAATTGAATTAATTCAAAAGTTGCCTACCTATAAGATTGTCAAGGATATCTGATCTTTCCTTGGGCATTTCGGGTTCTACCGGTAATTTATTAAGGGTTTTAGTACTATCTCTCGACCCATGTGCCATTTATTATCTCAATATGTCCCATTTGAATGGGAATCTTCTTTCCAAGTAGCTTTTGAGAAGCTTAAAGAGTTATTGACCACCACCTCTACCATTCGTTCGCTCGATTGGTCTTTACCATTTTTGATTATGTGTGATACTATTGATTTTGCCATGGGGGTGGTGTTGGGTCAAAGGGTTTATAAGAAGCCTCATGTCATCTATTACGCTAACAGAACCCTCAATGATGCCCAAATCAACTATACCACTATCGAGAAGGAGCTCTTAGCCGTGATCTTTGCATTAGATAAGTTTCGATCATACTCAATCATGCCACTCTTAAGAACCTATTAACCAAAGCCGATACCAAACCACATCTCATCTGGTAGATTCACTTGTTGTAAGAGTTCCACATTGAAATTAAGGACAAAAAAGGGGTTAAAAATGTAGTGACGGATTACTTATCTAGGCTACCCCTTAGAAAGGGAGCCATCGAATCAACCCCTATTAATGAAAATTTTCCAAATGAGCATCTTTTTCACATCAATGATATATAGCAAGTGGCAATCCCTTGGTATGCAGATATAGCTAATTATCTTACCACCAGTGAGATTCCATCCAATTAGTCCTCTCTTGATAAACGCAATTTCTTTAGGAATGTGCATTATTTAACATGGGATGAGCCTTATCTCTTTAAGTATTGTCTGGACCAAGTCATTAGGAAGTGTGTGCCTAATGAAAAATTTTAAAGTGTGATGGAGTTTTGTTACTCCTAAGCTTGTGGGGTCACTGTTCCTCTAAGAAGACCATGAAAAACTAGCATTTGTCTATATTTTGTCCGAGAAGCTAAAACCTACAATATTGGTTCAATATGTTATGGCAATGAGCAATATTTTACTTACTAAGTCACAAGAGAAAGTAAACCATTCAATCAGGAACATATCAGATTTTTGCCGTGGAAACCCTTAAATAGGAGAAAAACCACGTGTCCCCTTTGTCGGACAAAGATCATGCACTATATCTTATTGTTCAGACAGTTACAAGACTCTTTACAATCAAAATCTATCAACTCCATGTTCTAATGATTGTCTTGACCTTGCTCGTATCCACAATTCACCGTCTTCGTGCTTGACTACCATTCAGATCCCCTTAGAACGGATTTTACACCTTGAACTTTATCAAGACCCTTGATTTCTTCACTTAGATTGAAGAAGATTGTTGCTAAGATTTGTTTCTGAGCTTCTAGGAAGATTAAGAAGACTTCTCTCTAGGAGTTTTCGTTAGTGGCGACTCAGATGAGACTTGGGAAAGTGTGTTGGGCTTTAAATAGGGGCAAAAATCCTAACGGCGCAATTTTTGAGAAATTTGATTTCGCTGCGCTCGGTCTCGCGAGGATCCCGCAAAGTGTCTCTTGATCCCGCGAAGGTTCTGCAAGACTCCAGCGAGCTAAATCTCATATTTGACGTACTCACTGTTTTTGTCCTCGAGATCCCACGACATCCTGCGAGAGTCCCATGAGATTTTGACCAAACTGCATCCTCACTGTTTTTACCCTTGAAATCCCGCGACATCCTGCGAACATCCCGCAAGCTTCATGATGTGCAACCAACACACTGTTTTTACCCTCAAGATCTCTCAAACTCCATCGACATCTCTCGAAGTCCCCTACAAAAGCCAAAAAGTATCTTACAAGTCTCTCTTAGCCTGAGCTTGCACGAATAAGCATGAAATCTCTTCTGAATGCTTGTGATTGATAGCTCAAGTCCCCAAAATACATCAAACAAGACGTGTCACAAAATTTAGCCAATTACATAAACTTACAGACCATGACCAAAATACTTCCAAGTGGCTTCTATTGGCCTTCTATGTTTAAAGATGTTCATGTATTTTGCCTAGTTTATGATAGGTGCCAAATGTTAGGGACTCTTTTAAGTGGTACATGATGCCTCTTCACCCCATTACCATTCTTGAGATATTTAATTGTTAGGGGATAGACTTCATGGGGCTTTTCCCTAGCTCATTTGGTTACCTCTTCATCTTAGTTCCATTGACTATATGTTGAAATGGGTGAAAGTCATAGCCTCTACGACTAATGACCATCAAGTGGTCATCAAATTCTTGAAAGAGAACATTTTTTTTCTAGGTTTGGCATGCCCAAAGCCATCATTAGTGATGGGGGCTCCCATGTTTGCAATAGACCATTTGGCACTTTGATGCACAAGTATGGTGTTTTGCACAAGGTTGGACTTCCTTATCACCCACAAATCCAAGGCCTAGTTGAGTTGGCCAACAGTGAAATCAAGTGTATTCTTGAGAAGACCGTTAATCCTACCAAAAAGATTGGTCCCTTAGGTTGGTAAATGCTTTATAGGCTTACTAATTACATTCCAAAAGTGTAATCACAATCCCCTATTTAGGGGATTTTTAGCCTTCGTTAGGGTTTAAACTACTGTTTTAACCATAAATTGTTCTAATTTTACCTCTGTAAATATTGTAGGAAATTTGAGCTTAAATGAACAGAAATGGGCCAAAGTACACGCTGACCATTCGAACGAATGGTCAAGGCATTTGAACGGATGATGTTAGCAGCCCACTGTTCGAACAGAGCATTTTGGCATTCAAACGAGATGGGGAACTGTTTGAACGCAATGTCAGATACTTGTCTTCAAGAGTCAATTTTTCCCTTCTAAAGAGAGGCAGAGTAAATGTGTTATGTCCGAAGGGGAGGCAAATTTAAAATTTCACGCTCGAAATACCATCTGAAGCCACTGTTCGAACGAATGCTCTTACCATTTGAACAAATTATGGATCTGTTTTTTTTTTTTATATTATATGGATGAGGCTGGCTTAGGTGAGAAAAGAAGATATATATATATATAAGTTTTGTACTTATTTTAGGGATAGAAAAACAGTTTGAAGTTTTTAGAGAGAGAGAGAAACTTTATTTTCTTACATTTTCCTTAACTTTTTCTCATTTTCTTTTTATCCAAACAATAGTTTTGTTCAATTAAATTCTAGATCTTTTTCATTTAGTGTTTACTCAAGTCTTCTGTATGCTTTCTACCATGGGAATGGCAAGCTAAACCTTCTAATTGGATGCAATTATGAAGATTCATCAAGGAATGCATGGAGATTGAAGAAAAATTTATAAATCTACTTGAATATCTTTATATTTTGTCTCTCTTTCTCTAATTAGAGTTTATTCTTCCTTAGCAATATAAGGTTTATAATCATGGTTTGTGAATTTGTGATTTTCTCCTAAGGATTTACAACTTCTCATTGAACCTAACTCTAATTTAGAAGAAATCAAGGCTTTCATTGTTAAAATCCTTCGAATCAAGGATCCATGGAGAAATCCTTGATTTGAGTTAATAGAATCTTCACTTCAATTTTCCGTGCATGAATTGGTGGATTTGATCCAATTCTCCTTAATTTGCACTTGAACCTATAGTTATTTGATTTGAATTGCCATAATTTAATTGTTAATTATTAGTTAGTTTGTAATTTGAGTAATTAGAGTAGTAAATCAACCTATTCTCAAAATTCAAAAGAATATTTGGTCAATATTTAATTACTTTAGGATTCATTTTCTATTTGTTTCGCAATTAAGTTCAATTGAGCTTTAATTTTTGTATTTGATGCCTTTTGCTAGATTGGCTCAAATTACATGGGCGAAAACAATATTGGGATACCCCCAATTTAAACTACATCGGAACTGTGTACTTATGGCAACCAAACAAGTTTAATGGTGCCGTTGCAAGAAATTTGAAGGCACAAGCAAATTTTGAAAAAAAAAATTGAATTAAAAATTACAAAATTAAGATGAGAATTGATCACTCACCTCCGAGGGAAGCATCTATGGCTTCGGGCCTGGGCAACTTCTTTAACCTTATTGTAAATATCATGCTAGAATTTTTTGTTCTTCTTTTTAATAGTTTCTTTTCTTTGGTTAATTAGATTGCATTACATCTTGCTAGGGCCATTAAAGGAGATAGGATAGTGTGCTTTGTGTGCTAATTGGTGGTATTGTTGAGCACATGGAGGTGGACTAAGAATTTGGAGTTGAAAAGCCATTGTTCTGTATTACATAAAATAAAATAAAAGCCATTGTTTGGCATTGATATGTTTGAGTATGATGTATTGATTAGGATTGAGGCATACTATTTGTGCATTGCATTTGTATGACTTATTTTACTCGTGACATATACAACCATTTGGTATGAGTCAACACACCATCATCTGTTAGCGCTCTCCTTCCCGAACTCCCTTTAGTGGTTGAATTAAGTTTCCTTCCAATGAAAAACATGAATGAAGGTAGTGGACCACTCAATCCTCCTTTGAATCCGCCAAATGGTGCAAGGGGTAATGATTTCGAAAAAGAAAGTATCTATGGCGACATAGAGACTCCCTAATATCATACATTGAAAGACTACGTGAACCCACCACAATAAGCGCCAAGTTCCTTCCCATGCCAAAATGGTTTGTTACAAAAAAAAATGCCAAATATGCTTTGCAAATTATTTGGACTCAGTTGCTATCCGTAGTGATCTTTTTTATCTAACATCGTCCTACTGGCCCAATTTTAGAGTTTTTCCTGCAGACTATACACAGTAATTATGTCACTGTACTTAGGCTTATTATAATTCTTGGCATGATGATGCAGACTTTACATTGCAATTATGTCCTTTACTTTGACTTATTATAATTATTGGCGTGATGATCCAACAAATTGAGACCATCCTATGTATCGCATGATTCTGAATCGTTATCCATGTGCACGTGATAGTTCAGAGACTTCCAATAGTGATCCTAATTGAACTGTACGCGGAGTGGGTGCGAGCCACGGGTGTCAAAGCCTTAGGGTGTAAAATAAATGTGTAGTTGAATATTAAATGCTTGTCAATGAGTCTATCCAATTATGGTGTCCGTCCAAGTTTGGTGTGTAGTAGTTTTAAAGCATGAATAGCATTAATAGTGTGTACTTATGTAATGATGCCCGGTTAAAAGTCTAGAGTACCCTTTGCAGTATTTGCAGTATCATTTTTGTATAGGTTACTGTAATGCTACTGTAGTTTGTCATACTTATCTATAATACACTTTTATGCATGTATAAATTAAAGGTGTTGGGAGACTCTGGACAGAGAACGAGTCGTTTCATTGTAAAATAGCAGCTCTTTATAATCAAATTTATCTAGTTTGTGATTTTGGTTTTATCTTCCTCTTCTGTAGTTGTACCTCCTATGTGGATGTAAATTTAGAAGAAGTGTTTTATGCTTGGTGCGAGGGAACTCTCAATTGAACATGGACATAACACTGACCACTAAAAATGGACGTCTCACCCTGACTCTGGTCTCTCTCTCTCTCTCTCTCTCTCTCTCTCTCTCTCTCTCTCTCTGCGTGTGTGTGGTTTTTTTTTTTTTGTTGATTAGTTAAATGCATGTAGTTTTGTTGTGGATTTTTTTTCAAAATAGTCATATATTAAAAGTTTATTCTCAAAATAATCATATATTGAGTTGCGTTTTCTCTCTCTCGACCCCGTCTCACTTCTCTTGCTACTGCTCTCTTTCTCTCTCCTTTTCTCTCACTCACTCACTCTCTCTCTCTCTCTCTCTTGTCATTCTCATTTTATAAAAATTATACATAAAATTATAATATTTTTAAAATTCTTATTATTTTTATTTAAAAATTTTAAAAAAATAAAATAAAAAATATAGACAGAGTTAAGTAATTATTAAAATATTTTAATAATCAGTAATAAAATATTATAAAAAGTGTTATAAAATAGCAAAAATTTGATCGGATTTATCAAATTTTTTATTTTAAAGCCGATCACATTTTTTATTTTATTTTTTTAATATTTTAAAATAAAAATAATGACAAATTTAAAAGTATTATAGTTTTATGTACAATTTTTATAAAATGAAAAATATGATCGGATCTATCTCAAATTTCACACCTGATGTTTCTAACTTGGTTTTGTTGAGGTAAAAAGATTTATTTTTTGAGTTTTCAAAACAATTTTCACACATACATAAAACATGTACTAAAACTATAATACTATAATACTTTATTTACTGCAAAACAATTTACTGCAAATTACTTTATAAAATAACTATATACTTAACAATACTTATTTTACTAATAATTATTTTACTTATTTTATCCTTGAAATTATTTACTGCAAATTTTTGCTATTTTATAACACGTTTTATAACATTTTATTACTGATTACTAAAATATTTTAATTATTACTTAACTTTGTCCATATTTTTTTTTTTTTATTTTTTTTAAATTTTAAAAATAATATAATTTTATGTATAATTTTTATAAACTGAGATGAGAGAAGAGAGAGGGCAGTAGAGAGAGAGAGAGAGAAGGGAGTCGAGAGAGAGAGAGAGAGCCAACAAAACGTAGGTGCAACCTGCGTTTTATGCTTAGAAAATCAAAATTAAACAACAATTTATACGACTCGATTTCACTTGTTTAAAGCATTAACTAGAATAATGTGGCAATGATATTCTCAAACCAAAAAGTCAGTTAAGGAATTAATATAAGTTTATATAAGTTATTATTTAGCTGAACTATAAAATTAGCTCAACTAGACTCAATTTACAAATAAAAGATAAATGAACATTGCGGGTAACCTTATTGCTTTCGTAGATTCATGGCCAAACATAGGATAACACTAAAAGAAGTTGCTACTAACATTTGATATTTTATGGACCATGTTCATAACAACACAGTGGTTTGCTGCCAACAGAAATGCTACTAGGTAGATAATTGACAAAGTCATCTTCAACTTCTGCTTCTGAAAATTCTGAAAGTTTTGGGTTAGAAACCAACAAGGGATCTTTAACAATTTCTATCAGTCATTGTGTTAGATCAACACAGTCTATCTTTGCTTGCTCTATGAAATGATACATGTCCAATCTTTGTTGCATTTGATCAATCTCGCGTTCCATTGCTTTCATGGCCTTATTCATAGGTGATCTCCTGTTCCACAGGTTAGCTGAACGAGCTTTTGGGACACGGAGGCCATGCTATCGGCAATACATCTCTTGCTCACACCGTTTATCAAGTAAGTCTTCTCACAGTAACCTTATGCATTGATCATCCATCACACTGGGGGGTGGTCGTACGAATGTATTGCCAATAAAGATGTGGCTGACTGAATCCATCGTATCATGCATAAGGATAGGCTTGTTGAGAAAGCTATGTTTTCTGTCGTACCATTTCTTACAAATTGGGTCTGTGTATGTACCCACCATATATGAGAGTCTTGACGGTTGGCTTTCATCTATGTCGTCGGTAAGATTCGCACGACTGGACGATTCCCCAAGCAAGCCTTTTCGTTTCGACATGTATTCAGATATGGTTGAGCACTCCTGTTCATAATCAGAGAAGACATCAATTACTGTTACTTAATACTTAAGTCTTTAATCGACATGACAACTCTTCGGTCTTGCCTTGTCGTGTTATTAGTGCAACCTTTAATTAACATGACAAACCTATGGTGTACACTTGTCCAGCCATGTTCTGGTCACAAGAATGGGGGATGCAGTATTCACGTGATGAGGGGTTAATGACTGTAATTGACGTAACTACTCTCTGGTACAGCCTTGTCACGGGTATATTGTCGCACCGAGATTTTTCGCACTCGAGGAATACACACACAAGCGGGAAAAATACTGTACTCTCTCATTAGAACTCACCCTCCTAGAAGAATGAGTGCGATTAGGTTTGAATTGAAAATTGGTTTGAATAAAGGGCTTTTAGAAAACAATTGGAGTCGCCACCTAACTTGATTAAGGTGAGTTAAGTCACCTAAAAATTAAGCACAATCCGAAAACTACACTTAGGGTTTTTGAAAACGATTTTGAAAATACTTCCTCAAAAGAGAGTTTGGAGGAAAACAGGTTGTTTGGCAACCTTTGGAAAATATTTAAGCCCTTTTTTGAAAAAAACTCCATTTTGGGCTTTCGAAAATAGTAATCTAGGTTCGGAGGTTGGTTACGTGTAAAGAAGACTCACTAAGCCATCACCTTACCCCGCCCTTGCGGTACCTACATATCTATTTACCCTAGATTCACCTATGAGAGTCTTCAACTAATAAATGTTCAATCCTATTCACTTTAGAAAAAGAATGTTTAAAAAGACATGATGCATGATATGCAAGTGCAAGAAAAGAAAGTAAGCAAATAGGTTTAGAAAAAGATTTGAAAAGAAATTGATTTAATTTAAAAGAGATTTGAAAAGATAGACTTGAAATTGGAAAGTTTTAGAAATTGAAAATAGAAATTTGGAATTATAAAAATAGATTATGGAATTGAAAACTTGAAAAAAATTGTAGAATTGGAGATTTGTGGAAATAAAAGCTTAAAAGAGATTGTGGAATTTGAGATTTGAAAATGGTTGTGACCGCACCCATGAGGGTTGCCTACATATCCTTTTGGAGAAATTAGATCAGTCGTAGTTTGGACAAGAGTCCGATAGAAAATAGAAGGTTTGATTGGAAAAAGAAATGGAATTGGAATTTGGATTTGATTTGAATTTAGAATAGAAGATTGGAATGTGAAATGGAAGAATAGAGACCCTAGACCTAGGAAGATAGGATTTAGAAAGGACTCGAGATTAAGAAAGACTTGACTCGAATGTTGGACTTGGAAGATCAAAGAAAGATTGGATTTAGGAAGGGTTCGAATTAGGAAAGGTCCGATTTAGGAAAGTTTCAAAATAGGAAAGTGTTATTTTTGAAAATTTTTGTTTTAGGAAAGTTTCAATTTAGGATGGTGCTGGATTAAGAAAGTTTTGAAATAGGAAACATTTCCTTTTAAGAAAGTTTTAATATTAGAAAGTTTTGAATTTGGAATGTCTTGAAATAGGGAAGTTTTGAAAGTTGGAAAGTTAGAATTTAGAAAGTTTCAAATTTATAAGGTTTTAGATTTGGAAAGATTTGAAGTTTAGAGAAGTTTAGAATTTTAGAAAGATTCAAGGTTTGAGTTTTAGAAGTTCTTGAAATTAGGAAAGGTTTTGAGTTTAAAAAGGGTTTAAAAACTTAAATTTGGAAAGCCAAGATTTAAAAAGGGATGGAATTAAGTAAGCTTTGAAAGCTTAAAGTTTAAGGAAAGATTTAAAAGTTTAAGTTTAGGAAACTTAAGGTTTAGGAAAGTACTAAATTAGAAATGAGTTGAATTAGGAAAGATTTGGGTTTGGACGGATTGAAATTTCTATTTCCTAAAGCAAGGGATTGGATTTTGTTTTCAAAAACGGAGGATAGGATCTAGTTTCCTAAATGGAAGATTAGATTTGGTTTCCTAAAGGGAAGATTTGATTTGGCATGAATTTGGAAAGATGGAGTTTTTAGAAATCCTAGTTTTGGGAAGACTATAGTTTTGACGTAGAAAAAAGATTTTGGAAATATATATAGTTTTGATGTAGAAAACAAGAAGTTTTGGAAACTTAGGTTTTGAGGCCAAAATAAGGGATTGGAAATCAAGTTTTTGGGAAGGAAAAATTAGGGTTTCCTAATCGTTGGCTCTAAGGTTTAACATGGATACCAAGAAAAGGGATTTTTGAAAAGTGAGTTTTTTAGAAAGGGAGATTTTTGGGAAAGAAATCCTAGAGAGGAGTTTTTAGAAAGTAAGTTTGAGAGGAGTTTTAGAAAGAAGACTTTAGAAGAAGCTTTTAGGAAAGAGTTTTTAGGAGAGAGATTTAGGGAGAGAGTTTTCTAAGAAGGAAACCTATGGAGTGTTTTTAAGAAAGGAATTTCAAGGAGAGTGTTTTTGGAAAGGAGGTTTTTGGAAAGTAAAACTTTGAGAGAGTTTTTGGAAGGAGATTGAAAAGGAATTTTTGAAAAATAGATTTTTGGAGGGAGTTTTTGAAAAACAATTTTGGAAAGGAAATTGGAGAGAGTTTATGGAAAGCATGTTGGAAAAGAGACTTTTAGAGGGAGAGATTTGAAAAGGGAACTTTTAGAAAGCTTATAAAAATATCTCACTTTCCTAAAGCGATTCTAACCATAAAAAGGTTAGAACCACTTTAAGATAGTGATTTTGAAAACAACAATATTTTGAAAATATGGACCATATTGGTCACTTTAAATGTAACACTTTCCTAAAACAACCCTAGCCATGAAAAGACTAGAATCACCCAAGGATTGTGATTTTGAAAACAAGTTTTGAAAAAGAAGATTTTGATGCAAGCTTTTGAAAACGAATTTTGGAAGAATGCAAGATCATGATATGTGCAATACAAAGAGGGTCGTAAACATACAAGGTTAAAGGCTTCACCACATAATCAAGGGGGCCGAACCCACGTGGTCTCCGGTTAGACTAAAAGAAAGCCCCCGACACAGTGACTCTCCAATAGCCTAATCCTACACATGGACCAGGAATTCCCTTGTTTTAAGCAAGCAAAAAGGGAGAGAAGTAGATGGGGGATTAAAATAGAAGAAAGCCCAAGTGGTTTAGGAGAGAGAAGAGAGGGGGAAAATGCGTAAACTTAAAGAGGAAGCCTACCTTGTGTCCTGTTTATTTTGCTTAGCTTTGCACGCTTTGCTTGTGGTCTTCACTTCAGTCTTCATCTTGATCTTCATCTTGATCCTCAAGTGTTTGCTTCGATCTTCAAAAGCTTCAGACTGCAGCACTTCAAGTCTTTAATGGAGGCTTTGGAGGCTAGTGTATGAGTGTATAGAAGTGTATGTGAGTGTATAGGAGGCTAAGGTTTGGAAAACCTAAAGGAGACTAGGGTTTAGAGAGGCTACGAGCTCTGTATATCGAAAAGTAGGGTTTTTAGACTGAGTTTGCGAACCTCTTTCATGCTGGAGGAGGCTCTGTATTTATAGAGAACAGAATCACCTAGCGCCTGTTGCAGTGGCGCCAGGGCAAATTTTCTCTTGGCGCCACTAGGAGTGGCGCCAGGCCATTTTTTGGCTTGGCGCCACTTAGCAACTTAGAAAAGTTCATAAAGTCGGCAAGCAACGTATCTTTGGAAGATTTGGGTACTTGCACTAGTGAATACCATGCAATTTTTAGCCTGGCTTCACTAGGAGTGACTCTAGATAGCCCGGGAAGGACTTAAGGGACTAGGAAAGGCCCAGAAGGCCGGAAAAGGACAGGAACACTTAAAACAGTGTCCCAGAGGTAGTGGACTTGAAAAAGGATGACAAGATTTGTCGGAAGGGTTGACCGGGCCATTAGGGATAAAACGGTCAACTGGATCGGAAAGCTGCCGGGACGGACTCAGAATGTCCTGGAAGAAGACTCGAGATTTAAAAATATTAATTAGAATGTTTCCAAAGGCTAACGGCTTGATACCCAGAGCCGGTGTGGTCGGAAAAGGAGACCGACCCACCAGAGGCAAAACAGTCATTTTGCACTAGGTTTGCCGAAACTGACTCGGAATGATCCGAAAAGATAAGGAAAGGTCGGGAATACTATAAAAAGTATTCTCGGGAGGTTACCGGTTTGACACCTAGAGCCGGTGTGGTCAGAAAAAGGCGACCGACCCACCAGGGTCAAAACGGCTATTTTGCACCGGGTTTACCGGAACTGATTCGGAATGATCCAGAAAGATAATAGAAGGTTAAGAACACGATAAGAAGCATTCTCGGGAGGTTACCGGTTTGATACCCAGAGCTGGTGTGGTCCCCGGGGCGTTCGGATGCCTAGGGGCAAAATGGTCATCTTGACCAGAAAGTCTCGGAATTGGCCCGAAACTGACTAGAAGGCACCTAATCATGCCAAATCATCTCTAAGACAATCTTGGAAGGGGTGGACTTACCATTCTGAGGACTTAGGAGTGTTCTCGAGAAATGTGCCGACAAATGGCCCTAGGGGCAGCTTAGTCATTTTTCACCAAAGTGGACTAACAGGCACTGGTGTTGACCTGGGTTTTGAGTGTTTTTGCCACTCTGACGGTGGTCTCGTGATACAGGGGTTTGTTGGCAATTCCCTATATCGACCTGCTTGTGAGTATTTCCGCTAATCCGACGGTTGCGATATTTACGAGTACTTCTGTTGCTCTAACAATTTGCGATTATTCTCGAGACTGCCAGATCTCGGGAAGCTGCTAAAGGGACTTAGCACCTGAGAAGTCAATTTTCTCAGAAGGGGTGCCGAAACGGACATTTCTGCATTGGCAGGCTAACAGGCGCCAAAGGTGAACCGTTCTACCATCTAGTGGACTTGGGGTCTCATCCCGGTCAACAAGTTTAAAGGGGACTTACCGTCTTCAGAAAGACGTGCTTGATTTGAAATTGGAAAGGGGACTTACAGTCTTCGGAAAGACGTGCCTGATTTGGAATTGAAAAGGGGACTTACCGTCTTCAAAAAGACGCGCCTAATTTGGAATTAGAAAAGACAATGCCCCTAAGGGCATTTTGGTCATTTTGCCTCTATTTGGGCCAAGTGGGCCCGCAAAGCAATGAATAGACGGGATTAGACTTAGAGAGTTGACTTCGATTGGAATACGTCCATATTAACTTGAGTACAAGTCTGGACGGACTGTAGACTACTGAGCGGTCAAAAATGGGGTGCTTACACATATATTGCAGATGTAACATTCACATGAAGAGGGTATAAGGCATTACTCTTTATAAATACCTCCTACATGGGGGAGGATGTGACACTGTAAAATTAAATATTAATCTTGTTATATGATTTTTTGTTATTGGACCTGTCTTAAAATTAAATGTATACGTATGTTTGGTGAGTTGCCCGCAAAATGATTAGGAAAATTTAAAAACGATGTCATACCACGTACAATATAAAATATATGCAAATAAATGAAATGCTAAGTCTCCTAGGGTAAAACCTCTATAATAGATAATACCACCTTGTCGTGCCCAGATTTTTCGCGCCTGAGGAATACTCACACAAACGGAAAAAATGTTGTACTCTCTCGTTAGAACTCACCCTCCTAGAAGAATGAGTGCGACTAAGTTTGAATTGAAAAATTGGTTTGAATAAAGGGCTTTTGAAAAAGATTCGGAGTCGCCACCTAACTTGATTAAGGTGAGTTAGGTCACCAAAAAACTAAGCATAATCCGAAAACTACACTTAGGTTTTTGGAAAATGATTTAAAAATATCTCCTCAAGAGAGGGTTTTTTAGGAAAACAGATTGTTTGGCAACCTTTGGAAAACATTTAGCCATTTTTAGAAAAATAACTCATTTCGGTCTTTGAAATCAATGATCTAGGCTCGGAGGTTGGTTACGTGTAGGAAAGACGCACTAAGCCATCACCCTACCCCGCCCTTTCGGTACCCACATGTCAATCTACCCTAGATTCACCTATGAGAGTCTTCGACTAACTATAGTTCAATCCCATCCACTTTGAAAAACAATGTTTTAAAAGAAACTAACATGATGCATGATATGTAAGCGCAAGTTAAGAGAATTGAAAAATAGAAATTGATTTGAAAAGAAATTGATTTGAAATTAATTTGATTTGAAAATAGATTTGAAGAGATGGAATTGAAATTGGAAAGTGTGAAAATTATTTGAAATTGGAAATTTGAAAATAAATTGGAATTTGAGATTTGAAAAATGTGGAGACCACACCCATGAAGGTGGAATTGAAAATTTAAAAAGTATTGTGACCGCACCTATGAAGGTTGCCTACGTATCCCTTTGGGGGAATCAGGTCAATCGTAGTTCGGACTGGAGTCCGATTGAAAAGAGATTGATTTGAAGAGAGAATTTGAATTGAAAATTAGATTTGATTTGAGATTAGAAGAGAAGATTGAAAATTGAAATTGAGAAGATTGGACTTGCTTTGGAAAGATTGATTTTGGAAAGACTTGGTTTTGGAAAGATGGAGGTTTGGAAAACCTAGACTTAGGAAAGGTAGGAGACCTAGGAAAGACTTGAGATTAAGAAAGATTAGATTGGAATGTTAGACTTAGAAGATTTGGAAAGATTGGATTTTAGGAAATGTTCGAATTAGGAAAGGCCCGTTTTAGGAAAGCGTCATTTTTTGAAAGTTTGAAATTAGGAAAATTTTCATTTTAGGAAAGTTTTGAAATTGGAAAGCTTCGAGTTTAGAAAGTTTTCAAAAAAGGAAAGGTTTTAAGATTAGGAAATTTCCCAAATTAGGAAAGTTTTGAAAATCGGAAAGTTTTGTTTCAAGAAAGGTTTTGAAATAGGAAAGTGTTGAGTTTAGAAATGTTTTAAATTAAGAAAGTTTAGTTTAAGAAAGACTTAGAATTTAGAAAGTTTCAAGTTAAGAAAGTTTTGAATTTTGGAAACTTAGAATTTGGAAAGACTTGAAATTTGGAAAGTTTAAGATTTGGAGAGTTTTAGAGTTTAAATTTTAGAAAATCTTGAAATTGGAAAACGTTTGAATTTAGGAAAGGTTTGAAAACTTAGGTTTAAAAAGTTAAGATTTGAAAAGAGGGTAGAATTAGGAAAGGGTTGAATTTTAGAATTTTAGGAAAGATTTTTATGTTCAAGTTTTGGAAACTTAAGATTTAGAAAAGTGAAAGATTAGGAAGGATTTGAATTAGGAAAGAGTTGGATTTTAAAATTTAAGGAAAGATTTAAAGTTTAAATTTAGGAAACTTATGGTTTAGGAAGGAATTGAATTAAGAAAGGTTTGGATTATGAGGGGACTGGATTTGGTTTCTAAAAGCAAAGGTTTCGATTTTGTTTCCAAAAACGGAGGATTGGATTCGGTTACCTAAACGGGAAGATTTGATTTGATTTCCTAAAGGGAAGATAGGATTTGGCAAGCATTTGGAAAGGGAGATTCTAGAAACCCTAGATTCGGAAAACTATAGTTTGGACGTAGAAAATAGGTTTTGGAAACATGTATAGTTTGGATGTGAAAACAAGAGGTTTTGGAAACCTAGGTTTGGGGCAAAGTTTGAAAACCATGTTTTTGGAAAGAAAATTAGGATTTCCTAATTGTGAGTTCTAGGGCTTGACTTGGGCTCTAAGAAAAGAGATTTTGGAAAGCGCGTTTTTGGAAACGAAGGTTTTGGATGGAAATCCTAAAGAGGAATTTCTAGAGGGAAGATTTCGGAAAGAGAGTTTTTGGAAACGAAGATTTTTAGAAGGGAATCCTAGGGAGGAGTTTTTGAAAAGTGTGTTTTTGGAAACAACTTTTTTTTTTTTTTTTTTAGAAGGAAATCCTAGAGGGGATTTTTGAAAAGAAAGATTTTGGAAAGAGAGTTTTTAGAAAGATTTTTAGGGAGCGTTTTTAGAAAGTGAATTTTGAAGAGAGAGAGAGTTTTGGAAAGGAGTTGAAAAAGAGAGTTTTGAAAAATAGATTTTTGGAAAGAGTTTTTGAAAACAACTTTGGAAATGAGAGTTTTAGGCAAGCGTGTTGGAAAAGAGATTTTTAGGAAGAGGTTTTTGAAAAGAGAGCTTTTTGAAATGTATAAAATTGTCTCACTTTCCTAAAGCGATTCTAACCATAAGAAGACTAGAACCACTTTAAGAAAGTGGTTTTGAAAACAACAAAGGTTGAAAATATGGACCATGTTGGTCACTTTAAATGTAACACTTTCCTAAAGTAACCCTAGCCATGGAAAGGCTAGAATCACCCTAGGATTGTGATTTTGAAAACAAGTTTTTGAAAAAAGATTTTGATGCAATTTTGAAAACGATTTTGAAAACAACTTTGAAAACAATTTTTGGAAAGATGCAAGATCATGATATGCAAAATGCAATTTTGGGGTCGTGAACATACAAGGCTAAGGCTTCACCACATAATCAAGGCGGCCAGACCCACATGGTTTCTGGTTAGACTAGAAGAAAGCCCCCGACACGGTGACTCTCCAATAGCCCAATCCTACACATGGACCGGGAATCCCCTTGTTTCAAGCATGCAAAGAAAGGGGGGGAAAGAGATGGGGGATTAAAATAGAGAAAACCCAAGTGGGTTGGAGAGAGAAGAGAGAGGGGGGAAGTGCGGAAATTTAAATAGGGAGCCTACCGTATGTCTTGTTCTTTTACGCGCCTTGCTTTCTTCGGTCTTCAGTCTTCGTCTTGATCTTCAGCTTCAGTCTTCAAGAGTCGTCTTCAAGCTTTGGATTGCAGCTCTTCAACTCTTCAAAGGATGGTTGAAGGCTAGTGTATGAGTGTATGGGGATGTGTATGAGTGTATAGGAGTCTAGGGTTTGTGCAAGGTGGCTAGGGTTTGGGAAACCTAGGGAAGCTAGGGTTTTTGGAGGTACTCGAGCTCTGTATATCGAATTATATGACTTTTAAGTTGAGTTTGCGGAACCTCCTCACGTTGAATGAGGCTCTGTATTTATAGAGGTTGGACAAACCTGACGCCTGTTGCAGTGGCGCTAGGGCAAAATTGCTCTTGGTGCCACTAGGAGTGGTGCCAGGCCAATTCTTGGCTTGGCGCCACTACTAGTGGCGCCAGCCAGTTAGGAAACTTTATAATTCGGCAAGCAACGTATTTTTGACTAGATTTGGGCGCCTGTACTAGTGACTACCATGCAATTTTTAGCCTGACTTCACTAGGAGTGGCTTCGGAAAGTCCGGGAATGATTTAAAGGAGCTGGGAATGACCCGGAAGGCCGGAAAGGAGCAGGAACACTTAAAATAGTGTCCTAGAGGTATTTAACCTGAGAAATAAGGATAAGATGTGTCGGAAGGGTTGACCGGGCCTTTAGGGGCAAAACGGTCAATCAGACCGAGAAACTGCCGGGACGAACTTGGACTGTCCCAGAAGAGGACTTGGGATCTGGAAACATTATTTAGAATGTTCCCAGAGGTTGCCTGTTTGATTTCCAAAGCCGGCGTGGTTGGAAAAGGAAACCGGCCCACTAGGGGCAAAACGGTCATTTTCTACCGGGTTTGCCGAAACTGACTCAGAATGATCCGAAAAGGTAAAGGAAGGTTGGGAACACTATAAAAGTAGTCTCAGGAGGTTACCGTTTTGATACCCAGAGCCGGTGTGGTTCCCGGGGCGTTCGGATGCTTAGGGGCAAAATGGTCATATTGACCGAAAAGTTTCGGAAAAGGTCCTAAGGGCAGTTTGGTCATTTTTCACCAAAGTGGGCTAACAGACACTAGTGTTGACCTGGGTTTTGAGTGTTTCCGCCACTGTAATGGCGGTCGTCGTGACACAGGGGTTTGTTGGCAATTCCCTATATCGACCCATTTGTGAGTATTTCCGCTACTCTAACGGTTTTGTGAGTAGTTTCGCTACTTGAACCGTCTCGAGGAATAAACTGTCTTGAGAGAGGGATTTGGAAAGGGGACTTATCGTCTCCGAAGAGACGTGCCTGGATTGGAACCGTCTCGAGGAATAAACTGTCTTGAGAGTGGGATTGGAAAGGGGACTTATCGTCTTCGAAAAGACGCGCCTGGATTGGAACCGTCTCGAGGAATAAACTGTCTCGAGAGTGGGATTGGAAAGAGGACTTATCGTCTTTGAAAAGACGTGCCTGGATTGGAACCGTCTCGAGGAATAAACTGTCTCGAGAGAGGGATTGGAAAGGGGTCTTACCGTCTCCAAGGAGACGTGCCTGGATTGGAACCGTCTCGAGGAATAAACTATCTCGAGAGAAGGATTGGAAAAGGGACTTATCGTATCCTAAAAGACGTGCCTCGATTGGAACCGTCTCGAGGAATAAACTATCTCGAGAGTGGGATTGGAATCGGAAAGGAAAGGACAATGCCCCTAAGGGCATTTTGGTCATTTTGCCTCTATTTGGGCCTGACAGGCCCGTGAAGCGATGGAAAGACGAAATTTGGACCTAGAGAATTGGTTTTGATTGGAATATGCCCACAATGACTTGAAAACAAGTCTAGACGGAGTGTAGACTGCCGAGCGGTCAAAATGGGGTGCTTACAACTGCCCCTCTTTTTCTGTCTTTGCTTGTTAAAGACTGAAAACGATAAGAGTAAGAGTCCCATATTGACCGCGAGGCAGTCGGAGGGATGGACACTGGAAATCTTTAGACAACGGGGGTCGAAAACGGATAACGGGCCAAAAAGGCCTTCGAAAACGAGTTTGGCCGAGAAAAATGGCAAAACTGCCCAGAATTTATTACTGGCGCCACTAGCAGTGGCGCCTTTGACAGAAATTGCCATGAAGTTAAAACCAGAAAATTCTGGTTCGAAAGCTTACGGGATTTTGGAGAGTTTTCGCAAATTTGTGAGGCATTGCGAGGAATCCATCTTGGACATTGAAGGAGCACTCCTTGGGGACCACGGGTGATTGCCGGAAGGAGACCACGTCGCCGGAAAATTCGCCGGAAGAGAAGATTTCGCCGGAGAACTTCCAAAGGTGAGTTTTCAAATTTTGTTGATTTTGATGTGTAGAACTTTGTTTGAATCATGTGAATAGTGGAAATTAATGTTTTGATATGTTTTGAACACTTTGGTGATGTTGTTTTTGCATTTTGATGGTTGTTTGATTGAATTTGAATGATTTTTCATGATTATGCGAAGAGGGCTTTCTGCAAGAATAGGGGATTTGTTCCTACAGGCATGGGTATTGGGTTTTCTGGCTATGTTTTTGTGCAATGTGCCTTAGAAAAATATATTTAACAACCGTATGAAGTTTCGTGATTTTTTGAAAAATAGAAAAATATTTAGAAAATTAGAAAAAATTAGAAAATTCAAGAAATTGATGAAATTTTTAAAGTTTGAAATTTGGAAAAAGATTGGAATATTTTAGAAAACATTTGAGGTGATTTTGAAAAATTTTGGGAGATGTTTGAAAACCGTTGATTTATTTGAAAAATAAAACATGTATTTTGAAAATTTTGAAAAATTGAAAAGTGTGCACGGGTGCCATTGTCATGTGATTGTGGCGTTGGAAGGTGCATATTTCGTGTTTTATGTTGATGTCATAGGTGTTGTAGGGGCCATTTTTAAACAGGACTCTACCGAAATTTTTAGAAATTATGGAAAGAGTTGGTTAAAGCTTTAGAAATAAAATCTTTTTGAAGGAAAAAGACAGAAAACCCTTAAGATTTGATTTGAAGTCGGAAAATCAAGATGTGTATGTAGGAAATTTGTTTTGACTCATCGTTCGAAGTCTTTTATTTGTTTTGTTTATGCTAGTTGCTTTTTTATTATTATTTTTCTGTTATTTAAACTGCATGAATAGTATATTAACATCACTAACCTTGGCTTACCTTTTCCGGATGGCAGACGCGGGTGACGACGGTTCTGAGAGGAGGCACCGCTCAGGGAAGGCGGCCCGGACAGATTCTGCTGGCGGCTCTAGTCGATCTAGAGGTAGTCGACGATCTACCAGACGATCTTCATCCAGCCAGAGTGGGCAGGGGAGTAGACTACCTTTCGACCCTTTTCCTCCGGTTGAGCAGGCTTTTACCGAGGAGATTGGTGCCGAGGAGGAGGTACCGGGCCTTGGGGATCAGGTGACCAACTATGGGAGAGCCTCTTCCAGGCAGAGGCAGCCGGATGCCGACTTGGGAGATCTACAGATACCGGACGTCCCACCACTTAGGGATCTTGCCTATCATCCCAACGTGTATTCTAGACAACACTTGCCACCTCCGCGGGTACATACAGCTTTCAGAGGGGCTGTTCATCAGGTGTTTGTAACCATGCAGCGGGCTGCCCCATCATATCGTGCATTTTTGGCAGAGATCGGATTCGGCGCTTTTATGGGATTACAGGCTACCGCTTAGACCGGCATTTGGTACTGGCACTTGTTGAGAGGTGGTTCGGGGAGACTGGGATATTCCATTTTGTCGGCTTCGAGTTAGGTCCTACTCCTTTAGATTGGGCGATTATTACAGGGCTCTCCTTTGTCGGCCGACGGATCACCCTGTACCCAGTCAGCAGGGACGAGGCTTGTTTGCTGTTGGACTTGCCTCATCCCGAGCGTTCTGCGTTCCCAGTCTCTTGGATTAGTCAGGATGAGCGTACTTTTGCTACTGAGCCATCGCCTGCCAGGCGGGACATCATGAGATGGCGACTTGTGTTGTATATCATCTTTAGCTGCTTCTGCAACAACAATAAGTCACTCGTGCCGTGCCATTTGGTGAGTATAGTAGCCGATCTGGGAGCTTTTTCTGAGTTGGACTGGGGGTCCTTTTCTTTTGGCTGCTTTCTTCGATCGATGCGGGTTCGGACTTCTTCTCGTTGGGGCAGCATGACTAGCTTTTGGCCCTTCCTTGTCTGATGGAGTTACGAGTACCTGCTAGTGCGTCGCCCTGCAGTTGTTGAGGATGATCTCTATCCTCGCGCTTTGAGGTGGGCTCGTGACTGGGTAGCCCAGCGATCGGATATTACTGACTTTGCGACATTCTGGGCTAACTTAGAGCTGATTGAGGCGAGGGATGTGACCTAGCGGCCCTTCATTGGATCAATCCATTATGAGACAGTCCAGTACCTTATCTCGTTGTCCTTGTCGAGAGCTGCTTTTCTAAGTGATAACACCTGGGAGTCCTATCTTGGAGAGCGACACTGGCGATAGTTTCATGAGGAGTTTCGATCAGCAGGAGCTCCACCAGAGTATATGTTTGGAGCCCTGGTGGCTGAAGTGCCCATCCCCTACCAGGAGCGCCAGCCAGGTGCCGAGTTCTTGCTTCCTCCGGATACGGATTATGCTGCGCACTTTGGGGCTCATTCGGTTGGTGCCTTCACCCGGTTTGAGGTAATAGTCGGCGGGTACGCTGTTGGCCAAGAGGTGGTTGACTTGTGGCGTCGTGCTGGGGGATATGTGCCCCAGGCCGAGTTTACTGCTGTGAGAGACCAGAGAGACCAGTACCAGATGGAGCGGGACCAGTACCAGGTCGAGGTAGCTTCCCTGACAGCTCAGTTTTCTCAGATGGGCGGTGGGGGGGTATGTTATTCTTTCTTTGCTCGTTACTGTTCTGCTATTACTTAGTTCCTTTTGTATGCAGCTGATTTCAGTTCTATCTTCCCTGCAGGATGGTGGTGCTTCGAGTAGTTATCCACCTCCTCCGATGCCGGGGCTTCGGGAATTTTGATCCAGATGACATCGACTTCGACCTGTGATTGATGCCCCTTGTGGAGACTCTGATCCTCTTTTGCCCCTGGTCCCTAAGTTGTATTTATGTTAGACAGTTTTATTCTGATATTTTGTACAAAAATGAATATTTATGATACTTAGATGCATGGATAAACAGATACATTTATGAACTTTACAGCTAGGCATATGATCAGATGCATGTGATATTTATTCCATAAGTTGATGCTGATGACTTCTATTTCTACAGAGAGTTATATCCTATGTGTGCAAAGGCCATGTTGATTTTTTTTTTTTCTTTTAGCTTTGGCAGCGTAGCTAACTCATTTAGATCAAGCAATCTGCTTTCAATCAGAGGGGACTTTAATAGGGTTGTAATGTAAGCCATAGTTTCGGGGTTTTGCAAGAAAGGGTAAAGGCTCAAACCTATCGTATCTACTGGGCTTCCTTGTAACCTAGGATCACCTTTAAATTTCCTTCTTGCTTTTGACCATATATTTCTCAGGGTGAAAATAATCTTGTTCTTTCACCCTTTTCTATATACCTTTTTGAGATAGACATAACTTTCTTCTCATTTGCTCTTCTTATATGCTTTTGAAGATAACTCATTCATAATTTCTTCAGGCCTTTCCTTAAAGGATTTTTTTTTTTTTTTTTTTTCTGGCCTCTTGCCCCTTGGCAACTCCTTTCTTTTGCTTTTCCTTTCTATTTCTTTTCTTTTCTTTTATGAAACGAAACAATTCTTTAACCCTTTTCCCTTAAACCTTTTCCCTTGGTAGCTCAATATACCCAGTGTGGGTAATGATCCCTAGGTTGGGGTTTTGTTAAGAAAGGATAAGTGGCTCAACAGGTTTGGCAAGGGGTTCTTTTGACTGTATGGGAAATGAAATGAGGGCCTCTCTTCACTTTGAATCAGATTGCTTGATCTATAGAGCTTTCAACACTATCCTAGCATGATAGAGGTGGACACCACTCCTAGAATTCTCAACTAATGTCTACCCAAGTGTGGAGAGGACAGTCTTGGATCAGGGTTGACAAAGAAAATTTTTGCTTTCCGCGAGGCACTAAGGGTTAAGCAAAGAGAATACGAGCACATTTGTTCATTTATTTAGTTATTTATTCTTTATATGTGGGGAAATGAAAGATGGCTCCTCTTCATTTTGATAAACTGGCCACACATCGCTTAGCCTCAGAGTCTTGCAAGTGTCGCTTTTGGGTAGTATCCTCACTCATCCTTATCCTCTCTCTGTGGAAAGCTGATCATTTGACGAGTGGTTAACTCATGCTATCATCCCCTCAAGTTGGATCATTCCATAAGACAAACCATGCCCCTTGCGTAGAAAGTAGTCACTATTCCCAAGGAAGACAAGACAACAGCAATGGAATAAAATACTGTCATTTGATTATTATTATTATTTTTACGAAAAGCATAAAGTTCTTCAGCAATAAGAAAATGTAAGCATTAATTTAAAAACAAGAAATAAAAGGGATAGAAAGAAAGTGGGTGAAACCACCCCTCTCTTGTACGCTTGTGCAAGGAACCCATTTTTAGTACGGCTTTGGGACAATTCCCACATTTTTTATGCTCCATTCGCGACCCGGATCCTCTGCTAAGGGGAGACAAGCAAAGGCTTCTCCCAGAGCTCCACAGACGTTGACACTGTTAATGCGGTTATCAGCCTCCTTCTTGTTCTGTGCAACGGGTTCTTTTGTAAATAGGGTGACCAGCTCATCCCCTTCCAGTTCGAATGGCTCTGCTCGTTCTCTTGACTCCTCTAGTTCCCAACCCATGTCTTCATAGTTGTACTCAGTTACGGGCCAAGGGTTTTCCAGCAAGTGACTTTCAGCTGCAGCATACTTTGAGTGTAGAAATTCATCACCCCACCCATCGGCGATTATGCTTTCGATGTGTTCTTCCCTCGACAACATTGGCTCTTCAATGGGCCAGTCAGAAGCATCAGGCACTTCATCAGGGTCATACAGATAAATTGGGCATAGTGGGAGATCTTCCTTCCAGTCACTTTCTTCATCGGCCTCCCAATCGCTCTCATAACCTTCGACCTCGAGCTCGTCGATTTCTCCCTCGCCTTCCATCTCTACTAGTATCATATTGACGGTGTGATCTGGCAAAGGGTTAGTAGTCACACTGGGAGTGGGAGCAGGTTTTACTGGCTGCAGATCAATAGTCTTATTGTTGATCAGGTCTTGGATCTTGTGCTTGAGAGCAAAGCAGCTTTCGGTGTCATGCCCCTGGCCACCTGAATGATATTCACATGTAAGAGCGGCATTAAAGGTCGGGGGCAGAGGGCTTGGCAACGGGCGAGCAGGTACAGGCTTCAAAATGTTGTTTTTCAAAAGGCTATGGTACGCCTCAGTTTGGGTGCAGGCTAAGGCGTCGAAGGTACGGGTACATCGAGCAGGTCTATTGAAGTTGGGTCGTGCCCCAGCGGGACCATAGTTCGGGGTTGGAGCAGGCATGGTCAAGGTGGGTAAGGGCAGGACCTGGGGTGATTGGAGCGGAGGTCGGTATTGAAGTGGTTGGCTAGGCAGAATAGCAGACACTTCATTTTCCTTCCTGATCGTGCCCCTTATAGTAGCCACCTTCTTGGTCATGTTGGTAGCATTTTCTCCAGTCTTGGCATAGGGATCTGTAATTCTTCCTGTCTTGAGGCCATTTTCTATCATCTCTCCCTGCATGATGAGCTCGGAAAAGCTTTTTCCCACGCTTGTGCAGAGTTTCTCATAGAATATACCTTAAAAAGTATGTACATACTCTTTCTCCTCCAACAGGGGATTAACTTGTGCAGCGGCCTCCCTCCATCTTAGGGCGTATGCTTTAAAGCTCTCCTTCTCACCCTTGCTCATCGTCATCAAGAACTAGCGATCGGAAGTGAGATCGATATTGTGACGGTATTGGGCTTTGAATGCATTGACTAGCTCCATCCAGGTGGTGATCTTCCTTAAGTCCAGACGAGCGAACCATTGTAGAGCCGACCCCGTGAGGCTGTGTTGGAATAACTGCATAAGGAGTTTTGGGTCGTTGCCATGTCCACTAAGCGCTCCAGCATGTAGGCGAAGATGAGCAACGGGGTTACCAGTACCGTCGTACTTCTGAAAGTCAGGCATTTTAAACTTAGTAGGTCTCGGGTGGTCAGGGAAAAAACAGAGCTCATCATAAGAAGTGAACCCGTAAGCATCATGGCCATGGAGACTTCGCAACGAATCTTCCAATCCTTGGATTTTCAGACTAAGAGGATCTAGAGAGGCCTTCTTTGTGACTGCCGAAAGCAATATGGTCTCTTATTCTTCAATATTGACCTTTTTGGAATCTTCTTTAGTTTTCCCAGCATTGTCAGACTGAAGCAAGATCCTCGGATTAGCAGGTTCAAGGTCTTTAGATGAAGTCATTGATGATGACGGGACCGCAGTAGCATCCTTCATGGCCAGAGTTTGAATGAGTTTAAGCATCTCATCCATCTTAGCCCTCATTTCATTACCTTCCTCTCGAGAGACTTGAGAGGATTCTTCAGGGTTAGCAGCCATCAGTGATGCTTTGTGCCGAGTGATAATTGGATCCCTAGGTGGATGTTGCACTTTCTTGGGAGCAATGTTGACTCAGTGCAAGGCGACTTCTGTAAATAGAAATAAAACGGAAGAAAGAAAAAGACAAAAACACAAGCCACAAGTTAGTTTTTGGTTTTTAGAGAACTTTATGCAATGCATGTCCTAGGGTGCCCCTTTTTTAAGAGGGAAACTAGTAATGATATATCAGCTCACTTTTGGAGATAGGGGGTTTGCCCCTGTATGCAGATACCTTACCGTCAAGTACGAACCTTCAACCATTCATGCATTCATTCATAAAAATAAAGAAATACATTAAATTTTGGGTTTAAGATACAAAAGAGTTGAAATACATTTTAATAGGGGGAAGGGGAACATTTTTCTTTGGACTTCCACCTATATACTTTTACAAAGGGAAACCCTAAACTACTCTTGAGTTTTCGGATTTGCCTTCCTTGGATTTGATGTCGAGGAGGTCGCTGAGAGACCTTGTCGATTGATTGCCCCTTGTCTTCTTGGCAACCCTATCTCCGTGAGCATAGAGGGATTGAGGCCCCTCTTATGGAATAAATTGAGATGCATGCAATGAGTCCTTAGGGTTACGCGGGAACCCTTAGGGTTTGGGTAGGTTTAATGCAAGGGAGAGTGACTTTGGTGTCACTCTCAATGGGTTGATCATATGCATGAGAATGCAGTGACTTGAGTTACTTGGAACTCTTGTCTTGACATGGAATATCGAATGCATGAACATGGGTATGCGAAGAGTATAAAGAGAGAGAATGCAATAGCAAAATAAACGTGTATGCATGAACAGTTAAATAGGCATTATAACAATATGGATATAGTTAATATAACAGCGAGAATAAATAGGTATAAATGAAAGTAAGAGCAGTCGCCCTTTCCTCCGTGATTTTGAAAACGGTGCTCGTGTCTTAAATCCGACAGAGGTTCTGCTATGCATGGTGTCTATATGAGTATGAGGTTGAGGGTTGACTAATGCGTCCTAAAAAGCCTTGGTCCCCAGATCTTCAAACCTAGGCCCACTCCCCGAGGTGGTGCCATGATCAGTTGGTGATCCTAGCAGGGGAACCATCAAAAGGCCGTAGGCGAAGAAACTGACACAGCATCTTGCCCACAACCAATATACCGTTCCCCCTTTCTAACTAGAAATGACAGATCAGGGTATGCAAGTATGCAGAATGCAAGTGCACATGCAGTGTGTGTGTCATTTTTAAAAGTGGAGGAAGGGGCCCAATAACTCTCATTCATCCTGTACATCACATTCGTGCAAAGTAGTTAATAAAACTTAAGCATAAAGTGCACCTACAAAAGAAATATGCAAGTGTCAGTATGTGGATGACAAATATAATACAAGATAATATGAATAAATGCATGTTTTTTTTTTTTTAAAACAATTTTGAAAATTTAGTTTTGAAAATTTAAAGTGAATAGGATTGAACCAAGTTAATTGAAGACTCTACATGGGTAAAGGGTAAAGAGACATGACTAACGACCTAACCCTCTAAGTGTCCCCAGCGGAGTCGCCAGCTGTCGCGCCCAGATTTTTCGCGCCCGAGGAATACTCACATAAGCGGAAAAAAATGTTGTACTCTCTCGTTAGAACTCACCCTCCTAGAAAAATGAGTGCGACTAAGTTTGAATTAAAAAATTGGTTTGAATAAAAGGCTTTTGAAAA
The DNA here is from genome assembly GCA_033060915.1 of Euryodendron excelsum. Lineage (NCBI taxonomy): Eukaryota > Viridiplantae > Streptophyta > Magnoliopsida > Ericales > Pentaphylacaceae > Euryodendron > Euryodendron excelsum. Next base: position 16,571,100 of record CM065387.1, read on the forward strand.
AGATTCGGAGTCACCACCTAACTTGATTAAGGTGAGTTAGGTCACCTAAAAACTAAGCATAATCTGAAAACTACACTTAGGGTTTTGGAAAATGATTTAAAAATATCTCCTCAAGAGAGGGTTTTTTAGGAAAACAGGTTGTTTGGCAACCTTTGGAAAACATTTAGCCCTTTTTAGAAAAATAACTCCTTTTGGTCTTTGAAATCAGTGATCGAGGTTCGGAGGTTGGTTACGTGTAGGGAAGACGCACTAAGCCATCACCCTACCTCGCCCTTTCGGTACCTACATGTCAATCTACCCTAGATTCACCTATGAGAGTCTTCGACTAACTATAATTCAATCCCATCCACTTTGAAAAACAATGTTTTAAAAGAAACTAACATGATGCATGATATGTAAGTGTAAGTTAAGAGAATTGAAAAATAGAAATTGATTTGAAAAGAAATTGATTTGAAATTAATTTGATTTGAAAATAGATTTGAAGAGATGGAATTGAAATTGGAAAGTGTGAAAATTATTTGAAATTGGAAATTTGAAAATAAATTGGAATTTGAGATTTGAAAAATGTGGAGACCACACCCATGAGGGTGGAATTGAAAATTTGAAAAGTATTGTGACCGCACTTATGAAGGTTGCCTACGTATCCCTTTGGGGGAATCAGGTCAATCGTAGTTCAAACCGGAGTTCGATTGAAAAGAGATTGATTTGAAGAGAGAGATTGAATTGAAAATTGGATTTGATTTGAGATTAGAAGAGGAGATTGGAAATTGAAATTGAGAAGATTGGACTTGCTTTGGAAAGATTGATTTTGGAAAGACTTGGTTTTGGAAAGATAGAGGTTTGGAAAACCTAGACTTAGGAAAGGTAGGAGACCTAGGAAAGACTTGAGATTAAGAAAGATTAGATTGGAATGTTAGACTTGGAAGATTTGGAAAGATCGTATTTTAGGAAATGTTCGAATTAGGAAAGGCCCATTTTAGGAAAGCGTCATTTTTGAAAAGTTTGAAATTAGAAAAGTTTTCATTTTAGGAAAGTTTTGAAATTGGAAAGCTTCGAGTTTAGAAAGTTTTCGAAAAATGAAAGGTTTTAAAATTAGGAAAGTTCCCAAATTAGGAAAGTTTTCAAAATCAGAAAGTTTTGTTTCAAGAAAGGTTTTGAAATAGGAAAGTGTTGAGTTTAGAAATGTTTTAAATTAAGAAAGTTTAGTTTAAGAAAGACTTAGAATTTAGAAAGTTTCAAGTTAAGAAAGTTTTGAATTTTGGAAGCTTAGAATTTGGAAAGACTTGAAATTTGGAAAGTTTAAGATTTGGAGAGTTTTACAGTTTGAATTTTAGAAAATCTTGAAATTGGAAAATGTTTGAATTTAGAAAAGATTTGAAAACTTAGGTTTGAAAAGTTAAGATTTGAAAAGAGTGTAGAATTAGGAAAGGGTTGAATTTTAGAATTTTAGGAAAGATTTTTATGTTCATGTTTTAGAAACTTAAGATTTAGGAAAGTGAAAGACTAGGAAGGATTTGAATTAGGAAAGAGTTGGATTTTAAAATTTAAGGAAAGATTTAAAGTTTAAATTTAGGAAACTTATGGTTTAGGAAGGAATTGAATTAAGAAAGGTTTGGATTAGGAAGGGATCGGACTTGGTTTCTAAAAGCAAAGGTTTCGATTTTGTTTCCAAAAACGGAGGATTGGATTCGGTTTCCTAAACGGGAAGAATTGATTTGGTTTCCTAAAGGGAAGATAGGATTTGGCATGAATTTTGAAAGGGAGATTCTAGAAACCCTAGATTTGGAAAACTATAGTTTGGACGTAGAAAATAGGTTTTGGAAACTATAAGCACCCCATTTTTTACCGCTCGGCAGTCTACACTCCGTCCAGACTTGTTTTCAAGTCATTGTGAGCATATTCCTATCGAAACCAATTCTCTATGTCCAAATGTCATCTGTCCATCGCTTTGCGGGCCTGTCAGGCCCAAATAGAGGCAAAATGACCAAAATGCCCTTAGGGGGCATTGTCCTTTCCTTTCCAATCCCTCTCTCGAGACAATTTATTCCTCGAGACGGTTCCACTCCAAGCACGTCTCTTCGGAGACGATAAGACCCATTTCCAATCCCACTCTCGAGATAGTTTATTCTTCGAGACGGTTCCAATCCAGGCACGTCTCTTCGGAGACGGTAAGACCCCTTTCCAATCCCACTCTCGAGACAGTTTATTCCTCGAGACGGTTCCAATCCAGGCACGTCTCTTTGGAGACGATAAGTCCCCTTTCCAATCCCACTCTCGAGACAGTTTATTCCTCAAGACGGTTCCAATCCAGACACGTCTCTTCGGAGATGATAAGACCCCTTTCCAATCCCTCTCTCGAGACAGTTTATTCCTCGAGACGGTCCGAGTAGTGAAACTACTCACAAAACCGTTAGAGTAGCGGAAATACTCACAAATAGGTCGATATAAGGAATTGGCAACAAACCCCTGTGTCACGACGACCGCCGTTAGAGTGGCGGAAACACTCAAAACCCAGGTCAACACCAGTGTCTGTTAACCCACTTCGGTGAAAAATGACCAAACTGTCCTTTGGACCTTTTCCGAGACTTTTCGGTCAAGATGACCATTTTGCCCCTAGGCATCCGAATGCCCCGGGAACCACACCGACTTTGGGTATCAAACCGGTAATGTCCCGAGAATACTTTTTATAGTATTCTCAACCTCCTTTTACCTTTCCGGATCATTCCGAGTCAGTTCTGGCCATCCCGGTATAAAATGACCGTTTTGCCCCTAGTGGGCCGGTCTCCTTTTTCGATCACACCGGCTCTGGGTATCAAACCAGTAACCTCCTGAGACTACTTTTTATAGTATTCTCAACCTCCTTTTACCTTTCCGGATCATTTCGAGTCAATTCCGGCCAACCCGATACAAAATGACCGTTTTGCCCCTGGTGGGCCGGTCTCCTTTTCCGATCACGCTGGCTCTGGGAATCAAACCGGCAACCTCTGGGAACATTCTAAATAATGTTTCCAAATCCCAAGTCTTCTTCCGGGATAGTCCGAGTTTGTCTCGGCAGTTTTCCGGTCCGATTGACCGTTTTGTCCCTAAAGGTCCGATCAACCTTTCTGACACATCTTGTCCTCACTTTTCAAGTCAAATATCTCCAGGACACTATTTTAAGTGTTCTTTCTCCTTTTCGGCCTTCCGGGTCATTCCCGGCTCCTTCAAATCATTCCCAGACTTTCCGGAGCCACTCCTAGTGAAGCCAGTACTAGTGAAGCCAGTCACTAGTACAGGCACCCAAATCTAGTCAAAGATACGTTGCTTGCCGACCTTAAACATTTCCTAATTGGCTGGTGCCACTAGTAGTGGCACCAAGCCAAAAAATGGCCTAGCGCCACTCCTAGTGGCGCTAGTGTAAACTTTGGCCTGGCGCCAGTGTTGTCCAACCTCTATAAATACAGAGCCTCATTCAACGTGAAAAGGATCCGCAAATTCAACCTAAAAATCATATAATTCGATATACAGAGCTCGAGCACTCCTTAAACCCTAGCCTCCTTAGGTTCTCCAAACCCTAGCCACCATACACAAACCCTAGTCTCATATACACTCCTACACACCCCCATACACTCATACACTAGCCTTCAACCATCCTTTGAAGACTTGAAGAGCTGCAATCCAAAGCTTGAAGACAACTCTTGAGGATTGAAGATGAAGATCAAGACAAAGACCGAAGACCGAAGACAGCACGGCGCGCAAAATAAACAAGACATACGGTAGGCTCCCTATTTAAATTTTTGCACTTCCCCCCCCCCTCTCTCTTCTCTCTCCTAACCCACTTGGGTTTTCTCTATTTTAATCCCCTGTCTCTTTCCCCCCTTTCTTTGCATGCTTGAAACAAGGGGACTCCCGGTCCATGTGTAAGATTGGGCTATTTGAGAGTCACCGTGTCGGGGGCTTTCTTCTAGTCTAACCAAAGACCACGTGGGTTCGGCCCCCTTGATTATGTGGTGAAGCCTTAGCCTTGTTTGTTCATGACCCCAAATTGCATTGTGCATATCATAGTCTTGCATATTCCAAAATTCGTTTTCAAACTCGTTTTCAAACTTGTTTTCAAAATTGCATCAAAATCTCTTTTTTTCAAAAACTTGTTTTCAAAACCACAATTCTAGGGTGATTCTAGCCTTTCCATGGCTAGGGTTACTTTAGGAAAGTGTTACATCAAAAGTGACTTTTATGATCTATATTTTCAAACCTTATTGTTTTCAAAACCACTCTCTTAAAGTGGTTCTAGCCCTCTTATGGCTAGAATCGCTTTAGGAAAGTGAGACGTTTTTACACTTTCCTAAAACTCTCTTTTCAAATCCCTCCTCTTAAAAATCTCTTTTCCACCATACTTTCCAAAAAGCTCTCTTTTCAAAAATCTTTTTCCAAAAATCTATTTTTCAAAACTCCTTTTTTCAACTCCTTTCCAAAACTCTCTCTTAAAAATTCACTTTCTAAAAACGCTCCCTAAAAATCTTTTTAAAAACTCTCTTTCCAAAATCTCCCTTCTAGAAATTCCCCTCTAGGATTTTCCTTCTAAAATCTATGTTTCTAAAAACACACTTTCCAAAACTCCTTCTCTTTAAAATCTTTTTCTAAAAACTCTATTTTCAAATCCACTTTCCAAAAACTCCTCCCTATGATTCCCTTTTAGAAAACTTTCGTTTCCAAAAACACACTTTCCAAAAACCTTTTCCTTGGAGCCCAAGTCAGGCCCTAGAACCCACAATTAGGAAACCCTAATTTTCTTCCCAAAAACATGGTTTTCAGATTTTGCCCCAAACCTAGGTTTCCAAAACCTCTTGTTTTCACATTCAAACTATACACATTTCCAAAACCTCTTTTCTACGTCAAAACTATAATTTTTCAAAACTAGGGTTTCTAGAATCTCCCTTTCCAAATCCTTGCCAAATCCTATCTTCCCTTTAGGAAACCAAATCAAATATTCCCGTTTAGGAAACTAGATCCTATCCTCCGTTTTTAGAAATGAAATGAAATCTTTTCTTTTAGAAACCAAGTCCAATCCCTTCCTAATCCAAACCTTTCTTAATTCAATTCCTTCCTAAACCACAAGTTTCTCAAACCCTAACCTTAAATCTTTCCTTAAATTTCAAAATTCAAATCTTTCCTAATTCAACCCTTTCCTAATTCTACCCTCTTCTCAAATCTTAACTTTTCAAACCTAAGTTTTCAAATCTTTCCTAAACTCAAACCTTTCCTAATCTCAAGATTTTCTAAAACTTTAAGACTTTCTAAATTTCAAATCTTTCCAAATTCAAAACTTTCTAAATTTGAAACTTTCTCAAGTTAAATATTTCTAAACCTAAATCTCTCCAAATTCTAAACTTTCCAAAACTTCAACATCTTTCCAAATCTAAGACTTTTCTAAACTTAAAACTTTCTTAATTCAAACATTTCCTAAATCGAAAACCTTTCTTTTTCAAACCTTTCAAAATTCAAACTTTCCTAAGTTGAAACTTCCTTATCTCAAAACTTTCTTAATTCAAAACTTTCCTAAGTTAAAAAACTTTCCTAAACTCAAAACTTTCTAAATTCTAAGCCTTTCTTAAACTAAACTTTTCCTAATTTAAAACATTTCTAAATTCAACACTTTCCTATTTCAAAACCTTTCTTGAAACAAACTTTTCGATTTTCAAAACTTTCCTAATTTGGAAACTTTCCTGATCTTAAAACCTTTCCTTTTTTGAAAACTTTCTAAAACTCGAAACTTTCCAATTTCAAAACTTTCCAAAAATGAAACTTTCCTAATTCGAAACTTTTCTAAATCGGACCTTTTCCTAATTCGAACATTTCCTAAAATCCAATCTTTCCAAATCTTCCAAGTCTAACATTCCAATCTAATCTTTCTTAATCTCAAGTCTTTCTTAGGTCTCCTACCTTTCCTAAGTCTAGGTTTTCTAAACCTCCATCTTTCCAAAACCAAATCTTTCCAAAATCAATCTTTCCAAAGCAAGTCCAATCTTCTCAATTTCAATTTCCAATCTCCTCTTCTAATCTCAAATCAAATCCAATTTTCAATTCAATCTCTTTTTTCCAATCCAATCTCTCTCTTCAAATCAATCTATTTTCAATTGAACTCTTGTCCGAACTACGACTGACCTGATTCCCCCAAACGGATACGTAGGCAACCTTCATAGGTGCGGTCACAACACTTTTCAAACTTTCAATTCCACCCTCATAGGTGTGGTCTCCACACTTTTCAAATCTCAAATTCCAATCTATTTTCAAAATTCTAATTTCAAAATTTCTATTTCCAAATTTTCAAACTTCCCAATTTCAATTCCATCTCTTCAAATCTATTTTCAAGTCAAATAAATTTTAAATCAATCTCTTTCTAAATCTATTTTTTCAATTCTTTTTTCTTACACTTGCATATCATGCATCATGTTTTTCTAAACATTGTTTTTCAAAGTGAATAGGATTGAACCATTAGTTAGTTAAAGACTCTCATAGGTGAATCTAGGGTAGATTGACATGTAGGTATCGAAAGGGCGGGGTAAGGTGATAGCTTAGTGCGTCTTCCCTACACGTAACCAACCTCCAAACCTAGAATCACTGATTTCAAAGACCAAAAAGGAGTTATTTTTCAAAAAGGGCTAAATGTTTTCCAAATATTGCCAAACAACCTGTTTTTCTTAAAAACCCTCTGTTGAGGAGATATTTTCAAAAATCGTTTTTTCAAAAACCCTAAGTGTAGTTTTCGGACTTTGTTTAGTTTTTAGGTGACCTAACTCACCTTAATCAAGTTAGGTGGCGACTCCGAATCTTTTTCAAAAACCCTTTATTCAATTCAATTTTCAATTCAAACCTAGTCGCACTCATTCTTCTAGGAGGGTGAGTTCTAACGAGAGAGTACAGTGTTTTTCCCACTTGTGTGAGTATTCCTCGAGTGCGAAAAATCTGGGCGCAACAGAAAGATGTATAGTTTGGATGTGAAAACAAGAGGTTTTGGAAACCTAGGTTTGGGGCAAAGTTTGAAAACCATGTTTTTGGAAAAAAAAAATTAGGGTTTCCTAATTGTGAGTTCTAGGGCTTGACTTGGGCTCTAAGAAATAAGTTTTTGGAAAGCGCATTTTTGGAAACGAAGGTTTTGGAAGGAAATCCCAAAGAGAAATTTCTAGAGGGAAGATTTCGGAAAGAGAGTTTTTGAAAACGAAGATTTTTAGAAGGGAATCCTAGGGAGGAGTTTTTGAAAAGTGTGTTTTTGGAAACAAGTTTTTTTTTTTATTTTTTTTTTTTTTGGAAGGAAATCCTAGAGGGGATTTTTGAAAAGAAAGATTTTTAGGGAGCGTTTTTAGAAAGTGAATTTTGAGGAGAGAGAGTTTTGGAAAGGAGTTGAAAAGGGGAGTTTTGAAAAATAGATTTTTGGAAAGAGTTTTTGAAAACAATTTTGGAAATGAGAGTTTTAGGAAAGCGTGTTGGAAAAGAGATTTTTAGGAAGAGATTTTTGAAAAGAGAGCTTTTTGAAAAGTATAAAAATGTCTCACTTTCCTAAAGCGATTCTAACCATAAGAAGACTAGAACCACTTTAAGAAAGTGGTTTTGAAAATAACAAAGGTTGGAAATATGGACCATGTTCGTCACTTTAAATATAACACTTTCCTAAAGTAACCCTAGCCATGGAAAGGCTAGAATCACCCTAGGATTGTGATTTTGAAAACAAGTTTTTGAAAAAGAGATTTTGATGCAATTTTGAAAATGATTTTGAAAACGATTTTTGGAAAGATGCAAGATCATGATATGCACAATGCAATTTTGGGGTTGTGAACATACAAGGCTAAGGCTTCACCACATAATCAAGGCGGCCAGACCCACATGGTCTCTGGTTAGACTAGAAGAAAGCCCCCGACACGGTGACTCTCCAATAGCCCAATCCTACACATGGACCGGGAATCCCCTTGTTTTAAGCATGCAAAGAAAGGGGGGGAAAGAGATGGGGGATTAAAATAGAAAAAACTCAAGTGGGTTGGAGAGAGAAGAGAGAGGGGGGAAGTGCGGAAATTTCAATAGGGAGCCTATCGTATGTCTTGTTATTTTGCGCGCCTTGCTTTCTTCGGTCTTCGGTCTTCGTCTTGATCTTCACCTTCAGTCTTCAAGAGTTGTCTTCAAGCTTTGGATTGTAGCTCTTCAACTCTTCAAAGGATGGTTGAAGGCTAGTGTATGAGTGTATGGGGGTGTGTATGGTGTATAGGAGGCTAGGGTTTGTGCAAGGTGGCTAGGGTTTGGGAAACCTAGGGAAGCTAGGGTTTTTGGAGGTGCTCGAGCTCTGTATATCGAATTATATGATTTTTAGGTTGAGTTTGCGGATCCTCCTCACGTTGAATAAGGCTTTGTATTTATAGAGGTTGGACAAACTTGGCACCTGTTGTAGTGGCGCCAGGGCAAAATTGCTCTTGGCGCCACTAAGAGTGGCGCCAGGCCAATTCTTGGCTGGCGCCACTACTAGTGGCTCCAGCCAGTTAGCAAACTTTATAAGTCAGCAAACAACGTATCTTTGACTAGATTTGGGCGCCTGTACTAGTGACTACCATGCAATTTTTAGCTTGGCTTTACTAGGAGTGACTTCGGAAAGTCCAGGAATGATTTGAAGGAGCTGGGAATGACCCGAAAGGCCGAAAAGGAGCAGGAACACTTAAAATAGTGTCCTGGAGGTATTTGACCTGAGAAATAAGGATAAGATGTGTCAGAAGGGTTGACCGGGCCTTTAGGGGCAAAACGGTCAATCGAACAGGGAAACTGCCGGGACGAACTCGGACTGTCCCGGAAGAGGACTTGGGATCTGAAAACATTATTTAGAATGTTCCCAGAGGTTGCCGGTTTGATTTCCAGAGCCGGCGTGGTTGGAAAAGGAAACCGGCCCACCAAGGGCAAAACGGTCATTTTGTACCGGGTTTGCCCGAACTGATCGGAATGATCCGAAAAGGTAAAGGAAGGTTGAGAACACTATAAAAAGTAGTCTCAGGAGGTTACCGGTTTGATACCCAGAGCCAGTGTGGTCGGAAAAGAAGACTGGCCCACTAGGGGCAAAACAGTCATTTTCTACCGGGTTGGCCGGAACTGACTCGGAATGATCCGGAAAGATAAAGGAAGGTTGAGAATACTATAAAAAGTAGTCTCAGGAGGTTACCGGTTTGATACCCAGAGCCGGTGTGGTTCCCAGGGCGTTCGGATGCCTAGGGGCAAAATAGTCATCTTGACCGAAAAGTTTTTAAAAAAGGTCCTAAGGGCAGTTTGGTCATTTTTCACCAAAGTGGGCTAACAGACACTGGTGTTGACCTAGGTTTTGAGTGTTTCCGCCACTCTAACGGCGGTCGTTGTGACATAAGGGTTTGTTGGCAATTCCCTATATCGACCCATTTGTGAGTATTTCCGCTACTCTAACGGTTTTGTGAGTAGTTTCGCTACTCAAACCGTCTCGAGGAATAAACTGTCTCGAGAGAGGGATTTGGAAAGGGGACTTATCATCTCCGAAGAGACGTGCCTGGATTGGAACCGTCTCGAGGAGTAAACTGTCTTGAGAGTGGGATTAGAAAGGGGACTTATCGTCTTCAAAAAGACGCGCCTGGATTGGAACCGTCTCGAGGAATAAACTGTCTCGAGAGTGGGATTGGAAAGGGGACTTATCATCTTCGAAAAGACGCGCCTGGATTGGAACTGTCTCGAGGAATAAACTATCTCGAAAGAAGGATTGGAAAGGGGTCTTACCGTCTCCGAGGAGACGTGCCTGAGTTGGAACCGTCTCAAGGAATAAACTGTCTCGAGAGAGGGATTGGAAAGGGGTCTTACCGTCTTCGAGGAGACGTGCCTGGATTGGAACCGTCTCGAGGAATAAACTGTCTCGAGAGAGAGATTAGAAAGGGGACTTATCGTCTCCGAAGAGACGTGCCTGGATTGGAACCGTCTCGAGGAATAAATTGTCTCGAGAGTGGGATTGGAATCAGAAAGGAAAGGACAATGCCCCTAAGGGCATTTTGGTCATTTTGCCTCTATTTGGGCCTGACAGGCCCGCGAAGCGATGGAAAGACGGAATTTAGACCTAAAGAATTGGTTTCGATTAGAATATGCCCACAATGACTTGAAAACAAGTCTGAACGGAGTGTAGACTGCCGAGCGGTAAAAAATGGGGTGCTTACACACCTACAATAAATAATACTAATGAAACACCTTGAAAATTGATTGCCAAAAATGCCCCACTGTTAGACATGTTCAAGCCCGTCGAGTTCTCGATCCTCTACAAACTGCCACATCCTGTTGCTCATCCTAACCACTCGGGCCTCTATCAACACCCACCTCTGCCTGCTCATCCTCTGCTTGCTCGTCCTCATCACTTATTATTGCTAACTCTTCATCGCCCTACTGAACATGTGACGACCCTGGCACATAAGTCAATGCTGGGTAGGCACTGTGAAAATCATGACTCACCTGTGACGGCCCTAGTGCATATGTCGATGAAGGGTAGCCACTGTGAAAATCATGAGTCATCTGTGATGGCCTTGGATCATAACTAGATGAAGGGTAGTCATTGTGAAAATGATGAGTCACCTATGACGACTTAGCCCCATAAGTCGATGTAGGGTAGTAACTAGGAAAATCATGGCAGTGCTGTTCAAAACTGCCCCCTACGAATAGATCACGACTATACCTGGGGTTTGTCTTAAACATAACTAGAGATACCTGCCCGGCCAATCGTCGATGTGATGTCCTAGGAGGATCATGTGTGCTAAAGTATTCTTTGGTAGGAAAGGATGGCCTATATGATGTTGTCCCGGAACTCTAACTGGTATAACTGTATGGGGTAGGCATCACATACCCGGCACTATATCCACTATGAACGAAAGAAGGTATCGAAGAGGTAGATTGACGTGCAAGGGTGGGAAGAGGTCGCATGCCATGCGGCACACCGGCTCCCGAGGAACCAGAAGGTGGGGCATCGTGGGTATGCCATCAGTGTTGTGGGACACGATCTGTCTCCTATAGAAGAGATAAAGAAGCCGTGGCACGAAGCTATATCTCATAGATCTCCTTCATTGACTCCATTTTAGGGAAGTCATCTAGAGCGCGTGTTCCCCTATCATATACGTCCGCCCATACTTCTGCCTAAAAAAATAACACATACCATCGCATCTATGGTGCCCCCAACACTTGAATATCCTCTCTCTGTGCGTCTTAGTAGATTTCCAATATGGAGGTGAGTGATAGTTCTATACCAAGTCATATAAAGATTAGTGGATGACATAGGTATATCATGAATCTCGTCATCAACTATACGGTCCATCCTATGTGACTAGAGTGCTATGTACGCTGCATGAAAATTACTCTAATCAACTCTGGGCCTCTCCTGTCGATCCACTGAATGTAGATCCCTCCTGGTGTTTAGATGGTCCGGTATGTCCTGTCTCATCCTGAACTGGCGCATCACTCAATTTGGTAGATATAACTCTATAACTTCAAAGCACATGAGAGGAACCAATGCCCTCCAAACCTCCATCCCAGCAAAGCAATAGTAGGGCAACGTATCCATAATAGGCTCGTATGCGATCCAATGAAATTGAAAAATACAAAACAGATAATCAATTGTCATATAACGAAATCTAACTACAATCAAAACACCTAATGGTAACGAATGTAAAACATATAACAGATATAACTCACATTTTCGGGGCGCAGTTGGTCCAACTGATCCCTATACACAATGAGGGCATGGATGGAGACGTCTGTGAGGAGGAAATCATCATGCCACCTACCCCCTAGTGGTCCACCTAGAAACTCGTGTTTCTCAATAATAAGCGGCTGCTGCGTAGGTGTAATTGAAATCAAATTCTATATAGGCACCATAATTAGGAATCTCTCTCATACCCAAATCTGAATGATTCTCAGTTTCAATATGGAAGGATATGATCGTCTAAACGTAATAACAACATGAGTAACATAAAGTTTTGCATACCTGTAGCAGTGTAAGCAGGCCACTAATCTCAGAAGAGGTGGGACGTGCGGCATAACATAACCCTGTGTACAATGATGTTAGGACTGCACTCCCGCAGCTGAAATCTCCACAAGCATCAAAGTCCGCTATCAAGGGTAAGTACATGGGTCTAAACAGCGTACTAGAGTGATCTGGCATCATGACCCTGCCAAGGAGTCTCAGTATAAATGCTTGAGCATGGCGCTATATTGTGATCTCATCAGCATCATCCGCAAGTGCCCTAAATGTCTGACTCACCACCTAAGCCTCACCAAATCTTTCTTGAAATTTTCAGGCCCAGGTGCAACTACTAAATGCTGCATAAATATAGGGGCTCATGCCTGCGGCGTCAACGGGCTAGAAGGACCTGTAAAATGTTAGTAAATTAGAGTTCAATTCTTTGATACGACATAATAACGTGTATAAGGTTATGAAGTAACACGTGTAATTAAATAATGTCATGAACTGTAATTATGAATTGTAATTACAAACCTGTAACAGCCTTGTCAGTAACCTAAAGACCGTATAGTATGGAGATATCCTATAATATAAATGTCACCTCCCCGACAGGTAAGTGAAAGGTGTGTGTCTCGACCACAGTTGTGAGTAAAGCATGATCGTGCTGAATTTTACCGACACGGTATACATCGTAAAAATTGTCGTGGATCAAATAAAGAATAATGTAAGGGTCTACAGCATCATCGAATGTAAGCACCCCATTTTTGCCCGCTCGACAATCTCCAGCTCGACCGAACTCCCTTCCAAAACTCTGTAAACCCATTCAAGCCCAAATCAACTTTCAAACCCCTTTCCAATCAGTCAACTGCTTCTCGGGCCCACTAGGCCCAATAGACGCCTAATAACCAAACATGGCCCCTTGGGCTTCCAGGCACGTCTTGAGAAAGTTCAAAACCCTTCAAAACGATAAGTCCACCCTTCCAAAATGTTACTAAACCATTAGGCGTACTCCACACGCCATCCGGTTCAAATCTAGTCCCATTCCGGCTAACTCCAGTCGAAATGACTATTTTGCCCCTAAACGTCCCAGCACTGCACGAACTTTGCCAAATGGTAAAAGGCTCTCCCGAAACCATCCTTGAATGACCCGACATGCTTAACGCAGCACGCCAAACCATTCCTGACCACTTTCGACCAAACCCGATCAAAATGACCATTTTGCCCCTAGCGGTCCAAACGCGCCCCGAAACAACACCAATCCTAAGATTTTGAACAGAGGATCTCGCTACACACCCCTGTTTAACCTGAAAAGGACCTTATGACACTAAACACTCACGACTCAACAAAAGTTCCCTGGAGCGTCTCGTAAACGCTTCGCCTGAATTGTCTTTTCTTCCGATTCCCTAATTATAATGCAATGTCAAACAACTCGAGAAATGCGTAAACTAAGAAATCCCCAAAACCTCGTATGTATTTCTTTCCATTGATAAGGCTCGATTGGGTAGATCGCTTTCCGAAGCCCTTCATCGTATGGCACAAAAACTGTAACTTCCAGCAACCCCTAGAGCGTCTCGCAGACGCTCCGCCAAAGTTGACCTTTTTCCCGATTCCCTAATTATGACGCACTATCAAACAACTTGAGAAATGCATAAATCTGAGAATTTCAAAAGTATTTTCCGAGTACTTTCTATCGGTACGGCCCGATCTAAAAAATCGCTTCCCGAAGGCCTTGATCATGCGACACGAAAACAGCTACTTTCAAACACCCACGGAGCGTATCACAGACGCTCTGTAAAAATGCCATTTTATGCACATTTCTCAAGATGATAACTCACACTTCCAAACACCATTCAAACTTTTCGAAGATACAAAAGTTCACCGAAAACCCTAAGAGAACACCCCTGGTGCGACCGATTTTCCCAAAACCTTCTTGGTTTGCTCAATTATTGAGACAGAGTTTAAATGAACCTTCCTAGTGACGGAGCGTATGCTATATGCGCCCAAATTTTGATCAGATCGACCAAATTTTGATCAACCATCGAGATTTAACCAGCACATTGGGTGCCACGTGGCATTCTCCCAATGGAATAGTACCCATACATGTCGGACATACGCTTGTGTAAAATTTACACAGGCACATGTACTACATGTGCCTGTGTCAAAAAATTTTGCCTATAAATACTAGACCCCCCTTGCATATTGAAGCATTGAAAATTGATGCGAAACCCTGCTGAAATCGCTCCAGAACCTCGAATCTCTACACATATTCCACTCCTCCAACACTTACGCTAGATTCCATCTTCTTCAAGCCCATACACTTCACTTACAAAGCCTTATACACCATCAAACACTCACTTCCAGCCCTTCAAGCCTTCTTGAAGTCATTCAAGTTCCAATTAAGTCATCCATTAAAGACTACAAGTGTGTTGAAGGTAAAAGGTGAAATCTCTTTTAAATTTTTGTCTTCCCCCACTCTTCTCTTCTCCCTCCTAGCCTACTTAGGCTATTCTCTATTTTAATCCCCATCTTCAACACCCCTTTCTTGCATGCTTGAGCCAAGAAAGCTCTTAGGTCATGCCTAGAGGAAAGCAAGTGAGAGCCACCGTGTAGGAAGACCTCTCACTAGCCTACTTTAAGATGGTATGGCCTAGGAACCCCTTATTTGTGTCGTGTAGCCTAAAAGCCTTGTATGCGATCATGACCCCTTGTATATTACTATTTTGATCATGCCTTGTGTGCTTGGTTTCATTTTTATGCTTGTCACCGTGTTCTACAATGCTTACATTACTCTTAGCTTAATGTCATTCCAAGCTCTATATTTCTTTCAAAAATTATTCCAAGAGTTGGCTCCTTGAAGTTCAGGATGGGAGTTTAGAAATCATGCCTTAGAAGATCCCCTACTAACCCCCTAACTCTCACTTTGGCATCATGGCATTTTAACTTGCATAAGGATTGTTTTCTAGCTCTCTAATTTTCAAGATTTTCATTCTTTTAAATGTAGTGGTGGGAATGGCCCCATAGAACCCTCTCTTGAGTGGTCTCCATTTTGTTTGGCCATAGGAACCCTCTCTTGATGGAATGGTTTTCTTGAAAAATGGTTTTCAAAATCCTTTTCCAAAGATGATTTTTAAAAATGCATTCTCTCTACCTTTGCATTAAAAATGGTGCTTCAAAAAGTTGTCATCATGTTGATTTTTGACCCCTTATACTCTTGTCAAGATAATGATTATAATGGCCATAAGAAAACCTTCCTTGGAATAGTCTCCAAACACCAACCATGTAAACCACGTTCTTGGCTAAGAGTCAAAATTTTCATGGAAATGATCTTCAAAAAGATTGCCTACCAAAGTCCATTGCATAACATGTTTTGTTTTTCAAAACTCTTTCCAAAAGTGCATCAAACAACATTTCAAAATCATCTTTCAATTCAACCCTAGGTTAACTTGACTCTAGTCGTCCAACCCTAGGTTAACTTGACGCTAGTCGTCTAATCCTAGTTTAACTTGACCCTAGTTCACTCACCTTAGGTTAACTTAACCCTAGCTAGTCAATCCTATTTCAACTTAACCTTAGGTCACCTATAATCATAGGCTAACCCAATCTAAGTTAGTATGCTTCAAGGTTCCAACCCATGAACGCTTTTTGAATGATCTTCCAATTTTAAACTATACTCATTACCCACTTTTTCCAAAACCTTCAATCCTCTTGAGATTTTAAAATCCAACTCCAAGGTATTTCCAAAAACATTTTCAAGAACTCACAACCTTAAGGTGTCCCTAACCCTCTTATGGTTAGAAACCCCAAGGGAAGGTGACACAACAAGAACAACCTCCAAGGTTGTCCATATTAGGATTTCAAACCTTTAGCCATTTTCAAAAACCACTTTCAAAAACTAATTCATCAAAACATTCTAAAGTCGTGCCTCCAAGGTTTTCAAAACAAGACTTCAATAACACTTTCAAGTTCTCATGAGTCATTCCAAAGCATTTTTCCTAAACTCCCTTAAGTTGATCCAAAAACATTTTCAAAGCACTCTATCATCCAATTTTGAGTCAAAGTTTCCAAAGATCTCAAAGTGTCTTAAACTTTTTCAAAGATCTCAAAGTGTCTTAAACTTTTTCAAAGACCTCAAAGTGTCTTAAACTTTTCCAAAGACCTCAAAGTGTCTTGAACTTTTTCAAAGACCTCAAAGTGTCTTAAACTTTTCCAAAGACCTCGATGTGTCTTAAACTTTGTCAAATACCCCAAAGCGTCTTTAAACCTTCCAAAAGCCCTAATGCGTTTATTTTCCATTGGGCTCTTGCCCAAACTACAAATGACCTAATTCTCGCCAAATAAGATAAGTAGGCAACCTATAATGGTGAGGTCATAACTCCTATTTCAACTCCAATCCCCTTTTCAAAAATTTCAATCAATTCAAAGTTTTCATTTCAAACCTCGTCAAAACTCCCATGTTTTCTCAACTTCTTCTAAAGCTTGCATCATGCATCATTCATCCAAAAAGTGATAACTAAACCCCATTTTCAAAATTCTAGAGTGGATATTAAGTAGATAATGGTAACCGATTATTCTAGTGAGTGAACAAAGGGTGATTAGACATATAGGTACCGAAAGAGCAGGGTAGGGTGATGATCTTAGGATATCTTCCCTACACGTAACCAACCCCCAGACCATAGACTTCTGTTTTCGAAAGACCAAATGGAGTTATTTTTAAAAAATGGCTTAAATCTTTCCAAAGGCTACCAAACAACCTACTTTCTTAAACATCCTCTCTTGAGGAAATTTTCAAAATCTTTTCCAAAAATCTTATATTTAATCTTCGGATTAATACTTAGTTTTAGATGTCCTAACTCACCTTAATCAAATTAGATGACGACTCTTATTTTTCTAAAAAAAAGCCCTTAATCAAATCAATTTTCAATTCAAACCTAGTCATACTTGTCCTTCTAGGAGGATGAGTTCTAGTGACAGAGTTTCGTGCTTTTGGGTCTCCGAGCCAAAAAGGACCTTGGACACCCCCAAAAACCGAGGCGCAACATCAAATATACCTGAGTCTCTCCGACAACAATGCATAGGCTCCTCACACTGGTGATCAAATAAAATGAATGCGTTATAAAAGGTAGTAATTAGTAACAAAAAGTAAATGTTAATTATTATGTATATTATGTACAAGTTCTACAAAACTTACCCCATGGTCCCACACGACCTGTGACCGATGAATATCCTGTAACGTAAGTACAGTACCATCGATGGGCGCACAAACTCGTCGTTATGACGCCATAGCGTACAATATTTCTGGAACGTTAGCAGAATGCAATACACAAAATCGATGAGTATTTAATGACAGGTTAACATAGATGGGACAAGTTCAATATACTCACAATCATATATGTAGTGCTTTATCAAAGGCGGTAGAAGACTGTGACCCTTTGCAAAATTTGTAGTTGTTATTCACGAAATAATTATTCACGAAATAAGTATAAGAATGTAACATGCACGAAATAATTAGAATTATAAATTTGCACATTTTGAAGACGTGTATCAAATACAAATGGATTACGTACATGTACTATTCCCTAGTGTTCTCCTCCCCTTCCCCTGTTTGGACAACGATGTCTGTTATGACCAGACTCCTTGCATAAACTACACTTGAAAGTTTATGTTTGCCTTGATTCATCTATTTCGTTAAGGATTCTATTGTGTTCAAGACGGCCTTTTCGGACTACACGTTTGCGATGGGGGTTTGGGAGGACAGTAGGCCCTTTATAAGGAGGCCAGTAATCCTTCATTAACAGTGGTGCAAATGGAGTGGCATACACACAAGCATATGCTTCTATGGTGTAGTGCTAGTCAAATAAAAACCACGGTTACTTTCCGACAATTGCAGCAGCAGCAAGCATGTGGGAGCAAGGGAGGTGAAATATAACCCATTTTTCGCATGTACAACTAGGCAGGAAAAGTTGCACGGTATATAGATGACCTCTTTTAGTCCCCCTCCTGCCGGTCAACACATTGACAGACACCGTGTCCCTATACAACAAGGAATGAAATTCCATACATATTTGTTGATAAATATTGAACAATAGCAATTTAATGATGAAGTATTAACTATATTACCAATTACAAACTGTGATAGTATGACCAGCTGCTTTTTTTTGCTCCACTTCTGAAATCTTTCACACACTTCTAACGGGTATGCATGGCCATTCTGCACGTCAGCTTGTATCTCACTATGTCGTGTAACAAAACTCTCAACAAAACGGTAGTAAGTGACTTGCATAGATGCAGTGATGGACAAGTTACGTGTAGCTCTCAGCGTTGTTAGTTGATTTGATCCCCCAACTATTGCCACCATTGTGAACAAATGTCCACTTAGTAATATCCTCCCCCATTAGTTCATTATATCAAAGTTCACTTCTCTTCTTAATTCTTTCTATTATAGTGTTGAATTTTCGCAATTGACGAGTTGTGCTAGCAGCCCACACCAAATCCTTGATCCTTATTATATTATACTTCTTATGATAGTTACTACGAAAGTGCCGAAGGCAATACTTATGAAAACCAGGTAGTTGATCATCGTTTGGATGTTGCAATATTCGATCAATGACATTTAATAGGCCCCGGTGGCGGTCCGATAGTATGGTGACACGTTCCCTACTAGGGACAACAACATGTCTCAATAAGTTAATGAACCACGACTAGTTACATGTGTCCTCACCCTCGACAACGAAAAAGGCTAGGGGAAAATTTCTACCCCTGGCAGTGACCCCCACAGGGATAAGCATGACACCCTTATATTTTTTATAAAGGTGGGTGCCATCAACTGAAATAACCAGTAGACAATGCTTGAAACCATTATTACATGGTCCGAATGCCTAAAATACTCAATCAAACATGACCATGTCATGAACATCTTGATTGAAGGTCTCTAACATTTCGATTGTTCTAGGGTTTCTTGATTGCAATGCCATCAAATATCTTGAAAATTTTGCGAACGACTTTTTACAATTGCCGAATACCATCTCTATGGCTTTTGTTCTTGCCATCTATGCTTTCTTGTAAGAGACGAAGTGGTGGTAATGTTGTTTGACATCTTCCATTATAGACGCAACTTCCAATCAGGGTCTTTCTGTGCAAATAAAACACAGTTTAAGTACTTTAGAGGAACTCCTTTTATGACAAACTAATCAGTTATTGTGATAAAGTCTGAATCAAAGTTAAATAGGCAACTACTTGTGTCATGATAACATTTTCAATGAAGTTCACGTCTAGGTTATGATGACCCATGTTTAGCATTCCATACAAATAATAATGAGGCCCATTGTATTGCGTAACCTCCCACATCCCATGTCTTTTGGTGGACGCACGAATTATCTAAGGGCAATCGTTTGCACACTTCGCTTTAAACAATTTCATAATTGATTCAGCAACCGAATACTCCTTGTTATTGTGCAAGTGATACACTATGCATGTATTTTTTATAACTGCCTTGTCATCGAATAGCATCTCCGTTTCAAAATTGGGATTCTACATGTCTCACATGGCCCCACGATAAAAATGATCCCTACCAATTACAGGTGCATCATATGCCTCCGGCAATGTGGTAAAGTAAAGAACCGGGATCTCTTGTTATTGTTGAACATCATCGTCGGAATCGTTTAATAGAGCGATATATATATTCATCAGATTTTTCTGACTGTGTATTCGGAGACCTTACATTCAAATCAATTTGTATGAGAATGGATTGGCGTCCCGATTCAACCATATGTTGCACTAGATCCCTCCCTTGGCTATGTCTCATCGAAAGCTCTTCTAAAGGACCAACGGTGTCTCTGGTAGGCCAATGTTGTGACATACTACTCTACCCAATACAACAATTAACAAATGAACCTTGGTAACCACTTTGTTGCATGCTTTGCAAATGAAATGGGTTACCATATTGGTTAAATTGTTGTGAATATGGCACACTGTAGCCAACAGTGTCCTGTCCCAGTGTCAATATCGTCAAGAAGTTTCACGCTGTTGACGTATCTCCCTTAGTCGATAGCATCCTACCATATCCCTGAATGTCACCCCACATTCGATTCGCTACAGTGTCCACATCTACTACTACATCCTCTACTTCGATGTACAACTCGATGCATTCCATCTATGACTTTTTCTGTGGTAGCCGTAAGGCAATTTTCAATGTCCGATCATTTTTTATCAGAATTTTCTTCTATTTGGTTAAGCCCCCTTCATTACTAACTGAAAATCTGCATATAATTTTCAACCTTACATGTTGTCCATCTTTGCCAATCATAGGTATTATCATATCTTCTAGTTCAGACATTTTTTATTGCAATGGTAAATTACAAAATGTATGGCATTCCATGTCATACACAATCCCTTCATCATGATCTTTAATTATTTCATCACCCCAATACAACATGGTTGTTGTTTCATCCATTCTTGTGCCTATTAAATAATAATTAAACACTTTTAAAATTATTCCAGCCATTTCATTGGTAATTATCATGGCATCCTAAACATTATTTATATTGACTGTTTAGTATTTATAGTTCTATTATTTCTATTACTAACTTGGTTTTTCTCATTTTATTTATACATTTATTTACTGAAAATTACTATATATTAAAAAATAATTAAACAGATTCAAACTACTAACCTATTTTTTCCTATTTTATCCTTAAATTTATGCACTGAATATTATTTACTACAAATAATTTTCCTATTTTTCACATGAATAATTCCGTATTAATTAAAAAGATTCAAAATTAAATAATGTCATATCGCTGGTAATTTTCATGGCATCCTACCTACTAACCTGTTTTTTTTTTTTTTTTTCCTTAAACTTATTCATTGAATATTATTTACTACAAATAATTTTCCTAATAAATATTTATACACATTTCTTAATTTAATTATTTTTCCAATATTTTTTTTGTATTTTATTTTGTATAAATTATTTTTGGGTAAGCCAATCTATTTTTTTAGTTAATTGGGACCTTGAAAAAGTATTTCATTTTGTATAAATTATTTTTGGGTTAACCAATCTATTTTTTTAGTTAATTGGTACCTTGAAAAAGTATTTTATTTTGTATAAATTATTTTTTGGTTAACCAATCTATTTTTTTAGTTAATTGGGACCTTGAAAAGGTATTTTATTTTGTATAAAATTATTTTTGGATTAACCAATCTATCTATTTTTTTTAGTTAATTAGTTTAGTTTTTTTTTTTTTGGATCCTATAACCTTTTTCCTTCTTTCGATTGGAACATTTTTATAGTAACAAAAACAAATTAATTAAATTAAGGCCATATAGTAATTTCATAAAAAATTTATTCCCTTAAATTTATATGCAAAAATTTATATATTTTATATTAATTTCACTAATTACTAACACATTTCTTAATTTAATTATATTTAACCAAAAAATTTAAAAAAACTATATAAAATTTGGGATTTTGAAAAAGTATTTTTATTTTTTTTATAAATTATTTTTGGGTTAACCAATCTATTTTTTTAGTTAATTAGTTTTGTTTTGTTTTTGGATCCTATAACTTTTTTTCTTCTTTGGAATGGAACTTTTTTATAGTAACAAAATAATTAAATTAAGGCCATATAGTAATTTCATAAAAAATTTATTTCCTTAAATTTATAGTCATTTCTAATAAATATTTTTGGCATATTTTAATATTTTATTACTAATTAGTAACACATTTCTTAATTTAATTATATTACTCACTGATACTTAACCAAAACATTTAAAAAACTATAAAAAATTTGGGATTTTTGAAAAATAGTATTTTATTTTGTATAAATTATTTTTGGGTTAACCAATCTATTTTTTTTAGTTAATTAGTTTACTTTTATTTTTTGGATCCTATAACCTTTTTCATCTTTGGATTGGAACTTTTTTTTATAGTAACAAAATAATTAAATTAAGGCCATATAGTAATTTTGTAAAAATTTTATTTCCTTAAATTTATAGTCAAAAAATTATATTTTATAGTAATTTCATAATTATTTTTCTAATAAATATTTTTGGCATATTTTAATATTTTATTACTAATTACTATCACATTTCTTAATTTAATTATTTTACTCATAGATATTTAACCAAAAAATTTAAAAAAAACTATATAAAATTTGGGATTTTTTTAAAAAGTATTTTATTTTGTATAAATTATTTTTCGGTTAACCCATTTATATTTTTAGTTAATTAGTTTAGTTTTTTTTTTGGATCCTATAACCTTTTTTCTTCTTTAGATTGGAACTTTTTTATAGTAACAAAATAATTAAATTAAGGCCATATAGTAATTTCATAAAAAATTTATTTCCTTAAATTTATAGTCAAAAATTTATATTTTATAATAATTTCACTAATTACTAACACATTTCTTAATTTAATTATTTTACTCATAGATATTTAACCAAAAAATTTTTAAAAACTATATAAAATTTGGGATTTTTGAAAAAGTATTTTATTTTGTATAAATTATTTTTGGGTTAACCAATCTATTTTTTTAGTTAATTATTTTAGTTTTTTTTTTTTTTTTTTGATCCTATAACTTTTTTTCTTCTTTGTATTGGAACTTTTTTTTTTACAGTAACAAAATAATTAAATTAAAGCCCTATAGTAATTTCGTAAATATTACTATATTTACTACTAATTTCGTAATTATTTTCCTAATAAATATTTTTAGCATATTATAATATTTTATTACTAATTAATAACATATTTTTTAATATAATTATTTTATTCATAGATATTTAATCACAAAATTTAAAAATTATATCAAAGTTCAGTGAACCCATGGAGTAACATTAATAACAAATAATCAATGTGGGTGCGACACAAGTAATATCTACCTTACCAACATAAATAAATAAATTATTTTACCAATGCAAATAACAAACTAGATCAGCATGCAGAATAACACATCATAAAATATAATTCACAGATTATATTACTATAAAATTATATCATACACTATTATATATATCATATACTAGAGAGAATGAGGAGGAGAGGAACCAGAGAATACCTAGTGGAGAGACGAGAGAGTTTCCCGATGGAGAAATCAAAGAGAATGATGAGGGGGAGAGTTTTCTTGAGAGGGTGGAGGAGAAAGAGAGAAACCAGAGAGAATGAGAGGGAGAAAGAGAGCAGAGATAGAAAACCAAAGAGAGAGAATGAGGGCTAGGGTGGAGGAGAAAGAGAGAGTGCGGTTGCATTTTCTTTGGATTTCTGCTTTTTTTTTTTTTGTGTGCAGTTTTTCTAGATTTGCAGGGGCATGCCAGACGATGTTGGTCACAGGCGAAAAAAGTAAAAAACGCAACTCCAAGTTGCGTTATACCTTAGAATGGAAATAAGGTTTTGATTTTTGTTATTTCGAAAAAACCCTTTTGATAAACGATTATATTTTTTAAAAAAACCCGTTGTTGTGTAAACAAATGAATGTTGATTCCCGAAAGTGGCTGAACTTGTGAAGTGTGGTGGCTTGACATTAAAGGCAAGATAAAAACTCAAATGCCGTCAGTAAAGACCACTTACATCCCCTGCCTCGTCTCAAGTTATCTGAAACGTTAGAAGGGCTTGAAAAACACCCAGCGAAGGCATCCATCAAATTTCTGGGGGGGAAAAAGAGGTGGAGCTGGTGATGAAATTCACGGAAGAGTTTATCTGAAAACACCTGTGCCTAAAGAGGATCAAGGAAATCTTCCACGTGAAAGAAATGATGGTTGGATGGAGGTCGAGATTGGGGAGTTCTTTAATGATGAAGGAGACGATGGCATGGTGGTGATGCGATTGGTGGAGGCCAGAACATCTTGATTTTTCCAAGTCTGGCCTTATTGTCCAAGGACTTGAACTTCAACCCAAAGAGGGTACTACATAACTGACTGAAAGAATGTGCTATTTCTATTTGTTGTTGGGATAGGGTTTAATTTTGATGCACTAATAGTGTAGAATATTTTTACATAAGTAAGGCACCAAAGTGTGACACTTATCTTTTAAAATTTAAGTACAATATAAACAATCAAGGCACATGGATACATGTCACATTCTAGTGCCTGCTTGTATACAAAAATTCTACACTGTTAGTACATCAAAATTAAACTCATATAGATATATGGCTATTTCGTTCTAGATAAGAGTTTTCTTTGGACCTAAATTGTAAGAATTCCTATAGGTTTGTGTATGTAGTAGCATACTATTTGGCTATGTATTTATATTTATATATTTTATTTAAATATCTTTCACGAATATAGTAATTCTGTGCCTAGAACCTAAGATTATTTATGTAGATTAATAACACAACTTTAATACATTGCAACTTAGTGTGCTGCCACGTGAAGAAATTTCTCCAACTTAAGCCGGAGGAAATTCTTGTCCTAATAGAAGATAAAATGGAAAGAGAGTTGGTTAGATAAGATTGTTTGATTTCTATATATGTGAAATAATTAGGAGTATTTAATGCGGGCAATATTGTAAAATAATTCCATAGAAACATCTAAGTCAGTAGAAAGGTTTATTTGTTATTTTAAGGGAGCTCGATTTTAGTTATCGCGTTCAATCTTTTTATATTTTATCACTGATGTGCATTAACTTGATAAAATTATTTTTTTTAGGGTTTTACTAACTTCATTCCAAGCAAAATTTAATTTTGTTCCTTTTTCTTATTGGATCTATAGTTTAATTGTCTCATATTATGAAATTTTATTACTTAATTGCACAATCTCCATTTTACAATATTGTACAACTATTTATGTCTTATTTAGATTAAGAACTTAGTGAGGGAGAAAAAAAAAAGTAAAGAAGATATAAAATTATATTATATATTTAATTATTAGAGAAAATGGAGGTAGAAAAAACATAAAAAGAAAATAAGAAAAAATTTAAAATCTCTTGTTTTATTATATTTTCGTTGACTTTTTTTTATTTCTTTTCTTTTAATAAATCTGGATTATAAACAGAACTAAAGAGAAGAGAAAAAGTAAAAGAAAAAAAAATCACTCTCTTTCTTTCTTTTTAATTTTTTTAATTTTCTTTATAAAATCAAATAATACTTTTTCTCTTTTTTGTTTTTTTTTTTTCCTTTTCCTCTCTCAAGTTCCAAAACTCAAAGTGGCTCTTAAAATTTCAAATTTTCAAGAATGATTTGGCTTTCGTCAAAACAAATCGAGCTGTATGGTGTTATGAAGGAATGGTAGATGACCACTTAACACGTGGTCACCAACCAAGTCTCCCCATCTTTAAAAGGGGAGGCTTTAAGAGAAGAAAGAGAGAGAAAAGAGAGAGAAGAGAGAAAGAGAAAAGAGAGAGAAAAGGAAGAGAAAAAAGAGAAGAAAGAAAAAAACAAAGAGTGTAGGTAAAATATTTTCAATTCAAGTTATATTTTATGTTTTATTCAGTGATAGAAATAAATTATTGGATGATCAAAAAGATTTATCTCTAATAGTTTCAGAAAAACTATTTAACTATTATTTGACAGTTCTAGAAAAACTGCTTTGATTATATACTGTGTTTGAATATTTTACTTACTTTAAATTCATTTAGTTTATAACACGTTATCAGCACGATACTTTAAGTGCTTTGTGTTCTTCCTTCATTTTATGTGTAATTTATCTTCATTTTGGCTTCTTTACTATTCACTCAATTCAGATGAATAGTATGAACAGTAGTTCAATTGTTGAAATGAATAGTATTTATTTCAAAACTTTGTTGCTTTATTTCTCTTAGATCTTGCATGTTTTACTTATGATATTTATAAATCTAAAATCCTTATTTCCATAACTTTCCATAGATACGTGACTTGACTATATTTCAATATCTAGATTGAAAGTTATAATGAACACAAAAATAATGATATTATATATATCGATCAGATGAACTCTACTATTTATTCTACGTTCATAAACAGTAATGAATAGTAATTGCATAGTAATATATAATAAACAATATTTAATCAATAATATGACAATACTTGTCACAGTTCTGTTGGTTGTCTTTTATCATAATACCCACCTAACATTAATATGTTGGTAGAGGTTTTTAACATGATCATTAACTGATGATTGTGAAATTTTGTTATATGTATTGCTTTAAATATTTTATATTGAGATTATTCCAGAAGTAATGCTTTTAGATGTAAAATGTTTATTAAGGTCTGCACGTCGTTTATGTACTTAATGTTATTTTATAAGGTCGGCTTACCGCCTGCTACTGTTTTATTCATATTGTTGTTATTATTTAACGACGCTTATTATGGCCATCGCCTATTTTGGTTTATTATTGTATTATCATTAAATTTTTGCAAGAAGAAAAATATGAGTACCAGAAGACCGTATTTTGTCTAAAAAGCTCATTATGATTTACTACACCTGAAGTTGCAAGATTATCAATAAATGCACTTGAAGTTGTAAGATTATAATTGTATACACCTGAAGTTGCAAGACAATGGTTTAGTGCACTAGAAATTGTAATATTTCACAAAGAGGTAATACAGTGTTGCCAAAAAAAAGAATTAGAAAAATTTTTATCACCCATAATGAAAATGATGTGGAGGAAATCTTCCTAATGAAGATATGATAGAAAAATATATTTATATTTTATGCCTCGTACGTGCTCTAGCAGTAGCAACATTGAGAGTGTTAATTCAAAAATTGTATTCCAATGACACATCATGTAAATATAATAGAAGATAAGGGTAAATAGTTATATTAATGTTCATGCATACTATTTACATTACTATTTACCGTACTATTTATGAATTTCACATTATTTTGATTTTGTTATTCATTTTCTTCTTATGTTTTCATTAGTGTTATATCATCTTTCTGAAAAGAATACAAATTTATAATATGTATCAATCCCTGAAGTGATAAGTAAATGATATGGATCCAGCGTAGTGTAGCTCACTCAATTGAGTGCTATAATTAAGTAATATATGTGACCAATTTTATATCATTCCCTGAAGTGAATGTAATTTTATTTGATAGTCATGAATATTATCACAGATGTGATTACAATATAATAATTTTTGAAATTATGGAGATACCCTGAAGATTGTAAATGCCACTAGAAGTGGAATAATGTGAGCAAAATAAAATAGAAAAAGCTTTGCTGAATAAACCTTTCAAAAATTATGAAGATGTTTCATTAGTCACGTACCTATAATATGATGATGAAATATTCAATAAACTGTTATGATAAAAATATTTTGATAATGAAACATTATATATATTTTGTATTTGAAGGCATGGATCATACCAATACTTCAATTATTACAGATATGAATGAGAAATGATATATGTTAAGCAGACATTGCGAAAATGCACACAATTCTTTGATATGTTGTACACTTAACATTAGCTGAAATTAATGATACAACAGAAATATTTATGAATTACCTACAGTGATAGCATCTGAAGTGATGTACCAGACATGATTTGATCCCAAAAGAATTCTATATTTTAGCACGATCGTCTTGGTCATCTAGGATCAGCAATGATATGTCCAATACTTGACAATTCTATCCTATAAGGATACAATTACATTCATATTATTGATTAGTTTATCAGTCTTAGAAGAACTGGATATGCATCTAATGATTGTATAACAATTTATTTATATGATGGATTATGTAATGATATGTGTATGAAAATTCTTATATGGGTTATACCAATCTGGATACAGATGGTACAATTATCCTAATAAATATCGATTGAAAGATATGTGATTAGTACAATTATCCATACATTGTTTTTCAAATTTGGATTTCTTATTATTGCAATTTTGAATATTATTGGTCTTTGAAAGAGATTACAAAAGTTACTAGTTATTTAAAGAATAACTTTGAACTTAAATATTTTGGGAGAACAAATTATTATATTGTCTTGCAGATTAAGCATTTATCAGAAAGAATTTATTCATCAGTTGACATATACAGAAAAATGTTATATTGAATAAAGTCATCCATGAAATTCTCTAATGGATGTCTAATCATTTGATGTACAACAAGACAACTCATTTCCGTTTTTAAGAAGATGGTGACGAATTTTTTGGCCCTGAAGTACCGTATCTTAGTGCAATCGGTGCTCTTATATCTCCTGCAAATTGTATAAGACTTGATATCACATTCTCTGTCTACGTATTGGCAAGATATAGTTCTATGCTAACTCAACAACATTGGAAAGGAATTAGGCATATACTGCGTTATCTACCAGAGACAACTGATATGGGCTTATTCTATTCAAAAGAGTCACAACCTGAAGTAATTGGCTATATAGACATTGGCTACCTTCCTACTCCACATAAAGCTTGATCTCAAATAGGGTATGTGTTCACTTATGGTAACACTGTTATATCCTAGCGATCAATAAAGCATACATGAACGACAACTTCTTCAAATCATTCTGAGATTATCGCAATTCATGAAGCAAGTCTAGAATGCATTTGGTTGAAATCTATAATCTAACATATTCAAGATAGTTGCGGACTATCCTCGATCAAAGATATCTCAACAATATTATATGAAGATAATGCAACATGGATATCTCAACAATATTATATGAAGATAATGCAGCATGTATTGCACAAATCAAGGGAGGCTACATCAAAGGTGACATAACCAAACATATATCGTTAAAGTTCTTTTATGCATATGAACTCCAGAAAAACGGTGATATTAATGTCCAGCAGATACGTTCAAGTGACAACTTGGTAGACTTATTTACTAAAACACTCCTAACTGCAACATTGAGAAATTGGTACACAACATTGGCTGCATCGTTTCAAAGATCTTTACAATTGAAGCTATCTACTTCAACTTCATACCAGATGTATGAATGAGGAGGAGTTGCTTTGTCAACAGTTTTTTCCCACATGATTTTTTTTGACAAGGTTTTAACGAGACAGTTTTAGCGCACTAATTTTTTTAGTTATAGTTTTATAAGATTTCTTATGGCGGTTATCCAAAGGGGAGTGTTATGAAGGAATGGTGGATGACCACCTAATGCGTGGTCACCAACTAAGCCTCCCCCTCTATAAAAGGGGAGGATTCGAGAGAAGAACGAGAGAGAAAAGAGAGAAAGAAAAGGAAGAGAAAGAACAAGAGAAAAAAGAGAAGAAAAAAAAAGAGTGTAGGTAAAATATTTCAGTTCAAATTATATTTTATGTTTTATTCAATGATAAAAATAAATTATTAGATAATCAAAAAGATCTATTCCTAATAGTTTCAAAAAAATTATTTAATTATTATTTAATAATTTTTTAAAAATTATTTTAATTATATACTGTGTTTGAATATTTTCCATACTTCAAATTCATTTAGGTTATAAAGTATGAAGCATTAAATCTCGTACCATAATATGGTAGAACCGAAATATGCACCGGTAATAGGGGTACCCTTCAGAAAAGCTTTGCCTCGGTCTAGAAAACGATCTCATCGCCTTTTGCATTTCTTCTTCACCCCAGGGGCAAAACCCCAGAACACACAGCATCATAGCACCATCGATGGAGATCGAAAACGAGTCGACTCATCGAGAACCCAAAAAGATCAAGAAGACTCACCAAAGCCCCATCCCAGCCGAAGGTTCACAGCAATCGCCAAACCTCCCTCCGGAAATCATCGTCGAGATATTCTCGAGACTGCCCGTCAAGTCTCTGCTGCAATTAAGGTGCGTTTGTAAATCATGGCTTTCTTTGATTTCAAACCCCCAATTCGTGAAAACCCATCTCGGTATTGCATCTAAGAGCGCTGATTATACCCACCAGAGACTCATATTCACCTCTACTCATCCCCATTTTGATCTGAAGTCATGTTCGCTTTACTCTGTATTGTATGAACAATCTGATAATGCTGTTGAACTTGATTATCCATTGAAAGACCCTCATAATTCGGTTTGGATTGTGGGTTCATGTAACGGATTGGTGTGTATTGCCATTGAAGAAGATGCTATATTTCTATGGAACCCATCTACTAGGAAATCCAAGAGATTGCCAAATTCGGGTATGTCGATGCGGTATGGGTGTTATATAATATACGGGTTTGGTTATGATGAGTCTGTTGAGGACTACAAGGTGGTGGGGATCTTCTGTTTTCTGGGTAATGGGGGCTCGTATGAGACTGAGGTCGAGATTTATACGTTAAAGACTGATTCGTGGAGGAGAATTGGAGACTTTTCTTATGGTATTCCTTTGGATGATTCAGGGAAATTTGTGAATGGGGCCCTCCATTGGGCTGCAAGTGGCGATCCTAGTTCGAGTCATCCTTGGGTTATTGTTTCTCTTGACTTGGCGAGGGAGTCATATCAGCAGGTTGTACAACCCAATTATGGCAATGGTGATTTTGATTTGACGTTGGGTGTTTTAGGAGAATGCCTCTGTGTGCTCAGTAACTTCCCAGGAACTCGTGGTGATGTATGGGTAATGAAGGAATACGAGATTAGAAAAGCTTGGACTAAGTTGTTCTCTATACCATATGGGACAGATCTGAGGAATTGTGGGTACTCCACACCATTGTGCATTTCAAAGAATGGTGAAATTTTACTGGAATTTGGGTCACGTTTAGTTGTGTACAATCCAAAAGATAGCACTTTTAGGGATCCTGTAGTTCATAACTTGTGCACCTATATTGAAGCGTCTACCTATGTTGAGAGCCTAGTCTCACCCAATGCTGACATTGTGGTTCAGAGGCAACAGCAGTGACAGAGGTATGGAAAATTAGTTCGATTGCAT
This sequence comes from Euryodendron excelsum, assembly GCA_033060915.1. Taxonomy (NCBI): domain Eukaryota; kingdom Viridiplantae; phylum Streptophyta; class Magnoliopsida; order Ericales; family Pentaphylacaceae; genus Euryodendron; species Euryodendron excelsum. Next base: position 16,601,809 of record CM065387.1, read on the forward strand.
AGTTTTCTTTCCCCTATAACTGTATGCTGACAAGGTGTTTATAAATTAGTATATGCATTTGTGAATATACTCAATTCAGATACTGAAACCACCATTACGTAGACCATACAGTAATTTTTAACTGTTTATGGCATTAACTCTTTTGCCGCAATGCATTAATGGTAAACGGCGGAGACTTAAGTTAATTTAAAATTTGGGTTGAACAATAATTTGTTTTTCCTTGCTCTTTTAAGCCATAAGAATGTTTTGAAATCTCCTTAAAAAAAGAATGGTTTTAAATCTCTTTGAATTTTGTGTCCGCAATAAAAATGATTTTACTCACCGAGTATCTTTTTCGTCCCAGGCTTCACAAAAATGTATGATACCATTGACCACTTGAAAAAAAAAATGGTGCAAGTATGGAACTCACATACATTATATCTTCGTCATTGCTTCATCATATGGCACTTGATTCCTTTTTAAACTTGAGGGAAAATAGAAGGAAGTAGATGAAAACAGCACAAAGAACTTGTATGCTTAGCCCAGCAGCCAGCTTAGGTGTGTAAGCTGTTTACAGGTCAAAGCCTACCTTGAAGTCTTGTAGCCCGGAAGAGGAATTGAGGCTGTGTTTACTGCTATACCAAAACTCAGCTAGTTGAGGCCTATTTACTTATTAAATAAGTAGCATTTAGAAGTGATTTGTTTTAGCTACATCCAAAATGACTCAGAAATCAATTGATGAGCCCATACTCTATATTAAGGCCCTCCACATCATATGTGGTTGAGACACAATTGGTTTGCTCTTTCTAGTATGTGTTTGCTGCCTCCATTCATGAGCACAACGAGTTAGGTTCACCCTTCTTGCCAAACCTGTGGTACCGAGTCAACGGCTGAATTTGAGGGACAAATTTTTGAGGGAGGATTTGAGACTCATTTATTGTACTCCTTTATATGGGTAAGTTGAAGTTAAAATGGAGCTTTGTTGTTGGCATTTTCATGTGCAAGTTCAGCGTCCACTTGATTGCTGTTTCTATTGAATTGGCAAAGGAAAAATATTAGGAGAAGCTGGAGTGGACCTTGTGGTTTCTCAATTCTTTCATTGTTATTCCATTTGTTTACTCATATTTGCAGATAAGTACTTCACATACTAGCCCCAATTGGGACTTGAACCCTATGCGCTCCCTTTTGGAGGTGACAGAAGTGATGCAGACCATAAGAAGATAAAATAAATAAATACATAATTAAATAAAATTAAAGATGCGATAAAGTTTGGCGGTTGCTTGGTTTCAAGTTGAACTCACTTGGGATCCATTAAAACCATATATATCAATGTTAGGCTTAGTAGAGTGTAATTTTAAGATAATTTAGGCTATGTTTTAATTCGGTTAGTTTTCTATATGATTTATTAATTTTAACAACTCAGAAGTATTTTGGTAGGTTGCAAAACTTCTAGACGTAGGCTGTAGGATCACCCATGGGTCATCATATGGTCTAGTTACATAATGGGTTTTTATTTGTCTTATTTGGTTTTAAATAGATTTTGGACTAAGCAGCACGGACACAGGAAACATCGATTTAAAAAAAATGAGGTTACGGATACGGGGGGATACAGTAAGAAATAATTTTTTAATATATTTTTATTTGCTATGTATGCAAATGTAACATCCAAAAATAATAAAAAAATATTGAAAAAAGTTAACAATAATCCTATATAAAAAAGTAATAGAAAGCTAACAGAAATCTCTAACTCTGTAAACAAAATAGAAAAGGAAGAAGAAGACCTCTGATTGTTTGAACAAAATAGAAAAGGAATAAGAGGTCTAAGTGATGGAGAAGACAAAATTAAAACCAAAAGAAGAATATAAAAAGAAATGAAGCAGCAGCAGGGGGTCTTAGCAGCAGAGAGAAATAAGCATACCTGATGTGCTGGACCACCACTGCTGTGATGCGGTGGTACTATTTGGTGGAGAGCAGGCTAAGTAGCTTCCTTCCCTCTCGGCTAGGGCTCAAAAGTTAGAAATATACTTTCATTGAAGAAGTGGGGATTTGGGGTTTCTTTTTATTTTTATTTTGGAGGTGTAAAGTGTTAAAATTTATCCCACCGTGGCCACTGGAAAAAATATTTAAAAAAAATTTGGACAGACCAAAGGGCTTTTCCAACATGTGTCCGAGGCATGTTTGTACCCGACACTTGTTGGACACACAAATGGTACCTTAAATGGAGTATTTGTGCTTCCTAGGTTCCTAGGTGATGCAACTCTATTATTGATTTGACGCCTATGGAATCTAGGTGTGATGCCTAGACAATGAAAAGACAAAATGATAAGATCCTACCTCCAAGGGATTCTTTTATAAGATACAGATCAATTTGGCCAAAATGGATCCTAAGAACCTAGGATCGGCATTTTACAACTATGGCCACATAAGGTAGAAAATTCATCCCTACAACTAGTGCCTTTGCAGCAACATCTTATTAATTTTGGACTCACTGCTCATAGGGGAGAGTGTTTCCTCCACCAATCAAACATGAGTAGCACATTGCAAAGCCAAAAGATATTAGAATGAATGGGAGAATTTGGAGCCCAAGATTTGGATGAATTCAAGGTTCTGGTATCTAGACCAAATTTTTTGTTATTATTCCAAACAATTACCATATGATAATTGAGCAGAAGAATCAATCATTATCCTTGCTACTCCCTCAAACAAAAATGAAAGAGAAACATCAAGTAGAAGCTATGGAGTCGCTTTTTAATTTATGGGTTTTATTAAGCTTTAAATAGTTTTTGGAAGTTAAAAATTTTAGTTTCTAAATAGGAAGTCAAAATCCGATTAAAACAAGTTCTCTAAAGTTTATAAAAGGCTACGTAGTGCTTCTAATTCAATGGAAAATATGTCCAATAGAATTTTTGGAACTGTTGAAGCTTTTTTGGGATTGTGTGATGCAATTCTGGCCCTTGGTGCGATGCCCAGACTTCTCTTTGCCCTTTCTTTCTTTTCCTTGCTTTGCGTCATACCCTAGATTGAAAAAGGATATGAAATTCGTGACACTACTTTTCACAGGGTCAGGAACAACCACCAAATAGTCCCTGTTCAACCATCAAGCATCATAATAGTTCCTCGACCCTAGCAACCTAGATTGAAAATGAATACAAAAGTTGTGACATTATTTTCCAGTGCCTGGAACAACCACCAAATTAAGTTCCTAAACCCTTTCTTTTCATTCCTGAAAGTCCACCAAATAGTCCCTAAATCCTTTTTTTTCCATTCCTGAAAGTTTATCCTTTTGCTACCATGTTTTGGCCTAAAGTCTACATAGTTTTCCCAAGCTTTTGGCCACATCAACTAGTTAAATCCAGCTTTAAAACTAGAGTCTTTTGTTGCTGCATCTAATCAATTTTGGACTCACTACTAGTAAAAGACTCATCCTACATCAATTTTATTCTAAAATTCTCTTACACTGCATTCTATCATTATGCAGGCAATGTATTGAGTTATAAGCATTGATGAGTATTTTGGGTTTGTACCTGCCATTAAAAAATCTAAAGCCCCGCCCCCCCCCTCCTTTTTTTTTTTTTTTGAATCTGATTAATAGCCTTTGTGATTCTCTTCAATCGGATGCTGATGTTAAGAGCCTATTCTCGTCCTTTGCTTAAGTTGTTGTGGAAAGGGAGCTCGAGTGGACAAGAAGACTATAGAAGTAATGCACATTTTGTCATTCTTTTTCACCTCTGATGTATGAAATGTTTCATTTTCATTTTGTTGATATCACAAGTGCTATGTTTGAGGTGCAATTTTAGAACCTCACTGTTGTAGATGTCCTGGTTAATAGAGTTGATTTTTCTGTCTCAAGCTCATAGCTCATGAAGTGTAATCAGAAACATAGCCTGTTTGGAACTTGTGAAGGGGAAGGAAAGGGAAAGGAAGGGAAAGAGATATGGAAGGAAAAGTAGTTTCTCTTTGACTTGCAAAATTATTCGTGTTGTATCTGTACGAGGAAATCCAAATATATTTCCAATTTTCTTATATTGAAAGAATAGTCAGCTAAAATCCTGGACACCCTATATATGAAAAATAATAATAATAATATTCACGTTCTTAAAACTTCCAGCTTAGTTGGGACCGTCAGATAGGCTTTTCACTTATTTGGCTTTTGTAAGAACAAATCTAACCATTTACAGCTTTAAAACCTGGCAACAGTCTGGCAGAACGAAAATATGCACAGGCAATAGCCAATAGGGGTGGGGTAACCTTCTCAAAATTTTGTCTTGCTCTAGTCGGTGGAATCTCGTCGCATTTTCTTTTGTTCTTCTCCACCCAGAACCCTAGAGCGCACACCATCGCAGCGCCATCCATGGTGATCGAAAGCGACTCAAGTCATCAAGAACCCAAAAGGACCAAGAAGACCCACCAAAGCCCCATCCCAGCTGAAGGTTCACAGCCAATTCCGAACCTCTCTCAGGAAATTATATTCGAGATACTCTTGAGACTGCCTGTCAAGTCTCTGCTACAATTTATGTGTGTTTGAGATCTGTTCATCCCCATTTTAGTCTGAAGTGATGTTCACTTTTCTGTGTTGTATGAACAATCAGATGAAGCTGTTGGGATTGATTATTCATTGAAAGCTCCTCATCGGTCAGTTCGGATTGTGGGTTCATGTAATGGGCTGGTGTGTATTTGCTATTGAAGAAGATGCTATATTTCTATGGAACCCATCTACTAGGAAATCGAATAGATTGCCGGTTGCTAGAATGCTGTTTGGTTGTTTTCCACTATATGGGTTTGGTTATGATGAGTCTGTTGATGATTACAAGGTCCTGGGGATCTTCTATGTTGTTGATAGTGAGGGATGGTATAGGACTGAGGTGAAGGTTTATACGCTAAGGACCAATTCAAGGAGGAGGAATGCAGACTTTCCATATGGTGTTCCTTAGTAATACTGCAATTCATTACTTGTGCGTCTCTTTTGAAGCGGATACCTACATTCAGAGCCTAGTCTCACCCAATACTCACAATGTGAAAAGGCGAAGAAAGTTAAAATTAGTTCGATTATATCTTATTATTCCTTACGCACCAGGTTGAATGCACAAACTGTTTGTATTCAGTCTTTTGTATATCTGTATATGCATTTGTCACATACTATATTTTGATCTTGAAATCACAAAAATCTAGACCATAAAATATTTTAAGTATTCATTGGTCTGGTGGTACAATATTTATTGAAGTTTGTTTATGACTTTTGAGCATTGGATGTTCTGTGGCTAGACGAAAGTAGTTGCTGAAGAAGTTTTCTGAAGTACTTAACAACGAGGAATCTTAGAAGTTGTTAATAGGTTAAAGCCCATCTTGAAATCTTGTAGCGCTGAACAGAAATTGAGGGCAGTGTTTACCACTGAACTGAGCCATCCACGTACAATTGGGCTTTCAGTATGAAAATTGGCTAGTTAGGGCTTGTTTTCTTAGTATAGAAGTAGCATGTGGCAGTGGTTTGTCTTAGCTACGTCTAGAAATGATTTGAGAATCTTGTGGGAACCAAGACAAGGTCTGTATTTTAGGGACCATTATTGGATAAAGGATTTGAGACTCGTTTGTTGTACTCCTTTAGATGGGTAAGTTGAATTCAAAATGGACCTGTGTTGTTCGTATGTCATGTACAAGTTCAGCTTCCTCTTCATTTCTGTTTCTAGGAGGTGCCCAACTGCTTTTTATGGTTTTGCTTTATCATTTTTTTATTCATGTTTTTTTACTACTTATATTTTTGGATAAGTACGAAGCCACACTCTTCCTAATTGGGACTTGAATCCTGCATCTTTCTTCCTGGAAGTGATAAAAGTTTGCAAACCTAAAGAAGATCAAGAAAACTAAAGAGTTAAGTTTTCAAACTTGGAAATTGCTTGTCTTTAAGCTAAACTCACTTGGGATCTTGGAACCATGGTTTTAGTCGTGGTAGAGTCTTATTTTATGATTATTTATGATATGTATTAAATCTAGTTAATTTTCTATATGATCTATTTTTTATAGCTCAAGGGTATTTTGATAATTTGTAAAATTTATGGACATGGGCTATAGGGGCCGCACATGGGGTCGTCATAAGGGTCTTGTTATGTAGTTGAGTTTTATTTAGCTTTACATAGATTTTGGAAGTTAAAAATTTTAATTTCTAAATAGAAGTCAAAATCCGATTAGAACAAGGAGTTCTCTATAGTTTGTAAAAAGCCATGTAGTGCTTCTAATTAATTGAATGGTATATATGTTCTATAGAAGTTTTTATAGGATATTGTATTGCAAATCTAACCATAGGATTAATGCCGAGACTTATCTTCCTCCTTTCTTTCTTCTCCTTTGCGTCATTTTAGGTCTTTAAACTCTAAATTCTTATCTGTCTTAGTCCCTATTCGACCATCAAGCATCATAGTTCCTCAATCCTGGCACCCTAGAGTGCCCGGAACAACCACCAAATAGTTCCTAAACCCTTTCTTTTCATTCCTGGAGGTTTATCCTTTGGTACCACATTTAAACCTAAGATTCTACAGAAATTTTCCAAGCTTATGGCCACATCAACTATTAAAATACAACCTTAAAACTAGAGACTTTTGTAAGTAGTACTGGGCTCACTACTATTAAAAGACTCGTCCTACATCAATTTTGTAATAATAGGATAAAGATTAAAATCTTATAGCCCTAAAGAGGAATTGAGGATTTTGTTTACTGCCGAACTGAGCCATCCATGTACAATTGCCTTTTCGCCCAGTATGAAAATCAGCTTTGTTTACTTAGTAAATAAGTAGCGTATACAAGTGCTTTGTCTTAGCTACGCCCAAACATAACTTGGAAGACTTAAAAAAAAAAGGATTAATTGCCGGAGTCAACATCAAAGCGGAACCTTCCAGACTAAATATGGTTGAGATACCATTGAGATTTCCCATCAAGTTCATACGTCGACTTGGGTGAATTTCTATGTGCTAATGTTCTTGAATTACGCGTCCCCATTTACTAAAAAGCTCCTTGCTAATTTTTAGCAGGTTTAACTGATGTGAGATATAGGATAAATTTTACTTATCATTCCTGCACTTTAATCATAATTTTACTTTGGTCTCTCTACGTTTAATTGTTTCACTTTGCCCCTTATAGTTTCAGTTAAGTAGCAATGTAATCCTTCCGTCAAATTTCCGTTAATAAAGGGGACGGAAGCTATTCTTTTATTTTTTTCTTTTAAAAAAATAAAAAACAGTATTTTTTTATTATTTTTTATTTTTAGCTGTTAACAAAATTCAAAAAATGAAACAAAAAATACTAAAATGGGTGTTTTTTTTGTTTTCAAAATATTGTTTTGGTACTATTAGCATAAAAGTAATTTACAAATGTATTGAAAACAAAAAAAAAAAAAAAAATCTATTTTAGTGTTTTTTTTATTTTTTTTAAAATTTTGTAAACAACTAAAAATAAAAAAATATTAAACAAACATTATTTTTTATTTTTAAAAATAAAAATAAAAAACAAAAACGTTACCAAAAGCAGTGTTTGTTTAATATTTATGCTAATAGTATCAAAACAATATTTTGAAAATAAAAAAAAACACCAATTTTAATGTTTTTTGTTTCATTTTTTGAATTTTATTAACAACTAAAAATAATAAATAATAAACAAATACTGTTTTTTATTTTTTTATAAGAAAAAAAATTTTAAAAAAAAACTTTCTGTCACCTTTATTAATGAAAATTTGACGAAAAAACTATAGTGCTACTTAACTTTAGGTAAAATAAAATAATTAAAAGTAGAAGGACTAAAGTAAAATTATGATCATACTGCAGGGGTAATAAGTAAAATTTACCCTAAGATATATTATAAGCTCCACAACCTGTGTTTCAATCTCCAATCAGCATGTTACTTAATATTTTCGGATAAGTACTGACTACACTCGCCCCAATTGGGACGTGAATAGTTTAATCCTTTACCTTTCCTCTTGGAAGCGAGAGCAGCGTGCAGGCCTAAGAAGATCATGGAAAAGCAAATTTAAAGAAGCGAGAAGGTTTCAAAATTGCTTGGTTTGAAGCCAAACTCACGTGGGATCCATTGTAACCATGTATAATAGAATTTTAGGCATATTAGCGTTTTTTTTTTATGGTTATTTATGTTATGTATTAATCTGGTTGGTTTCTATTTGATCTATTAAGTTTTATACCAAAATTTCTGGATATAGTAGGGGTCACCTATGGGTCGTTATATGGTCAAATTATTGTAACAGGTTTTTATTTATGGGCTTTATTTGGTTTTAGACGAGTTTTGGAAGTTGAATGTCTTCATTTCTAGATAGCAAGTCAAAATCCTGTTCAAACAAGCGACTTCTCCAAAATTTATATAAGGCCATGTAATGTTTCTAATTCGATGGAGAATATGTTTTAGATAATTTTTAGGATTCTTGAAGTTTGTTTGGAATCCAGGGAGTACGAACATTCTATTGGAGGAGCCGTACCCGTGTCGGACACTGACATGTGTGAGACATTTACGGACATGTATCGAACACTCTATTTTACGTGTTGAATTTTTTATTTATTTATTTTTACATCAGACACTTCACGGACACGGATTGGACATATATGTCCTATTTGGTACACTTTAAAGGCAAGGAAGGAGCTTAACTATAAATTTTAAAACTAATTATTGGATCGAGAAGAAGAAGAAGAAAAACAAGTATACTACTAACATTAGTGGTTAATTTGTTTTGTGTGTTCTTTATGAATTTTATATTAAATGATGATGGATAGATGATGAAGTGTAATAATGTTTTAATGTTTCGAGTAGTTTATGATGTTATGTTATTTTGTATTGATGGAATATTTTTATTTTTTGTTATTGTATTTGTTTACTTTATCATTTTTTATGGAATGTAATTGACTAGTTGTGCATGATTTGTTGCCAATTAAGTAATGAAGTATTTTGTTTTTTTTATATTTTATTTAGTGTTATTTTACATATTTTTCACTTCTTCCATAAAATATTTTTATGTAAGATGCATAAAAAATATAAAATTATTTTTTTTTTTTGTATCCCTGCGGTGTCGTTGAAAATTGTCATGTCGGGGTGTTTAACATGTATCATGTTCGACACTCATGTCCGTGTCTGTGTTCGTGTTTTTTACTTTGAGATTGTGTGATGCAATTCTAACCCCAAGTGTGATGCCTATTGAATTTAGTTGTGATGTCTAAGACTTATCTTCTTCTTCTTAATCTTATTTTCTTCTCCTTACTTTTTAAAATTTTAAGCCTTGAAAATCCAGAACCATATCTATCTTAGTCCCTATTCAAAACACTGAGCATCATAGTTCCTCAATCCTCGCACCATAGATTGCAAAAGAATACAACAATCGCCAGATTACTGTTCATGAGTACTCTTTACAGTGCCCAGAAATAGCCCCTTAAATCTTGCAGTTTCCAGGTTTATCCTTTTGTTAAAACTTTTAAACCTTTAAATTCTCCATAATCTTTCCAAGCTTTTTGCTGCGAAAGTTGGTAAAATCAGCCCCAAAACTAAAGCCTTGTGCTGCTCGATCTTATTAGTATTGGAGTCGCTACTCGCTGGAGAGTGTTTCCTGCACTTGTCTCTATATCAAGAAGATATCAAGACACCGCCCGAAGGGAAAACAAAGTAAAAAAAGATGATTCAACAGTCCTAACTCCTAATAAGCATGAACACAGACATAGGACATGACATGGCGGAGCACGGTAAAATTATATGTTTTATTTATTTCTTACATGTCATATATAGAAATATTTTATTAAAAGGTAATGAAAAAATATATAATAACACTAACAAAAATTAAAAATCATGTTTTCCATAGTATAAACCTCAAATTAGGTATAAAATTATATTATTTTTATTTTATAATGGAATTTAAAATTATTTTTTTTAAACTTGTAATGAGTTTCATAGGTGTAAGCTATATTAGTTGGACTCGGGTACAGGTGTCGGGTGCGGGTACATATCCAAATGTTGGATTAATCTAATTCTATATCCAAGGACACTTGGACACACTTAGATTTCATATTTTTTAAATACTTATTTTATTTTTTTAGGGTAAAACCGCATACAACATAGAACGATATCATTTTATGCATAAAATAAAAGTCCTATGCTTAGATTTATTGTGAATTCAATTAATTATACATACTTGTTAGATGCATGATCAACTAGTTATATCAGATACATATCCCATACCCTTATCGAAGTGTCGAGTGTCCGACATGGGTATTTCGCAAATTTAGAAGAGTCTAGATAACATAGGGTGTAAGTGATGGGTATGATTGTCCAAGTAACGAACATGTGTGTCCCTTAAGTATCTTAAGTATTTGAAGCGTGTTTGATTCTGAAAAAATAATAAAATAATAAGACATATTTAAATGCATGTCTGACACGTGTTGAGTAAGTATTCAACGAATGTCGTGTCCGACACAGATACTTCAATTTCTTAGAAGTGTCCGTATTTCTTAGTTCAACACTGTAGGCTTTTCTACAAAATACTCTATACACTTTCGTAATTAATGTAAAACTCAAGTTCTTGCTTGAACAATGATAGAATGCAGTGCAAGAGATTTTAGCATAAAATTGCCATAGGACGAGTGCGGGGAGCACTCTTTTAGTAGGAGTGAGCTCAAAATCAAAGAGTAGCAAAAGCCTCTAGTTTCAAGTCTAGAATGGAATTTACAACCTGATGTGCCCAAAAGTATGAAAATACTATGTAGAATGTTGAGTTTAAACATGGGAGCAAAGTGGTAAAGCTTCGGGAATGAAAAGAAAGGGTTTTGGGACTGCTCTAGATGGTTGTGAACAGTACCCGAGAATAATCCTTTGCTTGTTTTTGTTTTATTTTGGAAGCTATGGTGCTAGAGTTAAGAAACTACAAGGCCTAAGGATAAAATAGGGGATAAGGCATGGTTTTATGGTTTTAGAGCCTAAAAGTGCAGAAAAATTAAACAGAAGAAGAAGAACAAAAAATTTAGGAACCATGCCTAGATTTCGTAGGCATTACACTTAGGGTTAGAATTGCACCACAAAATCTCAAAAAAAAGTTTCAAAGCTTTAAAATTCTCTAAAACACGACTTTATTGTGATCTATCAGTGATCTCCCCAACCCGTGCCCAGGAAATCCTGAAATTCGTAAGTTACCACTGACCTATTTAACGTTAGAAAATGTAGAAAATTGATGATGCCTTTAATTAATAAACATTAATAAGAAGTTATTTTTGCAAATGTAGAAATAAACTAAATTACCGACAATGACAACACACTGGATAATAGATGCTGGAAAATTCTTTGGTGTTAGATGCTTTAACCTTATTTCAAGTCTACCTCAAGCATTGAACAGGAACCTACGAAGTCTATGCTGTAAGGAATCACAAATGTTGCAATAGGTAATAGCAGGACTAATCCAACTATGATGTACAATGACAAGCAACTGGGGAAGCAAAATAGAGAAGAGGAAAACAAAGAAATAGAGAAAGAAGCCTAATTATTGCTTTCCTATTTAAATGACACAAGTAAACCTAGTGAAACATTCATTTATTTTGATATAGCCAGTTTGTCTTTTTCTGCAAATTTGTACATGTTCCAATACCTGTCTGAGGATATCCTGTTAGTTTTCCAATTTTCTTATATTGAAAATTTGAATTCTGTCTCAATTGATTGATATTATATGGACCAATTTTAGTGAAACTCACTTTGATATTTGATTAAATACTTCAATTTGTAGCTGATCAAAAAAATAAATAAATAAATAAATACTTCAATTTGTACAAATATTAGCTTGAGTGGTATTTCTTGCCATCTAGGACTCAAGGTGTATGGTTTAGCTCACGGTTGGAAGTAGGAGCGAGAGAGAGAGAGAGAGAGATGACATCTTAATCGATTTTAATTGCTCTGATTTCCTTGAGTTGAAATCTCCTTTTTTTTTTTTTTCTTTTTCTTTTTTCCTTTTTCCTGAGCAGTGATTTTGTACACTCTGGTAATGGTTAATCATGAGGCTGAGGATGAGAGTGTTAAAGATTGATAAATGAATTGATACTCTTGACATGCAGCCTTTTCAATTGTGTTCTGTTGGATGCTTTCCTCATCATTCTCTGGGTGCGGGCAAGATCAAATAACTAAAATGACAGGCCTGAGATAAATCTAAACACTTAAAAGAATTGACAATCTAAGACACAAATGCCAACCCAACCCAATTCAGATGGAAACAGGTCCAGTTTGGTATCATTTTCAAAATTTTCATTTTTATTTTTCTTGTTTTGAGAAACAAAAACAATGGGCAGTTTGAAAACACCATCGTTTTCAATATCATATGAAATTAGTTTTTGAAAATTCCAAAAACAACTTTTAATTGTTTCCTAAAGCTGGAGTGTTTTCAAGAAAATTTTTCAAAAACAACTTGAGGAAACAGTTTAGCCAACGAGTTTCCCGCATCAATGTGTCTTTTGGTTTTGTTTTTTGAGAAAGATAAAAGTTTTCGAAAAGAAACCAAATGAATGTTTGACAAGTCTATTAAAGAAGTCAGACAAGGGTAATTGGCAGTATGCCATACTGTTAATACATAATACATCAAGGTTACAACAAAAAAAATGGTCAGAGAAAATCACTAAAGCCTAAGCTACCTTATTAGTCAAGTTTTTTTTGAGGATTAGACATGTTAATATGAAGAAAACGATTGAAAATTTTTGTCAAAAACTGAAGACCTAGAAAGAAATAGGCAGCTGCAATCCATAGCACCCACATTAAGGTAAAAATAATAATTAAGACACATGAAAGTTAAAGCAGAGTTGCCAAATTTTTCTTCCATAAGCTCTCAATCACTGACCTTCCCTTTCCTGAAGAAGTTCTATTTTCATGCCTAGTATGGCGTTTCCGACTCTTATTCACCCGCAAATCTTTTAAACTGTCGAAGATACCCAACTTTTCTACTACTATCATTCCTCGTCTCTCTTCCTCCATAGAAAATGGGAACCCACAAATTCAACCAACAACTTGGAGTGAAGCACAATGTCCTCTTTCATATCTTCATATATAAAAAACATCCTGTCTGCCATCTCTTCGTTTGCCTTTTAGACACAAGGATCAAAATTTTGTTTCGGTGCATCATTTTAGTTAGATTTGAGATATAAACATTTCGAAAACATGAGAGAAATAGAAGAAAAAACATAAACATAAGGAGACATGAATTAAAGGTCATCTATGTGTATTGCTAAAGCTAATAAATTAATAATTGGACATGTTTTAGGGCAATACAATCATTTACATTAAAAAAAACACTACAATAGTATTGAATAGTAAATGCTAACATGTACAAAAAAAATTGTTTAAAAATTATTAATCATTAATTGAATTTGAGAGTTAAAGTTTTATTTTCATAAAATGGTGCTATATAACTTAATGTTGATATCACATACTTATAGTGACAATAAAGAAAATCTCCTATCAAATAATAAAGATAACATTATTATGATAATTGTAATAGTAAAATAAAAAATGAAAGGAGTCACAAGTATGGACCAAAATTGTCTATACATTTCGAAACAACTCATTGTTTTGGTATGTCTAACAATACTATGTTTCATGGACTCATATACAGATGTTCGATGTGATATCCGTCTAAGTGTCGGATCCATCTAGTTTAGATGTCCTTTTATTTTATAGGATAAATAATATTTACAATGTAATATAGAGTATTTCATGCATTATGTAGGAGTTTTATGTATATTTATGTGGTATACCGGTGTATCGACAATGGTAGCAGTAATAGAAACAAATACTGTTAAAAATATAAAAGTATGTGGAGGGTAAAAGAAAAAGATGATCTAAGGTTGGGATATATTCCATTATAAAAAGTTAGATGACCAATGAAAATATTAGAATGAGTAAAAAATTACTCTTTATTTTATTTTATCCTAAAATATATAGGGTCTAAGAAGTATTTTCTAAACTTCGTTAGCGGGGGGTGGGGTGGGGGTGACCATCGGTTGCCCTCACTTTCCGTCCTCCATTGACTTTGGATGCCCATATGATGAGTCTCTAATAAGTACGAATACAGACATGCGAACAAAAAAATATTGAGACGTTCATGGAAACCTTTTAGAAGTGTTTGTGCTTCTTAGATGATTCCTCTATCTCTAGAGACTATGCTTCATTACTTCCCCACTTCTAGAGTTTGTTATGGTACTGTATAATTCAAGATATGTTCTCCCAATCTATATTATCTCCCTTTTCTGGAGACTGATCCCGTTCTTTAGTTACAGTTTTGATTTTAGTATGACCCCTCTCTGCTAACCCCACATCTGGAGCTTCCTCCCATTCTTCAACTTATATAGAACTATTATTGTGAATGTCGTATTTGTGCCATTATATTTAGATGGACAATAACAATGCCACGTAATAAGATGCAACTTATTGAGGTGTACATGGCCTGCAACAATTTTTTTCATCCATTGCCTATATATGTGTTGTATACATTGTCATTGTGCTTGCATGCTGCATTGGAGTCAAACCATGCAAATTCTAGTCACAATAGAACCATATCAATCGATTGGTGAGGGATAGTGACATCATTTCTGGAACAACTATGCATAGATAGGCATACATTTATGCAATTGTGACTATTAATTGAAACAGTAGGTGGTTGTCACATTCAAAACATGTCTAAAGTTGCAATATCTGTGTAGTTTGTATGTCCTTGCTGACCATGTATTGGGTTGTCACATTTGAGTTCTTGCGGTTTAGGCAAACAGATAGTAGGCATTTCAATAATGTCCAGAGGCTGTTTTGTGCCCGCAAGGTGAGTCATAGTCTCATAGATGATATGTAGAGATGGTTTCAGTCACCTATGTTACCATTGTTGCGAGAGAGAGCCAAGATATAGAACATCGAAGGGGGAAATTGCCACGTCTTCAGGGCTTGCTCACAAGAGATGAAGTTCATATTTCTTGTCTATTCGGGTAGAGTCTACTGCAGACTGTAGCATTCTGAAAGTTACTGGTCACTAGACAAAATGAACTAGAAGTGCCCACTGGTATGCATCCATTGCACATAGGATAAAAACTGATGGAATTAGTTATCCAGTATAATGATCATATAATAATACAGGTTACTACTAGTAGATATGGGTTACACGAATGAGCACGAGAGGGGTTCCTTCCTCCTTGTATAGGACCAGTGGCGGAGCCAAAAACTTCATCTAGGAGGGCACTCTTTAATCACAACCTTAAAAAATTTTTTTTTGTAATCAACGACAATAAAAACAAACATAAACATTTTCAGCCAGAAAAAACACAAAATCTTATATATTCATTGATAAAGTTTCTAATGTATCCTTTTACAATTGACTCCGACAAGTTTTCATCTTTTGAAAGTTTTTAATGATAGTATCATTATCAATGCATTCAAATATGTCTTTCTCTATTTTCTGAATGTTACAGTCTTTCTCTATATTTTTCATCCATTCATCACCCATTCGATTGCGCACTCGATTTTTCACAATATTCATAGTTGAAAATGCTCTCTCAACAGTAGCAATTGCAACCGGCAAGATTAATGGCAAAGTCAAAAGTAAGTAAACTAATAGATACACCTTGTCACTCCCAGTCTCCACCATTTTTTTAGTAAGATCACTAATTCCATTCAACATTGGGAAGTCACTGCTAAACCGCATATCAATAACATAAGTATCAAGCTGATCATGAAGCACCAAAAGCTTTACTGAAGAAAACTCTTTAGGATACAATTCGGCGAGACGGATTAGTTTTCATTTGTCAAACTTAGAGAATGAGTAAGATGGACTCAAACATGCCACACAAAGAAGCAACTCAGTGCTGGACTTAGTAAAACGAGCATTTAGTTTTTGAAGTTGCATATCTATGACTAAGTAAAATAGCTCCACTCGACAGTGATGTAAGTTTGTCATTTCCTGAGCTTTACTCCTTCTTCGCCCTCTTGTTATATAAACATATCATCCATTTTGAGAAGATCAATTCCATGTTTTTCACAAAAGCATGAAACTTCATCAAGTAAATAACTCCACTCACTCTCCCACATCTTTTGGAGTCTCTTTTTGGACACTTGAACTAAAGTCATAGCATTCAAAATATCTTGATCTTTTCTTTGTAA
Organism: Euryodendron excelsum; assembly: GCA_033060915.1. Lineage (NCBI taxonomy): Eukaryota > Viridiplantae > Streptophyta > Magnoliopsida > Ericales > Pentaphylacaceae > Euryodendron > Euryodendron excelsum. Next base: position 16,617,928 of record CM065387.1, read on the forward strand.
TGCTAGTGACAACTCACTTGTAATTCTTAGGATTGTTCTCATCAAATGAAGATTGAATACAAATTCAAAAGATTGTATGGAATGTAATAAAACATGTGCTTTTGCTCCTTGTTCTGAATTTGAACCATCTTCTGAAATCATTTCAAGTACATCAATTACTGCTGAGAACATATCGATCAAGCTAATCAAAGTACTATAATGTGAGCCCCAACGTGAATCACCCGGCCGTTTAAGACCGATTTCTTGATTTAAGCCTTGCCCACTTGAAAGTTTTCCTTTATTAAGTGCCTCGACAACTTTTGCAGCTTGTTTCTCCCTAAAAATATCTCGATGTTTACATGAAGCTCCAACAACATTCACCATATTGCTAACCAAATTAAAGAGTAAGGCAATCTTATTATGATTCTTTGCCACCGCCACAAGAGCTAATTGTAATTGATGAGTAAAGTAATGAACATAATATGCACATGGACTTTCCTTTAGTATAAGTGTTTTGAGACCGTTTAACTCACCTTGCATATTACTAGCCCCATCATAACCTTGCCCACGCAATCTAGAAATACTCAATCCATGTCTACGAAACAAATCTTCTATAGCCTTCTTGAGTGAGAGTGCACTGGTGTTAGAAACATGTTCAATACCCAAAATGCGCTCAATCACATGCCATTTTCTATCCACATATCATATTACAACAACCATTTGCTCCTTGGTTGATACATCACGGGCTTCGTCAATCAAAACAAAAAAAAAAGTTTGTCTCCAAGATCTCTACTAATCACATTAATCGTTTCAGATGCAACTACACTTACAATATCTTTTTAAATATTAGGGGCTGTCAACTTAAGGTTTTGTGGAGCATTGTTCAATGTAACTGATTTGACCTCTTGATTGTAGTCCACAAGAAACTTTAAAAGTTTAAGAAAATTTCATTGGCTACTTGAATTTTCAGATTTATCGTGACCACGAAAAGCAAGTCCTTGTTTTAGGAGAAACCGAACACAATCAACTGATGCATTCAATTGTGTTCGGTATTCAAGTCGAGCTTGGTCTGATTGCTTAACAAAAATTGTTTGAATATGCTGCTTTTGATTCAACAAGTCTTGACATTTACTCGAAGCTTGATTATGAGCACTATTGGGGCCTCCCACATCAATGTCAAATTTATTTTTCTTCTTCCAATTTAAGAAACCCTCACCTACAAAAGATTCCCCGCCCACTTGATCTCCAATATCAGGTTTGAAAAGATAGCAACATAGACAAAATGCAGCATCTTTTGTCACACTATACTCTAACCAAGAAGAAAATTCACTATAACAATCTTTATTAAAGCGTCGTTCTTTTTGTCCAAATTTTTTTTGTGGAAAAGAATGACAATGAGGCTGACAAGGACCCCTTTGATTTTCTTTTGAAATATTTCTCCATAACTTTTTAAACTAACTTCAGTCAGAAAAATTACCTATACATAACATTAACCAATCTAAGTCACAAGTCTCACAACCAGCTATTTCAAAGACTATTTAAACTAGCAGAAACCATGTATCTTGGAAGAAGAACAATGTTTGACACTGATTAAACTTGTAGCTACCATGTATTTCAAAATTATGTTTGAATAAAACAAGAACAAAGAGCATTTATCTTAGAAGAAGAACCCACAAGAATAAATAACAAAGAAAAAAAACATAATCCATTAAGAATCTATAAAACCCCCAACCATCGGGATAACATATTCAAATATAATGAATGTGAACAGCCCCATATCACCCACCATAATAAAATTAATTATGAGTTCTCTTTCTTCACAACCAGGATAAAATCAAATTAATCAATCAACCAAATAAATATATTTAAATTCAAAGAATAGAACAAATTGAATTCCAAGAAGTTCATCATTGATTCAGGAATTTGGGCAACATGGACTTAGAATATAAAAAATGCAAATTTAAGAAAACAAAAGACACCAAAATAAAATCAAAATTCCAACAACTTACCCTACTTGCCAAATTGGGGCTTCAATATGAAACTAAGGTTTGAAAGTGGTACAGAGGATTTGCATAGAGAATATGAAAAAGGGCTCCTCCTTTGGCTTCATCTCTCTCGCAGGGTTCACAACTTCACATGGCTCATACCTTAATCTGTGAGAGATATTCAATGTAAGAACTAGAAAAAGTTGTATGTATCATGTGTGTGTGTGTTTTTGTGTGTGTGTGTGTGTGTGTGTGAGAGAGAGAGAGAGAGAGAGAGAGAGAGAGAGACTTACGTATTTTAGATTAAGCTTGCTTGTTGTTGATGACCATTGCCAAATACCGCTGGCCACAATCTATTCGTGCAGGCTGGGAAGTGGGAATAATGGAAGGAAGAACAAAAGGGAAAGGTCACGCACAAAGAAAAAAAAGAAAGCTTTGTCTGAGTTTTTTGTAGAGAAGTTTAATCAAACGTTTTTTGGACTTCTAGCTAGAATAGATATAACCTGCATGTATATTTTGCAAAGGGTCTCTGTTCTCTAGGGAAAGGTCAAGCACAAAGAAAAAAAAGAAAGCTCTAAGCTTTTGCAGGGAGGTCTAATCAAACATTTTTTTAAACTTTTAGCTAGAATAAATATAACTTGTATGTATATTTTACAAAGGGTCAAAGTACGAAATTAGTTTGAGGGGGGGCAAAGTATGAGATTGTGCTAAAATTACATATAAAAAAAAAATTTTAAATCTAAGAGGGGGCACGTGCCTCCTCTAGCAACACTATAAATCTGCCCTTGTATAGGATAATAGGTACTTGTTAGTTGTTGCTATGAACAGAAGGGGTTGCCCCCCACAAATCATGAGGAGTTCTTCAATATGAAGTTCTATGGCTCCTAATGTCATTGAGTGGTGTTGTGTACAAGGAGCAAAATTTCTTTTTGGAGTGATGTTTTGGTTAACACATAAACGGAATCATTTCAAAAATGTATCCTTCGATTTTGGGAACAAAATTAATTCATTTATTTTTTAAAATACAATTCAATCTTTTACTTTAGAAAATAAAAATTAAATCTTTTTTAATTCCAATCTTTCCTAATTTTAAACATGTACAAATCTCACCATTCTAAATTTCAAATTATCAAATCTTTCATAGTTCTAATCTTTTCTAATTTCAATCTTTCTTAAATTCAAACTTTCAAACCTTTCTTAATTTTAAAGCTTTCAAGTCTTCCTAAACTCAACTTTTTAAATTCAACCTATCAAATCTTTCCAAATTTCAAACTTTCAAATCTTTTCAAATTTAAAATCTTTTGAAGTTTAAATCTTTCTAATTTCAAATCTTTTCATATTCAAATCTTTTCAAAATCAACTCTTTCTTAAATCAAATTTTTCCAAAATCAATACTTTACTAATTTGAAACCTTTTCTAAAATGGAACTTTTCTATTTTGAAACATTCCTAATTCAAAATTTTCTAAAATTCAATCTTCCCTAAACCCTAACTTTCCAAATTCTTTCAAATCAAATATTTTCAAATCAAGATAAATCTTTACAAGTCTTTTTAAGTCAAGTGTTTCTAAATCAAATTAAATTCTTTTTAAATCTTTTTTAATCTTTCCTAATTCAAAACTTTCCTAATTTGAAACTTTTCAAAATTGAAACTCTTCTAATTTGAAATTTTCTAAAATCAAACTTTTCAAGTTCAAATCAAACCTTTCTAATTTAATTACATGCTTTAACCTTAGGTTACCTAAACCTTAGGAGGTTAAACCCTAGTTCAGCCCTAACTCTAAAGTTAGGAAGCTTCAACTATTTTCTAAAACTTTTTTCTAAGCCAAGATGATTTCAAACTTCAATCTAGGTCAAGATGTTTTCAAAGCTCAACTCAATCTTTCTTAAATCAAGTTCAAGTTCTCCTTCCAAGATCAATATTTTCAAATCAATGCTCAATTTTAAATCCTCAAGTTCAATTTCAAATCATCAAGTTCAATTTCAAATCCTCAAGTTTTTCAAATCAAAGTTTAATTTCTAATTTTTCAATCAAAATTCAAATCAAACCCTTTTTCAAGTCAAACTTTTTAAAGATCTTAAAGTGTCTATTTTCAATCGAACCCCGAGTCTGAACTACGATTGGCTTGATTTCCAACAAAAGGATACGTAGGCAACCCTCATGAGTGCGATCACAATCTTTTTCAAATTTTCAATTCCACAATCTTTTTTCAAATCTCTAATTTTTACAATTTTTTTTCAATTTCCAATTTCATAATCTTTTTCAAGCTTCAAATCCTCTTTTCAAATCTATTGTCAAAATCAAATATTTTTCTTACACTTGCATATTATACAACGTATTAAACCTCTTTTCAAAATTCTTTTCAAAGTGGATATAATTGGACATTGCATAATCAAAGATTCTAAATGATTAAACATAGGTTGAATAGACATGTAGGTACCACAAAGACGGCATAGAGTGATAGCCTAGTGCATCTTCCGCATACATAACCAACCTTCGAACCTAGAATCATTATTTTCAAAGACCAAAATGGAATTATTTTTCAAAAAGGACTTGAATCTTTCCAAAGGTTGCCAAATAACTTGTTTTCTCCAAAAACCCTCTCTTGAGAAAGTTTTCAAAACCTTTTCAAAAACTCCAAATTTAATCTTTGGATTATACTTAATTTTAGGTGACCTAACTCACCTTAACAAAGTTAGCTGGCGACTCTAAATTTTTTTCAAAAGCCCTTATTCAAATTAATTTTCAATTCAAACCTAGTCATACTTGTCCTTTTAGAATGATGAGTTCTAACGAGAGAATACCGTATTTTTCTTACTTTTGTGTATTTCTCGAGTGTGAAAAATCGGAGCGCAACAATTATGTGGTGAAGCCCAACCTTATATATTCATGTCCATATTGCATTGTTACTATCATGATCATGCATTCAAAGGTGTTTTCAAACTTACATTAAAGGTTGCTTTTAAAACTTGCATTCAAAACCCTTTCCTTCAAAGTTGCTTTCAAAACCACAATCCTAAGATGATTCTAACCATTCCATGATTAAGGTTGTTTTAGGAAAGTATTATATTCAATATGGTTATCAAGGTCCAAATTTAAGTTCAAGTTTTAAATTGTTTTTCAAGAAATCACAACTCTAAGATGATTCTAGTCATTCCATGCTTAGGGTTGTTTTAGGAAAGTTTTACATTCAAAGAGACCATCAAAGTCCATATTAGGGTTTCAACCCGTAATTGTTGTGAAAATCTCAATCCTAGAATGATTCTAAACTTTTTATGATTAGAATTGTTTTAGGAAAGTGAGATATTCAAGAGACTTACAAAGGTCTATATTCAAATATTTTCAAAATAGTTTTATTAAATTTACTTCCTAAAAACCTCTTTTCACATATTTACTTTCTAAAAACTCTTTGTCTTCATGTCTAAGTCAAAACCCTACAATCCATGTTTAAGAAACCCTAGTGTTCTCACATAAAAAAATCATGGCTTTTTATTTACATCAAATCCTTGATTTTCAAAACCATTTTCTACATAAAATCATATATTTTCTAATTCAAAAGTCACATAAAATAATAGATTTTCAAAACTAAATCTTTCCAATTTTAAGTCCAATAAAATCTTTTTCAAATAGGAAACCAAATCAAATCATATATTTTTTGAAACAAAATCCAATTTTCAATTTTAGGAAATAGAAATCAAACCTCTCCTAATTTCTGGCTTTCAAATCTTTCCTAATTTTAAACTTCCAAATCTTTCTTAATTTCAAATTTTCAAATCTTTTCTAATCTCAAAATATTTCCAAACTTCAAACCATTCTAATTTCATGCCTTTCCTAAATCAAGTCTTTCAAAATTCTAACATTTCTTAAATCAAATCTTTTCAAAATTAAGTCTTTCTTAAAATGGAAACTTTTCTAAAATGGGAACTTTCTTAAAAGTTTCAAGTGTATGTTTAAACCCTAGGTTATATAAACCCTAGGAGGATAAAAACCTAAGTTCAATCCCTAAGTCTAAGTTAGGAAATCTCAACTCTTTTATAAACTAAAATGGTTTTTGTAAGTGGGATTTCTGAAAATTTTTGGCCGATCACTCGAACCAATGTTAATAAGCACTAACTTATTGCAAAAGGGACAGAGAAGTTAGAATGGGTTGACCCTCTTTGGGCCTATTACACTCTGACGATTAAGTTAGCAATCTTAATCGAAAATCAAATGAATAAAGACAGTGTATGCTTGAAAATCAATTGTTCATACCTTGCTTCTTGAGGTTTCAATGTTTATAGTGTAGTGCTCTCTGTTAAGCCTACTCTGGTAATCATAACATATCTCATAGGCTCACGCCGACCAAAGTTGGCTGATCGGACAGAAACTCATATTTATGGCCATGCTCAAGTTCGATTGACCGGAAGTGAGCCAGGCAGTGGCGTGGTGCGTCTCCTCCGCATTAAATGTTGAGACCTGAGCATTAAATGCTCTGATATCTCTCATGATTGCTCCAATACTTTGGGTTTTATAAGTTTTGCGAATTAGACTGCTCTCGACTATGTGGGCCTAATTTATAATGATATCTGGGTTGTCCTCAGTCCAAGTAGGCTGTTTAATCTTTGTTGGGCTTGCCTTGATGGGCTGGGCTAGTGTTTATTTGACCCACAGTTTTCAAACTCCAATTTAAGTTAAGATGATTTCAAAATTCAATTCAATATTTTTAAAATAAGTCCAAGTTCTATTTTCAAGTCAATTTCAAATCAAAGTTCAATTTTAAATCTTCTAATCAAAGTTCAAATCAAACTTTCTAAAGGTCTCAAAGTGTTTTTTCAAATCAAATAAGACCACAAAGTATTTATTTTTAATCGGACATCGAGTCCGAACTACGACTGACCGTATTCCCAACAAAGGAATACGTAGGCAATCCTCATGGGTACGGTCACAATTTTTTTCAAAATTTCAATTCTCTTTTTCAAAATCACTCTTCAAATTCTTTTCATGCACTTGCATATCATGTATCATATCATTCCTAAAGTGATAACATAAATCTTTTTTCTAAAATTCTTTTTAAAGTGACTATAATTAGATATTGAATAATTGAATATTCTAAATGAGTGAACCTAGGGTGAAAAGACGTGTAGGTACTGCAAGGGCGAGATAGGGTGATAGCCTAGTGCATCTTCCATATACGTAATCAACCTCTGAATTTAGAATCACTGTTTTTGAAAGACCAAAACGGAGTTATTTTCAAAAAGAGATTAAATTTTTGGGCAAATTACATCCACCTCCCTTGAGATTTGATACTATTACAACCCACCCTCTGAGCTTCTAGAAATTACATCCTCCTCCCTTGAGGTTTGAGGTGAGTTACATTTTTATCAAAATATTAAATTTTTTAACAGAATATATGTGATGCCAGTAAAAAAAAACAGGTTCATTACCTAAATTCTTCCTAATATGCATGAAATAACAAATAATTTTTTTTTTTGGCTTATGACATGACAAATAAATCCTACATACTATAAAAAAAAATCAACACACGTGGGAGAAAAAGATTTAACATTTAGAAAAAAAATAAAAATTTTAAAAATTAACATACAAATTAATTTTAGAAGTAAAAGAAAATTCTTATTTATGTCATTTCATGCATATTAGGAGCAATTTAAGTAATAAATTTATTTTTTTTGCTGACATAACATATATTCTGTTAAAAAATTTAATATCTGGATAAAAATGCAACTCAGCTCAAACCTCAAAGGAAGGAGATGTAATTTTTAGAAGTTCAGGGGATGGGTTGTAATTGTATCAAACCTCAAGGGAGGTGAATGTAATTTGCCTTAAATTTTTCCAAAGGTTACCAAACAACTTGTCTCTTCACAAAAAAATAAAAAATAAAAAATAAAAAAAACACCTCTCTTAAGGAAGTTTTTCAAAATCTTGTTAAAAATCATAAGTTTAATCTTCATATTGTGCTTAGTTGTAGGTGACCTAACTCATTTCAACAAAATTAGGTAACAACTCCAAAACGTTTCTATAAGCACTTATTCAAATTAATTTTTAATTCAAATCTAGTCGCACTTGTCTTTCTAAAAGAATGAGTTCTAACGAGAGAGTACCGTGTGTTTTTCACATATCATTTTGATAGTGCAAAAAATCAAGACGCGACAAAAATCAATATAACTATCATAATAGACTTTGATGTGTTTTTCTCCGTACAAAGTACTCTCTCAACTGCCAAAAAAAGTACAATTCATATATAGAAGTCTAGATTTCCAAATTAGGGTTACAAATATACGATTTTATGCTGAGAATAAAATAGAGCCTGCATATACCATTCAAACGGCTGGCTAACTGGAAGCTAACTGCCTTTTCACCATCTCTGAATCTCAGCCATTGCTACTAACTGCCTTTCACCTTCTTTGAATCTCTGCTTTATACTTTTAGAGTGCAATCAAGCGTGTTTGCCAGTTTTGCTCACTTCGAAATGTTTTAAATTGCCAAAACTACACAACCTTGATACTTCTTCTACAACTCCTCGTCTATCTTCCTCCACGGAAAATGGGAACCCCAAGAACTCAGCCAACAACTTCTTATGATACATGATGCCCTGCTTCCGATCTTCATAGTTTAAGAACAACAATTTTCCAGGCATTTCTTGGCTTGCCTTCCAATAGCCTAAAGATATGATCCCAGAAGGGGCCGAATAAGCTAACATTGTGACAAAACATATTGAAACTTTTGTGTAGTGAAATTGAATAGTGAGTCTGGGACCAAAGCTTGGCACTGAAATGCCAAGAAGAAATAAATTGGTCCAAAGGATTCCGATATGTAGACAACTCTACACTCGGAATCCTCTATGGAGGCAGGCAGCGCAACATACAGCAGATGAGTGCAGAAAATTCTTAGCCCACGAATGCTTTCAAGGTCCGGGGAGGGATTTATATTGTACAGCTCTTCGCCGGCTTCGCTGCGTGATTTCTGTTCTCCTGTTGGAAGACTTTCTGTGTTTTCTGTTTTCTGATCCAGTAGAATTGAGATCAAGTATGTGCCCAATGCTCATATTCGTTTGCGTATATAGTTCGAAAAATAATAAAACTTCTCTTTTTTCCATTTTCTTTTCCTGTTTTACATTTTAGTTTTCTTTTGTCTTTCTATTTTGGAGTATTAGAGAGAGAAGGGAGCAAACATATGGTCTACTACTCTAATCTTTGGCCTCAGATTTCCATCATTCTTGCTATCTTGTCAAAGAACAGTTGCAGTCATCAAACTACTGTGAATTTGTTGAGAATTTGGCGGTTTGTCTGCCTTTTACTATTTTTTTTTTCTGTACAATAATATATCTTTGCACCGATGTGGCCCTTGTGATTGCCATGTATTATTTTTGTGAGAATTAGAACATATGGTAAACTTTATATTACATGCACTACTTAGTAGATGAAAATTACTCTTGCTAAAAAAATGTCAAGCTTACAATTGTTGTGTAACAGAACAGTTGCAATAACAAAATTTTAAAACCAAGAATATGGTACTGGCGGTCAGGTCTCAGTTTTACTGGTTACTATTTTTGACTGACCACCAATAAGAACTAATAATAGTACAACTATTGTCTAAAAATTTTGCTACCATCAATCATAATTTATGATCAATCGTCAGCTAATGGTATGATAACTCTTGTTAAACAAGACAATTTTCCTCTACGTATTCGGGGCACATTTTTTTTGTTTTCCTTGACACCATCACTGCATCATTGGGTTATTTCAACTTTGAGATCTGCTTTTCTCCCCTGACACAAACTCCTCCGGTCCCATCCTAAAACTCCATTAACAATGACTATTATACCCTCTCCTGACAAGCCCTCCCCTAGGCCCCACCACAGGTTTTTTTTTTTTTTTTTGGTTTTTTTTTTATTTTTGTGTTTTTTTCATAAGTTTTGTTTTTTTTCATAAGTTTTGTTTATTTTTTAATCAGTTTTATTTTTATTTTTGGATAAAAATTTTTTTTTTATTATATATGTTTATAATCTTTTATTTATTTTTTAATTATAAATTTTGGGAGTCATTATTTGTAAATATTTTAAAAAGTATAAAAATATAGATCAAAATTAAAAAGTATATATATAAAAATAATAAAAATACTAACAATTAATAAGTAAACACACTAATAATTTGCAAACAAACACTTTTTTTCAAGAGTTGAAAAGTAATTTAAATAGAGAGAAAGGCTTTAATATGTGTCAAAAATTAAACAAAATTTAAAAAAATAAAATAAAAAATCAAGTGAAGTGTTGGGTTAAGAGGGAGTAATTTAAAGGGAAAGAAAAGTTTTGACATATGTTAAAAATTAAATAAAACAAAAAAATAAAAGAAAATTGATGAAAAAATAATAAACAAAACTGATTAAAAAAATAAACAAAACTAATAAAAAAAATAAATTAAATAAAAATTAAATAAAAAATTAAAAAAAATAAAAATACAAGTGGAGTAATGCAGGTGAATTGTAATTTGAAAGTAAAAAAAAATATAAAAGTAATTGTGACAGGTACAAGGGTATCAGGGAAAAAAAGCAATTTGCTTCAATTTTTCCTTGACACCATCACTCCAATAATTATTTCTTTGCACTTTTTTGCAGGCACTGCATCATTGGGTCACTTTAACTTTTACCTGAGACGACCACTCAATCGCAATGGTGTCCAACTAGGCTCTGTTAAGCCGGAGTTGGCCTAGTTATAATAGGCTTCCCACTTGTGCGTCTGATTATGAGTTTTAACTTACCCCCACTAATAATAACACTTCATTGACTCATGCTACCTATATTTGCAATCTTAATTCTTTAAAAAAGAAAAAAAGACTATGTTAATGCTTGTTTACCTAACAAATATTTTTTAAAAAAATATTTAATTAAATAGATAGTTTCAATCTTATGTACAGAATTCATGTAAAACTTGCTTATCAACCTTATTTTTAATTGAAAAGTGGTTGGCAACCATTTCTTTAATTTTTTTGATAAAAAATAAATTATTTTTATTGTAATTGAATAAATTAAAAAATATTTTAACAGAAACATGATATGTTTATTTTAGACCCTGTTTGACTATTTCTAATCAACAAGTGAGAGAGAGAGAATTTGATTAAAACTCTCCACATTAACTGTGAAAAGTTTCTATTATGCATGATTGCACGCGAGTAAGAGAGAGAGTTTGATGAGCCTTTGTTTATGTAATATATTAATATACGTACAGATGCACTTGTCTTTTTCAATTACATTACATTCAACAGAAAACAAACTTAAATTTCCAAAAAGCATCCTTACACCGTTTTTTCAATTTTTGGAAAATAAAATTAAAATGCACCCTAAATTTGTTGGATGCTTTTTATTAATTGGTAACCAAAATAACTTATTTTGAAATTACACAATTTAATTAAATAATTTTTAAAATATATGTGCCACATAAACAAGCCCTACGTTAAATTTCAAAAAAATTACTTAGTGTTTTTAGAATATTTTTTTAATTAATAAAAAAAAATATATAAATAAAAATAAAATAAAAGAGAAGAGACTAAAACCCCCCATGCCATGATAGACTATAGCAGGAACCAGTAAGGCGGGGGATCCACCTCCTCGCGTAAGTAGAGGTGTAAGGACTCAAAAATTTGTCTAACTTGTACTCTAATGATTATCGCTTTGCAATATTTTGCAGACACTGCATCGTTGGGTCACTTCAACTTTCCCTTGGTGTCCAACTAGACTATAGATGAAGACCAGATTAGCCGATTGATTGAACTGTTTGGTACCAACTTGTAATTGGATATGTACAGCTGAATAAATTGCTTTTCCCCCTCGAAATAATACTCAGTTTGTACAATAATTCAGGTATAAGAGATGAAGTAAGAAACACATCCAAGCCGATTGAATAATTTTTCATTTTAAAGTGAGTTATCAATGCCATTATCTAGTAATCATAGTAAATTAATGCACTGCATTTATAAGCGATAAAGTAAAGATGATGTGATATTCTAATAGTATTGAATAATTCCTCTTTTTGAGAATTTGATAATTTTCTTTAATACATGAGAACATAACTCAAACTTGAATTTTCACACATACCTCTTAGAATTTAAGTATAACATAAAAAGGTAACATTCGTGGACACTTGTAACATTATAATGCTCGATTGTGTAAATGAATTATATGTTAATAACATATCAAAATTAAACTCTTTTTATTAGGTCTGTGGCGAAATATTCTCATGCTCACAAGAACAAAATCAATTGTCTTCCATTTATCACCATTTATTTCTCCATGAGACTTTACAAAACCTTGTGACAGTTCTCATCTTCTGCTGTCCATAAGTTGTATAATCTTTTGCAACATTGAACATCCACTTACAAGAGACAAATTTACCTCAATTTTACAGCTCTTTAGGCACATGTACATATCGATCTATGCAGTTATTACATTGGCCCCCCACATAGAGATGTAAACAAAGTAATCGGATCCACAGTACTATATATGAGTCAAACATGGATACATTGTGACATGAATCATAGTTGTCAATTGATATCGGCCAGTAGTGGGCCGATGCCATTTGACACTTTAAGGATGTGGTTGAGATTAAAAGATAAAAGACCATATTATCCGATGACACTATTGGCATTGTCGGTGGTGGAATGTGTTTTGGTGCGTAGGTGCGCTGTCATTTTATGACAAGAAAGTTTGAAGAAAAAAAAATTTTTTGAAGACAAAAGAAATCCAATCACAATGTGTCAAATAAGTTCAATCACATCAACCAAAGAAAATGAACTAACATTGGCACGGTAATTTAAGCCACAACATTAACTATAAATATATAATGGTGGCCAAGCTTCTACCTTTGTTTTTATAATTTTTGTTTCTTAACCCAACAAACTTAGTTTTCAAACTTGTAATAATATATTTTCTGCAATGGATATAGATATAATAAAATTATAACTTATAATAGTTATTATATACAAATTTTTTTAATATATTTTTTTTAGTTATTAAAGTAAAGAAAATATTTTTAATATATTTAATTCATTTAATACGATATTTTAAACACATATGATTCTAAAAAAAATTCTAAAAACTCTTCTAAAATATCGTCTTATAATTTTAATATCTATAAATCCCGGCACAAACTTTATGCTAGTATTATTTTATGGGTGAAAATTGAAAGTAAAAAATTTTGATTATCAAACCAGATCTCTCAAAAGTCATTGGAAGAGTTAATAATTGGACCAATCTATCGTTTCTTCCGTAAAGAAGCCAGCGCTGTTTGTCACGACCAGATGAGCGTTTACATGTCTTACTCATTTCCAAGTGTTTGAAATTGTCAAAATTGCACAATTCGGTACTTCAACGAGTCGTTGTCTCTCTTCCTCCAAAGAAAATAGGAACCACAAGAATTCAGCCTGCAATTTTGTAGGACTCTTGATTGTTTTATGCTTTCTCCATGAAAATCAAAACTAAGCTAAACAATTCAAACCAATGGAGTAATTATCTAGAATGACCATCACATCAAATTATCATGCTTTTGTGGTGTGATGTTTCATTAAATTATGACACTTGCGATTTTTTTTTCTCATGGTAAAAATTTTAAATTTAAAAATTCAATCATTCAACTATGATAATGCCCATAATTTTATAAAAATATTGTCTCTCTTTAAAATAAAGTTGGACACCAAAATTTGTACAAGTAGAAACTTGAAGTCAAGGTCTTCAGAGAGATTTCAGATTATAATATCACAACATAAACCTCTCAATTTGATCTTTGAATGTATGCGGATGCTCTCTGAATGTATGTATCTGCATGTACTTCTGTTTCTAGCTCCCTTGCACTCTATTTTCTACTGCATGAAGTATCGTCGAAGTGTAAGTCCACTAGGATATGAATAGGACTCCAATACTATGAGGAACAGAAGTTTGTAGTCCATTTCGTAACAACGTCACGTTCGTACGCCTATGCACGCCGTCGGAATGCCTGATGCTCGTAAGCATCTAACTCGTTAAGTTATATAAATTCAATATATTATGAACTTCATTTATACTTTTAGTTAGAAAAATATGTCATTTTAAAGTTTTTTTTTCTTTTATGTTTCAGCAGCTTATCTTTTAAGAAAAACTCTATTCTCACCCCCTTGATATTCCACCTCTTGATTTGACAATTAAAAATTTTTTATTTTTTTTATTTTGTCCATAGTTTCACCCTCTTATTTTAATATTGCCATCTATCTCAATTTTTTTGATAATTTTTTTTTTCTTTTATGCCCACCTCTCAGTTTTTTATTAAAAAAAAATTTGATCAAAATTTTTTAATTTTTTTTTACTCTCATCTCCTAGATTTTTATATAAATAAAATTTTTATGATCAAATTTTATAATTATTTTTACTCCCACCTCCCAGTTTTTTATTAAAAAAAATTGATCTAAAATTTTTAACTTTTTTTTACTCTCATCTTTTGAATTTTTATAAAAATAAAATTTTTATGATCAAATTTTATAATTTCTTTTACTCCCATCTTCCGATTTTTATAAAAGAAAGCAATTTTGATCAAAATTTTTTAATTTTTTTAAAATTTCTCTCTATTTATAAAATTTAATGCAAAATTAATTAACATAAATTTTTTTGAAAACACTAAAGTAAAATAATTTAAATTTGTTTCTTGAGACTATCTTTGGGAATTAATAATGCATTTTTTACTAGTTTGATTTGTCATAAAAACACATACAAAAAATAATAACTTTTAACATATTAATACAGTGAACAAAAAATTACTGATGTGACCTATATTTTTTTTATTCTTTTCTTATTTTTTAAAAAAATTAAATTAATCAAAACAAAATAAAAATAAAACAACAAATAAAATACAAACTTTTAAACATGTTTAACCGGCCAAAAAAAGAATAAGTACAAAACCGAACAAAAAATTAACCCCCCGTTCCATCATCCCACCTTCCGTGTCAGGGGTGAGAGTAATACCTCTCATCCTCTAACTTAAATAGGTTGTACTTTGACAACAACAACTTAAAACTTATATCAAATTGATCTAAATACAATATAAATTTAGTTACAATCAAAATACTTTAATTAACGAAATGTGCCAATATTAAAAACATTAACACACTATGTAACACAAAAAAAAAAAAAAAAAATGATATGAAGATTTACATCTTCGAAATATATTGAAAAAAAAAAAAGAAATATAATTAATAAGGATGGTTTCAAATACTTCTATGATCGCATCCGCCTATGTAAACTTAACACTGACACATCTAAGGTGAAAAAGGAAAGGACTTAAAAGTTCATTTACATACAGTTCCACAGTGAAAGACAAATCAACAAATTAGCATAAAAATCACCCATTCATAGAAGGAAAACATTGCATTACATGTTGTCACGAGCTGGCAAGTCGGGCACCACATGATGACAGTAATACGATCTGCCATGATCATACGCAGCGGAATACACCCGTGAGGCGACTATGCACCGAGCAATAGTTCCGCCAAACTCAAACACCAAGGCATAAGATTATGTGCTCGTCCAGGATCCATCCGTAATGCCCCGCATATCTCTTTAAGTTTGGACCTCCGATGCTCAAGCCGTAAGGCTACTCAAGCTATAGGTGATAGCAACGCCATACTCAAATGCGCGCACACACGACAAGCAATGTGCTTAGCGCTAGTCCCTCCTGAAACACAAGCAAGATAGTCATGTGCAACTAGACATGCGCGTCAGCCAAGCATCACCCGTTAGGTACGACGCCTTCATCCATAAAACTCTTAGCGCCCCGCGTCAAGGTTGTTGCCCGCAAGGATAGGCGCCACCGAATAGCAATCGTTAAGCCCACAACATTGTGCTCTGCGACACCAATGCTAGCCAAACCAAGTGGCCGTGTGCACAAGCGTAAACCCAATGCATAAGTGCACACGAGACACACGATATGCAAGTATGCACACCGAGGTCCAATCCGTCATGAACATAAGCCCCGAAACGATATGAATGCGGCATAGCGGATGCGTATGTCACAATCCCATCCTCGACACTAATGCCCAACATCTACCCCACCGGGCACAATGCCGCCCATGTAGCCCCTTGGCCAGCATGAGGACTGTAGCCACGTGCCACAACTGGCCCCCAAGTCTTGCCCACTCCCTTGGGGGACTCACTTGAATGCTGTCCCTTTCGGTAGCACTAGGGGGTGGTAGAGTCAACACCATACCCCCCCCCCCTTATAATAGCATTCTGAGCCATCTCCAAACTGATAGGAAGAAACATTCTACCCCCTCGATGAGTCATAATCCATATATCCAATAAATATGAAAAATACAAATTACGAGATTGCCATGCCACTGGCCAATCATGCTCAGACATGCCCCACGCCAAGGTCCCTCGCGGCCCCAGACGTGCCACGGGTGGCAACCCGTGATATTCTCCACCACTTCAACCATCATCGTCCTCGATGATGCCAAAGCCCAGTGCCAACTCCTGGCACTCGCCACATTCAGTGTCAACTCCTAACACTCACCACCACTCGAACAATCACCGCCCTCGTTGATGCCAAGCATAACGCTGAATGCGGTAGTGCTCAAATGCCCCCACAAAGAGTTGCCACCACTCCTCGCAGACCAACACCTCCGTGCTGATTGCCTACAAATCCGGTTCCCACCAAATTTGCCCCCACAGCTACTCAAAGCAAAGGTTCGCACAGACTCTCTTGCTGAACTCAGCAAAGCAAAACAAGACACCTTTTCCACCACATAAAGCAAGCACAAACTCCTCTGAGCAAATGCCCCGTACCATATTGCTCCATCCGTCGGCAACATGTACCTGAATAGGCGCTGTCCGTCGCGCACTAAAGAAAGGCGTGCATTGACCGTCATGCACCCTCCACCACTTTAAGGGGTCGATGCCCTTATCGACAAGCACTACGCGTGCACCCTCTACAAAACTCCACAGCTGAACCCACAAAAGCTTACTTGACATCAGAATTCACCCTGTGCACGACCCAAAGATGCCTCGCGACAACTTGTGGTTCTGCCTCACACTAGTTTCCATCTGACCGGTACTCCCACCGGATGCAAGCCATCTGCACTGTCGAAATAAAGCCCTGCCCACTGGCAAACAGTTCCAACTGTTGAAGTTTCCACAATGTTGCTCCAGTACCTCAGTCCTTGGACCTTCACCCGAAGACAACCCATGTTGTTCCAGTACCTCAGCTCTTCAGCCTTTACCCGAAATTAGCCCACATGCAGCTTTAGTGCCTGATCCTCTGATCTTCACCCAAAGTCTGCCCACAATGCTTCCCTCCGCCAGAGGACTTGATGTCTTGATAAACCCTCGCTACACGGTGCTCTCAAGCAACGATGAACTCCTCTGAGTTACCTGGCATCCACTAGTCAATATGTATCACAACGAAGCAAGACCACCCAAAGTGTTAAATTGAAACACGCTCTTCACAAATGCCAACAGCCAAGCGCAGAAATAAGCACAATTCACTAAGCAAGCACGAAGCTAACAAAGTAACTATGCAATAATACGAGCAAAGCTGCCAACGGTTTTGGCCAACTCAAGGGTCAAATGAAGGCAAGTAAATCCCCACAACACGAAGCAAGTTGCACAAGCTCACATACTGCAGAAACAACCCACCAATCCAACAAAGCAGCACTACTAGCTATGCACCAAAATCATTTGATCTGACACACAGAATCATTTATGCACTACAAAGTCGGTCCCATGCACATCCTTAAGAAGGCCTGCTGCACTGTGCACCACGACCACAATCAAAGGACCGAGCGCGCGTCCAAAGCTTGTTGAGGCGACCACTCTAATGAAGGTACCAAAGGGTTTCAAACAGCAACCAAGTCCACTGATACCATAAGATTTCAGCTCACGTAGACTAGTAACTGCTAGCTCGGGCCACCAATCCATTCGTTACAAGATGGAATGAAACTCGCTCCACCGATAAACCGACAACCAACAATCTGAAGCAAACAACCCACTGGGAGAAGTCCACCACAACTGAAGAGAATGCCCACACAGATAAGAGAAGCAACACCCAATTAATGCACACCACGGATGGTTAGTGCTCTGATACCAACTGTCACGGGCTGGCAGGCCGGGCACCACACAGTGACAGTAATGCGACCCGCCATGATCATACGCAGCGGAATACACCCATGAGGCGACTATGCACCAAGTAATAGTCCCGCCAAACTCAAACACCGAGGCATAAGATTATGCGCTCGTCCAGGATCCATCCGTAGTGCCCCGCATATCTCTTTAAGCTTGGACCTCCGATGCTCAAGCCATAAGGCTACCCAAGCTATAGGCGATAGCAACGCCATACTCAAATGCGCGCACACACGACAAGCAATGTGCTTAGCGCTAGTCCCTCCTAAAACACAAGCAAGATAGTCATGTGCAACTAGACATGCGCGTCAGCCAAGCATCACCCGTTAGGCACGACGCCTCCATCCATGAAGCTCTTAGCGCCCCGCGTCAAGGTTGTTGCCCGCAAGGATAGGCGCCACCGAATAGCAACCGTTAAGCCCACAACATTGTGCCCTGCGACACCAATGCTAGCCAAACCAAGTGGCTGTGTGCACAAGCGTGAACCTAATGCGCAAGTGCCATGTGCCACAGCCGGCCCCCAAGTCTCGCCCACTCCCTTGGGGGACTCACTTGAATGTTGTCCCTTTCGGTAACACCAGGGGCTAGTAGAGTCAACACCATACCCCCCCACCCCTTATAATAACATTCTGAGCCATCTCCAAACTGATAGAAAGAAACATCCTATCCCCTCGAGGAGTCATACTCCATATATCCAATAAATATGAAAAATACAAATTACGAGATTGCCATGCCACCGGCCAATCATGCTCAGACATGCCCCACGCCAAGGTCCCTCGCGGCCCTAGACGTGCCATGAGTGGCAACCCGTGACATTTTCCACCACTTCAACCATCATCGTCCTCAATGATGCCAAAGCCTAGTGCTAACTCCTGGCATTCGCCACATTCAGTGTCAACTCCCGACACATGTCCAGGACAAAAAGAGAGAGAAATCAAGGATAGAGCTGAGAAACTACATAGAGGTGATCTGTAGCACCTATATATTTTATGCCATCAATTACAAACTAAGAACTTTTGAACGTCAAGCCAGATCCCTCGAATTTTTCTTGGATGAGCTTCTTTAGGTGTTCTGCCATTGGAGGAGTTAGATAATTGGTCCAATCTCTGACCTTTCCTTCCCGAAAAAAGTCACTGTACTCACAGCCATCAGTGGTTTTTCCTGTCTTATTCACTTCCAAAATTTTCAAATTGCCAAAACTGCACAACTTTGATGCTTCTACAACTCCTTGTTTCTCCTCCTCCATAGAAAATGGGTACCCTAAGAACTCAGCCAACAACTTCGCATGAAACACAATGTCCTCCTGCAAATCTTCATACTTCAAGAACAACAACAGCACTTTGTCTGGTATCTCTTGGCTTGCCTTCCAGTAGCCTAAGATATGATCCCAGAAGGGGCCGAATGCGCTAACCCCACAACAGTACTTACTGAATCTTTCCTCTAGTGAAATTGAAGAGGTAGTCTCGGACCCAAGCTTGGCACTGAAATGCCACTACGAGATAAATTGGTCTAAAGGATTCCGACAGATGTAGACAACTCTACACTTGGAATCCTTTGTGGAGCTAGGCAGTGCAGCAAATGGCGCGTGAGTACTGAAAATTCTTGGCCTAGGAATGCCTTTAAGGTCGGGGCATGGATTGTTTATGTAGATTTGGTGCTCAAGCGATTGAATAAGCATATGGGGGTTGGCAAAGAGCAAAAGGCTCTCCGTGAGTGCATGCTTGGAACAGTTTACTATGGTGAAGGCAAGGGCCTTCAACCATGTTGTGCCTGATTTTGGGAAGGAAGCTAATATCTGTTTTCTCTTCTCCTGTTGGAAGACTCTCTGTGTTTCCTGTTTGCTGATCCAGAATCGGGACTAATTTAGTAGATAGAGGGAAACAGAAAAGGTAATCTGGTAAATCTGAGTTCTTAAGATCAAGTATGTGCGCAGTGCCCATAGTCATTCGTCTACATATAGTGTGAAGACTTTTTTTTCGTTTTTTTCTTTCCTATTTTACATTCAGTTTCTTTTTTGGCTTTCTGTTTCGGAATTAGATAGATAAGGGGGCAAACAATGTTATCTTATGTAAGAGAACAGTTGCAATCATAAAACTACCGAGAATTTGGTTGTTTGTATATGATTATCACATGACAAGACAAAAGGTCCAGTGGTCCACAAAACAACTTGATCGTAGTTACAAGGCATTGAATGCTACAGTTGATAAAGGGAGACTTGAAATGGTATTTTGGTGCAAATTTGGAGTTTGTATAACCCAAGTTAGTTCAAGTACATGCTAAACCTAAAATGGAATCAATATTGAGATTTTTGAACTCATAATTGAAAACACCATAATGTATGCAAATAGTTGGGGGCACTTTTTCTTTTTCTTTTCCTCTTTCTTGGTACTATCACTCAAAACAATTATTGCTTGAGGGTGCCAGCATCAATTGTGGGTGAAAATTACTTGTTAGCGGCTGATACTAGTCATCTCAACTGGGGGCTTAGTTGCCATAAGTTCCTGGTGAGATGACTAACATTAGCCAGTGACTAATAAGAACTCGCGACTTATTCTAGCATTTTCCTAATTCCTTTGCTTTATTTTGCTGACATTACATCATTGGATGATGATGGTAACCATAAGTTGTATAATAGTTTGGAGCATTGAACACCCACTTCCATAATAAAATTTTACCTCCGTTTTACAGCTTATTAGACTCATGTATGATATACGTATCCATCTATGCAACCATTACCAATAATTTTATGTTAGCTTGTCAACAGACCAAGTTTGGCCCGGCTCCAACTTGACCTGAATCTGCTTCAGACTCGATACTTAGCGGAGCGAATCAGACAATCATAAACCCGATCCGATCCTAATAGGATATGAAACTGATTATCCAACCCGATCTAACTCCCAATTTTTTTTTCCTTACCCCCTTTTGCTGGGCTAAGAAGTTTCTTTTTGGAGTGTGTTTGGTTAGAAAGAAAATTCATAGTCAAGAAAAGGAAGGTTTGCACCCAAAGCTTAACATTGCTGAGGCCTGAGGGAAGAACCAAAGTGGAGTAGTATTTTCAACAGGAGAGAAGAAGAAACAAAAGAAACACAACACCTTTGGTCTATGGTAGTATGAAACTCTATTGGCACTGCCCATCTCTCTATTAAGCTGAGGAATTGAATCCAAAATCTCCAACCTGAGTCACACAGTTGGCGCAAGAGGGCTGCCGCACTGCACTCTAGTTTGCGGATTTACGGATTCGGCCACAATTTGCGAATTGCTTCCCGACTTGACATTTTCGGCAGCCGATGATCTCTACCATGCACAACACCACACCAAATCATATTCCTAGCAGTCCATCAACTGCTAGACTACTGCAGCATTGCACGTGGGTCACATGACTTGTATAAAATTTGAACAAATGGCCTAATGGGAGTGGAACCTCTAACTACTTAGCAAGGGAGACAAGATAGCTATTACAGCAATTTTAATTTTGCGTGTTATTCCGTTACTTTTATTCTTTTAGGGAGGTAAACTCTCTTTCAAATAATTTAAAAAAAAAATTGAAACACATATTTAATGATAAATTTTTTTTAAATTAAAATAAAAAATTTATTAATGTAGATGCTCTTATGGCATTCTCATTTTCAATCCTTCTAATAAAGAACGCTTCCACACATTCGCACCTGCACTCACACTTGCATCTGCTCGCGCTTTGTGTGACTTAGTCTCCAACCATGTTCGCTTAGTCTTCTTCCTAATTTTCGGACTCTCATCCAAGCACCAATTTCAATTTGAATCATTTATACCATCTTTTATCGCTAAACTTTTATACTTCTCTCTATGTTTGTATAAAAGTACTAGCATTAAATACACACTATTAGATGAAAGGTAAAGATGTGAGGAGAGAAGGGAAATAAGAGAGAAAAGAGAGGAAAAAATAAGTGATAGACTAAAATTTGCATTTGAATTTGAAAATTGAGAAAAAGTTAGTTAAATTACTCTAGGGTTAATTACACTTTGCGCCCCCATACTTTGTGCCAAATTTTACTTCAGGATCTTTGCTTTTAATTGTAATAATTAAACCATCACATTTCTAATTTGTTACAATGTCAACCTTCTATTTGAAAAATTGATAAAAAAAAACTTGCATGTGATAACCACATAACCTTTTTCAAAGGACAAATATGTAAAATTCAACATTTTTTAATCCCAAATTCTCATATATATTGCATACGAGTTGAATTTAGAGTTTCTACATAAAGTCTAACTATATTACATACAAGTACTAGCAATAAATACCCACTATTAGATGAATGGTAAAGATGTGAGGAGAGACGGGAAATAAGAGAGAAAAGAGAGGAAAAATAAGTGATGGACTAAAATTTGCATTTGAATTTGAAAATTAAGAAAAAGTTAGTTAAATTGCTCCAGGATTAATTACACTTTGCACTCCTATACTTTGTACCAAATCTCACTTCAAGACTTTCATTTTCAATTGTAATAATTAAACCCTCACACTTTTAATTTGTTACAATGTCAACCTTCTGTTTAAGAAAGTGATAGAAAATTCGCATGTGATAACCACATAACTTTTTTCAAAGGACAAATATATAAAATTCAACATTTTTTAATCCCAAATTCTCATATATATTGCATACGAGCTGAATTAGGAGTTTCTACATAAAATCTAACTATATTATATATACATCACAAAGTTGATTACATTAATGATTTTTAAGTGTTTTAAGAGGAATTTATCGCAGATATTTAGGAAGAAATATAATTTTACGTTTTTGTCCCTTGAAAATTGCAACGTGTTTGTCATATACAAATTTCTCATTTATTTTCTAAATGAAAGTTAGCGTAATGTTAATATTGCAATAAATTAGAAGTGTAAGGACTTAATTATTATAAATAAAAGTGAAAGTCTTGAAATAAAATTTGATATAAAGTACAATGGTGTAAAGTGTAATTAAACCATTATTTTACTATTTTCTTTTATTTTTTCCTTCAAAATCAAATAGAGAAAAAAAATCTATTTTTCTTAACATTTTTTCTCATTTTTCCTTCCTTTCCTTTCTTTCCGTTTGTATCAAACAGAGCCTAAACGGTGGTCTCCACAGTTTTAGTAACTAGAAATTCTCAGAAACTCCCCATTTGAATTTGGGTAGCTTTTTCTTTTCTTTTTTTTTCAAAATTTGGTTTGATGTTTCACCTGCCCAACCTAGACTCATCAATCATCATTACTACTGTTCTATACTCCCAATGTGGACTTGTCAAATCCTAAAAACACTTTAAGCAAAAAGCAGCAAAAACAACAAAGCTATATCTACAAAATTGGGTTCGGAAAGAGTGATACAAAAGATATATATTTGGCCCCTTCTTTTTTTGTTTTCCTTCGGATGTAATGTTTGGCCTCTTCTTCTTTCTTCGTTTCCAGATCTCTAGCTTTGTTCTTCATCATCATGCCTTTCGGTTGCTTGAGCTCCGTACTCTTTTTTTTCCCCTTTCCTTTTTGCGAGTGATGATTTGTGGTTTCAAGAAGTTGGAACCTTGGAGGCGATTTGGACGGAGATGCGGTTCGTCGGTGATGTCGCAAGATTCAAAATTTTTTTATTTTTTATTTGTTAAAAAAATAAAATAATAAATAAATAACATTACATTAGCAGGTTGGATCTGTAATCGGGTCTGTGGGGTCTACCGTATTCGATTCAATAATAAATGGATTTAGCAGATTTGGGTTTTATCGGATTTGAACAATGGGATCAAGTCTTATTGGATCAGACCAACAGATGTAAACAAAACAATTAGGTCCGCAGTACTACATTTCAGTCCAATAATACTTTGTCTGGTATCTCTTGGCTTGCCTTCCAGTAGCCTAAGATATGATCCCAGAAGGGGCCGAATGCGCTGATCCCACAACAGTACCTGCTGAAACATTCGTCTAGCGAAATGTAGTAGCGAGTCTGGGACCAAAGCTTGGAACTGAAATGCCAGTAGGAGATAAATTGGTCTAAAGGGTTCCGACATATGTAGACAAGTCTACACTTGGAATTCTTTACGGAGCTAGGCAGTGCGGCATATGGGGTGTGAGTGTTGAAAATTCTTGGACTAGGAATGGCTTCAAGGTCGGGGGATGGATTGTTATTGTAGATTTGGAACTCAAACGATTGAATAAGCCTATGGGGGCTTTCACAGAGCAAAGGGCTCTCCGTGAGTGCATGCTTGGAACGGTTCACTATGGTGAAGATGAGGGCCTTCATCCATGTTGTGCCTCATTTTGGAAAGGAAGTTAATATCAGATCAGCGTCGCTTACTTGGAAGTGATGTCGAAAGGCAATCATGCCTTGGATAGCTCTGGATGGGCACCAGAAACCTTGATAGAAATAGAAATAAGTGCCATCACTGTGTCTTTCTTTGGGAAGGTGTTTGAGCAGCTCTTCACTATCTTCAATTACTGTTTTCTCTTCTCCTGTCTGTGTCTGTGGATTCATCTTTGTGCTTTCTGTTTTCTGATCCATTAGAATCAGGACTATAGAGACACGGGAAAACAAGAAAAAAGGTGACCTAGCTGGCTAATAAATTTGACTTCTTATGATCAAGTATGTGCCCAATGCCCATACTCATTTGAATTTATAGTGCTTATTTTTTTTCAATTTTTTTCCTATTACAATTTAGCTTTCTTTTGTCTTTCTATTTTGGAATATTAGATGGAGGAGGGAGCAAACGTATGTGCTTTATTACTTTACGTCTTGACCCCAAATTTTAAAATTCTTTTTTTTTTTTTTTTAATGATGAGGAACCACTCCTGGACAAAGACACATTGTACCCACCCAATAATGTAGACCACAGATACTTGTAATAATTGCAAACTACATATATCTGTTAAGCTCATAAAACTCCATCGAGGGTCGAACCCAATATGTACCAGTTTAAAATTCGTCGAAAGTTCAGTCCCTTACCGCTGGATACCTGTGTGGGTTTTTTGACCTCAAATTTCCATCACACTTGCTTAAAAATGTTTTCTGTCTAAAAGAACAATTGCAAGGAATAAATATACTTTACTCATTTAGGTCTGCTCATTTAGGATTTAGCTTAAAAACACATTACGTCTTTGAATTTTAAAAGTAAACATATAATCTACTCATAACTTGAATTTTAGGTCAGCAGGTTAGTGTAAGACACTAACAAATTTTCCCTTTTTTTTTTTTTTTTTTCTCTCTCTTTCTTCCCCTTCACGTTCTTCCTCCTCCCACCTTACATCGCCATTTTTATTCACCACAGAACCCCATAGTCGACCTTCATGCATACAAAACCAATTTTCTCTTCCTCTTTCTGTTCTCATTGCTATTTTTTGAGTCCGGCTCTTCTAAAATTAATTTGTGAAGTATATTGTAAAGTAAACTTTTAATTGGTCGATATCAATCATTCTAGTTGTAGTATATTGTAAAGAAACATTCTCATGCCCTATTTATAGAAATTACATAACTCAATATTAGTAAAAATCTGTTAATTACCAAAGAAGCCTCTTATTATTCATTGCCCAATATTTTAACACAATGAATCAGTTGCTGATAACAGATGTTAAATTCACTAGTAATAGAGACTCCATTGAATTAATTTAGTACTAATGTACATAATAACATGGTTGAATGAACAACTCTCGTAATAAATCTTAGAGTAATACTATACATAAAGGGTTCTGCTAACATGTGCCTTAAGAACATATGTTTAACTTTAATTAATGCAATAAGTTTCTTAAAAATTTCAAGTTTTTACAAAGCCATTCATTTAAGAACTCTTAATGAGATCGGATACTAAATAATACTTTCATTTCCCAACACAACTACCAAATTAAGTGAAGGAGTTTACAATTAGAACTCTTATGATTGGTCAAAACTACCTTGGGACATCTCTAATAATAATGAATAAAAACTTTTAAACCCATGCTTGTATTAAACATTTAAAATTACATGTTAATAACACAACTCTAATAATCTTCATCCTAACAAATATATTAAAATGCATCACTTTTATTTTGCATTCACCTATTTTATTTTATTATAAGCTCAACTTTTTTTTTCTTTCTTATTTCCATAGAACATAGAGGGATTTGAAGGACAATTTTGTATGCATGGAAATTAGTTTAATCTTCTATATTAATTTTTATTTTTTAAAATAATTTTATTTTATATTTAAATTAATAAAAGATATGTAAAACGGAATAGTGGTATATTTGGCATCTAAAAAAGTTGTATAACAAATGCTGAGAAGATATATATTAACAATCTCATTAATAACCATTTAAAAAAATCATTAAAAACTAGAGTGTTAGTGTTTCGTTTTTCTATGGAAGACTACTACATTAACTCTTTATTTAAATTATGCCCTTAGAGCATATATTAACATTTGTCATACATAAAATAGTTTATAAGTACAATTTTTCACCTAAACAATATAGTGCAAGAGGACCAGCATTAATTAATGTTCCTGTGACCTATTTACTTATAAATTATGGGAAAGAAAGTGAAATGAGAAATTGGGTGGGATGGGTGACTCGCTTCGTAGATGTGCAATGTAATAACCGCAAGCGTATGGTTTACAATGTAGTTTAAATCTGGTGAGCTCGGTTATCGATTCTCTTGAAGATTAAGCTTAATATAAGCTATAAATTTCAACTAGCATCCATCTCTCTCAAGATTTGCAATAACTCAAATGAAATTACTTCTTAAAAAGGTAAACAAAAAATATTTGATTTTGAAAGATTGATTTTGCACTAAACTAAAGCAATGTTAAAACTATTAAAGTAAAAAGGTAAAGGGTTTGGACCCAATTGATCTAACCACCCAATTCGCCCAAGGTTCCAAGGTTCCAATGAGGTTTGATAACTCAAATCATTGGCTTCACCGCAAGCCTTTGATTAAGAGGATTTCGATCATTAAAACAATAAAATCAATGATAA
This sequence comes from Euryodendron excelsum, assembly GCA_033060915.1. NCBI lineage: Eukaryota > Viridiplantae > Streptophyta > Magnoliopsida > Ericales > Pentaphylacaceae > Euryodendron > Euryodendron excelsum. The sequence continues at coordinate 16,644,963 of CM065387.1, forward strand.
TCAATATAAAATTATAAACGATGAGATTCTTGTATTCATACCATTGATCTAAGCAACATCCATACAAAATTAAAGGTTCGCGCATGGACACTCAAATACTTAGTCAATAACACAAGATTTCTAATATGATAATCATAGATTCAATTCAATGATAACTAATACTAGAATTATAATCAATTTAAAGCCATAGATTCATACCATCGGTTTGTGCAATCTCTATACCAAACTAGGGCTTGTGCATAGAGGTTACCAAATATAGTCAAGAATCTAAATTTTCTAAAAGATCTAGAGTTCAATTATTAAGAATTAAGAAATTTAAAAGATGAAACAATGATAAACCCATTACCTCTATTGAAAACCTTGAAACTTATAGTTGATCTTCACAATAGGACCCAAGGGAAAAATTAGCTATTTAATTCCATAAGAAATTGACTTGAATTCATAAGAAATTGCATAGAAATGATGAAAATAGTGCTTGTTTAGAATGAAAATAAAGAAATACAAAGAAATCTAGAGTTTTTCTCTCTAAAATTACTCCTAAAAACCTTAAGAACTCTAAAAATAAGATGAGATTCTCAAATTTTTGGTCAAAACTGCCTTAAATATGCTGAAAAAAAAGTAGAGATTCGCAAAGTGTTCGAACGCCTTAAATGGGGGTTCGAACCCCCTAACTGACCTAATTTAAATGCCTAAAAGCAACTTCTGAATCTTGCTGAGCCTCTGAACGCTTCGAACGACAGTTTGAATGGGGTGTTCGAACGCTTCGAACCAGCGTTCGAACGGTCACCTTGTTATGACTGTTTGAAGAGTTCGAACGCTCACCCGTATATTTTGAAAAGTTATATAAAAAACATATATTATGTACCCCGATAGCACTTTTGGTTTGAGAATTATGACTTTTAAAAGTTTTAGCCCTACTTGTTGAATCGCTCCCAAAGATGGTATAAATTTGAGTTTTCCTACAAGAAAATGGGTGTTGCGATTGAAGTATAAATCCTGTGAGTCCAAATATTGTATCCTCAAGGACCAAGCCAAATATAAGTTAACAACACTCAATAAACGCTAGACTAGCTTAATTGGATTGCAACTATGTAAATTGAATATAAATAAAAGAGAAAAGAAAAGAGACCGAAATATTTTTGGGGTTTTGAGTTTGATAGATCGATGACTATTCTAACAGTTGATCTAAGGCAATTGAAATTCAATAGAAAGAGAAATTGGACACAATTGATTCAATATACTAATTCACCACATGAAATTCAATGAGGATTTGATAACTCAAATCAAGAATCTCTTCATGGATCCTTGATTCGGAAAATTTCGACTATGAAACCTTAATTCTCTTCCAATTGAAATTTAGATTTACAATTCAATGATAGATCCTTTGAAGCAAACCAGATTTATCAAACCTTGATTATGGATCTAAGAGTTCTTAAGAAATCAATCCCAATTGAGATGAGAAAGATAAATTAAAAGATAGATCTATGAAATTATTATACCTCCATTAAAACCCATGTAGATGTTTGATAAATCTTTACAATTGCATCAAAATGAGAAGGCTAGCTACTTGAATCCATTGTAGAAAACATGTAGAAGAAAATAGAAAGCATAAAGAATTGTAAATCTATGAATTACTTAAAGTTAAATGGTGTTTGGTTACAAAGAAACTAAAAGAAAATGAAGGAGAATTACAAGTTCTATCTCCACTCTACTCCTACAAAACTATATCTAAACTAAAAGCTAAGAAAAATGTGAGAGAGCTCCTATTTTTGGCCAAACATGGCCTTTTATAACAACAGAGCATCGTCAGGCGTCTATAGGGGTCCAGATTGTTATTTTTGCATCTAAAAAACCGTTTGAACACCTAAAAAGACCCTTCAAACACCTAAAAGACCCTTTGAGCGGAACAGTTCGAAGGGCATTTGAAGGGTATCCGAAGGGCATTTGAAGTGCCATTTTGCATCTAAAGTACCGTTTGAAGTGCCGTTTTTGCGTCTAAAGGACTGTTCGAACGATCCACTTCAGATAGTACATCTGAATAGCTCTCAAAAGGTTATACGAAATCGATATATTATAGACCACGATTGCCTTTATGGTTTGAGATATATGTTCCTTCAAAGTTTTAGCTCTATATGCTTTAGCAGGTTGTACCACAACTTCAATAGCTTGTACCTTGATAATATCCTCTTGAAAAACTTATTCTCTCTTTATTCGAAATGCGTCGAAACTCTCCAGATTAAGCTGAAAACATATACAAATCAAATAAACTTAATTAATACTAAAATCTAATTAAAGAAACATATAAACTCTTAAACTAAAGCTAACAAAAGACAAATTAAAGTATTATAATTGCACTTTTGGAGTGCGATCACATGCTTCAGGAATTTGTACCACAACTTTAGCATTTTGTATTTTGACAGCATTTTCTTAAAATTTATTCTCGCTTTATCTAAAATACGCCTGAGATCATTCAATTTAAGTTCAAAACTATAAAAAGCAAAATAAACTTAGTTAATAGTAAAATCTAATTAAAAAGAGATGATTTTATAATTATACTTTTAGAGGGCAATAAGTGGGGTGGGGTGGGACCCGCGGTCAAATTGCCATTCCAATTGCAGAGATACTCCCCCCGCCCCCCCTCCAAGTGAAAAAGAAATAGAAGGTGATTATATTATGTATAGCCGGCGTGGATCTTAGGAAATTAATGCATTTTGTCATTACAAGCCATATATCAATATTCAATACAGGCGTGTAGGTATTAGGAGATATGCAAAGCTTCTATGTCAAAAATTAATGCATTTTGTTATATGGACAGTTGGGATTGCAATAGTGTTAATAAATAAGTGCAGTCAAATAGCTTCAACAGCTTGCCAGTGGACGGTGGATTGCCCCCTTAAGTAGAAGCAAGTATGACAAATGTTAACATGTGCCCTAAAGTTACATTTTAAACATGCTTTATCTGGTTGTATAAAGCGTTAGAACTTGTGTTTTTAATGTTAAAAATTATAAAAACACAAGTTCTAATACTTTGTACAACAAGACAAAAGCAGGCTTAAACTCTTAGAGCACATGTTAGCAAGACCCAAAAAATATTTATTTAAAAAAACTTTATTTTTACCCTATTTGTTTCATGTATATTTATTTTTATCCTATTTGTTTTAACACTCATCATTTTTGTCGTTTATTTGTCATTTATGCCCCAATCCAAATAAAAAACGTTTTCATATTTTTTTTTATAGTATACTCTTTGCAAATGCCTACGCAAGTTGGAAGAAAAATGTGGGAACAAATTTTATTATTTTCCTGGTAATCATTATCTCTTATTGCTATTTTTTTTCTTTTTTTTTCCATATATTTTTGGTATAGATCTCAAATTGCTCTATGCATTTTTTTCTTCTTCTTTTAGTATCGATATTAATTGGATTTATAAACTTTTAATTATGTTTTATATAACCTACTAAGCCTCTAGTAAAATTAATTTGTGAGTAGTCTCAAATAAATTTAAAGTATGTAAGTCTTAATCAAGTTAACATTATAGATGTAAAGCGACAACAATTTTAATTCATTGGGTTTAAAAAAAAGGTTTTTTTAAGACTAATTTTTTTTTTATATTTTTTTTGGGTTAACAACCATAAATTTAATTAATAAAAATCAAGATATAAGGGGACTATAACCTTCAAATAGATAAGAAAATTGTCTTATCTAAAAAATTAAAATAGATTTAAAAAAAAATTATAAAGAGTTATAACAGGTGGAATAAAGACACATTAGGAAATATGCATGAAAGGGTATGGTTGGAATGAAGGCATAAATAAAAGAGAATGAGCAATAATACGAAAGATTGAAACTAAAAGTACAAAAATAAATATATATGTAACATAGAGGGCAAAACTGATATTTTTCGTCTTTATTTTTATTTTATGACGCACGAAATCAATCAAAAGTCCCAAAACCTCAAAATAAGTTAGAAATCTCAAAACCATAATATAGTGAGTAATACTGATGCTGGCAAGCGATCAAATATTAGCAAAGAAAGACACTGAAAGCTAACAAAAAGAAGTTTAGACACACTGATCAATAAAATTCGGAGTACCAGGTAAGATTCAATACTTCTATATCCTTTTGTTTTCATTTTTTTATTTTTTTAATGCTTTTCACGGTATTGTCTAAATGAAAAATTATATATTCACAACACTTAGAATATACTGGATACAATCTCGTTCTCTGTAAATTACATTGTTTTCAGATTTCATGAAGCATACTCCTCAGCGAAGACTAAATTTTGGAGAATACGAAACTTCAAAATATTCAAATGAAGTTAAAAATAATATTGATCAAGATAAAGACGAGAATTTTTATGATCTTAGAAAAAAGAGTTTTGATTTAGAAAGAGTTTTAATGAAGAAAGACTCTATTATTTTATTACCTATTATATACGTTAATGGTCCTGTTTATTAGGGTCTATTTATAGAAATATTATAAGTATTAATATGTCATATTGATGATATAACTCAATAGAATGCATGGAGCATAGAATGAGAGCAAAAAAACATAGAAGATCTGAATTGGGGGTGGGGTGCAAAGATACTTCCCCCTTCCAAGAGAAAAACAAATAGAAATTGATTATATTATGCTTAACTGGCGTGAATCTTAACAAATTAATGCATTTTGTCATTACAGGCCGTGGATCTTAAAAAATTAATGCATGTTGTCATCTGGCGTGGATCTTGAGCAATTAATAATGGAGGTTGTTATCTGGCGCAGATTGTCAAATGGCGTGGATCTTAACAAATTAATGTTGTCATCTGGCGGGGATCTTAAGAAATTAGTGTCATCTGGCGTCGATCTTTAGAAATTAGTACATTTTGTCATTAAAGGCCGTGGATCTTAAAAAATTAATGCATGTTGTCATCTGCCGTGGATCTTAAGAGATTAATGCAAGTTGTCATCTGGTGTGGATCTTAACAAATTAATGCAAGTTGTCATTACGCGCCATATCTCAAAAGCAGGCGTAGATATTAGGGAATATGCAAAGTATTTATATTAGAAATTAATGCATTTTGTCATATGCAGAAAAATTCAGTAGGTCTGAAATACATTGTCAGTGTAATGATATGTTGTGCCTAATTAATTACAAATAAATATATATTCTCATTTTAAGTTGATTGTCCTAATTTTTAGATTGATTAGTCTAATATTTAAAATAATGAAAATAACACATTTCTTAACATGTTCATATTTATTATTATATAATTAAGTTAACAAAAAATAAATGATATACTTATTTATAATTAATTAAACACACCACGTTATTATGATAAAATGGTATTCGGAACCAACTGAATAATTTCTCTACGTGCACAGTTGGGATTGCACGTGTGTTAATAAATGATCAGTGCAGTCAAATAACATCTCTGCTTGCCAGCGGTCGGTGGATTGCACCCCTTGAAATAGAAACAAAAAATTTATGTTTATTTTGTTTTTTAGATAGGACAAAATTTACGTTTGCCTTAAAAAAAAAATTTTTTTGCTAATATGTGCCCTTAAGATATTTGAAATACATTATTTTCATATAGTGAGCCCTATGTTTCTATCCATTCTAACACTTTTTAAGGAGTCTTCAAAACTAAATATTAATTGTCTCTAACTATCCTATCAAATGAACAGAAATAACCTTCACCCTACTTTATCTATTTATATGCATATATACTATTAGAGGCCCACACAAAAATCTTGTCTCTAGCTATGCATTCGACATCATGATGATGTCACTAATGAGATTCGGCCAACAAAATAAAATTGCTGAATTAGTATCTTTTTTTCATTTTTCATTTATCTTTTTTCTGTTTATCCTTTAATAACTAAAATAAAATTTTGAAGTTCTAGAAATCGAAAACAGAGTAAGAAAATAACTATATTAAATTATACTTTTTCCATATATTAGTAATTTTTGATTGAAACATTAAAAAAAATTATTAGTTATGAAGAGTAATAGTTTGGCATGTATGTAATGTAATAAATAATTAAAAAACTATTAAATATATTTGCATTGCTTCAAACAAACACCCCCCCCCCCCCCCCCCCCCAAAAAAAAAAATCCAATGCAATTAATACCATTTAAATCCAATGCATGACTGTTCAAATTCCACCAAATGAAGTTTGAGTCTTTTAGCTAGTTTTAGAAAGTTGGGTTTGTCATTTAAATTAATAGATATGATTAAATTTGAGTAGTTGGTACTTGCATAAAAAAAAGATGTGAGTGAAGGTAGAAACCAATAAAATAAAGAACAAGAATTTCCTCCAATCTAGATCAAAAGAATTCGTTCTACCACATGTACGTGACAACACATTAAACTGCTACATATTAAAATTGTATTAATAATTTTTTTAAATTCTTCTTATATTTTAGACACCATTCATAAAATTACTACATTCTAAAAGATACTCAAACAAAAAATATAAATATATAATATAATGGTATCCTGTCACATGTAAAAGACAATGAATTCCTTCAACGCAAGTTTAGAAGAAATCTATATCTTAAAATAAATGCTCCACAGGTCATATGTTAACATTTGTCAAAAAAACAAAACAAAATAGTTGAGAAGGGTATACTTAAAAATGGTGGGAGATTGGAGTTACTAATGGGGGTGCATCCAACAATTTCCTATACTGGAGGCTTCGTGGGGCATTAAGTGTAAGTGTGTAGGGGAGATACACTCAACGTGACATGTATAGTGCATTATGCTATTGTAATAATATTAGGTACAACTTTTAGATGATATTTACCCTTCGACTGCGAAGACAACACCGAGACACTTAATAAATCGACATTAAAATTCTTACATTCAAAGAAGAGAAACATTGCAAATCACAGAGAAAATAGGGTGTGATATCTAACGCCCATATTATTTTGAGGTTAAAATTAAGAATTCAAGACATTTTAAATGTCAAATCAGATCCCCCAATTTTTTCTTGGATGAGCTTCTTCATCTTCTCAGCCATCTGAGGAGTTAGATAACTGGACCAATCGCCGACCTTTGCTTTCCGAAAAAAGTCACTGTTGCTATGGCCAGTAGGTTGTTCGCCAAATTTGTTCACCTCCAAATCTTTCAAGTTGTCGAAGCTACACAACTTTACTACTTCTTCCACCACTCCTTGTCTCTCTTCCTCCATAGAAAATGGGAACCCCATGAACTCGGCCAACAACTTGGTATGAAACATGATATCCTCCTTCAAGTCTTCATACTTCAAAAACAACACTTTGTCCGGCCTCTCTTGGCTTGCCTTCCAGTATCCCAAGACATGATCCCAGAAGGGGCCAAACATGCTGATCCCATTACAGAACTTATTGAAACTTTCATCCAGTGAAATGGAATAGTGAGTCTGGGACCAAAGTTTGGCGCCGAAATGCCAATAGGAGATAAATTGGTCAATAGGATTCCGGCATACGTAGACAAACCTACACTTCGAATTTTTTATGGAGCTGGGCAGTGCAGCATATGGAACATGAGTGGCAAAAACTCTTGGCTTAGGAGTGCTTTCAAGGTCTGGGGATGGATTCAGATAGAAGATTTCTTGCTCAAGGGAAGGAACAAGCTCATGGGGGTTGGCAGAGAGCAATGGGCTTTCCGTGAGTGCATGCTTGGTACGGTTAACTATTGTGAAGATTAGGGCTTTTAACCATGTTGTGCCTGATTTTGGGGAGGAAGCTAATATTAGATCAGTGTCGTGTGCATGAAAGTGTTGTTGAAAGGCAATCGTAGAGTTGATTGCTATTGATGGACACCAGAAACCTTGATAGAAAGAGAGAAATTTTCCGTCAGCGTGTCTTTCTATGGGAAGGTTTTTGAACAGCTCTTGGATCTCTGGGTTTCCTGTCGTGAGTTCTCTCAGGATACGGCTCCTAGTGTTTTCTGCTTTCTCCATGAGAATGAGTAGGCGGGTATAGAGGGAGAGAAGAATGGTAGTCAAATAAATTTGGGTTCTTAGGGACAAGTATGAGCACATAACCTTGCATATATATACTGTAATAACTACTTGTCTTTTCTTTTTTTTTTTTAAATATATATATTTTTTTAGGTTTTTACTTTCTGCCTTTTCTTTTGTCTTTCTCTTTTTGAATGCTGTATAAAGAATTGGGCAAACATGGGTGCTTTATTTCACCTCTTTCTCTCGTTGAATTTCCATCATATATGCTTGTTTAGCATGAAGGAATGAAATGGAATTGAAGAACACAATGAAATGATCGTTAATTTTCATTCCCGGATTGTTTACCTAGTGGGAATTGAAAGATAATTCTCATTTTATTATTTGATAAGATCAATTAATAATTTTATAATGTACTGAAATATGAGTATAAAACATGAAAATTAGTATATTATAAACATTGTAAAATATATTATTATCATTGGTCTTTGGTAATGCAGCGGAGGCAGTTGGCGGTGAATGTGGTGGCGACATGTGGCGATGGTGGCGTGATAGCGGTGTTGGTTGAGGGGGGGGGGGGGAATTTGGTGGTTGCGGTGGTGGTTGTGGGCAGTGGCGGCGGTGGGTATTTTTACAAATAAAGGATTGTCATTTGTAAGGGCAATCTTGTTATTTTGCTAAATCTATCAAGGTTCTATCTATTTTCAGATAAATCTAAACCATAAGGGATTATGTGTTTAATTTTAAATCATATATGGTTATCTGATTTTTACTCAAATTTTAATGAGATAAAGTATGGCTACCCAATAATATACATATATATATATATATATATATATATTAATTAAATTACAACTTTCTATATTCATGTTTAATATGTGTCTTTAAATGTAGTGATGTAACACACTGAACTTACTTACTTGACATCGTATTGAAGATAGTCTAGATGGTATATTGAATCGCTCCTTCAAATGTTTGTACAATAAGCTCTCACAAGAGAATAGGCATCGCGATTGAAGTATAAATTTAGTGATTACCGGAGTCGATTTTTCTCAAATATTGAGCCAAATATAAGTTATAACACTCAATTCACACTAAACTAGCTTAAATTGAATGGCAAATGAAATGGAATTGAACTGAAAGTAGACCAAAAATCTTTAGGTGTTCGAGAATAGTTTGTTAAACTACTAATGCAATGCAATTGAAGAAAATTAACAACTGGGCAAGTAATCAAATGAGATTTAGAGACACTTAAAGGGGATTTGAATACAATTGATTCATTCTACCAAGTTGAACAAGTATTTCAATAGAGGATTTATTAACTCAAATCAAGGATCATTTCATGGATTCTTGATGAGGATTTAAACTATAAAATCTTGAATTCACACTTAATTGAGATTAGATTTGTATTCAATTGTTAGAATCATATATTCAAACTTTAGATTTGTGCAATTCCTATACCAATTGAAGAATTGTGCACAACAGTTACCAAATTAGGTTACGAACCTAGGTTTTCAAATGAATCTAGAACTCAATTAAGAAGAATTTTAGAAACCTTAAGATAGTTTAATGAACTTCATATACCTCTATAAAAATTCTTGAAGATCCTTGATAGATCTTGACAATTGCATTCAAATGGGAAGTTAGTTACTTGATTCCATCTTATAAAGCATGAAGAAGGATAGATGTAACATTACTTCAATGAAATTCTAGTGTTTGGTTACATGAATGACGGAAAATGCAAAAAAATAAAGGAAAATCTATTCTCTCTTTAGAAATATTCCTAGTATAATATATCTAAATTATCTAAGTCTTTCTCAAAAAGGCCTAAAACAACCTTTTATATGTTGGAAAAAAATAGGGCTTCGTAAAGCGAGCGCTTAGTTAAGCTATCGATCGCTCGGTTAGCACTTCTAAATCAAACAGTGAAAACAACTCTTTGAAGTTAATGCTTCTAAATCAAACGGCTAAAATGGCTTACAGAATCTAATAATCGGTGCATTTTTTCGACGTCTAAGCGCTTGGTGAGATTGGCGATCGCTCGTTGATGTACTTTTTGGTCATTTCTTCTATAATTAAGCTTCATTCCTTGCAATTAGATTAAAAATGCATGTTAAGGACAATTTAAGGATAAAATACTAGTCTGATACCTAAACTAGAGCTAACAATCCTCTAATTAGGAGATTGAGATTATACTTTTAGAGTGTAATACCCCCAACTTAGCATTTTGCTAGTCCTTAGCAAAATCTATAACTAAAGCAAGTATGTACACAAGATAAATCTCCACTTTTGTAGGAGTCATGAATACATTTAGCCTATATATCAAGCCTTTAAACCCCTAAGTTATCTCTAGTAGACGAGTGATATCTCGTAAGGTTTTTTAGCGATGATACCCGCAAACATCATTTGTGAATTGTAATTAGAGATAAGAATGAGGAGAATATGCATAATCTATCTCAAGAAAATATTAGATATCACTTCTATCCCCTAAAACATGCAAAAATATGCAATTATTCATACAAAAGAGAGATTCAAGTGTGTTGGTGAAGAATCATACTAAATAACTCAAATGAAACACACTTATGCAAACCCAAACCTTTAAGCTTTGATTTAACAACTCATCGGACATATACTTACAAATAAAGACCCACATGATTCTCACAACGACATGTTTAACAATAGAGTAAATGTAAAAGGAAACCCAATGAATAGACCAATTACACACAAAAAAAAAAAAAAAGAGAAAGTTATAATGTATCAACTTAGCATAGCTTCATGAAAGAACATTTGTAGACGAGCATTGATTCGAAGAAGTTGGCGAGTAATGACTTATACTCTAATAAAATCCTCAATCAAGCACAAATATGATCAACTAGGCTCTTTTTGGGTAGAAAGGTAGTTTTACTGGTTACTATTTTTTGACTGACCATCAATAAGAACTAATAATAGCACAACTATTGTCTAAAAAATTTTGCCACCATCAATCATAATTTATGATCAATCCTCAGCTAATGATATCATAACTCTTGTTAAACAAGACAATTTTCCTCTACATATTCGGGGCACATTTTTTTTGTTTTCCTTGATAGCATCACTGCATCATTGGGTTATTTCAACTTTGAGATCTGCTTTTCTCCCCCTAACACAAACTCCTCCGGTCTCACCCCAAAACTTCATTTGCAAATGACTATTATACCCTCTCATGACACACCCTCCCCTAGGCCCCCCACCTCAGGTTTTTTTTTTTTTTTGTTTTTTAATTTTGTATTTTTTTGTTTTATTTCTTTTTTTTTTTCATTAGTTTTGTTTTTTTAATCAGCTTTATTTATTCTTTTTTTTATCATTTTTATTTTTTTGGATAAATTTTTTTTTTATTATATGTTTATAATCTTTTATTTATTTTTTAATTATAAATTTTGAGAGTCATTATTTGTAAATATTTTAAAAAGTATAAAAATATAAATCAAAATAAAAAGTATATATATTAAAATAATAAAAATATTAACAATTAATAAGTAAACACACTAATAGCTTGCGAAAAAACATTTTTTTTTCAAGAGTTGGAGGGTAATTTAAAGGGAGGGAAATGTTCTAATATGTGTCAAAAATTAAATAAAATTTTAAAAAAATAAAATAAAAAATCAGGTAAGGTTTCGAATTGAAAGGGAGTAATTTAAAGGGAAAGAGAAGTTCTGACATATGTCAAAAATTAAATAATAAAATAAAATAAATTAAAAATATTAAAAAAAATAATTAAAAAAATAAATAAAAACTAATAAAAAAATAAAATTAGATAAAAATTAAACAAAACTAAAAAAAAATAAAAATACAAGTGGAGTAATGCGGATGAATTGTAATTTGAAAGAAAAAAAAAGAACTAATTGTGACAGGGACAAGGGTGTCAGGGATAAAAAGCAATTTGGCTTCAACTTTTTCTTGACACCAACACTCCAACAATTATTTCTTTGCACTTTTTTTGCAAGCACTGCATCATTGGGTCACTTTAACTTTTACCTGAGACGACCACTCAATCGCAATGGTGTCCAACTAGGCTCTGTTAAGCCGGAGTTGGCCTAGTTACAATAGGCTTCCCACTTGTGCGTCTGATTATGAGTTTTAACTTACCCCCACTAATAATAACACTTCATTGACTCATGCTACCTATATTTGCATTCTTAATTCTTTAAAAAAAAAAAAGACTATGTTAATGCTTGTTTACCTTAAATATATTTTTTAAAAAATTATCTAATTAAATAGATAGTTTCAAACTTATGTACAGAATTCATGTAAAACTTGCTTATCAACCTTATTTTTAATTGAAAAGTGGTTGGCAACCATTTCTTTAACTTTTTTGATAAAAAATAAATTAATTTTATTGTAATTGAATAAATTAAAAAATATTTTAACAGAAACATGATATGTTTATTTTAGACCCTGTTTGACTATTTCTAATCAACAAGTGAGAGAGAGAGAATTTGATTAAAACTCTGCACATTAACTGTGAAAAGTTTCTATTATGCATGATTGCACACAACGAGTAAGAGAGAGAGAGTTTGATGAGACTTTGTTTATGCAATATATTAATATACGTACATATGCACTTGTCTTTTTCAATTACATTACATTCAACAGAAAACAAACTTAAATTTCCAAAAAGCATCCTTACACCGTTTTTGCAATTTTTGGAAAATAAAATTAAAATGCACCCTAAATTTGTTGGATGCTTTTTATTAATTGGTAACCAAAATAACTTATTTTGAAATCACACAATTTAATTAAATAATTTTTTAAAATATATGTGCCACATAAACAAGCCCTATGTTAAAGTTCAAAAAAATTACTCAGAATTTTTAGAATATTTTTTAAATTAATAAAAAAATATATATAAATAAAAATAAAATAAAAGAGAAGAGACTAAAACCCCCCATGCCATTATAGACTATAGCGGGGACCAGTAAGGCGGGCGACCCACGTCCTCACGTAAGTAGAGGTGTAAGGACTCAAAAATTTGTCTAAATTGTACTCTAATGATTATCGCTTTGCAATATTTTGCAGACATTGCATCGTTGGGTCACTTCAACTTTCCCTTGGTGTCCAACTAGACTATAGATGAAGACCAGATTAGCCGATTGATTAAACTGTTTGGTACCAACTTGTAATTGGATATGTACAGCTGAATAAATTGCTTTTCCCCCACGAAATAATACTCAGTTTGTACAATAATTCAGGTATAAGAGATGAAGTAAGAAACACATCCAAGCCGATTGAATAATTTTTCATTTTAAAGTGAGTTATCAATGCCATTATCTAGTAATCATAGTAAATTAATGCACTGCATTTATAAGCGATAAAGTAAAGATAATGTGATATTCCAATAGTATTGAATAATTTCTCTTTTTGAGAATTTGATAATTTTCTTTAATAATTGAGAACATAACTCAAACTTGAATTTTTACACATACCTCTTAAAATTTAAATACAACATAAAAAGGTAACATTCGTGGACACTTGTAACATTATAATGCTCGATTGTGTAAATGAATTATATGTTAATAACATATCAAAATTAAACTCTTTTTATTAGGTCTGTGGCAAAATATTCTCATGCTTACGAGAACAAAATCATTTGTCTTCCATTTATCACCATGTATTTCTCCATGAGACTTTACAAAACCTTGTGACAGTTCTCATCTTCTGCTGTCCATAAGTTGTATAATCTTTTGCAACATTGAACATCCACTTACAAGAGACAAATTTACCTCAATTTTACAGCTCTTTAGGCACATGTACATATCGATCTATGCAGTTATTACATTGTCACCCCACATAGAGATGTAAACAAAGTAATTGGATCCACAGTACTATACACAAGTCAAACATCGATACATTGTGACATGGATCATAGTTGTCAATTGATATCGGCCAGTGGGCCGATGCCATTTGACACTTTAAGGATGTGGTTGAGATTAAAAGATAAAGACCATAATATCCGATGACATTATTGGCATTGTCGGTGGTGGAACGTGTTTTGGTGCGTAGGTGCGCTGTCATTTTATGACAAGAAAGTTTGAAGAAAAAAAATTTTTTTGAAGACGAAAGAAATCCAATCACAATGTGTCAAATAAGTTCAATCACATCAACCAAAGAAAATGAACTAACATTGGCACGGTAATTTAAGCCACAACATTAACTATAAATATATAATGGTGGCCAAGCTTCTACCTTTGTTTTTATAATTTTTGTTTCTTAACCCAACAAACTTAGTTTTCAAACTTGTAATAATATATTTTCTGCAATGGATATAGATATAATAAAATTATAACTTATAATAGTTATTATATACAAATTTTTTTAATATATTTTTTTTAGTTATTAAAGTAAAGAAAATATTTTTAATATATTTAATTCATTTAATACGATATTTTAAACACATATGATTCTAAAAAAATTTTAAAAACTCTTCTAAAATATCGTCTTATAATTTTAATATCTATAAATCCCGGCACAAACTTTATGCTAGTATTTTTTATGGGTGAAAATTGAAAGTAAAAAATTTTGATTATCAAACCAGATCTCTCAAAAGTCATTGGAAGAGTTAATAATTGGACCAATCTATCGTTCCTTCCGTAAAGAAGCCAGTGCTGTTTGTCACGACCAGATGAGCGTTTACCTGTCTTACTCATTTCCAAATGTTTTAAATTGTCAAAATTGCACAATTCGGTACTTCAACGAGTCGTTGTCTCTCTTCCTCCAAAGAAAATAGGAACCACAAGAATTCAGCCTGCAACTTTGTAGGACTCTTGATTGTTTTATGCTTTCTCCATGAAAATCAAAACTAAGCTAAACAATTCAAACCAACCTTTGCATGGAATAATTATCTAGAATGACCATCACATCAAGTTATCGTGCTTCTGTGGTGTGATATTTCATTAAATTATGACACTGGTGATTTTTTTTTCTCGTGATAAAAATTTTAAATTTAAAAATTCAATCATTCAACTATGATAATGCCTATAATTTCATAAAAATACTGTCTCTCTTTAAAATAAAGTTACACACCAAAATTTGTACAAGTAGAAACTTGAAGTCAAGGTCTTCAGAGAGATTCCAGAATATAATATCACAACATAAACCTCTCAATTGGATCTTTGAATGTATGTGGATGCTCTCTGAATGTACGTATCTGTATGTACTTCTGTTTCTAGCTCCCTTGCACTCTATTTTATACTGCATGAAGTATCGTCAAAGTGTAAGTCCACTAGGATATGAATAGGACTCCAATACTATGAGGAACAGAAGTTTGTAGTCCATTTCGTAACAACGTCACGTTCGTACGCCTATGCACGCCGTCGGAATGCCTGATGCTCGTAAGTATCTAACTCGTTAAGTTATATAAATTCAATATATTATGAACTTCATTTATACTTTTAGTTAGAAAAATATGTCACTTTAAAGTTTTTTTCCTTTATGTTTCAGCAGCTTATCTTCTAAGAAAAACTCTATTCTCACCCCCTTGATATTCCACCACTTGATTTGATAATTAAAAATTTTTAATTTTTTTATTTTGTCCATAGTCTCACCCTCTTATTTTAATATTGCCATCTATCTCAATTTTTTTGATAATTTTTTTTTCTTTTATTCCCACCTCTCAGTTTTTTATTAAAAAAAAATTTGATCAAAATTTTTTAATTTTTTTTTTTTACTTTCATCTCCTAGATTTTTATATAAATAAAATTTTTATGATCAAATTTTATAATTATATTTACTCCCACCTCCCAGTTTTTTATTAAAAAAAATTGATCTAAAATTTTTAATTTTTTTTACTCTCATCTCTTGAATTTTTATACAAATAAAATTTTTAAGATCAAATTTTATAATTTCTTTTACTCCCACCTTCCGGTTTTTATAAAAGAAATAAATTTTGATCAAAATTTTTTAATTTTTTTAAATTTCTCTCTATTTATAAAATTTAATGCAATATTAATTAATATAAATTTTTTTTTAAAAACACTAAAGTAAAATAATTTAGATTTGTTTCTTGAAACTATCTTTGGGAATTAATAATGCATTTTTTACTAGTTTGATTTGTAATAAAAACACATACAAAAAATAATAACTTTTAACATATCAATACAGTGAACAAAAATTTACTGATGTGACTCATATTTTTTTTATTCTTTTCTTATTTTTAAAAAAAATTAAATTAATCAAAACAAAATAAAATTAAAACAACAAATAAAATACAAACTATTGATACATGTTTAACCGGCCAAAAAAAGAATAAGGACAAAACCGGACAAAAAATTAACCCCTCCTCCACCAGTGAATGCATGTGGAAGTCACAATGGATTCTGTGATCACCTATATTCAAGACGGTCACATACCTCCTCCACCACCTCCTCCTGCTTCTCAGTGATTTTGTGATAAAAAGGAGAAGATTAGCTTGGTGATTGTTTTTTAATGTCGTAGCTTGGTTGTGTGGTGGTGATAGTGTGGTTGGTTGTTTTGATATTTTTAGTTATAGTTATGTTGTCGGACGGATTTGTTTTGGACATTTGGTTTGTATGATATATATATGATGGTTTGAATAATGATTCATGTTTCTTTTGTAGTATATTTTGGGATTGTTAATGTATTAATTGAATATGTTTGTATTTTGATGGATTGTATTTACTTTGGTAACTGTTAAGCGAATGATATCAGTTAATGAAATCAGCAAACGCGCGATCGCGGACTAATAGCGTGCTAATAGCACAGTGACTTCGTCCAATCCACTGTTGGAGCCCACGATCGTGCGGTTGATCCCGCGATCGCGCTCTAGTGGCAGTTTTTTAAAACTTGTGAATATGAGCCATCTTTTATTTGTCTTTGCTGAAATTAAAAGCCATGTGGGCTTAATTCATCAAATTATAGTATACCAATTGAATGCATATGGGATACGTTTACCTTAAGTTACTCCAAAGTTTCAAGTTACTTCATTTTATTCGATTTCTTATAGTTAGCATGAAACTAAATATATTTGAATTGGTGATTGGGATGAGATTACTTTCTGTACGCATGCTATAAGAAGCCTAACCTTACCTGAAAACTTATTTATTTGCAACTCACTCAGTAATGAATGAGAAAGATATATGTATGGTTAATTGAGAGTTGACATGTTTTACATTTCATTCAATAGGTGTATTCCCTTGTCACTGTTTTCCCTCCCATCACTGCGGAAAATTCAGTTTTTCCAATAACCATGCAATTTCGTGGTCAAGTTACTGGATTTTCAAATGAATCATTGCCTCGATCCATTGGATACATTGGATTTGAGTATAGTAACAAACTAGAAGGGCTTATTCCCACATCTTTCTTTAAAATTAAAAGGCTAAATATCCTCGTACTTTCTTTCAACAACTTCAGTGGCACCACTGAGCTATAGATGTGATCTTGGGGTTACAAAAGCTTACAACAATCGAGCTTTCATACAACAGCTTAATTGACAGTTAATGCCAGTGCAAGCAAGTCTAACTTATCTTTCTTTCCCCAGCTGAACACATTAAAAATGGTTTTTTGCAAGCTGCAAAGATTTCTTGACCTACAAAACCAATCGAGAATGATTTATTTGGACAAAATAAATTTTCATCAAAGTTTAGATTGCAACCAAACTTTAGTCGCAAATGTTAAACATTTGGCAACAAATAAAAACTTAGTCACCTAATGTTTAACTTTTGGCAACAACAAAAAACTTAGTCACCTATTGTTCAACTTTTGACAACAATGCATCAAATTAGTCACCGAAAACTATAACTATTGACTACTAAAAAGCCATGGTCGCTAAAATGTTAATAATGGTGACCAAATTATTATTTAGTTGCTAGACATGTAACTATTGGTGACTACCCACAATATGGTTGCAACAATTAGTCGCGAAATGTGTTTTTTCTTGTAGTGAATGTCAACCTTCTGTTTAAGAAATTGATAAAAAATTCGCATGTAATAACAACATGACCTTTTTCAAAAGGCAAATATATAAAATTCAACATTTTTTAATCCCAAATTCTCATATATATTGCATACGAGCTAAATGTTGAGTCAATACCTTGATTTTGATGATAACAAAACATGGTTAAATGATCTAATAATTCTACTTAGTGTGCAGATGAATTATTAATTAGATCTTGACTTGAAGCTTATCATAATAAAGGATTTATGATGATAAGCATGAAA
The DNA here is from genome assembly GCA_033060915.1 of Euryodendron excelsum. Lineage (NCBI taxonomy): Eukaryota > Viridiplantae > Streptophyta > Magnoliopsida > Ericales > Pentaphylacaceae > Euryodendron > Euryodendron excelsum. The sequence continues at coordinate 16,663,104 of CM065387.1, forward strand.
GAATAGCATATTCTACAATGGTGATTTTATAAGGGAATGAAGATGATGGATATCAAAGAAGAAGAATGAAAATGATCAAAGTCTTGATTTAAAAGATTGAAGACTTTGAGTACTTGAAGATATCTTGCAAGAATGGAAGAAAAAGATACCAACTCAAAATATGGAAGTTTTCTTAGAAGATGTAAAGATGTCTTGAAGACATGGAAGGAATCACAAGATTTGGAAAGCTTTCTTGAGTTGTTGAAGTCCATGGAGAAGCCATGTTGATTGAAGAAATGAAGATTCTAAGTCATGGAAGCTCTCTTGAAGATATTGAAGAAGACTTGAATCAATAGATGAAGCTATGATAATGGAAGAGCTCTACAAGTGATGAAAATGAAGAAAACTCACCTTGAATGGATTGAAGATGTTCTTGGAGTCATCTAATCTTGAAGAAGTGTTTGCAAGCTTTAAAAAGCCTTTTTAGATGATCCTTGAAGAGATTGGAAGCTTTGAAAAAGAATGAAGAAAAGTTGCAAAAATATGGGTTTTTGGAAAAAGGGTCGACTCCTCAAGTTAAAAGAGCCGACTCATTCGAACAGAGCCTTGGAATTCTGCTGGAAGCTTAAAAGAGTCGACTCCTGGCCAAAAAGAGTCGACTCATTGCAACAGAGAACAAACAATTCTGCAGACTGCTGAAAAGAGTCGACTCCTGGGACAAAAGAGTCGACTCATTTGGACAGAAACTTGAAAAATCTGCTGAAATACAAAAAGAGTCGACTCATTGTGAAAAGAGTCGACTCCTAGACTCTAACGGCTAGTTTTCTGACAGACGGTATGGGCACAAACACAACCAAATCTTCTCCCATACTTCTCCAACGGCTAGAATCGATCCATACCTATATATATGAGATACATACAGCTTCAAACAAGAGAGAAGAGCAATCATACCATTCATATCAAGTGCTTCAAAGCTGAAAATCACCTGCACCTAACTGTTACATATTTTTGCTGAGTGTTTAAAGTTATCCATTGAGTTGTATTCATTTGTATACTCACTAGGAGAGTCACTCTTTGTATAATCTTCATTCATTCTTGTTTGGGAGGGTTTGTAACCTTGTAAGTTTAAGTGTTCTTGGGAAAAACACTTGTAAGTTTAAGAGAAGCTTGGACAAAATCTCTTGGGTTTTGAAAGCTTGGGAAGAAGCTTTTGTAAAGAGTGAGCTGGGCACTCGTGGCACAACCAGCAGCTGTGTAAGGAGTATTACATAGTGGAATTCCTTCGAAAGAATCGAAGAAGAGAGGACGTAGGCAAGGTTGGCCGAACCTCTATAAATCTGGTGCATATTTCTTCTGCCTCTGTTTTGCTTACTTGCTCATTATGCATGCTTGCAAATACTTGTTTTAATGTACACTTCATTTGCTTGATACATATACTTTGATTATTTGTTTCTAAAATCCATAAAAGATTTTTTAGTTGAATTTCTTGTTAAAAATTCTATAAAACCCAATTCACCCCCCCTCTTGGGTTGCCTGCTTGGGCCAACACTAAATTTAGAGTTTCTACATAAAATCTAACTATATTATATATACATCACAAAGTTGATTACATTAATGATTTTTAAGTGATTTAAGAGAAATTTATCACAGATATTTAGGAAGAAATATAATTTTATGTTTTTGTCCCTTGAAAATTGCAACGTGTTTGTCATATACAAATTTCTCATTTATTTTCTAAATGAAAGTTAGCGTAAGGTTAATATTACAATAAATTAGAAGTGTAATAACTTAATTGTTATAAATAAAAGTAAAAGTCCTGAAGTAAAATTTAATATAAAGTACAATGGTGTAAAGTGTAATTAAACTATTATTTTACTATTTTTTTTTATTTTTTTCTTCAAAATCAAATAGAGAAAAAAAATCTATTTTTCTTAACATTTTTTCTCATTTTTTTCTTCCTTTCGTTTTCCTTCTTCCCGTTTGTATCAAACAGAGCCTAAATGGTGCTCCCCGCAGCTTTACTATCTAGAAATTCTAATTAAAACACCGGCTCAGAAACTCCCCATTTGAATTTGGGTAGCTTTTTCTTTTTTTTTTTTTTTCAAAATTTGGTTTGATGTTTCACCTACCCAACCTAGACTCGTCAATCATCATTACTACTGTTTTATACTCCCCATGTGGACTTGTCAAATCCTAAAAATACTTTAAGCAAAAAGCAGCAAAAACATCAAAGCTATATCTACAAAATTGGGTTCGGAAAGAGTGATACAAAAGATATATATTTGGGCCTTTTTTTTTTTTCCTTCGGATGTATTATTTGGTCTCTTCATATTTCTTCGTTTCCAGATCTCTAGCTTTGTTCTTCATCATCATGCCTTTCGGTTGCTTGAGCTCCGTACTCTTTTTTTTCCCCTTTCCTTTTTGCGAGTGATGATTTGTGGTTTCAAGAAGTTGGAGCCTTGGAGGCGATTTGGACGGAGATGCGGTTCGTCGGTGATGTCGCAAGATTCAAAATTTTTTTATTTTGTATTTGTTAAAAAAATAAAATAATAAATAAATAACATTACATTAGCAGGTTGGATCTGTAATCGGGTCTGTGGGGTCTACCGTATTAGATTCAATAATAAATGGATTTAGCAGATTTGGGTTTTATCGGATTTGAACAATGGGGTCAAGTCTTATTGGATCAGACCAACAGATGTAAACAAAACAATTAGGTCCGCAGTACTACATTTCAGTCCAATAATATTTTAGTCCGTGGATTGATAAATTATTCAATAGATTTGCAACAGCACGTTAACATAATGATATAGTATGTCAAATTAATTAAAAATAAACATAAATTTTTATTTTAGATTGATTGACCTAATTTTTAGGTTGATTAGCATAATTGTTAGAATAATAGAAATATCTACTTTCCTAATATATTCATATTTATTACTACGTAGTTGAATTAATAAAAAATACATAATGTGTTTATTTTTAATTAGTTGGACACACTATATCACCATGTTGACGTGGTATTCCGTATTTACTGAATAAGATTTCTCCATGGGATACTACATAATCAACTAAGTATTTTGGGCAAATTTCATTCACTTGCCTTGAGATTTTTGACTAATACAATTTACCTCCTAAGGTCCTAAAAAAGTCATTCCCCTTTCTTGAGGTTTGCGATGTAATTGCATTTTTTCCCACCGGTTTGTTAGCTATAAGATTTTTAACAGAATATATGTGATGTCATAAATAAAAAATAAAAAAACAGATTCCTTAGCTAAATTGCCCTTAATGTGCATAAAATGACATAAATAGAATTTTTTTTTCCTTCTGAAATTAATGAGTGTGTTGATTTTGAGTTTTCTTTTAATGGGCCTTATTTATTTGGACAACAATCTTTTTTTCCAAAAAAATATAGAAATTATATAGAACATTTGTTATAGTATATAAGATCTAAAAAATTTGGTACAATTTATTTTCTTAGGCTAAACTGGTGTATGTTTTCCGTATTACTTTTTGTAAGGCATTTTTTTTCATATTCACTAGAATTTTTTTTATAAACATTTATAGAATCTATATAGGTCCTTAATTATAACATTTAAAGTTTTAAAAAAATTCAAGACTTATAATTTATTTTGTTGATCAAAATGGTTTTTTATACATAAGCCGCATTTAATTTACACTTAGAAGCTTGTACTAGCAATGCATCTGTTTTTTTTTTGCTAACATTACTATTTTGTTAAATGATTTAACGGTTGACTAACGGGCTAGGGTAAATGCAAATGTGGCTCAAACTTCATGGAGGAGATGACGTTTACAGAATCTCAATGGAAGAGTTATATTAGTCAGAAACTTTAATGGAGGTGAATGTAATTTACCCAAATATTTTTCTAACTACTTGGGGTTAGTTACATGCATTTCGTCTCTGCTTCCTCTATGAGAGTCATAAATAAGCTAAACAATTCAAACCAACCTTGGCATGAATCATATTGCTTATTATAGAAGAGGTCATTGGCAATTTTGCATTGAAATGGAACACAACAATTAAAGCATCCTTTTGATCAGTAAACTTGTTCCACTTTGTACAGCATGCACAGTTAATTAATCCAAAAAAAGTCTAAAAATAAAAAAGACAATACAAAGACTTTCTTTGAACTCCAAATTTAGTGAGTGAGAGATTAAACATCGTAAGAACTAGACCAGAGCATGTCTCAAGCTCTGCGTTAGATGACTTAGGTGATGTGAACATTTACACAAATACTTTTCACCTAATTATCTGAAAAAGACAAAAAAAAAAAAATTGCACAACATGATAATGTCCATATTTGGTGTGGAGTTTTATGCTGTTACAAAATAATGCATTGAGAAAATTGCAGATCATTGTAGTATGTACTATATTGTCGTATCCATATTTTTGTGATGTTTTGGGGATGTGGTTGAGATGAAGATTATAATATCCGATGACATTATTGGTGTTGTCGGTGGTGGAAGGTTTTTTGGTGCACGGTCAATTTATTTTATATAGTTTTTATTTTGTTTTCAAAAATCAAAACCTATCATTATATAGAATTTCACTGGCTGTATTATTATCTTCAAACATCAAATGTATTTCTGTCTAATAACACATTAAAAATTGTTAGTTGGAAATGATATTAGTATATTTACCATAGCAATTAACAAGCGCTTATGAGTTAATTAAGACCTCTTGCATGCCTATCTATTATAAATATCCTCATTTGGTTATTAGAAAGTCAATACGAAAATAAGTAACTAAAACACCTACTATCGTAATTTATGCTTCACAATTGAACTGTTTTCAGGTTCCTGCTTTCATTATTACGCTTGAATGTCCCGTTGGAAGGAAATGGTGGATAAATGATCCAAAGACCAATAAGTGAAAATGAAGAAAATAGAATTTTATATTGGATAGTTTGAGAATGACTCAAGCCAGTGCATTGTGTGGGAAAACATCTAACAGTTAAACTTGTATCTCACGATTTCTTCAATTTTTTTTTTTTTTTGTAACATAGAAAACTTAAACCCAAACAACCTGTCAAAAATGGAAAGATTGGGACGGCCTAACTGAAGAAAACACACGATTTCTTCAATCATTGACTTTAAGGGCCCATTTAGTAACTTTTTGTTTGCAACATGTTTGAAAACTAAAAATAAAAAATTATCCATTTGGTAATATTGTCAGTTTTTATTTTTTGTTATATGTTTTTTATAATTTGATGATGGACATTTGTAAGTTACCGTTGTGCCAACAGTTACAGACCAATGTTTTATAAACGGAGAACACATTCATTTTAGTGTTTTTTTTTTTTTTTTAAAAAAAATTTGGTAAACAACTAAAAACAAAAAGCAAAAAACAAATACTGTTTTTTATTTAAAACAAAAACAAAAAACGTTATTATTGTTTTCAAATTTATATGTTTTCAAAACAAAAAGCAAAAAACAAATACTGTTTTTTTATTTAAAACAAAAACAAAAAACGTTATTATTGTTTTCAAATTTATATGTTTTCAAAACAATGTTCACCTCCCTTCTCCTCCCAACTGCCACTCCCCCACCCCTCCCAACACCCACCGCCACCAATCCATTGCTTCCCCATCTTCCCCACCACCCATCTAGACCTTTCCCACCCCTCACGGCCACCCACCTTCACCCCACCACGGCCACTTCTCTTCCACCCTTCCTCTATATGCATACAAATAACACATTAAATGAATTTTTTTGTATTAAATTTATTAATAAAATAATAAAAATACAGATTTGGGATTACAAAATATGTCCTTTGTTTTTGGGTTTTTTTTTTTTGGTAGAAGAAAAACTAACAGCATAAACTAAGAAAAAATCGAAAGCATTACCAAATGCAGGCTTAGTATGGCAATATCATGTTTAAGGTTCCTAATCTTCACTGCATTACAATATCCTTATCGCGTACTTTGGTCTAAAGGAATTCTTTTCTATATGGAAGTCTTAGGAAGAATTACAGACGCCATGACTACGTTGTCCCTAGAGTTTATGTGATTTGTGAGCAAGCATTATCTTCTTTATTTGTCTTTATTCATTTATTTTCGGTCAGGCAGGACAAGAATGGAGACTCAAGTAATTTTGAGTTCAACTTAACATCGACATCTTAGCAAAAAGATAAAAAAAAAAAAAAAAAAGCCCTTAACATTGAGACATCCAAATTGAAAAAAGAAAAGATTTAAAGTTCATCTATATACAGTTCCACGGTGAGAGACAGATCAACAAATTAGCATAAAAATTCACCCATTGATAGAAGGAAAACATTGCATTACATGTCGAAGACAAAAAGAGAAAGAAATTAAGGATAGAGCTGAGAAACTACATAGAGGTGATCTGTAGCACCAATATTATTTTATGCCATCAATTACAAACTAAGAACTTTTGAACGTCAAGCCAGATCCCTCAAATTTTTCTTGGATGAGCTTCTTTAGGTGTTCTGCCATTGGAGGAGTTAGATAATTGGTCCAATCTCCGACCTTTCCTTCCCGAAAAAAGTCACTGTAGTCACGGCCATCAGGGGTTCTTCCTGTCTTATTCACTTCCAAATTTTTCAAATTGCCAAAACTGCACAACTTTGATACTTCTTCTGCAACTCCTTGTCTCTCCTCCTCCATAGAAAATGGGTACCCCAAGAACTCTGCCAGCAACTTCGTATGGAACACAATGTCCTCCTGCAAATCGTCATACTTCAAGAACAGCACTTTATCTGGCATCATTTGGCTTGCCTTCCAGTAGCCTAAGATATGATCCCAAAAGGGGCCGAATGTGCTGATCCCACAACAGTACCTGCTGAAACATTCGTCTAGCGAAATTGAGTAGTGAGTCTGGGACCAAAGCTTGGAACTGAAATGCCAGTAGGAGATAAATTGGTCTAAAGGGTTCCGACATATGTAGACAAGTCTACACTTGGAATCCTTTACGGAGCTAGGCAGTGCGGCATATGGGGTGTGAGTGTTGAAAATTCTTGGACTAGGAATGCCTTCAAGGTCGGGGGATGGATTGTTCTTGTAGATTTGGAACTCAAACGATTGAATAAGCCTATGGGGGATTTCAGAGAGCAAAGGGCTCTCCGTGAGTGCATGCTTGGAACGGTTCACTATGGTGAAGATGAGGGCCTTCATCCATGTTGTGCCTGATTTTGGAAAGGAAGTTAATATTAGATCAGTGTCGCTTGCTTGGAAGTGATGTCGAAAGGCAATCATGCCTTGGATGGCTCTGGATGGGCACCAGAAACCTTGATAGAAATAGAAATAAGTGCCATCACTGTGTCTTTCTTTGGGAAGGTGTTTGAGCAGCTCTTCACTATCTTCAATTACTGTTTTCTTTTCTCCTGTCTGTGTCTGTGGATTCATCTTTGTGCTTTCTGTTTTCTGATCCATTAGAATCAGGACTATAGAGACACAGGAAAACAAGAAAAAAGGTGACCTAGCTACCTAATAAATTTGACTTCTTAGGATCAAGTATGCGCCCAATGCCCATAGTCATTTGAATTTATAGTGCTTGTTTTTTTCGATTTTTTTACTATTACAATTTAGCTTTCTTTTGTCTTTCTATTTTGGAATATTAGATGGAGGAGGGAGCAAACGCATGTGCTTTATTACTCTACGTCTTGACCTCAAATTTTAAATTTTTTATGATGAGGACCACTCTTGGACAAAGACACATTGTACCCACCTAATAATGTAAACCACAGATACTTGTAATAATTGCAAACTACATGTATCTGTTAAGCTCATAAAACTCCATCGAGAGTCGAACCCAATATGTACCAGTTTAAAATTCGTCAGAAAGTTCAGCCCCTTTCCGCCGGATACCTGTGTGGGTTTTTTGACCTCAAATTTCCATCACACTTGCTTAAAAATGTCATCTGTCTAAAAGAACAATTGCAAGGAATAAATACACTTTACTCATTTAGGTTTACTCAGGTAGGGTTTGGCTTAAAAACACATTATATTTTTTAATTTTAAAAGTAAATATATAATCTACTCATAACTTGAATTATAGTGTAAAATTGACGAAAAATTTTAAACTTGATGGGGCATGCAGTACACTTGCTCAGCAGGTTAGTGTGAGACCCTAAAATTTTTTTTTTTTTTTTCTCTCTTCCTTCCCCTTCACGTTCTTCCTCCTCCCACCTTACATTGCCATTTTTATTCACGGCAAAACCCCATAGTCAACCTTCATGCATACAAAACCAATTTCCTCTTCCTCTTTCTATTCTCATTGCTATTTTTTGAGTCCGGCTCTTTTAAAATTAATTTGTGAAGTATATTATAAAGTAAATTTTTAATTGATCAATATCAATCATTCTAGTTATAGTATATTGTAAAGAAATATTCTCTTGCCCTATTTACAGAAATTCCATAACTCTATATTAGTAAAAATCTGTCAATTACCAAAGAAGCCTCTTTTTAATTGCCCAATACGTTATCACAATGAATCAGTTGCTGATAACAGATTTTAAATTCACTAGTAATAGAGACTCCATTGAATTAATTTAGTACTAATGGCATTAGGGTTTATTAGATCCTTTAGATAAGTTGTAGAAGCAATCGAAAGGAAACCTTAATATGAAATCTACAATAAAAAAAAAATGTTCATTATGAATTTCTTCATTGATAGTAAACAAGAAAAAAGAAAGAACAGGGAAGAAGGGAAGGAGAGAAAGAGAAGAGAGAATGGGATGCCAATTAGAGAAAAATTTTCTTTTATTATTTAAGAAACATTTTTGTTTATTGATGTTCCAATGTAACAATGTGTGCTAATGATTGCGTTGCATAAAACATGGATGCACACATGTTCCAATAAAATACTTACTTTACAATTAACTTCACAAGTTACTTAAGAGGATATAGACTCATTTTTTATTGGATAAACTATATTATAAAAAAATTCATACAGAATTTCTGTACAAAGTAACACGGTTGAATGAACAACTCTCATAATAAATCTTAGAGAAATGCTATACATAAAGGGTTCTATTAACATGTGCCCTAAAAAAGTATGTTTAGCTTCAATTAATACAATGAGTTTCTTACAAATTTCAAGTTTTAACAAAGACATTCATTTAAGAACTCTTAATGAGATAGGATACTAAATAATACTTTCATTTCCCAACACAACTACCAAATTAGGTGAAGAAGTTTAAAATTAAAACTCTTATGATTTGTCAAAACTACCTTGAGACATCTCTAATAATAATGAATAAAAACTTTTAAACCCATGCTTGTATTAAACATTTAAAATTACATGTTAATAACACAACTCTGATAATCTTCATCCTATCAAATATATTAAAATGCATCACTTTTATTTTGCATTCACCTATTTTATTTTATTACAATCTCAAATTTTTTTTTTTTTTTTTGTCTTTCTTATTTCCATAGAACATAGAGGGATTTGAAGGACAATTTTGTATGCATGAAAATTAATTTAACTTTCTATATTAATTTTTTATTTTTTTCTAAATATTTTGTTTTACATTTAAATTAATAAAAGATATGTAAAACTTAATAGTGGTGTATTTGGCATCTGAAAAAGTTGTATAACAAATGCTGAGAAGATATATATTAACAATCTCATTAATAACCATTTAAAAAAATTATTAAAAACTAGAGTGTTAATGTTTCATTTTTCTATGGAAGACTACTGATTACACCCTAAAAGTGTAATTATAAGCCCTTAATTTGTACTTTATTAGACTTGTATTGTAATTAATTATCTTATTTTAGTTAGATATTTATTTGAGTATGTTTTGAATGTGTTTTGTAGGTTATATAAGCTAATAAAGGTAAAAAGAAAGCAAGAATAATCAAAGCGGGTTCAATGCGAATAATTTGTTCATGAAAATTCATACCTGTCTTGGTATTCTGGCCATAACTTTTGGCTTCGATGTCCGATTGAGCTGATTTTTGCGTCATTGGAAAGAAGACTTTAAGCTCTACAACTTTGTGTCTAATGTGCATCAGCTGAATTGAGCTCTAGAGTGGACAAATAACACTTTAAAGTTTCTGCAGTCGAATAATCATGAACAGTACTCGTCCGAACGGGTACTGTTCACTACTCGGACGGTTACTGTTCATGAACAGTACTCGTTCGGACGGTGAACAGTATTGTCCTGACGGTTACTGTTCACCGTCCGAAAGGACTTCAAACGGGCGTTGAACGCCCTGTCCGGACGGTATTCAGACGGTTACTGTTCATCCAAATTTTGTTTTTTGCGTCCGAAGCGACGTTTTTAGGGTTTTTTTGTAAAGTTTTTGAGTAGTTAGGGTTAGTTTGAGCAAGGGGGCGGCGTGAGCAAGGGGGCGGCGGGGGAAGCTCCTAAAAGGTTAGTTTTTTCATTTTTCTTCATTTTTAACTTATATTTAGCTTTGTAATGGTAATATAGGAGTAGAAATTGTAACTTTCTTTCATTGTAATGTATTTTCTCTCATTTTCTTGCCATTTTCTCTCACTTTCTTAGCAACCAAACAGTAGTTTTACATAGTTTAATGTTAGATTTATTTTCATTTATGCTCTTTGTCATGGATTTTAGTAGCTAAACATCACTTAGATGTGGTTGTGAAGAACCACCAATAATCTTCAAGGGTTGAAAATGAGATGCATGAACTTTAAAGCTATATCCTTAGAGTTCTATGGTTCCATTTGATTTAGTATGAGATTCATTAGAAAACTTAGATTCATAACCCCTCTTGGTAATATTTATTCACAAATCAATATTTGGTATAGGTATTGCACATGTCTAAGGTTTGATTCTAGGGTGCTAGTCATAGATTTCATCTTTATACTCAATCAAACATAAACCCAAGTATTTATGGTCAAAATCTTCCGAATTAAGAATCCAAGATGCGATTCTTGATTTGTGTTATAAAACTCTCATTTGAAACCCTTGTTGTGAATTGGTGGATTGAATCAATCATATCAAAATTTTCCATTTTAATTGCTTTAAATTTAATTTCAATTTTCTTTACTTTAATTGCCTAGTTAATTACTTTAATTTCTATTGCACTAGTTTAGTAATCCAAACCCTCCATCAAAAACCAAAAGATTTTCGGTTTTTTTATTTTTCATTTTATTTTAGATCCAATTCCCCACATAATTGCAAATCAATCCTACGTTAGGTAAGTGTGAGTTGAGTGCTAGAGCCTATATTTGGCTAGGTCCCTTAGGAGAGAACGATACCGGATTACCGGTTTATACTTCATCGCGACCCCAGTACTCTTGTGGGATACTAACTCCATTTTGTAGTTTTCGGAGCGAGTCAACTACTACATTAACTCTTTCCATAAATTGTGCCCTTACTGCATATATTAGCATTTTCCATACATAAAATAGTTTATTTCTATGGAAGACTACTATATTAACTCTTTCCTTAAATTATGCCCTTAATGCATATATTAGCATTTGTCATACATAATATAGTTTATAAATACAGTTTCTCACCTAAATGATATAGTGCAATAGGACCCACATTAATTAATGTTCGTGTGACCCAATTACTTATAAATTATGAGAAAGAAAATGAAATGAGAAATTGGGTGGGATGGGTGACTTGCTTCGTAGATGTGCAATGTAATAACCACAAGCGTATGGTTTGCAATGTAGTTTAAATCCGATGAGCCAGGATATCGATTGTCTTGAAGATCAAGCTTAATATAAGCTATAAGTTTCAACTAGCATCCATCTCTCTCAAGATTTACAACACCTCAAATGAAATTTCTTTTTAAAAAGGTAAACAAAAAATATTTGATTTTGCAAGATTGATTTTGCACTAAACTAAAGCAATATTAAAACTATTAAACTAAGAAGGTAAAGGGCTTGGACCCAATTGATCCAACCAACCAATTTGCCCAAGGTTTTAATGAGGTTTGATAGCTCAAATAATTGGCTTCACCGCAAACCTTTGATTTGGAGGATTTCAATCATTAAAACAATAAAATCAATGATAATCAATATAAAATTATAAATGATGAGATTCTTGTATTCATACCATCGATCTAAGCAATATCCATACAAAATTAAAGGTTCGTGCATGGACATTCAAATACTTAGTCAAGAATACAAGATTTCAATGAGATCCAAATATGATTATCATAGATTCAATTCAATGATAATTAATACTAAAATTATAATCAATTTGAAGTCATAGATTCATACCATTGATTTGTGCAATCTCTATACCAAACTAGGGCTTGTGCATAGAGATTACCAAACATAGTAAAAAATCTAAGTTTTCTCAAAAATCTAAAATTCAATTGTTAAGAATTAAGAAATTTGAAAGATGAAACAATGATAAACCCATTACCTCTATTGAAAAACTTGAAACCTATAGATGATTTTCACAATTGGACCCAAGGGAACGATTAGCTACTTAATTTCATAACAAATTGACTTGAATTCATAAGAAATTGCATTGAAATGATGAAAATAATGCTTGATTACACTAAAAATGAAGAAATACAAAGAAATCTAGAGTTTCTCTCTTTAAAACTACTCCTAAAAACCTTAAAAACTCTAAAAATAAGATGAGATTCCCAATTTTTTGGTCAAAACTGCCATAAATGGGATGAAAAAAAAGTAGAGATCCGTGAAGCGTTTGAACGCCTTAAATGGGGGTTCGAATGCCCTAGCTAACCTAATTCAAATGCCTAAAAGCAGCTTCTGAATCTTACTGAGTGTTTGATCGCTTTGAGTAGCCATTTGAATGGGGTGTTCAAACGCTTCAAACAGGTGTTCAAACGTTCACCTTGTTATTACCATTTGAAGTGTTCGAACGGTCACCTGTATGTTTTGAAAAATTATATAAAAAGCATATATTATGGATCCCGATAACATTCTAGTTTAAGAATTATGACTTTCAAAAGTTTCAACCCTGCATGTTAAATCGCTCCTAAAGATGGTGTAAATTTGAGCTTCTCCGCAAAAAAACAAGTGTCACGATTGAAGTATAAATCCGGTGAGTCCGGATATCATATCCTCAGTGACCAAGCCAAATATACGCTAACACTCAACAAACACTAGACTAGCTTGAATTGGATTGTAATTATGTAAATTGAACAAAAATAAAAGAGAAACAAAAAAAGAGACCGAAAATATTTTGGGATTTTGAGTTTGATAGATTGATAACTATGTAATGCATGAAAACTAACAATTGATCTAAGACAATTGAAATTTAATAGCAATTCAAGAGAATTGAAATGTAATTAAAAGAGAAATTGGACACAATTGATTCAATCTACTAATTCACCATATGGAATCCAATGAGAATTTGATAACTCAAATCAAGGATCTTTCCATGAATCCTTGATTCAGAAAATTTCGACTATGAAACCTTAATTCTCTTCCAATTGAAGTTTAGATTTAGAATTCATTAATAGATCCTTAGAAGCAAACCATAGATTTATCAAACCTTGATTATGGATCTAAGAGTTCTTAAGAAATCAACCTCAATTGAGATGAGAAAGATAAATTGAAAGATAGATCTATGAAATTCTTATACCTCCATTGAAACCCATGTAGATCTTTGATAGATCTTTACAATTGTATCTAAATAAGAAGGTTAGCTACTTGAATCCATTGTAGAAAACATGTAGAAGTAAAGAGAAAGCATAAAGAATTGTAAATCTATGAATTACTTGAAGTTAAATGGTGTTTGGTCACAAGGAAAGTAAAAGAAAATGAAAGAAAATCACAAGTTCTATCTCCACTCTACTCCTACAAAGCTATATATAAGCTAAAAACTAAGAAAAATGTGAGAGAGCTCCTATTTTTGGCCAAAAACGGCCTTTTATACCAACAAAGCATCGTCAGGTGTCTGAAGAGGTCCAAATTGCTATTTTTTGCTTCTGAAAAACTGTTTGAACTCGTAAAGAGACCCTTCGAATGCCTAAAAGACCCTTTAAACGGAATTGTCTAAATGGCGTTTGAAGTGAGTCCGAAGGGCATCTGAAGTGCCGTTTTGCATTTGAAGTGTCATTTGAACGCTACTTCGAATGGTATATCTGAACAGCTCTCAAAAAGTTATACAAAATCGATATATTATGGGCTCTAGTAGCCTTTCTGATTTGGGAGATATGGCCCTCCAAAGTTTTAACTCTGCATGCTTTAGCAGGTTATACCACATCTTCAGCAAATTGTACCTTGGCAGTATCTTCTTGAAAAACTCATTCTCCCTTTATCCGAAATGTGCCAGAAACCTTCCGAATTAAGCTCAAAACATATACAAATTAAAATAAACTTAATTAATACTAAAATCTAAGTAAATAAACATATAAACTCCTAAATTAAGACGAACAGAGGACAAATTAAGGTATTGTAATTGCACTTTTGAAGTGCACTCACATGCTTCAGCAGCTTGTACTATAACTTTAGCAGTTTGTACTTTGACAATATTTTTTTAAAATTCATTCTCACTTCATCCAAAATACGTCCAAAATCATTTGATTTAAGCTTAAAAACTACACAAAACAAAATAAACTTACCTAATACTAAATTTTAATTAAAAAGAAATAGTGTTATAATTGTACTTTTAGAGTGTAATAAGTGGGGTGGGGTGGGACCCGCTGTCAAATTGCCATTCTAATTGCAGAGATACTTCCCCCCTGCCAAGTGAAAAAGAAATATAAATTGATTATTGTCGCGCCCCAGTTTTTGGGGTGTCCAAGGTTCTTTCGGCTCGGAGACCCTAAAGCACAGAACTCTGTCACTAGAACTCATCCTCCTAGAAGGACAAATGCGACTAAGTTTGAAAATTGGTTTGGCTAAGGGCTTTTTAGAAAAATAGGAGTCGCCACCTAACTTGGTAAAGGTGAGTTAGGGCATCTAAAACTAAGCGTTAATCTGAAGATTAAACTTAGAGTTTTTGAAAAAGGTTTTTGAAAACTCTCGCTCGAGAGGGTTTTTAGGAAAATAGGTTGTTTGGCAACCCTTGAAAATGTTTAAGCCTTTTTTTGAAAATAACTCCATTTTGGTATTTCGGAAACAGAAATCTAAGGTTCGGGGGTTGGTTACGTGTAGGGAAGATATTCTAAGATCATCATCCTACCCCGCCCTTTCGGTACCTACATGTCTAATCACCCTTTGTTCACTCACTAGAATGACCGGTTACCATTGTCCACTTAATGTCCACTTTAGAATTTTGAAAACAGGGCCTAGTCATTATTTTTCGGATGGATGATGCATGATGCAAGTTTTTGGAAGAAATTTAAAAATAATGGGGGGTTTTGAAAGAGTTTGGAATAGAAACTTTGAATTGATTGGAGTTTTTGAAAAAAAGTTATGTGGTTGAAATAAAAGTTATGACCGCACCATTTTTGGTTGCCTACGTATCTCATTTGGCGAGAATCAAGTCATTCGTAGTTCGGGCAAGGGCTTGAAGGAAAATAGGCGCATTAGGGCCTTTGGAAGGTTTGAAGATACTTTTGGGTCTTTAGAGAAGTTTAAGACACTTTGAGGTCTTTGGAAATTGAAGACCTTTTGTGGTCTTGGAGGTTTTGACTTGAAATTGAATGGTGGAGTGTTTCTTGAAAATGTTTTTGGATCAACTTGAGGGAGTTTTAGAAAAATACTTTGTCATGTCTCAAGAGAACTTGAAAGTGTTTTTGAAGTCTTGTTTTGAAAACCTTGGAGGCATGTTTTGATAAATTAATTTTTGAAAGTAGTTTTCAGAAAGGGCTAAGGGTTTGGAATCCTAACATGGACAACTTTGGAGGTTGTTCTTGATTTATCACTTCTCCTTGGAATCCCTAGCCATGAGAGGACTTGGGACAGCTTAGGTTTGTGACTCTTTGAAAACATTTTTGGAAATGTCTCGAAGATGAAATGTAAGAACATTTGAAGAGTTTATAGAGTTGGTTTTTTGAAATCAAGAGAGTAGGAGGTTTTGGAAAAATAAGATATGAGAATAGTTTGAAAATTTGAATGATCATTTAAAAAAGGGTTCAAGAGTTGGAATCTTGAAGTGTACTAACCTAGGTTGAGTTAGCCTAGGGTTAGGGGTAACCTAAAGTTAACTAACTTGGGTTAGGTCAACCTAGGGTTAAGATGACCTATGGTTAACTAACTAGAGTTAGTTTAACCTAAAGTTAAGATGACTTAGTGCTAACTAACTAAGGTAGGGTTAACCTAAAGTTAGGATGATTTAGGGTTAGGTTATCCTAAGGTGAGTGAACTAGGGTCAAGTTAACCTAGGGTTGGATTGAAAGATGATTTGAAGTGTGGTTTGGTGTATTTTTGGAAAGAGTTTTGGAAAACAAAACATATTATGCAATGGACTTTAGTAAGCCATCTCTTTGAAGATCATTTCCATGAAAATTTTGACTCTAGTCAAGAGTATGGTTTGAATGGGTGGTGCTTGGAGACCATTCGAAGGAAGGTTTCCTCATGGCCATTATAACCACTATCTTGACAAGAGTATGAGGGGTCAAAAATCAACATAACGATAATAATTTTTGGAAAATCATTTTTGATGCAAAGATGGAGAGAATGCATTTTTGAAAATAATCTTTTGAGAAGGATTTTAAAAACCATTTTCCAAGGGGAACATTTCATCAAGAGAGGGTTCATATGGCCAACAAAAGGGAGACCGCTCAAGAGAGGGTTCCATGGGGCCATTCCAACCACTAAACTTGAGAGAATAGGAACCATAGAAATCAAAGAGTTTGAATATCATTCTTAGGCAAGCATAAAGAGAAAAGGGAACCATTCTAACAATTTAGGGCTCCTATGACCAATATAAAGGGAGACCACTCAAGAGAGGGTTCCATGGGGCCATTTTAACCACCATATTTGAGAGAATGGAAACCTTGAAAATTAGAGAGTTTGAAAGCAACTTTTATGCAATTTGAAATGCAATGATGTAAAAGTGTGAATTAGGGGGTAGTGAGGGATTTTCTAAGGCATGACTCCTAAGGTCTCATCCTAAATTTCAAGGGGCCAACTCTTGGAATAATTTTTGAAAGAAATGTAGATCTTAGAAATGGCATAAAATTAAGAGCAATGTAAGCATTGTGGAACATGACAATAAGCATAAAATGAAGCCAAGAACACAAGACGTGATCAAAATAGCAATATGCAGGGGGTCATGATTCACATACAAGGCTTTTAGGCTACATCACATAAATAAGGGGCTCCTAGGCCATACCATCTTAAAGTAGGCTAGTGAGAGGTCCCCCTACATGGTGGCTCTCACTTGCTTTCCTCTAGGCATGATCTAAGAGCCCTCTTGGCTCAAGCATGTAAGAAAGGGGGGTTGAAGATGAGGATTAAAATAAAGAATAGCTTAAGTAGGCTAGGAGGGAGAAGAGAAGAGTGGGGGAGAGCATAAATGTAAAAGGGATACCACCTTTTGCCTTTATTACACTTGTAGTCTTCAATGGATGTCTTGATTGGAGCTTGAGTGACTTCAAGAAGGCTTAAGAGGCTAGGGTGGAGTGTATAAGTGTGTATGAGGCCTTGTGTCTGGAGTGTATAGGCTTAGGAGGGGTAGAATCTAGCCTAAGTGTTGGAGGGGAGGAATATATGTAGAGATTCGAGTTTCTAGAGTGATTTCAGCAGAACTTCGTATCAATTTTGGAGCTAGAATATGCAAGGGGGGAGGCCTCTATTTATAGGCAATCTAGAATAGGCCTTGTGCATGTGCTACATGTGCATGGCTAAAATTTGGCCTTGCGCATGTAAGACATGCACAGGTACTATTCTATTGCCAGAATAACACGTGGCACCCTGTGTACTGGTTAAATCTCGACCGTTGATCAAAAGTCGGTCGATCTGATCAAAATTTGAGCGCATGTAGCATACGCTCCATCACCGGGAAAGTTCGTCCAAACTTTGCCTTGATAATTGAGTCAATCGGGAAGGTTTCGAGGGAATCGGTCGCACTCGGGATGTTCTCCTAGTCCTTCCGATGAACTTTCATATTTTTGAAAAGTTTAAATTATATTTGGAGGTGAGTGATATCATTTTGGGAAGTGTGCCAAAAAGGTCACTTTTGCGGAGCGTCTGTGATATGCTCCCTGGGTGTTTGAAAGTGGTTGTTTTCTTTTCATGTGATTGAGGCCTTCGAGAAGCGATCTATTTGGTCGGACCGCACAGATGGAAAGTACTCTGGAAATACTTTTTGAAATTTTCGAATTTACGCATTTCTCAAATCGTTTGACGGTGCGTTTTGATTAGGGAATCGGAGAAAAAATCAACCTTGGCAGAGCGTCTGCGAGACGCTTCAGGGGTTGCTGAAAGTCATAGTTTGCGCGCTGTACGATGGAGGGCTTCGGGAGGCGATCTATTCGATCGAACCGTATAGATGGAAAGATTTATGGACGAGCTTTTGAGAATTTCTTGATTTACGCATTTCCCAAGTTGATTGACGGTGCGTTATAACTAAGGAATTGGGGGAAAAGATAATTTAGGCGGAGCGTCTAGGACTTTTATCGCGTCGTGCGATCTTAGTGTCGTAGGGTGTTCCTTGGGTTAAACAAAGGGCGTGTGGTGAAACCCTCCGCTCGAAATCCCAAGGCCGGTGCTGTTTCGGGGCATTTTGGGCTTCTAAGGGCAAAATGGTCATTTTGACTAGAGTTGGCTGGAAATGGTCAGGAATTGTTTGGTATGTTGTGTTAATTGTGTAGGGCTATTCAGGGATAGTTTTGAGAGAGTCTTTTATCATTCAGTAGGGTTTGTGCCGTGCTAAGGCGCTCGGGGGCAAAATGGTCATTTTGACCGGAGCGGGCCGGAATATGACCGAATTTGGACCAAATGGCGTACAGGGGACGCCTAATGGTTTAACAACATTTGGAAGGATGGACTTATCATTTTGAGGGATTTTGAACTTTCCCAAAACGTGCCTGGAGGCCTAAGGGGCAGGTTTGGTCATTTTTCACCGAGTCGGGCTAGCAGGCGTCGGTGTTGACCTGGGTGTTGGTTCCCGAGAACACCCGACCTCAAAAAACTACCTATGCGGTGTTGGTCTCTAAGAACGCCTGGTCTTAGAGAGCTACCTGTAGGGTGGTGTTGGTCCCTAATAACGTCTGGTCCCAGAAAACTACCTGGAAGGATGGTGTTGGTCCCAGAAAACGCCTAGTCTCGGAGAACTACCAAATGACGGACATTCTATGTCGACAGGCTAGCAGGCGCTATAAGTGAACTGTCTGAAATTTTTTATGAGGTGTTGGTCCCCGAGATTGCTCGATCCCGGGAAGCTACCTAGATGGCGTTGGTTTTCGGAACCGCCCGGTCCGAAAAGCTACCTAGAATAATGGTGCTTATGGCTCCAGCGGGTCTTTGTGGGCCCGAGAAGTGACCAACTGGTTGGATT
Source organism: Euryodendron excelsum (assembly GCA_033060915.1). Taxonomy (NCBI): domain Eukaryota; kingdom Viridiplantae; phylum Streptophyta; class Magnoliopsida; order Ericales; family Pentaphylacaceae; genus Euryodendron; species Euryodendron excelsum. The sequence continues at coordinate 16,682,425 of CM065387.1, forward strand.
GGAAATTCTAAGGCTCATCTTGAACTTGCATGTGTTGTGATGTCGAAAACCGATCCCGGTCGGGCCGGAGATTGCCAAGCGGGCAAAAATGGGGTGCTTACAATTATATTATGTATACCCGGCGTGAATCTTACGAAATTAATGCATTTTGTCATTACAAGTCATATATCAATATTTAATATAGGGTATTTGGATTCTCTTCATTACATGATTTAGAATGAAAATCTCTATTCCATTGATTAAGGTGTTGACACGTTAACTAATATAAAAATTAAGAGCTCAGATGAATTGACTTAAATTTATTTAAAAATAAATGATTTTATAGTTATATATAAGAAAATAAATTTTAATATAAAACAACGTAGTTTTAATAAAACATGTGATAAAATTACATCTAGACCATTGATTATGGAATAGAGATCTCTATTCCAAATCATGTAATGGAGAGAATCCAAATCCTAATACAAGTGTGTAGATATTGAGAGATATGCAAAGCTTCTATGTCCGAAATTAGTGCATTTTGTTATATGGACGGTTGGGATTGCAACAGTGTTAATAAATGAGTGCAGTCAAATAGCTTCAGCAGCTTGCCAGTGGACGGTGGATTGCACCCCTTGAAGTAGAAACAAATATTTATTTGAAAAAACTCCATGTTTACCCTCTTTGTTTCGCATATACTCATTTTGTCCTATTTGTTTCAACACTCCTTATTTTTGTTCTTTATCTGTCATTTATGCCCCAATCCAAATAAAAAAAAATTTCATATTCTTTTTAAATACTCTTTGCAAATGCTTACGCAAGTTGAAAGAAAAATGCGGAAACAAATTTTATTATTTTTATGGTAATTATTATCTCTTATTGCTATTTTCTTTTTCTTTTTTTCATATATTTTTGGTATAGATCTTAAATTGCTCTATGCATTTTTTTTCTTTTCTTTTAGTATTGATATTAATTGGATTTATGAACTTTTAATTATATTTTATATAACCTATTGAGTCTCTAGTAAAATTAATTGTGAGGAGTCTCAAATAAATTTATAAAGTATGTAAGTCTTAATTAAGTTAACATTATAGATGTAAAGTGATAACAATTTTAATTTTACTGGGTTTAAAAAAAAAAGGTTTTTTTAAGACTAATTTTTTTTTAGATTTTTTTGGATTAAGAACCATAACTTTAATTAATAAAAATCAAGATATAAGGAGAATATAGCCTTCAAATAGATAAGAAAATTTTTTTTCTACAAAACTAAAATAGATTTTTAAAAAATTTATAAAGAGTTATAATAGGTGGAATAACAACACATTAGGAAATATGCATAAAAGGGTATGGTTGGAATGAAAGCATAAATGAAAGAGAATAGACAATAATGAGAAAGATTGAAACTAAGAGTACAAAAATAAATATACATGTATCATAGAGGACAAAACTAAGATTTTTCCTATTTATTTTTATTTTATGACCCACTAAATCAATCAGAAGTCTCAAAACCTCAAAATAAGTTAAAAATCTCAAAACCAAATATAGTGAGTAATACTGATGCAGGTAAACGTATAAGAAAGGTGATAAACATGCTAGAATTCGTTGATTCACACAGAATACTAAAAACTAGGCTCTTCTTAATTTGTTGATTCATATAGAATATCGGTGAACCGGCCAGTATATAGTGAACCATACATTTTTAAAAAGAAGTCAAAATAATTCAAATTGCACATGATTTAAAACTATTTGTTTATTGAAAGCATATCTTTCTTGGCCTTTTGATAAAAATAAGATCAATAAGTAAAAACTTTAAACTAAAACCAAAAAAAAAAGAAATAGAAAAATTAAGAAAGAGGGGGAAAAGAGTACCAATGGGTATTAGAATAAAGAATGTTAAATTTAGGAGAAAAAATTCACCTAGAATGTTTTCAAAAGTACTTATTTTTTTCCTCGGCTACCCCCTAGGACTGGCAGCTTCTCAATGATATCCTTTCCTTTGTCGGGACTATTTGGATTAGCCTCATCTCCCGTGATAAAATTGATGGTGTGGTCTAGTAATGGGCAGGAAGCGACAGGAGTTGGGTTGGCTTCTTGTGTACCAATAACTTTTGAGTCAATTAAGTCCTGAATTTTATGCTTCAGAGAAAAGCACTCCTCATTGTCATGACCCTGGCCACCTGAATGATACTCGCAGGTTGCTGCTGAGTTAAAATTGGGTGGTAAGGGATTGGGCAGAGGCCAAGAGGGTATATGCTTCAAGTGTCCTGCTGCTAGGAGGCCATAATAAGTTGTGGTTTGTGTGCACGTAAGTTTAGTAAAAACTCGATTTCTCCAGCTAGCTCTCTTAGGTCAAAAAGGTGTCCTAGATGTTTTTAAAGGCAGAGGATCAGGTTTTGGCATGATAATGGCTGGGTCAAAGGCTTGGAAATCGAGGAGGTTTTGGATTTTGCGTTTTAGAGTGGGACAATTTTCTGTGTCATGGCCGGGTGAGTTGGAATGGTATTCACATGATAGATTAGGATTATATGATCCGGGGTTCCGGTCGAAGATAGGCATGGGAGGTATCGGGACGAGATGATTGGCTTGGTGAAGTCGTCGGTAGGTGGTGGTTAGAGAGCAAGCCAATGGGGTGTAATCTCGATCTTTTCCCTAGGTTTTTTTTGGGAGGACAATATGTTCTTTATGCATTTGGACCTGGAGAGCTTCCGCCTGCTCATCGAGTGTTATACCTGCATGGGATAGGAGCAAAGAGACCATTGTTTCTATTTTGGTCATCCTACTCCCAAGTCCTCTTATTTCTTCCAGCAGCTGAGCCTGGCCTTCCTTAAGGGTCGAGCTTGGTGGCATATTGAATGACTCCATGGATGCTATGGGTTCTGAAATGAGCAACTGCTTCTTTCTGGGATGGCGACCTATACAAGGGAGTTCTCTGCAAGAGTGGGCTTTACCCCTTCTTTTCTTTTTGTGAAATGAGGGAGGAAGAGAGAGTGAAAAACAAAAAAAAAAGAGAAAAGTTAGTGCTTTGATTTGAATGTTTTTATGCAATACATGTCTTAGGGGTGCCCCCGCTATTTGAGGGGGACTAAAACTGATGTGTTGGCTCACTTTTGGAGATAGGGGGTTTGTAAGCACCCCATTTTTGACCGCTCGGCGGTCTCCAGTCTGTTTAGACTTGTATGTAAGTAAATGCGGATGTATTTTGAGTCAAATCAACTTTCCAAGTCTAATCCTGTCTATCCATCGCTTCGCAGTCTCACCAGGCCCAAATAGAGGCAAAATGACCAAAATGCCCGTAGGGGCATTGTTCGGTCCAATTCCAAATCAGGCACATCTTTTTAAAGACGGTAAGTCCCCTTTCCAATTCCATTAGGCGCGTCTTTCCAAAGACTATAAGTCCCCTTTCCAATTCTTTTTCCAATTCCAATTCCAATCCCTCTATAAAAAATGGTAAGTCTATCCAATTTGGCACATTTTTTGGAGAAAGTTTCTTCGGAATGGTAAGTCCCTTTAAACCTGTCGACTGGGACAAGACCCCAAGTCCCCGAGATGGTAGAACGGTCCATCTTTGGCGCATGCTAACCCGCCAATGTAGAAATTTTTGGGGACTGCAGAATTTCCCATGATCTGGCGATAGTGCGTACGTATACTACCAAAATTCTTATCTGATTAGCAAAGCCTAATCTATGTGATTAGAAACATACCTTCGAGATCTCTCTGGTTTGATCCTGAATAACAAGAATCAGCACCACGCACGAAGCAACTGCTCGAACTCAACCTTCGGACTTCTGCTGTATTCCTCGTACACGCCTTGCTCTACAGAGAGTGGGCTCGCCGTTACTAGGGTTTCTCTTCCTCACAAAATCGTGTATCTCTCAATTATGTGTAGAGTCTGTAACCCTAGCAGCGCTTAGAGCGTGTATATATAAAGGCTACAACCGGGACCATAAGATTAGTATAACTAGGGCTTCCTACGCAAATAAGGACTCCTAATCCAACCAGGATTAAACCTTATTTACGTAAATTATAATTTATACCACTAACAAATTATAATTGCACTCCCTGTTATACTAGAAATTATATTTCGAGCTCCATATTATTAAATGCTTATTTATCTCCCCACGTTAAGATTACAAATACCCGTCTATTAAATTAAATTACTGACAATTAAATTTAATAGACTTATTTAATTCCTTGAGACCTTCCACTTAACTTATTTGATATGTCGGATTCATAATCCACCTGCAAGGTTTGACATAATCAAAACTTATAAGCTTCCTCAAAGGGGTATCACCAATCCCTATACGGGGACGTGGATTCCATCAATAATAAGCATTCACCATACATGTAATGTTATCGTCCAACTCACTGAGTTTATTGACCCATAAAAAATTTCACTCTTCTGTGAATCAAAACAATAAATACTACATGCACGTGTCTATTTATTATGTCAGGATTAAGAGTATAAGCACTCATGATAATCATGAGGTATTAATTGTTTTATATAGTCAGTATAAAAACAATTACCTCAACACGGTCCTGTTCAATACACACAAAGTGTACTAGTGCAAGGAGTTGGAACTATATCATTCCCTAGAGTCAAAACAGACCTATTAAAACCTTGTACTACAGTCATATTGATGGTGTGTCCATTTCCATCTAAGACTGTGAATGATTAACTTATATTCCATAAGAACCGATGATCTGATCTTCCATGTGTAAGTCGTACTCTACACATCAAATCATCTACTATATAGAATAAAAGACACACATGCATAATCATTAAATAAATAACGCAATGCAAACATTTCTCACACAGATTCTCATTAAAATAGAATAACTAATTTATTAATAAATACTAAAGCTATTACACAAAGCATGTCTTTTAGTATAAATTTCCAACAAAAATGTCCATTTCGGCACGCCTTTTGAGAAAGTTGACTTCTCAGGCGTTAAGTCCCTTTAGCAGCTTACCGAGATTAGGCATTCTCAAGAATGATCGTGAACCGTCAGAGTAGTAGAAGTACTTGTAAACATCGCAACTGTCAGAGAAGCGAAAATACTCACAAGCAGGTCGATATAGAGAATTGCTAACAAACCCCTATATCACGAGACCGCCGTCAGAATGGCGGAAACACTCAAAACCCAGGTCAACATCAGTGCCTGCTAGTCCACTTTGGTGAAAAATGACCAAACTGTCCCTAGGGCCATTTTCTGGCACGTTTCTCGAGATAATACTTAAGTCCTCAGAATGGTAAGTCCACTCCTTCCAAGATCATCTTAGAGACGATCCGGCATGATTAGGTGCCTTCTAGTCAGTTTCAGGCCAATTCCGAGGCTTTCTAGTTAAGATGACCATTTTACCACTAAGCATCCGAACGCCCTGTGGACCACACCAGCTCTGGGTATCAAACTAGTAACCTCCCGAGAATGCTTTTTATAGTATTCCTGACATTCCTTTATCTTTTCGAATCATTCCGAGTCAGTTCTGACAAGCCTGGTGCAAAATGACCGTATTGCCCCTGGTGGGCTGGTCGCCTTTTCCGACCACACCGGCTCTGGGAATAAAACCGGCAACCTCCTGAAATATTCTAAATAATGTTTCTAAATCTCAAGTCTTCTTCCGAGACATTCTGTGTCCGTCCTGGCAGCTTTCCAACCCGGTTGACCGTTTTGCCCCTAATGGCCCGTTCAACCCTTCCACCGCATCTTGTCATCCTTTTTCAAGTTCATCATCTTCGGGACCCTATTCTAAGGGTTCCTGCCCTTTTCTGGCCTTCCGGGCCATTCCCAGTCCCTTAAGTCCTTCCCGAGCTTTCCAAAGTCACTCCTAGTGAAACCAGGCTAAAAATTGCATGGTAGTCACTAGCACAGGTGCCCAAATCTTCTCAAGATACGTTGCTTGCCAACCTTAAAACTTACCTAACTGGCTGGCGCCACTACTAGTGGCACCAAGCCAATATTTGGCCTCAACAGGCGCTAGGTCATTCCCTTGTCTATAAATACAGAGCCTCTTCTAGAGTGAAAGGGGTCCGCAAACTTAGTCTAAAAACTCTACTCTTCCATATACAGAGCTCGTAGCCTCCCAAAACCCTAGTCTCCATTAGGTTTTCCAAACCCTAGCCTCCATACACAAACCCTTGCTTCCTATACACTCATATACTCTCATATACTCATATACTAGCCTCTAACCCTCTATTACAGACTTGGATTGCTGCAACTACAAAGCTTTGAAGATCGAAGAAAAACTCTTGAAGATTGAAGTGAAGACCGAAGCAAAGCAAGTAAAATAAAGTTTGCAAAGCTAAGCAAAATAAAGAAGACACAAGGTAGGCTTCTTATTTATGTTTACACATCTTCCCCCTCTCTTCTCTCTCCTAACCCACTTGGGTTTTCTTCTATTTTAATCCCCCATCTTCTTCCCCTCCTTTCTTGCATGCTTGAAACAAGGGAATTCCTGGTCCATATGTAGGATTAGGCTATTGGAGAGTCACCGTGTCGGAGGCTTTTTTTTAGCCTAATCGGAGACCACGTGGGTTCGGCCCCCTTGATTATGTGGTGAAGCCTTTAACCTTGTATGTTCACGACCCCAATGTGCATTATGTATATCATGATTTTGCATTCCTCCAAAGTTTGTTTTGAACTTGTTTTCAAAAGCTTGCATTAAACTTGTTTTTAAAAGCTTACATCAAAATCTTCTTTCTCAAAACTTGTTTTCAAAATCACAATCCTAAGGTGATTCTAGCCTTTCCATGGCTAGGGTTGCTTTAGGAAAGTGTTACATTTAAAGTGGCCAATATGGTCCATATTTTCAAAACCTTTGTTGTTTTCAAAACCACTATCTTAAAGTGATTCTAATTTTCTTATGGTTAGAATCGTTTTAGGAAAGTGAGATATCTTATACACTTTCTAAAAATTCTCTTCAAACTCTCTCCAATCTCCTTTTCAAAATTGTTTTCAAAAGCTCCCTCCAAAAATCTATTTTTCAAAAACTCCTTTTCAACTTCTTTCTAAAACTCTCCCTAAATCTCTTTCCTAAAAACTTTTTCCAACAATCTCCTTCCAACAATCCCCTTCTAAAAACGCTCTCTTGTCAAATTCATTTTCTAAAAAACTCCTCACTAGGATTTCTTTCCAAAAAGTCTCTTTTCAAATTCACTTTCTAAAAACTCCTCTCTAGGATTTTTTTCCCGAACATCTCCCTTTCTAAAAAACTCACTTTCTAAAAATCCCTTTTCTTGGTGTCCAAGTTAAACCTTAGAGCCAACGATTAGGAAACCCTAATTTTCCTTCCTAAAAGCATGATTTCCAATCCCTTATTTTGGCCTCAAAACCTAGGTTTTCAAAACCTCTTGTTTTCTACATCAAAACTATAGTCTTCCCAAAACTAGATTTTCCAAAACTCCATCTTTCCAAATTCATGCCAAATCTGATCTCCCATTTAGAAAACTAGATCCTATCATTCGTTTTTGGGAACAAAATCGAAACATCTCTTTTTAGAAACAAAATCCAATCTCTTGCTTTAGGAAATAGGAATTTCAATCCTTCCAGACTCAAATATTTCCTGATTCAACTCCTTTTTAATCTAGTACTTTCCTAAACCTTAAGTTTCCTAAACTTAAACTTAAAAATCTTTCCTTAAACTTTAAGCTTTCAAACCTTTCTTAATTCCATCCCTTTTCAAATCTAAACTTTCCAAATCTAAGTTTTCAAACCCTTCTTAAACTCAAAACCTTTCCTAATTTCAAGAATTTTTAAAACTCAAATTTTGAATCTTTATAAAATTCTAAACTTCCCTAAACTTCAAATCTTTCCAAATCTAAAATTTTCTAAATTCGAAACTTTCTAAATTCTAAACTTTCCAACTTTCAAAACATCCCTATTTCAAAACATTCCAAATTCAAAACTTTCCAATTTTGAAAGTTTCTTAAAACAAAATCTTTCTAATTTCAAAACTTTCTTAAAATGAAATGTTTTCTATTGCAAAACTTTCTTAATCCAATACTTTCCTAAATTGAAACTTTCCTAAAACAAAACTTTCCAAAAATGACACTTTCCTATTTTGAAACTTTCCTAAATCGGACCTTTCCTAATTCGTACCCTTCCTAAATCCAATCTTTCTTCGATCTTCCAAGTCCAACATTCGAGTCAAGTCTTTCTTAATCTCGAGTCCTTTCTAAATCCTATCTTCCTAGGTCTAGGGTCTCTATTTTTCCATTTCAAATTCCAAGTTTCTATTCTAAATTCAAATTAAATCCAAACTCCAATTCAATTTCTTTTTCTAATCAAACCTTCTATTTTCTATCAAACTCTTGTCCGAATTACGACTAACTTGATTCCTCAAAAAGGATAGGTAGGCAACCCTCATGGGTGCGGTCATAACCTTTTTTTAAGTTTCTATTTCCACAACTTCTTTCAAATCTCTAATTCCACAATCTTTTTCAAGTTTTTATTTCCACAACCTTTTTCAAATCTCTAATTCCATAATCTATTTCAAACTTTCAATTCCAAATTTTTATTTTCAAATCTCTATTATCAATTTCTAAAACTTTCTAATTTCAAATCTATCTTTTCAAATCTGTTTTCTAGGATCAAATCAATCTCTTTCCAAATTTATTTTCCAACTCTTTTTCTCTTGCAATTGCATATCATGCATCATTCTTTTCAAAATTGTTTTCTAAAGTGAATAGGATTGGACATTTGTTAGTTAAAGACTCTCATAGGTGAATCTAGGGTAAATAGACATGTAAGTACCGCAAGGGCGAGGTAGGGTGATGGCTTAGTATGTCTTCCCTACACGTAACCAACCTCCAAACCTAGGATCATTGTTTTCAAAGACCAAAAATGGAGTTTATTTTAAAAAAGGGCTTAATTATTTTCTAAAGGTTGCCAAACAATATGTTTTTCTAAAAACCCTCTTGAGGAAGTATTTTCAAATCGTTTTCAAAAACCCTAAGTGTAGTCTTTGGATTATGCTTAGTTTTTAGGTGACTTAACTCACCTTAATTAAGTTAGGTGGCGACTTCAAATGTTTTCCAAAGGCCCTTTATTCAAGTATGTTTTCAATTCAAACCTAGTTGTACTCATTCTTCTAGGAGGGTGAGTTCTAACGAGAGAGTACAATATTTTTCTCGCTTGTGTGTGTGTTTCTCGAGTACGAAAAATCTGGACGCGACAGGGTTCCCCCTGTATGTAGTACCATATGTGTGCGAGCATGTTCATTCATTCATTCACACATTCATATATTCATTTGATGAAAGTAGGAAGGACAGTTTTATTACATTTGATTTTTTTTTTCTTTTTGTGTATGGAATTGAAAGTACATTTGAAGGGGAAGGGGAACATTTTCCTTGGGAATTTCGCCTATTCTATTTTTACATTTAAAATCCTAAACTACTCTTGAGTCTTCGTATTTGCCTTCTTTAATGGAAGTTGTTGGGAGATCTTGATTTGAATTGCCCCTTCGTCTTCTTGGCAGCCCTATCTCCATGAGCGAAGAGGGATTAAGACCCCTCTTTGTAGAATGACTTTGATGCATGGCATAAATCCTTAGGGTCTCTTGATACCCTTAGGAGCCTTGGGTTGGCTTGATTTGAGCAAGAAGGTCTTTGGCCCTTTCTTTGAGGGTTGATTGGATGTATGAAGATGCAATGACTTGAGTTGTTTTGTAAACTCTTATCTTAGAATGAATTCCGATGCATGAGTAGTTATGAGGCATGTACATGGCAAATGGCAAGGACTATAATAGCATGGATTAAACAGAATATATAAGGAAAAATAAAGCAGTCGCCCTTTCCTCCTTGATTTTGAAATTGATGCGTATGTCCTAAATCTGGCCGAGGTTTGGCTATGTATGGGGTGCTATATGAGCATGAGCTTGGGGGTTTACTAATGCTTCTTAAAAAGCTCGGTCCCCGAACCTTCAAACCTCCAGCATCCACCCCCAGAAGGGTGAATTCCATCTTTGGTTGGTGGTTCGAGCGGGGAAACTATCAAGAGACCGTAGGCTAAGAAACTGACACAGCATTTGCCCATAGTCAATATATTGTTTCCCCTTCTATCTAGAAGGGTAGTAACCAGGTAATATATGCAAGATGCAAATGCAAGTAAGCGCAACAAGTGTGTGTGGAATTTTCGAAAATGGAGGAAAGGACCCAACAACACACATCACATCCTATCCATTCATTCACATATATGGTAATAAATAAGACATGAAATAAAAATGTGAACAAAGGTCCACCTACAAAAGACAAATGCAAAGAGTTAGTAATGTTTCGAAAAACTTAACGCAAGGTAAAATGGACGATTAATGCAAGAGCATGATTGTAAGAACTAGATGTAAGTGATGACACTTATTTGAAAATTGTTTTGAAAAATAAGGTTTCCTTTGGAAACTTAGAAAAATTTGAAAGGTGGATAAAACTTGGACAAGGTAACCGAAGATTCTGGGTGAGTGAAGGGTGAAAAGATATGTCAATGGCCTGACCCTCTAAGTGTCCCCAATGAAGTCGCCAGCTGTTGCGCCCCGGTTTTCGAGTGTCCAAAGTCCTTTCAACTCGGAGATAGAAAACAAAGAACTCTGTCATTAGAACTCATCCTCCCAGAAGGATAAGTGCAATTAGGTTTGAATTGAAGATTGGTTTGATTAAGGGCTTCGTAGAAAAATAAAAGTCGCCACCTAACTTAATTATGGTGAGCTAGGGCACCTAAAACTAAGTGCTTATCCGAAGATTAAACTTAGGGTTTTTGAAAACTCCCTCAAGAGAGGGTTTTTTTTTTTTTTTTAAGAAAATAGGTTGTTTGGCAACCTTAGGAAAGATTTAAGCCATTTTGAAAAATAACTCCATTTTGGTCCTTCGAAAACAGAAATCTATGGTCTGGGGGTTGGTTACGTGTAGGGAAGATATCCTAAGATTATCACCCTACCCCGCTCTTTCGGTACCTACATGTCTAATCACCCTTTGTTCACTCACTAGAATAACCAGTTACCATTGTCCACTTAATATCCACTTTAGAATTTTGAAAACGGGGTTTAGTCATCACCTTTCAGATGAATGATGCATGATGCAAGTTTTGGAAGAAATTTGAAAATGTGGGAGTTTTGAAGGAGTTTAAAATGAGAACTTTGAATTGATTGAAAGTTTTCGAAAAAGGGATTGGATTTGAAATAGAAGTTATGACCGTACCATTTTAGACTACCTAAGTATCTCATTTGGCAAGAATCAGGTCATTCGTAGTTTGGGCAAGAGCCCGATGGAAAGTAGGCACATTAGGGCCTTTGGAAGGTTTTGAAGACACTTTGAGGCCTTTGAAAGAATTTGAAGACACTTTGAGGTCTTTGGAAGAGCTTGAAGACACTTTGTGGTTTTTGAAAACATGTCTTGAAAATTTTGATTTGAAATCGGATGTTGGAATATTTTTGGAATGGAACTTGAAAGTTTTTTAAACGCTTTTGAGATGTTTTGAGGTGTTTTTGGAACAACTCAAGGGAGTTTTGGAAAATGCTTTGGAATAACTCAAGAGAGTTTTGAAAATGTTTTGAGGTCTTGTTTTGAAAACCTTAGAGGTATGACTTCAGAATGTTTTGATAAATTAGCTTTTGAAAGTGGCTTTTGAAAATGTTTAAGGGTTTGGAGTCCTAATATGGACAACCTTGGAGGTTGTTCTTGATATATCACCTTCCTTTGGGGTCTTTAACCATAAGAGAGCTAGAAATACCTTAGGTTTGTGACCCTTTGAAAACATTTTTGGAAAAGCCTTGAAGTTGGAGCGTAAAGGATTTGAATGTTGGCCCAAGTAGGCAACCCAAGAGGGGAGTGAATTGGGTTTTATAGAATTTATATCAAGAATTGCAACTAAAAACAGTTTATGTATTTTTGAAATGATTAATCAAAGCGTAGATCAAGCAAGTAAAGTGCATATCAAGGTATATATCTATGCAAGCATGTATAGAGAGCAAATAAGCAAAACAGAGGCAGAAGAGAAGTGCACCAGATTTATAGAGGTTCGGCCAACCTTGCCTACGTCCTCTCTTCTTCGATCCTTTCGAAGGAACTCCACTATGAAATACTCCTTACACAGCTGCTGGTTTTGCCACAAGTACCCAGCTCACTCTTACAAAAGCTTATTCCCAAGTTTTCAAAATCCAAGAGATTTTGTCTAAGCTTCTCTTAAACTTACAAGTGTTTTTACCCAAGAACACTCAAACTTACAGGTTTACAAACTCACCCAAGTGAAATGTATAAAGGTTATACAATGGGTAACTCTCCTAATGAGTATATGAACAAATACAACTCAATGAATAACCTTAAACACTCAACAAAAATATATGGCAGTGAGGTATAGGAGATTTTCAGCTTCAAGCTCTTGATATCAATGGTATAATTCCTCTAATCATCAATGTAGAAGCTGTATGTATCTTGTATTTAAAGATATGGATCGATTATAGCTGTTGGAGAAGTATGGGAGAAGTTTTGGTTGCATATTTGCCCATACCGTCAGTCAGAAAACTAGTCGTTACTGTCTGGAGGTCGACTCTTTTTACAATGAGTAGACTCTTTTTGTATTTCAGCAGATTTTTCAAGTCACTGTCCAAATGAGTCGACTCTTTTGCTCTAGGAGTAGACTCTTTTAAGCAGTCTGCAGAATATTTATTCTCTGTTCAAATGAGTCGACTCTTTTTACACCAGGAGTTGACTCTTTTAAGCTTCCAGCAGATTTCCAAGGCTCTGTTCGAATGAGTCGACTCTTTTTACTTGAGGAGTTGACTCTTTTAACCAAAAATCATATTTTTGCAGCTTTTCTTTATTCTTTTCCAAAGCTTCCAATATTTTCAAGGATCATTCAAATAAGCTTTTTAAAGCTTGCAAATGCTTCTTCAAGGCTTGATGACTCTAAGAACATCTTCAATTCATTCTAGATGAATTTTCTCCATTTTCATTATTTGTAGAGCTCTTCCATCATCAATGCTTCAACCATTAAACCAAGTCTTCATCAAAATCTTCAAAAGAGCTTCCAAGACTTAAGATCTTCATTTCTTCAAGTGATTTTCTATTCTTCTTTGAACATTTTCATTTCTATATTTCTTCTAGATTTCTTCAATCAATATTACTTCTTCATAGACTTCAACAATTCTTCCAAGAAAGCTTTCCAAGTCTTGTGATTTCTTCCATACCTTCAAGACATCTTCAAATCTTTCAAGAAAGCTTCCATGTCTTTGAGTTGGTCTCTTCTTTTTCTATTCTTGCAAGATATCTTCAAGTCCTCAAAGTCTCCAATCTTTTCAATCAAGACTTTGAGCATTTTCATTCTTCTTCGTTGACATTCATTTTCTTCATTCTCTTATAAGATCTCCATTGTTGAATATGATATCTCATCAAGCTTTTCATTCTTCATTCTAGTCTTTGCATCACAAATCCTCCACTTTGATAAGCTTCAAGTCATGATCTAATTAATAATTAATCTGCACACTAAGTAGAATTATTAGATTATTAAATCATGTTTTGTTATCATCAAAATCAAGGCATTGACTCAATAATCTCTCCTTTTTTGATGATAACAAAATCTTGAAAATATATGCAATTAAGCTCAACATAAAACATGAGGATTAATATGTATGAGAAGTATGAACTTCAAATTTCTAATTGTAATCCCCTTTTTCATATATTTTTCATAAGTATGTCTCCCTTTTTTGTTAATCAATCAAAAAGGAATTCAAATTTGGAATGAAAAGGTGAAGTCATTGTCCAGATAAATAAATTTCTCCCTCTTTGATACCACTGTATGAGTATGGACAAAATACTCAAAATTCTAAGAAAATCAATGAGGTGCAATATCATAAATAAGAGATATGGAGAAAGTGAGTGTTTCATACCAAGCATTTGCTCCCCCTTGCTTTTGTAATGGGTACTTTAGAGTAGTTTCAGATTCAAGGTAAAGCAAATTCTAACTCTGATGTTTAGGACATGTAGCCATCTGGAGATTCATGCTTTATCCATTTCATTTGGTGCTGCATTGTTCATGCTCCACTGCATTATATGCATGCTCCCCTTTTCTCATCAAACAGATGCTCCAAATTATGTTTCAGATTCAGAACAAGTAAACTCAAACTCAGATGATCAGGGCATGTATTCACTTAAAAGTTCAAACATGGATGCTTCATTCTTGTCTTTGGATGCTTCAATGCTTATGCTCCACTACATCAGGTTCATGCTCCCCTTTTCACATCAAACAAAGGCTCCCCCTTTCTTTTGGAGTTGATGCCTTATTGTAATACAATTCTTTTGCACTCATTTAAGACTAGAGAACAATTCATTGCGGTTAACTAGTACTAGATAATGAAATGAAGGTTAAAGAGAAATGTGTTTCTTCTACCTGGTAATGTGCTTCTCATACCAACTTCCCTTTTTGTCAAATCAGATCTAGAAGTAATAGATGGAGAAAAACAGACAGGTACAATAGCAAAAAGAAATAGAATACAATGATGTTTATGAGAAGATCATTGATTAAGGTAGTTAAAGCAATCATTCATTCAGCAAATTCAACATTGATAAAGCAATTGCTCATTCAGCATTGTTAAAGCAATTACTCATTCAACACTCACAAATAAGATAGCAATGTTAAGATAATGAGATCCAAAACACATCATTCATTCATGAAGAAACATTTAAGAGAGTTTAACAAAAAAGAACCATCCACAAAACATTACATATTTCTTAGAAAATGACTTGTTCAAAAACAGAAAGTAGAAAGAGCAGAGGCAGAAGTCTTCATTTTCTTCTGGGAGAAGGGGTTTGAGATAGATCAACTGGATCATCAGCAGTATTTGAAAATTCGCTGCTTGAAGGTCTTTGTCTCAGGCCATATTTGTGAGATGCAACAAAGGGCTTAGAAGGAGTTTGGTCAAAAGGATCAGAGGGGTCTGCAGGTGATGGCTAAGAAGAGGTATGCTCCCTTTCACTAGATCCTTCCAACTCATCTATACTTGAATCCTCTGCTGCAAATTCTGCTGCTGAAGGGAAGAGAGGCTGGTATTGGTCTCCAACCAGCTTCTTCATATATTTGCCAATATGCTCAGTGGAAAGAGCAATGTCATTGCCAACTTTCTCCATTATTTTGTTTCCTTCAGACACAAAGGCCTTGCTCAATTCCCTCACCTTCTTCTCAATAAAGAATAATCTGGTAGCCCCATTATCAATTTTCTTGTCCAACTTGGTGAACATCTCTTCTTGATGCCTCTTCAAATCTCTTATCATGCTCATCAAAATAGACATATCCACAAATTGGCTACTTGGAACAATGCTCATTGGAAAAAGTTCCCTTGGAGCAGGAGAAGGGGCAGGTCTAGAAGGTTCATCACTCTCTGGTGTGGCACTGGAAGGTTCACCTCTTTCAGTGGATTCAATTCTAGGAGTCCCACTGTCAATGTGTTTCTCCTTTCTAGGGCTCCAGGTCTTGCTCTGTGGGTTGAAGTGATAGCCTATCCTTGACAAAGTTTTCTGATTATACTCATCAGAATTTGAATCAGGGGTTCTGTGCTTTTCACCCCTTAAGTCTATCTTGAAGTGTTTGAAAATTTTGGTCAAGAGAATCCCATAGGGTAGGCTAACATTGGTTCTTGAGGCCTTGACAATGTGCTCTAAAATGAACTCAGGCAAATCAATTTTGGTGTCTATCAAATAAGCCCAGAGGAAAAACAATTCCCTTTCAGTGATGTAGTCAAATTTGCCACCTTTAGGAATGAGAATGTGACAGATAAAATGATGCACCAATCTTAGTTCCAAAGGCAGTTCATTGGCCATGGGTTGGAATGAATTATCAGTGATCTCCTTTCCTAATAAGGCAGACAAAGCAGTTTTTCTACTAACATCTTTCTTGTCCATTTGCCCACCACTACCAATTTTTAAAATTTGACAAATCACTCCTTTAGTGAGTGTAATGATTTCACCTTTCACATAACTAATCACATTTACATCCCCAGTTTCCTTTTCTACATGGGCATAGAATTGTCCCACAATTTCAGGATATACACATCATCCTTTAACAGGGTAATGGATTTCCAACCAAGGGCTTCAAATTTGGGTTCAAATGCAAACTTCTCTTTGGCAAAGAAAGCATAATCTATCAATCTTCCATTTAAAATAACTCTAAAAGAGAAGATTTTCTCATACTTATCTCGGTTGGATTTCTTCTCGAAGTAGATGGTGTTGTCGAGAAATTCATCTTCCTCCTCCTCAGTATGCTTCCCTTTTCTCCTTTTTGAAAGCCTGAAAGAGTCCCCTTTTGTTATCCTCTTCATTCCTCTTTTGGATGTGGGAGTCGGCTCTTTTAGGGCTTTCTTGTCTTTCTTCGATAGAGCAGATTTAGGAGCCATTGAAGGTTGAGAATGGCGGTTGAAGGAAGATAGGAAGGCTTTAGGATTATCAAATATAGGTTGGGTAAGGATTGAGAGAGAGTTTTTCGGTGGTTGGAAGTGGAGGTGGCGGTTGATCGTGAAAGAAAGGAGAGAAAATAGAAATTTTGGAATGATTTGAATAAAACAGAGGTTTTACAGTTTTAAAACAATTTAAACTTAAATGAGTCGACTCATGGCTTAAAAGGGTCAACTCTTTTGAACGAATAAAGCTTCCTGAGCTCTCTGTTCAAATGAGTCGACTCTTTTGGCAAGAGGAGTCGACTCTTTTCAACAGAAGACATCTGTAACTGATTCCAGAGTCCAGGGGTCGACTCTTTTCCTCCAGAAATGCAAAGATGTGTTTTTAAAAGCTATGAAATGCATCAAACAAGTTTGTAATCAATTTCAAAGATACATATGCATTCATCAAACATACATAGACATCTAAGCATTCAAGATAAAGGATTGCTCGTTCCCAATTCTCTCATAATCATACAAAATCTATCTTCATTTAAAGGTTTTGTGAATATATCTGCAAGTTGATGTTCAGTACTCACAAAATCAAGCAAGATATCATTTTTTTGCACATGATCACGTATAAAATGATGTCTAATCTTAATATGCTTTATGCAAGAGTGTTGGATAGGATTTTTAGTTAGATTGATGGCACTTGTGTTATCACATCTAATTGGAATATGTTCAAATGTTAAACCAAAATCTTTCAGTTGATGTTTTATCCAAAACACTTGTGCACAAAAACTTTCGGCTACAATATACTCAGCCTCAGCTATAGAAAGTGCAACAGAGTTTTGTTTCTTGCTAGACCATGAAACAAGCATATTTCCAAGAAATTGACAAGAGCCACTAGTGCTCTTTCTATCAACTTTACTACCAGCATAATTTGCATCTGAATAACCAATTAAGTTCAAAGATGTGTCTCTAGGATACCACAATCCAAGATTAGGTGTATGCTTAAGGTATCTAAATATTCGTTTAACAGCAACAACATATGATTCCTTAGGATTAAATTGAAAGCGAGCACACAAGCATACACTAAACATAATATCAGACCTACTAGCAGTTAAGTAAAGCAGTAAGCCTATCATAATTCTATATAGCTTAGTATCTACCGAAATACCTTTCTCATCACTGTCAAGCTTTGTTGAAGTATTCATAGGGGTGCTCAATGGCTTCGCATTTTCCAGTCCAAACTTCTTGAGTAGTCTTTGATGTATTTTGCTTGGTTAATGAAAATTCCTTTCTTTGATTGTTTGATTTGAAGTCCAAGGAAATAGTTGAGCTCACCCATCATGCTCATCTCAAACTCACCCTGTATACACTTAGCAAATTATTTGCAAAGCTTTTCATTAGTAGAGCCAAATATAATGTCATCAACATAAATTTGCACAAGTAACATGTCATGATTTTTAACCTTTATAAAAAGAGTTGTATCAACTTTTCCTCTCGTAAAATCATTTTCAGTCAAAAATTTGCTTAGCCTTTCATACCAGGCCCTTGGGGCTTGCTTTAAATCATATAAGGCTTTAGTAAGTTTGAAAACATGATTTGGAAACGAAGGATTTTCGAAACCAGGAGGTTGTTCAACATACACCTCTTTAGATATAAGACCATTCAAAAATGCACTTTTCACATCCATTTGATAAAGTTTGAAATTCTTGAAATATGAAAATGCAAGTAACATTCTAATAGCTTCTAATCTAGCTACAGGTGCATAGGTTTTATCAAAATCAATACCTTCTTCTTGACTATAGCCCTGAGCTACAAGTCTGGCCTTATTTCTAGTAACAATTCCAGATTCATCCATCTTGTTTTTGAACACCCATTTGGTTCCAATTACAGGATGATCTTTAGGTCTAGGAACAAGATGCCAAATCTCATTCCTTTCAAATTGGTTTAACTCTTCTTGCATGGCCATAATCCATGACTCATCATTTTCAGCATCTTGAAAACATTTTGGTTCTATTTGTGAAAGAGAAGTAAGATGATTACACACATTTCTAAGAGATGATCTTGTTCTTACCCCTTGTGATGGATCACCTAGTATTTGCTCTGTTGGATGGCTGTGGACAAATTTTTATTTCTTTGGCAATCCTTCATTCTCATCTTGTTTGCTTGAAGAGTCATCTTGATTTCCTTTTTCATGTGGTGAAGCTTCATTTTGAGTTGGATCGATGTTCAACGTATCCAAGTTCTTCTCCACATCATCTATATCATCATTCACAGCCTTTCTAGACAAAGAGTTTAGTTCATCAAAGGTAACAGGAATTGATTCTTCAACAACTAAGATTTTCTTATTGTAAACTCTATAGGCCTTGCTATGTGAGGAATATCCTAGAAGGACAGCTTCATCAGATTTTGCATCGAATTTACCAAAGTTGTCCTTATTGTTTTCAACACAAAGCATTTACATCCAAAAGCTCTAAAGTATGAAACATTTGGTTTCTTGTTTTTCCAAAGCTCATATGGGGTTTTATTCAAAAATTTTATTATCAAAACTTTGTTTAAAACATAACAGGCTATGTTAACAACTTCAGCCCAAAAATATTTTAGCAAATTGTTTTCACAAAGCATTGTTCTCCCCATTTCTTCCAAAGTTCTGTTTTTCATCTCAACAACTCCATTTTGTTGAGGAGTTCTTAGTGTTGAAAAATTGTGTTCAAAACCATATTTGTCACAGAATATTTCAAAAGGTTTGCAATCAAACTCACCACCATGGTCAGTCCTAATTACTGTGATTGTAAATCCGTTTTTGTTTTGAACCTTTTTACAAAACTTGGTAAAGAAAGCAATTGTTTCATCTTTATGAGCTAGAAAGAATGTCCATGTAAACCTTGAGTAATCATCAACAATGACAAGAGCGTATTGTTTACCGGCTAAACTTAGAGTTCTAGTTAGTCCAAACAAATCCATATACAATAGTTGAAGTGGTCTAGAAGTAGAAAACATGTTTGTAGATTTAAAAGAAACTCTGGTTTGCTTTCCCATTTGACATGCATCACAAGTTTTGTCTTTTTCAAAATTGAGTTTGGGAAGACCATTTACTAACTCATTTTTCAAAATTTTTGAAAGAATGCTCATACTAATATGACCAAGCCTTCTATGCCACAACCAACTATCCTCTTTATTTACAGCAACAAGGCATTTGATTTTACAAAAAGATAAATCATTTAAGTTAAAAGTGTAAATATTGCCTTGTCTATGACCAGTCAATATGATCTTGTTATCATTTATGTTTATTACATTACATTTAGATGATTCAAACACTACTTTGCAATCTTTGTTACACAATTGACTAATGCTTAATAGGTTGTGTTTAAGTCCTTTAACAAGTAAAACATTCTTAATAGAAGTTGAAGAATTTTTACCAATACTACCTATACCGATGATTTTGCCTTTGCTATTATCTCCAAAAGTAACCAATCCTCCATCCTTTGGTGTGAGAGAAGTGAATTGAGTTTCATCTCCAGTCATATGCCTTGAACAGCCACTATCCAAATACCATTGATCCTTTTTGGAATTGGCTTGAAGACATACCTACAAAACAAGCAACTCAACCTTTGACCTTTGGTACCCAAATCATCTTGGATCTAGTGGGGTTAGTCTTCAATGTTCCTTTTGGAACCCAAGCGTTCTTGACAGCATGAGATTTTTGTATAAAGAAGCATTGATTTGCAAAGTGACCTCTCTTATGACAATAAAAGCATGTGATTGTAGCTTTTGAAAACTTTTTATGTTTGAAAACATTGTAACCTATTCCAACCTTGTCAAAAGAGCAATTTCGTTTACCAAGCATAACATCAAGTTTATCTCGTCGATTGACACATTTAGAGAGAGATTTTTCTAAATCAGTGACTTTGTTTGTCAAAACAGAGTTTTCCTTTTTCAAAATATCATTTTCATTTTGTAACTCTTCACTTTCTTCTGTGAGAGTGGATACCATATTCTTGAGAAGATTGTTTTTTATGCCTAACTTTTTAAATTCAACAATCAAATCATCGAAAGCATTTTGTAATTCATTAAATGAAAAATCAGGATTAGTTACCTCTGTTTATTCTTCATGTGCCATAAGACATAAATTGGCTACTTCATGAGTTTCAGATTCATCTGAGCTTGAATCTTCACTGTCACTCCATGTTGCAGCTAGAGCCCTCTTCCCTCTTTCTTTCTTTCCTTTCTTTTTCAGCTAGGAACACTCATTTCTCATGTGTCCTGGCTTTTTGCATTCGTAGCATATAATAGTGGAATCCTTGTTGTTGGATTCACCCTTTGCTTCATTCTTCTTTCCTCCTTTCCACATTCTTTTCACGAATCTCTTGAATTTTCTTGTGATGAGAGCAAGATCTTCCTCATCTTCTTCTTCACTTCCAGATTCATTTTCTGATGTGGTGAACTTGAATGCAACAGACTTCTTTCTCTTGTCTTCTTCTTCTTGAGCATTCTGTTTTCAGGTCAGCTCATAGGTCATGAGAGAGCCAAGAAGTTCTTCAAGAGGTAGAGTATTGAGGTCTTTAGCTTCTTGTTTGGCTGTCACCTTTGCCTCCCATGTCTTTGGCAATGATCTTAAGATTTTTCTCACCTGTTCATTGTTAGGATACACTTTTCTAAGAGACTTTAAACCATTAACAATGTTAGTGAATCTAGTGAATATTTCGGTTATGGACTCATCAGATTTCATTCTAAATAATTCATAATTATGCACAAGAATGTTAAATTTTGACTCCTTGACCTGATTGGTCCCTTCATGAGTCACTTCAAGTTTGTTCCAAATTTCTTTGGCAGATTCACAGGTACAAATTCTATTGAACTCATTTGGATCTAATGCACAATATAAAATGTTCATAGCTTTGGCATTAGATTGCATAAGCTTCATATCATTCTCATCCCATTCATTTTCGCATTTAGGAATAACTTCTCTATCAATAAATTTGCTGGGAGTTGTAGGACCATTAACAATAATTATCCATAACTCATAGTCAACAGATTGAATATAAATTCTCATTCTATTCTTCCAATAGTTGTAGTTTGTACCATTAAACATAGGAGGTCTATTGGTGGATTGACCCTCACTTAGAGAGCTTCCAAACATGGTTGCCATGGATCAACTCTAAGGATCTTAAGCCTTTAAGCTAGAGTACTAGCTCTGATACCAATTGTTGGCCCAAGTAGGCAACCCAAGAGGGGGGTGAATTGGGTTTTATAGAATTTATATCAAGAATTGCAACTAAAAACAATTTATGTATTTTTGCAATGATTAATCAAAGTGTAAATCAAGCAAGTAAAGTGTATATCATGGTATATATCTATGCAAGCATGTATAGAGAGCAAATAAGCAAAACAGAGGCACAAGAGAAGTGCACCAGATTTATAGAGGTTCGGCCAACCTTGCCTACGTCCTCTCTTCTTCGATCCTTTTGAAGGAACTCCACTATGTAATACTTCTTACACAGCTGCTGGTTTTGCCACAAGTGCCCAGCTCACTCTTACAAAAGCTTATTCCCAAACTTTCAAAACCCAAGAGATTTTGTTTAAGCTTATCTCAAACTTACAAGTGTTTTTACCTAAGAACACTCAAACTTACAGGTTTACAAACCCACCCAAGTGAAATATATAAAGGTTATACAATGGGTAACTCCCCTAATGAGTATATGAACAAATACAACTCAATGAATAACCTTAAACACTCAACAAAAATATGTGGCAATGAGGTACAGGAGATTTTCAGCTTCAAGCTCTTGATATCAATGGTATAATTCCTCTAATCATCAATGTAGAAGCTATATGTATCTTGTATTTAAAGATATGGATCGATTATAGCTGTTGGAGAAGTATGGGAGAAGTTTTGGTTGCATATTTGCCCATACCGTCTGTCAGAAAACTAGTCGTTACTGTCTGGGGGTCGACTCTTTTTACAATGAGTCGACTCTTTTTGCATTTCAGCAGATTTTTCAAGTCACTGTCCAAATGAGTCGACTATTTTGCTCCAGGAGTAGACTCTTTTAAGCAGTCTGCAAAATATTTGTTCTCTGTTGAAATGAGTCGATTCTTTTTACTTGAGGAGTCGACTCTTTTAAGCTTTTTCCAAGGCTCTATTCGAATGAGTCGACTCTTTTTACTTGAGGAGTTGACTCTTTTAACCAAAAACCATATTTTTGCAGCTTTTCTTTATTCTTTTCCAAAGCTTCCAATATTTTCAAGGATCATTCAAATAAGCTTTTTAAAGCTTGCAAATGCTTCTTCAAGGTTTGATGACTCCAAGAACATCTTCAATTCATTCTGGATGAATTTTCTCTATTTTCATTATTTGTAGAGCTCTTCCATCATCAAAGCTTCAACTATTAAACCAAGTCTTCATCAAAATCTTCAAGAGAGCTTCCAAGACTTAAAAATCTTCATTTCTTCAATTGATTTTCTATTTGTCTTTGAACATCTTCATTTCTATATTTCTTCAATTAATATTACTTCTTCATAGACTTCAACAACTCTTCCAAGAAAGCTTTCCAAGTCTTGTGATTTCTTCCATACCTTCAAGACATCTTCCAATCTTTCAATAAAGCTTCCATGTCTTGGAGTTGGTCTCTTCTTCTTCTATTCTTGTAAGATATCTTCAAGTCCTCAAAGTCTCCAATCTTTTCAATCATGACTTTGAGCATTTTCATTCTTCTTCCTTGACATTCATTTTCTTCATTCTCTTATAAGATCTCCATTGTTGAATATGATATCTCATCAAGCTTTTCATTCTTCATTCTCTTATAAGATCTCTGTTGTTGAATATGGTATCTCATCGAGCTTTTCATTCTTCATTATAGTCTTTGCATCATAAATCCTCCATTTTGATAAGCTTTAAGTCATGATCTAATTAATAATTAATCTGCACACTAAGTAGAATTATTAAATCATTAAACCATGTTTTGTTTTCATCAAAATCAGAGCATTGACTCAACATTGAAGAGGTTATGGAGTTGACTTTTTGAAATCTTAAGAGAGTAACAGGTTTTGGAAAAATGAGTAATAGGTATAGTTTAAAATTGAAAGATCATTTAAAAAGGGTTCATGAGTTGAAACCTTGAAGCATACTAACCTATGTTGTGTTAGCCTATGGTTAGGGGTGACCTAAGGTTAGGTTGGACTAGGGTTGACTAACTAGGGTAGGGTTAACCTATGGGTAAGATGACTTAGAATTAACTAACTAGGGTTAAGTTAACCTAAGGTGAGTGAACTAGGGTCAAGTTAACCTAGGGTTAGGTAACTAGGGTCAAGTTAACTTAGGGTTGGTCAACTAGGGTCAAGTTAACCTAGGGTTAGTCAACTAGGGTCAAGTTAACCTAGGGTTAGTCAACTAGGGTCAAGTTAACCTAGGGTTAAATTGGAAGATGATTTTAAAAATTTGTTTGATGCACTTTTAGAAAGAGTTTTGAAAAATAAATCAAGTTATGCAATGAACTTTGGTAAGGCATCTTTTTAAAGATCATTCCACGAAAATTTTGATTCTAGCCAATAGTATGGTTTGTATGGGTGGTGCTTGGAGACCATTCCAAGAAAGGCTCCCTCATGGCCATTATAACCATTATCTTGGCAAGAGTGTAAGGGGTCAAAAATAATATGATAACAACTTTTTGAAGCACCATTTTTAATGCAAAGATGGAGAAAATGAATTTTTGGAAACCATCTTTGGAAAAGGTTTTTGAAAACCATTTTCCAAGGTGACCATTCCAACAAGAAAGGGTTCCTATAGCCAAACAAAAAGGCGACCACTCAAGAGAGGGCTTCATGGGGCCATTTCAACCACTAAACTTAAAAGAAAAGAAACCTTGGAATTTGGAAAGCTTGAAAACAATTCTTATGCAAGTCAAATGCCATGATGCCAAAAAAGAGAGTTAGGGGGTTAGTAGGCGATCTTCTAGGGCATAACTTCTAAGGTCCCATCCTAAATTTCAAGGAGCCAACTCTTGAAACTATTTTTGAAAGAAATATAGAGCTTAGAAATGGTATGAAACTAAGAGTAATGTAAGGATTATAGAACATGGTAATAAGGGTAAAAATGAAACCAAGCACACAAGACGTGATCAAAATAGTAATATGCAAGGGTTTATGATCACATACAAGGCTTTTAGGTTACACCACATAAACAAGGGGCTCCTAGGCCATACCATCTTAAAGTAGGCTAGTGAAAGATCCCCCTACAAGGTGGCTCTCACTTGCTTTCCTCTAGGCATGATCTAAGAGCCCTCTTGGCTCAAGCATGCAAGAATGTGGGGTTGAAGATAGGGATTAAAATAGAGAATAACCTAAGTAGGCTAGGACGGAGAATAGAAGAGTGGGGGAAGATAAAAATGTAAAAGGGATACCACCTTTTGCCTTCAACACACTTGTAGTCTTCAATGGATGTCTTGACTGGAGCTTGAATGACTTCAAGAAGGCTTGAAGGGCTGGAGGGGAGTGTTTAATGGTGTATAAGGCCTCTTAGATGAAGTGTATAGGCTTGAGGGAGGTGGAATCTAGCCTAAGTGTTGGAGGAGGAGAATATGTATGGAGATTCGAGGTTCTGGAGCAGTTTCAGCAGAGTTTCGCATCAATTTTGGATATGAAATATGCAAAGGGGGAGGCTGGTATTTATATACAAACTGGAATAGGCCTAGCGTATATGCTACATACGCCTAGCCAAAATTTGCCCTAGCGAATGTAGCACATGTGCAGGCACTATTCCATTGCCAAAATGACACGTGGCACCTAGTGTACTGGTTAAATCTCGATAGCTAATCAAAATTTGGTCGATCTAATCAAAATTTGAGCGCATGTAACATACGCTCCATCACCGAGAAGGTTTATTTAAACTTTGTCTCGATAATTAAGCCAACCGGGAAGGTTTCGAGAAAATCGGCCGCACTCGGGATGTTCTCCTAGGGCTTCTCGTGAACTTTCATGTTTTTGAAAAGTTTGAATGGTGTTTGGAAGTGTGAGATATCATCTTGGGAAGCGTGCATAAAAGGACATCTTTGTGGAACGTCTGTGATACGCTCCGAGGGTGTTCAAAAGTAGTTATTTTCGTGCTGTTTGATCGAAGCCTTTAGGAAGCGATTTTTTCGATCGGACCGTACCGATGGAAAGTACTCTAAAAATACTTTTGGGAATTCCCAGATTTATGCATTTCTCAAGTCGTTTGACGGTGCGTTTTAATCAGGGAATTGGGGAAAAAGTCAACCTTGGTAGAGCATCTGGGAGCCGCTCCAAGGGTTATCGAAAGTAACAGTGTTTAAGCGATACGATGAAGGGCTTCGGGAGGCAATCTACCCGATCGAGCCGTATCAATGGAAAGGTCTATGAACAAGCTTTCAAGAATTCCCTGGTGTACGCATTTCTTAAGTCATTTGACGGTGCGTTATAACTAGGGAATCGGGGAGAAAGGTCAATTTCGGCAAAGCATCTGCGAAACGCTTCAGGAAACTTTTATTGAGTCATGAGTGTTTAGCGTCGTGAGGTCTTCCTTAGGTTAAACAAGGGCTCATGACGAGATTTTCCGTTCAGTAACCAAGGACCGGTGTCGTTTTGGGGCGCGTTCGAGTCGCTAAGGGCAAAATGGTCATTTTGGCTGATTTAGGCTGGGAATGGTCAGGAATGGTCAGGAATGTCATGTTTAGTGTACCGAGTCGTTCAGGGATGTTTTTAGGAGTCTTTTACCATTCGGTGGGGTTTGTGCAGTGCTGAGGTGTTCAAGGGCAAAACAGTCATTTTGACCGGAGTTAGCCAGAATGGGACCAGAATTGGTCCAAATGGCGTGCGAGTATGCCTAACAGTCTAGTAACATTTTGGAAGGGTGGACTCACTGTTTTGAGGGATTTTAAACTTTCTCAAAACGTGCCCGGAGGCCCAGGGGTAGGTTTGGTTACTAGGCCTCTATTGGGCCCAGCGGGCCCGAGAAACAGTTGATTGGATAGGGATTCAAAAGTTGATTTGGGCTCGAATGTGCTTATGGAGTTTTGAAAGGGAGTTTGGTCAGGCCGGAGATTGCCGAGCGGGTAAAAATGAGGTGCTTACACATGCCACGGCCAAGAGACGTGTTTGGTCCCGTGACATAAAAGATTTGTTGGTATTCCCAATGTCGACCTATTTGTGAGTGTTTCTGTCACTTTGATAATTGTGATGTTTGTGAATGTTTTCATCATTCTGATGATGTGTGTTGGATAGTCTTATAGCCTCGGGGCTTTAAGTACTTTCCCGATCGACATATCAAATAGCGGACATTCTACGTTGGCGGGCTAGTAGGCGCTAGAAGTGAACCGCTCTACCATCTTGGAGACTTAGGTTCTGTACCGGTCGACTGATGTGAAGGGATTTATCATTCAGAGGGATTTTGTGCTTTCTAGATAAACACTCCAAAAGTGAACCGCTCTATCATCTTATCCTTGCATGCAATTTAAACTAGTGTGTGATTGATTAGATTCATTAGATATTAACAATCAAGCATTCCTCCAAGTGTACGTAAATCGATGTAATTCATAAATTTTAGTTTGGCTCGTCTAGGATGAAATCTTGGCTCTGAAATGCTAATAGGAGACAAGTTGGTCCATAGGATTCCAACATAGGTAGACAACTCCACTAGGAATTCTTTACGAGTTAGGCAGCGCAGCATATGGTGTGTGGGTCGAAAAAAGGTCTTGGATAAGCAATTCCTTCAAGGTTAGGCAATGTATTCCTCGAAGGGTAATGCTATACATCCAGAAAATTCATACAAAATTTATATTTAGAATGATGTGGCTGAGTTGTGGGCCTATCACTTTAAAACAAAAAACCCATCAAGATACATTTTAATTACAAAACTGCCACTGTCACATCATTCTGGTTCAAAATTCTGTATAAAATTTCTAAAATAATATCATTTTCCTTTCTCAAATAGATATTGAATTCGAAAAAAGGGTCATGCTGGTTTGGGCTGCCAAAGAGCAACGGGCTTTTTGCGAGTGCATGCACTGTACGGTTCACTATGGTGAAGGTGAGAGCCTTCAACCAAGTTCCGCCTGATTTTGGGAAGGAAGTTAATATTACATCATTGTCTTGTGCTTAGAACCAGTGGCAGATTCAGAAATTTTTTTCAGTAGAAGCGAAAAATACTCCTAAAAGAAAATTTTTAAATGACGTTTTTTACATTTTTAATACTAGATGTAAATTTTTTACTTAAATTTTGATTTTTTTAAGATAAAAATTATTAATTAATTTTTTTTTCTTTCTTTTCAATGAAATATTTAGTAAATCACAACGAATTTAACCATCTAAAAAGAAGTAATTTTTGGTTAAGTATTCACCAAATGATTTGACCAGCATACAAAATTGATGATTTAACTAACAAAGTACATAATTTGCTTTTCAGTTTTACCGTAATAGTTATTTGTAGAATCACAAACAATTAAAAAAAAATTTACACTTTGTTCAAAAGAAAATAAAACAAATATCGATCTATATAGAAATACAAAAATAAATCAACAAATCGTTTGATGATGTTATGGATAAGATTTATTAATTTATTTTTAGTTTAAAACTTTTGTCTTTGTATGAGAGATAGAGTATGTGTGTGTGTGTGTATTTGTGTGTTATGAGAGTTTAAACTTTTAAATATATATACAATAGAAGGACAGAGAGTTTTATAGATTAAACTTTTGATCTTCCTTGAATTAATAAAAGTTTATGCAATTATAATAGTTAACCTGTGACCTTTTTTTTTCTTATGAATTTTTTTTTTATTTGATGTAGGTCTTTTCTTTGTTTTCTTATGAGTCTTTCTTTTCATTTGGACTGATGACTTATTTTTCTTTTCTTATGTGTCTTTTCTTATTTAAATTAAGACATTTTTTCAAAAAAAAAAGTTAAAATTATACATAATTTTAACTACAATAAGTAATATTTTTTAAACTTAGAGGCTTTAAAAAATTAATGACTAAAGCTATTAATTTTATGGTTTTACACTTGAAATGAGTATTAAATTTAGTTGGACAAAGTCCATTTTTAATTGGGCTCGGTAAATTTTTTTTTTTGGTCAAATTCCAATGAGGGCGGCCGCCGCCACTTGGCCGAATGTCGGTCCGCCTCTGCTTGGAAGTACTATTGAACGGCAATAATGACTTGGATCACTCTGGAAGGGCCCCAGAAGCCTTGGTAGAAATAGAAATAAGTGCCGTCGATGAATCTTCTTTAGGAGGCTTTCTAAACAGCTGTTGGCTCTCGGATTCTTCTATTTTCTCTTCTCATGTTGTAGGGCTCTCTTCGTTGTCTGCTTTCTCCATTATGATCACGACTATGTAGCTAGACGGAAAAGAGAAATGGTAATTCAACAAATTTGAGTTCTCATGGGCAAAAGAGCAATTAAGCACCCATAGTCATTCGTATATAATGCGTTAGATACTTATTTTTTTGGTGTTGTTTTGAGTTGTTTTGTTACATAGATAAGGGGGAAAACATGTGTTCCCCATTTATTTTCTTTGTCACCTGTTCCATACCACTTGGTTGAAGAAAAATGTCAACCACGCAGTCATCTTATCTAACCGCTAAAAAATAAAAAAGGAAAAGTGTACTACTTTTGCAACGTCCTTTCGAGTTTGAATTTTCTACAACTGCATGAAGCATTTTTCCAAGAATGAAACAAGAACCGTTGTATTTGTGTTGCTAACTCTGAGCAGTTGCCTACCTAAGGCACCATACCTAAAACTGTTGAATTTTGACGTGTTGTCAATCTTTAGGAGAGTTTACTCACTTGGAGGGAATCCAAAAAATCCATATTGGATAGGTTCTTCGATGTCAAAAAATAAATAAACAAACAAATAAAATCGATTCCTTGTGAATTTTTCCCAGGAAATGATGGTGTGCATAGCTCTAGTAGATTTATATGCAATATATTTTTTACACGCCTCTGGAACAAATAAAAATATTAAAAATAGTAAAATGGGCACTGATCTCATCAATTTAATATTGCTCAATGATGTTTCACATGACCACGGTTCCATATTAAAAACTTAAATCATTATAAAATCGCGGAAGATTTGCTAATTAATGGAACGAGATTTTTAATGGCTGGGGTCAATTGTGTCGCTGTTGCGGAATAAGTTTTAATGCTAAAAACAAAAACTCACATCATGGACTACGTTGCAATCTGTATATCAAAATATTTTGGACTTTCTAGCTAGTTAATTGAGTTATAAAATATTTGGTTGATTGGCAGATATGTAGGGAATAAATTAATGATTTGCTTTCTATAGGTTAGATTATGATATGATCTGGACTCCATTAAATTTTGTTGTTTATCTTTTAACTTTAATGATTTTTGGTTTCATTGGATTAGAATATGATTTGATTATGATTTGTTTAGGATTCTATTAGATTTTCTACTTTACCTTCCTTACCTCAATGATTTGGCTTCATTAGTTTAGATTATTATTTTTTTGGGATTTGTGATTTTCTTGCTTATCTTTTAATTTCTTTTGGTTGTAACTACAATTAGTGAAGTATAGGCCTGTACATCATTGAATTCTAGATTATAGTTGAACTTACTCGAGTCTTTTTGTTGTAACTATGAAGAGCAAAGCAAGAATGAATATTTTTCCTTCTTCGGTCACTTCAGGCTTTGCGTCGTATATATTTTTTAGTATTTTCAAATCGCACCCTTTCTTTTTAGGTTGGAAAGTCACTAAGGCCGCATACAATAATTTGGGAGCTTCAAAGAAAGCAGAGGGATTAGAGAAAGCTGAAACCTCCTTCATCCACCTGAGACTTTGTTATGAACCTTTTCAGAAATAAAATCAAAATGAAAGAAAGGAGAAAGCATAGCCAATATTTTCTCCACTTCGAGAGGGGTAACTACGGAACACAATAACCGCTTTCAAACAATTAGTGTCTTCATTATTCAAGTCATAAATCATCTACAGTTATTTATAATCTCAAAATAACTCGAGATAACTCTTAAGAACTATCCACTATCTCTTATATATATAGCTATCCAAATTATCATAATAAATTATCCAATTTATTTAAATAATATTTGATAAAATCCTAACCAAATAGGTACATAACATTCTTTTCATATTCAAACAACCTTGTTTTAAGGGTGGTTCAAAATATCCAAAATCACCATATTAGATGTCTTACTAAACAACAAAAGCAAAAGTTGTCAAATAAAAAGGGACCAATCCGAGAGGGTCTTGCTCCTAACAACCAATTCGAGAGAGTTGTGTCTCCTAACCTTCCATCTTCACAACCTTTAGCCCCAGTTAATTTACATGTATGCGAGAAAGCACTTTTTTATAAGGCTGTCCTCAAGTCTTACAATATTCGACAACATCATAATAGAGATATGCATGAACAACAAAAATGAGAGTCAGTCAAATAGAAAGGTAACTACTGCAAGAGGGTCTTCCTCCTAACAACTACTTCGAAGGGATTGCAACTCCTAAACTTTCATATTCACAGTCGATCTTTGCTTTCATGGATCCACAGATATGCTAGGAAAATAGCTATGATACAATTTGCTATGAACCTTTTCATAAATAAAATCAAAATTGGAAAAAAAAATATATAGAATGGCCAACTTCGAAGGGGGCAAGAGCTTCTTTTGGTTCAAATCGAGGGGAACCATACATCATGAGAGCAATATCCATATTCAAATAATTGATATTTTTATATTCAAGCCATATGACATGTACAGTTATTTATAATTTTAAGATAACTCCTAAGAACCACCCACTATGTCTAATAACTACTTACAATTTATTTAAATAATATTGGATATCTGCATGAAGAACAAAAACAAAAATCATCAATTAGAAAGGGACCACTAAAAGAGGGTCTTCCTCCTAACAACCGCTTCGAAAGAGTTGTGGCTACTAACATTTCATTTTCATAACCTTTAGCCTCCATCGATATGCAGATATGCCAAGAACGTAACTTTGATAACTTTGTTCTCAACCCAACCACACTCCTCAATTGATATCCATGGAAGCTCATCTTTTCATCTTTCCAGCTAGGTGATTTAGTGGATACTTCTTTTTTTTTTTTTTTTTTTTTATCAGCAGTAGCCATCCCCAGATCACCCCCTCTGTGATTCAAACTTGCTTTGATAACATTTGTTTTATACTTTTTTCATAAATCAAATCTAAACTGAAGAAAAATGAAATAATTGCACACTTTGAGGGGAGCAAGAGATTCTTATTGCTTCAATTCAACCTTCAAAATCATTATTTTTGGTCTTTTTAGAAGTAGTTTGTGAGATTTTGTGTGATTTGAGAATAGTGCTTTGATCTCTTCGACTTGGCAAATTGTTCCCTGAGTATTCGACTTAAGAGTTCACCTGAATTATACTGCTTTGCTATCCTACGCTTGTAATTATTTGGGTATCTTGTAAAGACATTGTTGGTGCAAGTCATTACTATTGAGGCTTTGATAACTTGCATAAATCACACTTTATTTTTATTTTTTTGTGGTTAAGTTCCCTTACACATATCTTTCACTCGTTTCTCTTCTCATGTTGATCTCTCCATGGCCGTTGTGATGAGATTTTATACTTATTTCCTTATCAATTCATGACAGAAAGGGGGAGAATTTTGAAGATTGCATTAAGGGGTAGTTGCTATTAAATTTATTACGGTGTTTAATCTACTGGCTCTTGTTTTTATGCTTGATCTCATATTGCTTATTCCTCATATGTGTTTCACTAGGATCTTTGTTTGCTAAGTGCTATTTTGCACATTTGCAGCTACTCAAATGAAATCACAGAATAGCATGCAATGTTGTCTTTCAACTAGAATCTTCTTGCGTGGGTTGTAATTTTGCTTATTGGTTATGTTTTATCACGAAATTGCTAGTGAGGGAGATTGTTAGGGAATATATTGTATTGGCAATTCATGGACAAAACTTAAAGTGTTAGTTCTAAGTTTTATTTGCCTTGGAGTTAGTTAGATCTCATAAGACAGCATGTGCAAACATTCTACGCAAAGTTGAGAAAGGTACGGGCATATCAAGTCGAGGGTACAAGCTACTGAAGTAGAGCTAGCTAGAGCTGGCTCGAGTAGGCTGGTGGCAAATTGGAATTTTAAGCCAGCTCGAACCAGCTCGAGTAGGCATATAGTAGTGTAGTTCGCTTGAACCCACTAAAAGCCAACTCGAGTGGGAGGCAACAAATTTGAGGTTTTCTATTCAGATATGTCTAAAAAAATGTGTCAAAGATGGTCATGCACTACCCTAGACTTGTTCCTATATATAGAAGTGCAAGAGGTTCTTAGGGGTACACCAAGAGCTCATATTGTTCATATATACATATAAAGTTGCCTCTTGAGCCTCAAGAACCCTACAAGATTAAGAACTTCAAATCTTCAACTAGCAAAAATTAGTCTTGGTGGTGCATCAAAATGGGTATTCGTAGTGTGGTGTTCATCGTGGTTCAAGCATGAGACAAACGGTGAATCACAGTGTATGTGAGCAAGATTAATTCAACCTAGATTTATGGGGTTTCGAGCTGATACAGTTGTAATTTGTTTTTGTAAACTATTCATTGATTAAAATGCTAGGAGATTGGACCAAGTGTCGAGGTTCCATGGCTTTCTCTTGCATTGGGTTTTCACGCAAAAATCGTGTACTCGTTGTATGAGTGCTTTCTTATCCTTGCATGCGATTTAAACTAGTGTGTGATCGATTAGATTCATTACATATTAACAATCAAGCATTCTTCCGAGTGAACGTAAATCCAAATAATTTAGAAATTTTAGTCTGGCTCGTGTGGGATGAAATCTTGGCTCCAAAAGGCCAATAGGAGACAAGTTAGTCCATAGGATTCAGATATAGGTAGACAACTTGACTTGGAATTCTTTATGGAGTTAGGCAGCGCAGCATATGGTGTATGGGTGGAAAAAAGTCTCGGATAAAGAATTCCTCATGCTTCGTTTGGAATTCGGATTTTCAGTGGGAAAATGAAAATGTGAAGGAAAAGTAAACAAAAATAAAGAGTATTTTTGTTCACTTTTCTTTCACATTTTTCTTTTCCTTTACACTTTTCACAAAAAATTGGCATTCCAAACAAAATGTCAAAATTTCTCAAATAGATATCGAATTTGAAGAAAGGGACATGCTAGTGGGGATTGGCAAAGAGCAACGGGCTTGTGCTTGGAAGTGCTGTTGAAAGGCAATGATGACTTGGATCACTCTGGAAGGGCCCAGAAGCCTTGGTAGAAATAGAGATATGTGCCATGGATGAATCTTTCTTTAGGAAGGTTTCTAAACAGCTGTTGGCTCTCGGTTTCTTCTATTTTCTCTTCTCCTGTTATAGGGCTCTTTGCATTTTCTGCTCTCTCCATTGTTATCAGGACTATGTAGATAGAAGGGAAAGAGAAATGGTAATTCAACAAATTTGAGTTCTCATAGGCAAAAGAGCAATTAAGCACCCAAAGTCATTCGTATATAATGCGTTAGATGATGTGAGGTCATGGCTCATCTCATGGGGTGGATGAGCTGCCTCAAAAACTTATAAATAGTAGTTAGGTATATCATTTGTGAACAACCAAGAGAAAGAAAGAGAGAGAGAGAAAGAGAAAGAGAAAGAAAGAGAGAAATAGAAAGAAAGAGCAGAGAGAAAATAAAAGGAAGAGAAATATAGGTAAGTTTTCAAAGCTCATGTTGTATGTATTTTGGTTCTATAGTATTAATAAAGTTTTAGGTGATCCAGAAGATCTAACCCTACTTGTTCCAGAAGAACTCATATGATAAATATTTAACAGTTCCTAAAGAATTATTCATTATATTTTGTGTTGAGTTATTTTATCTGCTTTATATGTCTTTAGTTTTATAACACGTTATCAACACGATACTTTAAGTGTTTTGTGTTCTTCCTTCATTTTATGTATAATTTATCTTCATCTTGAATTCTTTACTGTTCACTCAATTCGCATAAATAGTATTAACAGTAGTTCAACTATTAAGATGAGTAGTATTTATTTTGAAACTTTGTTGCTTTATTTCTCTCAGATTTTGTATTTTTTGCCTATGATATTTATAGATCTGGAATTCATATTTCAATACTTTTTCACAGACATGCGACTTTACTATATTTTGATGTCTAGATTGAAAGTTATAATAGAGACAAAAATAGTAATATTATATATATCGATGAAACGCATAGTAATAACTACTATGCATTAATAGTGATTTTACTATGTATGAGTTATAATTAATAACTACTGTTTATATACAGTTCTTTTACTATTTATAAATAGTAATTGCATAGTAATTATATAATAAATAATTTTTAATTAATAGTACGGTAATACTTTTCACCGTTCTGTCAGTTGTCATTTATCATAATACTCACCTAATATTACTGTATTCGGTAGAGGTTTTTATATGATTATTAACTAATGATTGACAGATTTTGTTATGTGTATTACTTTAAATATTTAATATTTAGATCATTCTAAAAGTAATGAGTTTCGAAATACAATAAAAGAAATCAAGCGCTTCTATAGAATATTTATTAAGGCTTGCACGCAGTTTATTATTATTACTTTATAAGGTCGGCTTGCCGCCTGCTATTACTTTCATTTGTGTTATTACTATTATTTAATTATGCTTACTATGGCCGCTGTCTATGGTGTTTTACCATTGTGTCATCATTGAATTTTTCAAAAACTTATTATGATTTAATGCACCTGGAGTTACAAGATAATCAATAAATGCACTTGGAGTTGCAAGATTATGGTTGAATGCACCTGAAGTTGCAAAACAATAATTTAGTGCACCTGAAGTTATAACAGTGTTGCCAAATAAAAGAATGAGTACAATTTTTATTATTCAAAAACGTCCACAATGAAAATGAAGTGGAAGAAATTTTCCTGATGAAGATATGATAGACAAATATATTTATATTTTATGACTCAAACGTGCTTCAGAAGTAGCAATATCAAGAGGGTTAATTCAAAAATTGTATTTCAATGGCATATCGTGTAAATATAATAGAAGATAAGTGTAAGTAATTACGTTACTATTCATGTATACTATTTACATTCCTATTTATGAGTTTCACATTATTTTGATCCTATGTTTTCATTGGTGTTATATCATCTTTCTGAAAAGAATACAAATTTATAATATGTATCAATCCTTGAAGTGATACGTGAATGGTATGGATCCAGCATGATGCAGCTCACTAAATCGAGTGCTATGATTAGCTAATATATTTGACTAATGTTATATCATTCCCTAAAGTGAATGTACTTTTATTTCACGGTCATGGATATTGTCACAGATATGATTATAATATAATAATCTTGAAATTTTTGGAGATACCCTGAAGGTTTTTAATGCCACTAGAAGTGGAATAATGTGAGCTCAACCTCTCAAAAAGTACAGAGATGTTTCATTGGTTACGTACCTGTAATACGATAATTAAATATTCAATAGATTACTATGATAGAATAATTTTGACAGTGAAACATTATATCAATGTTGCATTTGAAGGCATGGATTATACCAATGCGTCAATTATTACAAATATGAATGGGGAAGATATATGTCTAGCAGACATTACTAGAACGCACACAATTCTTTGATATATCGTAAACTTAGCTTAGCTGAAAGTAATGTTAAAACAATATCAAGCATTACAAATTGATTGAAGGCTTCAGAAGAGCTAACATAATGTGATTAAGAGGAATAAAATTCTATATTGATGATGCTAAACTCTTATAAATATTTTTACTTTATTTTTATTATACTAGAAGCATATGATAAAAAAATAATATAGCAATGAAGGTAATGAAAAATATTTTTTTTTACACTTCTCTTTTCATGCTAGAAGTATATACTAGAGAAATTTGCTGCTTTTCTTTTGGGTTATATTATATTGGGATCATCTACAGTGATAAACCAGAAGTTTTTTTACCCAAAAGATTTTTATACTGTGAAATCACCAGAAGTGATATAACAAAAATATTTATAAAGTACCTGCAGTGACAGCTTCTAACGTAATGCACCAGAAGTGATTTGATGTCAAAAGAAGTTTATATTTTGGCATGATCGTCTTGGTCAGCTGGGATCAACAATAATACGTCAAATAATTGACAATTTTCATGGACATCCGCTAAAGAACTAAAAGCTTTTTTTTGCGCCAAACAATTATTTGGTCACTCTGTAATACTAATATATCTCTCATTTATGCATATATATATACAATGGTTACATCTTTATTTACTGTTATCTCTCATATTTTACGGATAGTCCTTATGTGGAGTTAGTTTTTCTACAATTAGGGGGACATAAGACGTAACGTGTTGTTATGAGATTAATTAGAATGTTGTGAAATTGTTTTATTATGATCCTTGGACAAGTCGATGTAAATTTGAAGTTCACAAAGGAATTATGTACTTATATATGCTT
The DNA here is from genome assembly GCA_033060915.1 of Euryodendron excelsum. NCBI lineage: Eukaryota > Viridiplantae > Streptophyta > Magnoliopsida > Ericales > Pentaphylacaceae > Euryodendron > Euryodendron excelsum. The sequence goes on from CM065387.1 coordinate 16,719,212, forward strand.
GCAAATCAATTGCCTGAAGCATTTACCGACACAAAAACAATAATCAAATCATAATAATACCAGCAATTAAAGCTATAGCACATATTAATGTCCCTGTAAGACAATAAGTTGATGTCCTTGTAGGATTATCTGTTTATATAATAGCACATAATTTCAAAGCGCTTGAAGCGTGAGAGACATATCGGTGCAAAAGTCAAACTCTCAGAAAGTGAAAAGTACAACAAAACAAGCAAATTGGTGTTCTTGAAGAAATCATAATTTCTAAACTTCCTGAAGAATGAACATAATTCCTAAGGATAAAAATGAACCTCCAGAAGAGGAATCACCATCATCTAAACTTTTTAAAAAAACTCCTATAAAAGAATTTCCAGAAGAGAAACCTCTTGAAGAGATATCCCCTGCAGCGAAAATAGTACTTGAAAATAATGATATCTCAAAATAGGAGAATAATAGAATAGAAATGATATCTATATAAATATAATTACCAGAAGTAATAGACGAAACCACAGATAGTCGACAAATGTCGATAATATGATCAATCAAAATGAAAAGAAATTATTGAGTTAGAATTAAACTCACTAGTATAATGTAAAGTATTTGAACTGGTAGTTCAAACACTAGTAGATGAAAATATTAGACCTGTAGTCCAAACACTAGCAGATGTTTGATTACTCTTAAAAATAGTAATCTTTTAGCTTAAATTGTTAGTTGATTAGTTGAATTTAGTGTTAATTTAGTATTTTAACTCCTAGAATGCATTAAAACTCTTTTTGTGCACTCCTTACAGGAATTGGAGCTTAAACTAAGGCAAATGGGCAAATGTGGGGATGACTGATCGATCGGTCGATCGATCGCCCGATTGAACGGTCCACGGAACGTTCGATCGACCGATCGATTGTGATCATCTGATTGATCGGTGATTCTCTATTCAACCTTCTGTAGCAAATTTCAGAGAGGGCGTTTTTCCGATCGATCGGGCGTTCGATCGGTGACGTCAAAATTTCCTCAACAGACCACACAGAAGCAAACTTCAGAGGGGTCGGTTATGCGATCGAACGGGTGTTCGATCGCCTGGACTATTCGATCGGCCGATCGATCGGCCGTTCGATCGGTCGCCTACCGATCGATCGATGTGTACAAACTCTGTTTTTCTGCAGAGTATAAAAGTTGTATGTTCGAGACAAAAAGGATTCTAGGTCATTTTCTGCAAAAGCTGGACAGAGAAGAAGCTCCAAAAAGGGGATTTTTGTTATCTTGTAAGGTTTTTAGTTAGATTTACTTTTAATGCTATGTATTTAATGTCATTTATTGTTTTTGGATCATTGCAAATGAATGCTTGATATATATATGAAGTGAATGATTTTCTACTCTTTCTAGCAATTTTCCATCATTTTCTTGGCACTTTCCCTCATTTTCTTAGCAACCAAACACTAGTTCTTTATAGTTTAATGGTAGATTTGTCTTCTTTTATGCTCTTTGACATGGATTCTAGTAGCTAAATACCCCTTGGATGTGGTTGTGAAGATCCACCAAAGATCTTAAAAAGGGTGAAAAATGAGTTGTATGAACTTCAATGGCATATCCTTAAAATTTCATAGGTTCATTTGATTTAGCATGAGATTCATTAGAAAAACTTAGATTCATAACCCCTTGGCAATATTTATGCACAAATCAATATTTGGTATAGGTATTGCACGTGTCTAAGGTTTGATTCTAGGGTGCCAATTATAGATTCCCTCTTTATGCTCAATCAAACAAAAACTCATATTTTTATAGTCGACATTTTCTGAATCAAGAATCCAAGGTGTGATTCTTGATTTGAGTTATAAACCTCTCATTGGAAACCATTGTTGTGAATTGGTGGATCGAAACAACCATGTCCAAGTCTTTCTTCTAAATTGCGTAAAACTAGCTTTTGTTGTCTTTATTAGTGATTAAATTATTGCATGAAGCATTGAACCACCATCATCTCAAAACCAATATATTTTCGGTCTCTTTTATGTTAGGAAAAGATAAGAATTTTCATTTGCAATCCATTAAGATAAGTACCCGTGCTAGTTGAGCTTTGTTGCTATATTTGCAGAATTCCCTTGGGAGAGAACGACACTGGATCCTCCGGTTTTTACTACAAGCGCAACCTCCGTACTCTTGCGGGGTGACTCCAATTGAAGCACATTTGGAGGCGTGTCAAGTTTTGGCGCCGTTGCCAGGGAATTCATAGGCAAAAGCTACATTGGACGAAAGCTAAGGATTGCGGAAGAAAATTGAAAAAAAAAAAAAAAACCACACAAAAAAGGTGGATTTCATCACCACCCCCGAGGGAAGCATCTACGGGCTTCGAGCCCTGGTACACTCTCATTTACCTTAAGGTGTTTTATTTTTAGGATTATTTTTTATTCCTTCTTTTCTCTAGTTTCTTTTGTTTGATATAGTATAATTGCATTGCATTTTTGTTAGGAAATTATCCCTCTTCGGGAGTATTTAGTGGAGCTAGGCTAGTGTGTGAAAGTTTCAAATTGGTGGTATGCTTATTGTATGTGGAGATTGGAGGTACGGAGTTGAATTGAGAAAAAGCCGTTGTCCGACCTAGAATTGAAAAAAAGCCGTTGTCCGGCTTAGGAAATTGTGTATGATGTGCTGAACGACCTTATCGGTCCAACCTTATGTGTGCATTCATTCTTACATGTCATATTTCACGAGGGACAAACATCATCGCCTTGTGAGGATTGAGAGCATTGAGAGCACAAGCACATCTTCACCAACACCTAGCTTACCATTAGTGGTCGACTTAGGTTTCATTCTAATGGCAAATCCCAATGAACCCGGCTTACCTAACATTCAACCCTTGCATCCAAATGTCCAAATCAACCCAGAAGGTCATGAGGAGTTTGAAAGAGGGAGCCACCATGGCGACGTGGTGGCCCCCCCTATACAGACTCTCCGGGACTACCTAAACGCACCAAGGCAAGCACCAACATCGTGCATTGTTTTCCCGCCCCATCATAACACTCTAAATATTAGGTCTGTTGCCTCAATTCCACGGGATGGATTCAGAACAACCTTACATTTTTCTTAAGGTATTTGAGGATGCTTGTTCAATTGCTATGGACAACTCATGTCCAAGGGAAGTATTTTTGTTGAAACTCTTCCCATTTTGTTTAAAGAATAAAGCTAAGCTTTGGTTCAATTCATTGTGACCCATGTCCATCTATTCTTGGGCTACTCTCCAAGGGAAATTTTTGAGCAAATTCTTTCCCAAAAATCAAACCGAGGCCATTCGAAGACAAATTTCACAATTTTCTCCTTTGTTGGGGGGAAACTTTCTTTCAATGTTGGGAGAGGTTCAAAGACCTCTTAAATTCTTGCCCCCATCACGGTTTTGCCGATTGGCATGTCATCAACATATTTTATTCTTCCTTAACACCCCAACTCAAGCAATTTGTCGAGTCTATGTGTGCGGGGACGTTTTTTGGTAAGCAACCCCATGAGGCATACGATTATTTTGATAACTTGGCAAATAAGGCTAGAAATTGGGCATTTACCGGGACCCAAAATCCCAAGGGTCGCTCAATCCAACAAGGGGTGGGAAGATATTAACTCAAGGAAGTTGATGATGTCAATGCTAGGGTGGCTACCTTGGCAAGAAAATTAGAGGCTCTTGAGGTGAAAAAAGTTCAATCGGTAGAGAGTGAGGAGATGAGAAAAGTATGTTGTCTTGTGTGTGAAATCTCGGAACATACCACCTCTTCATACCCAATCATTTCGGGTGTGAAGGAGACTTTGCATGGCCAAGTTAACCCAATTGGCTAATATTCAAGAGGAGGGGGTAACCCCTATTCAAACACATACAACCTGGGATGGAGAGATCATCCCAACTTTAGGTGGAGGAACAGTGAAGAGACTTCAAACTCTCACAACTACCAAGGAGGGTATCAAAACCCTCAATCATACGAAGCACCTCCACCCCCACAAGCACTTCAACCACAACATCCACCTCCACCTTACCAACAAGCACCCGTGACCCAATTCCAAAATCAACCAAGGCCATACTAACCCCCTCATAGGAAGCCCATAGAGGACAATGTTTACCAACTTGCCAATGACATGAGGGGGGTTAGTTCAAGGGTTGATAAACAAGAGAAGGTGCTAGACCAACACTTTAGGTTACTTGAGGACGTCCAAAAGCAAATGTCTACATTGACACAAGCTTTGACCCAAAATGTCCCGGGAAGATTCCCGGCTCAATCTCAACCTAACCCGGTGGTTAGGCAAGTGCACATAATCGAGGGTAAGAGTGACCCTAGTACGAGTCATAACCAAGTGCAAGCCATAACCACCCTTAGAAGTGGCAAGACCATTGATAAAACTATCCCACCTTAGGATGAGACTTCTAAGAAGAGTGTTGGCCAAGGAGAGAAAGAGAAAGAGAAAGAGGAAAAAGAGCCGAGAGAAGGGGGGGAGAACTTAGCCAATCCCATCGAGATTTTGAGTGAAAGTGAGAAGGATAAGAGAAGGGACATAGTCAAACATGCTCCCTTCCCACAAAGGTTGACCAAACCAAAAAATGAACTTCTAAATGCGAAAATTTATGAAGTGTTCAAACAAGTAAAGGTTAACATCCCTATCCTTGACGCAATCAAGCAAATACCTTCTTATGCTAAGTTCTTAAAGGACTTATGCACTTTTAAGCGAAGGTTGCATGTCAAGGAAACCGCCATGATGAATGACAATCAAAGTGCGATTTTGCAATGTAAAACTGTGCCAAAATTCAAGGGCCCCGAATGTCCTACTATTTCTTGTACCATTGGGAATACCAAGATCGATCGTGTCTTGTTAGACTTAGGGTCTAGTGTCAACCTTTTACCCTTTTTCGTGTATAAGGAACTTGGCCTAGGAGAGTTGAGCCCTACTCGTGTTACCTTGCAATTGGCTGATCGTTCTATAAAGGTTCCAAGAGGTATCATCGAGGATGTTCTCATCCAAGTTGATAACTTTTGCTTCCCAGTCGATTTCATTATCCCAGACACCCAACCTGTTGAGAGTTGTATAGCTGACAACCAAATTCCTGTGATCTTGGGACGCCCTTTCCTAGCTACTTCCAATGCCATCATACATTGTAGGAATGGGTTAGTGAAATTATCTTTTAGCAACACCACCTTCGAGCTTAACATCTTTTCAGTTGCCAAACAAAAAGGGGAATGTGAGGATATCCGAGAGGTAGACATCATAGAGAGCATAGTTCAAGAACACTTTGAGCGGGAGATTTTTGAGGACCCTTTGGAGAGGGTATTAGTGAGAGGTGAACCTCATGCTTCACTTGATAGTGAGGGCATGACGTCAAGTGAATTGTCTCATTTAGAAGGTGAGAGAGAGGAGTGTTTATATGTGGGTCAATGGACCCCTTCTTTTGAACCCCTCCACCCTAGTGCCAAGAAACCAATTCCGTCGGAGGAGAAGCCTCCCATTCCCGAGAGGAAGCCTTTGCCTTCCAATTTAAAGAATGCATTTTTAGGGGATGGGGAGTCGTACCCAGTGGTGATTTCCTCTAGCTTGTCTGGGAGCCAAGAGGAAGGGTTGATAACATTGTTAAGGAAACATAGAAAAGCCTTAGGATGGACTATCGCCAACCTTCATGGGATTAGTCCTTTCGTGTGCACTCACCGCATTTTTTTAGAAGAGGAGGCTAAATCCATTCGTCAAATGCAAAGGCGATTGAATCCCAATATGAAGGAAGTGGTTAAAGGAGAGGTTTTAAAATTGCTAGATACGGGTATCATTTACTCCATCTCCGATTCAAAATGGGTTAGTCCAACCCAAGTGGTGCCTAAGAAATCGGGTGTCACGGTGATAAGAAATGACAATAATGAGTTAGTGCCAACCCGTGTGCAAACCGGGTGGCGAATGTGCATTGATTATCGTCGCCTCAATAATGTGACCTGAAAGGACCATTTCCCTTTACCCTTCCTTGATCAAGTCCTATAAATGGTGTCCGGTAAAGCTTTCTATTGTTTCCTAGACGAATATTCGGGGTACAATCAAATTGATGTAGCCCCTGAGGATTAAGCCAAGACAACATTCACTTGTCCCTTTGGCACTTATGCTTATAAACGTATGCCCTTCGGGCTATGTAATGCACCGGCGACATTTCAAAGGTGCATGATGAGCATATTTAGCGACATGGTTGAGCAAATTGTCGAAGTCTTCATGGATGATTTTTTCGTCTATGGGGATACTTATGAAGGTTGTCTTGGTAATTTAGAAAAAGTTTTGATGAGATCTGAGAAGAGTAACCTTGTGCTCAATTAGGAAAAATGCCATTTTATGGTTACTAGTGGTATAGTTTTGGGGCATATAGTGTCGTTTGAAGGGCTTGAAGTAGATAAAACAAAAATTGAACTCATTCAAAAATTGCACGCCCCAACGTGTGTGAAGGAGGTTAGATCATTTCTTGGGCATGCTGGTTTCTATCGGCGTTTCATTGAGGGTTTTAGTGCAATCTCTAGGCCCATGTGTCATCTTTTGTCCCAAGATGTTCCCTTTGAATGGACATCTTCTTGTTAACAAGCTTTTGATAAGTTGAAGGGACTTTTGACCACAGCCCCAATCATTCAAGCACCCAATTGGTCTCTTCCATTTGAGTTAATGTGCGATGCTAGCGACTATGTCGTGGGGGTTGTCCTAGGTCAAAAAGTTGATAAGAAGCCATATGTCATTTATTATGCTTCTAGAACTCTCAATGAAGCTCAAATCAACTATACCATAACCGAGAAGGAACTCCTTGCGGTGGTTTTTGCACTAGACAAATTTAGGTCTTACTTGATTGGGTTATTGGTCATCATTTACACCGACCATGCAGCCCTAAAGTATCTTCTCACAAAACCCGATGCAAAACCGCGCCTCATTCGATGGATACTTTTGCTCTAAGAATTTCGTATAGAAATGCATAATAAAAAAGGGGTTGAAAATGTAGTTGCAGACTACTTGTCTCGGCTTCCCTTAAATGGGCGAGCCATAGACCCAACCCCTATCAAGGAGCACTTCCCGGATGAGCATCTCATGCATGTGAGTGCCATTGAACAAGTTTCAACCCCTTGGTTTGCGGACATTGCGAACTTCCTCGTCACCGGTGAGGTTCCTTCCACATGGTCATCCATTGACAAGCGTAAATTCTTTCGGAATGTGCGCTATTTTTCGTGGGATGATCCTCACTTGTTTAAGTATTGTCCGGACCAAATCATTTGCCGGTGTGTCCCAAATCATGAATTTCAACAAGTAATAGAGTTTTGTCACTCTTATGCTTGTTGAGGACACTTCTCCTCCAAGAAAATCACGGCCAAAATTTTACAATGTGGGCTTTATTAGCCGACCATGTTCAAGGATGTACATACTTTTTGTCTAGCTTGCGATAAGTGCCAATGGTTAGGAACCCTTTCTAAGAGGCATATGATGCCTCTTCACCCCATCACTATTTTGGAAATATTTGATTGTTGGGGGATTGATTTCATGGGACCGTTTCCTAACTCGTGTGGGTACCTTTTTATTCTTGTTGCGGTAGATTATGTCTCTAAGTGGGTGGAAGCAATTGCCACCCGAAGCAATGACCACCAAGTGGTATTGCGATTTTTGAAAGAGAACATTTTTTGTAGGTATAGCATGCCTTGTGCCATGATAAGTGATGATGGTTCGCTTTTTTGTAACAAGCCCTTTGCATCTTTAATGCGTAAGTATGGAGTGGTCCATAAGGTTGGATTACCATACCATCCTCAAACGCAAGGGCAAGTAGAGTTGGCCAATCGGGAAATCAAGCACATTCTTGAGAAAACCGTCAATCCTAATAGGAAAGATTGGTCTCTTAGATTGACCGATGGGTTGTGGGCATACCGCACGGGTTATAAAACCATTCTTGGTGCATCACCCTATAGACTTGTGTACAGGAAGGCCTGTCATCTTCCCGTCAAAATTGAGCATAAAGCATATTGGGCGATTCGTCAATGTAATGAGGATATTGATGTTGCGGGTACCCACCGAAAACTCCAACTCAATGAGTTAGATGAACTCCGCAATGATGCATTTGAAAATGCAAAAATTGCTAAAGCTCGGATGAAACACTTTCATGACCAACATATCATTCAAAAAACTTTCAAAGCTGGCCAAAAAGTGTTAATGTATGATTCACGCTTACATCTATTTCCGGGCAAGTTGTAGAGTAAGTGGACCGGGCCATACCTAGTGAAAGAAGTTTTTCCCCATGGAGCCATTGAGGTGCAAAATCTCACGAATGGCTAGGCATTCAAGGTGAATGGTTAGCGGCTAAAGCCGTATTTTGAGTCGTTCCAAGGGGAGTTGGATTGTGTGGATCTCATTGATCCACCGTCTTTTGAGTAACATTAGATTGTCGTGTTTGATAGTTTAGAAGTAGTTCTTTTGTTTTCCTTTTTATAGGTTTCTTTCTCTTTTCTTTTTGGTAGTTAGTTGTGTACATTTGTATTCCCGAGCGTCCCGCCCACCCCGTTGTTCTTTTTCTCGTCGATTTTCCTCATGCCTTGAGATCATGGCATGATTCCAGTTTGGGGGGGGGGGGGGGGGGGGGGGGGGGGGGGGGGGGGACCATTGTTATGTTGCTGTGGAAATTTTTGAGAATTTCTGCAGAACTTCAGAGAGGCTGTATTTGTGATTGATCGATGGGCCAAACCAATCGATCGATCGATCGATCGGGCGATCGATCGGTGAAGACTAGCGATTGATTGGGCTTATTACCACATCGATCGAAAGGGAGCGGTATCGATCGATTGGCCGTTCGATCGGTGGCGCTCCATTTCGATCGGTTTAAAAAGTCGATCGATCGGTGACCGAGTTGTTTATAAAAACCCACTGTTCACTGTTCATTCTTATTTCGCTCGCGAGAAATTGAGAGTTTTGAGAGTCTTTTCGTATATCGGAGCAGTGAGGCCCTGCCAGCTTACTTTGGTGGACTTTGTCTAGCCTTTTCACGGTTTTTTGCGCTTCGAGAGGTATTCCTTCCGCCGATCTTTTTCCATTCTGTTTATTTTCAGGTGTACTTAGCTTAGTTGGAGAGTTATGGTCGAGACTAGGAGTACCGAGGCTACAGCTGGGGCGGGGACCTCTCAGACTCTGGCCTAGTTTCAGCAGCTCCAGCGTGAGCATGCTAGGAGGGAGAGACAGGGAGAGTATGATACTACTTGGTTTCGAGAGAGAGATCAGGAGCGAGAGTTTGGACGGGTGTGGAGCGCCCGTAACGTAGTAGTGGAGAGGCGTTAGACCATGAGTCAGTTTGATGCTAAGCCATATGGTTGGCTTAAGCCATTGACCGATCGCCAGTGGTTGGGGTTAGCTTCTTTTAGAGGCCAGTACTCAGCCACCCTCGTGGCAAAGTTCATGGCTAATATTTCATCGGACCCCGTTGGTGGCAACAGACATATTCTTCGCTCTTGGGTTCGGGGTAGGGATGTTGTTATCACCCCAGATTCCTTTGCTGAGTAGTTTGGTATACCGAGGGTTGCTAACCCTTAGTTCTCTTATGATGGGGAGCATTCACCATCTCATGAGGAGATGTGTGCCAAGATTTTAGCACCGGGAGAGTCCTGGACCGCTTCCCATATCAGGATTAGGCAGCTTGCCCCTAGATACCACCCGCTGTTCCTTTGGACATGCTATTCTATCTTTCCACTGGGGAGGACAGTGGAGTGCAGTAGGATGCGGGAGCAGCTGATGTGGGCTATTGGCACGGGCAGGACTATTGACTTGCCCCACTTCATGTATATGGCATTGTGGGTCACGACTCAAGTTGCTACTCCCCAGTCCAGTATCCCCTTTGGTTGTTTTCTGACAGTGAGGATTAGGGCGGCAGGGGTTAGTGTTACAGATGTTGTGCTACTTTCTTCCTCGACTGACATAGACTAGAAAACAGAGAAGAGGGCGGCAGGGCAGTTGACAAAGAAGGGGGGGGCAGCTAGTTCGGCTCACTCGTCTTCTCAACAGCCACCTTCTCAAACTCAGGAAGAGACCTAGTCAGGGGAGCAATGGCAGGATCAGACAGGGTAGCCAGCACAGCCCCAGGCTCAGGCTCAAGCTCAGGCTCAGGAGGAGCCAGCTCAAGGGACATTACTTTAGACTTTGGCAGCCATTCAGGAGCAGCTGACCACTCAGCAGGCAGAGCGCCAGCAGTGGCAGGCCGACATTATGGCTAGATTAGATCTCCAGGACACTGCCATTGCTGCACTTCAGGGTCAGCTGATTGACATTCAGCAGCAACAGCAGACCCAGTCTACTCGACTCTAGGAGATTATCCAGCACCTTGGCCGGCCTCCTCCGGAGGATGATAGAGACTTCTTTTCAGATCTCCAGCTAGATTAGATGCATTGTGCACTTCATAGCATTTCATTTCATATGATGTATCTAAACCTTTTTTTATTATAGTGGATGTATTTATTTTTAAGCTGTTTGTATAGTGATCTTTCCTATTGTGGCATACCCCTTTTTGTATACATTTATTGTATTCTTTTGTCTATTCCGGGTATATTTTGGCATTTTAGTTACAGATATCCTTTTTGATTGATATCCATATTGCATGTGTTGTTCCAACCGAGGTAATGAGTATTGTATAGTATTCGTATCGCTCTTTTCTATAACTTGACACCTTAGCTATGTCCTTAATTGTTGATATCATTTCTTTTTGGATTTTTGTGATGGAGGTGTCAAGGTTGTTTCAAACAAGTACCATACCATGTTTTTTATTAAATTTGAGTTGATGATTAACCCACCTTAGAGATTATGATACATTGCAAGTTTTTGGCATAAAATCATTATAAGAGACAATTCACATTGTTGTGCACTAACATGTTATGTGATGCCTTATGTTTCATTCTTATGCATGCATGTCCTTATAAGGTGGAGATTTTTACCGTGTAAGCTTTAGAGCCTATTTATCGCCTTTGAAGAGTGAATCACATTTATTCAAGATTATTTTTGTTGATCCTCATCCATTGAATAGCTTCATTATATTTGATTTTGGTTTACATGTTCGAGTGTTAGCTAGATTTATTGACCCTTTATACACCTTTGAAGTTTTGATTTGTTGTATTCTTCGGATTCTAAAACACATAGGCCATTTTATTCCATTGAGCCATTCCATGTGTATTCTTCTTCTTTTTAATGTTCATATGTATGTGCATAAGTAAAAAGTGTCAATGCCAATAGATGCATTGCTCTTATATTTGTAAAGTTGAAAGTGTATGGAGTTGAAGAGTAAAGAAAAAATATATATAGAGAGAAAGGGATGAAAAGGTGTTCCAAAAAAAAAAAAAATCAAATCAAAAAAAAAAAAATCAAATACAAAAGAAGTGAGGTGAAGGAAGATTGCAAAAGTGATTCAAAAGATTAGAAATGTGAAAGTGAATATCATTGATCATCATGTGTAATGCGCATGCTTATGTTGAAACATTTTACCACTTTCTATCATCTTACATGACTCTTCTTTCATTCATCACACTTATGGCCTTGATATCCGAAGATACATGAATTTTTAATTCAATTATGTATAAAGCATTAATGTCAATTTTCTAGATTATGCTTAAGCTGTGAATATTCCTTCATGAAGTTATGCCAAGTCAATACACTTACAATTTATTCGTTTTTGGTTTTGGAATTGCTCTACTTGCATGGTTTATACATTTACTCGTTAAAAGAGCTTTCTATTGAGGGACCATGAGTGTTCATGTTCAAAGTTGAGTGTATGCCTTGTGAGACTTGGATCGAAGCATCGAGGACATAATTGTACGAGTTTTGAATCATTAGGGTCATATGTCATTGGTAGTACGCGTCAATATGTTTTATTTCTTCCATGCTTTATGCCTTTGCCTTGCGTTGGTTCACAACCTAGGTGGATGGAGATTTGACTTGAATAAGATTAATACATGTGTATATTTTTGTTTTCCTCTCATACTTTGATAGGGACTATCAAAGGTTTAGTTGGGGGGTGTTGATTACTCTTGGAAATAGTAATCTTTTGGCTTAAATTGTTAGTTGATTAGTTGAATTTAGTGTTAATTTAGTATTCTAACTCCTAGAATGCATTAAAACTCTTTTTGTGCACTCCTTACAGGAATTGGCCCTTAAACTAAGGCAAATGGGCAAATGTGGGGATGACTGATCGATTAGCCGATCGAACGGTCCACGGAACGTTTGATCGGCCGATCGATCGGTGATTCTCTGTTCGACCTTTTGCAGCAAACTTTAGAGAGGGCATTTTTCCAATCGATCGGGTGTTCGATCAGTGACGTTGAAATTTCCTCAACAAACTACATAGAAGCAAACTTCAAAGGGTCGATTTTGCGATCAAACGGGCGTTCGATCGCCTGGACCGTTCGATCGGCCGATCGATCGGCTATTCGATTGGTCGCCTACCGATCGATCTGTGTGTACAGACTCGGTTTTTCTGCAAAGTATAAAAGCTGTATGTTCGAGACAAAAAGGATTCTAGGTCATTTTCTGCAAAAGCTGGACAGAGAAGAAGCTCCAAAAAGGGGATTTTTGTTATCTTGTAAGGTTTTTAGTTAGATTTACTTTTAATGCTTTGTATTTAATGTCATTTATTGCTTTTGGATCATTGTAAATGAATGCTTGATATATATATGAAGTGAATGATTTTCTACTCTTTCTAGCAATTTTCCATCATTTTCTTAGCACTTTTCCTCATTTTCTTAGCAACCAAACACTAGTTCTTTATAGTTTAATGGTGGATTTGTCTTCTTTTATGCTCTTTGATATGGATTCTAGTAGCTAAATACCCCTTGAATGTGGTTGTGAAGATCCACCAAAGATCTTAAAAATGGTGAAAAATGAGTTGTATGAACTTCAATGGCATATCCTTAAAATTTCATGGGTTCATTTGATTTAGCATGAGATTCATTAGAAAAACTTAGATTCATAACCCCTTGGCAATATTTATGCACAAATCAATATTTGGTATAGGTATTGCACATGTCTAAGGTTTGATTCTAGGGTGTCAATTATAGATTCCCTCTTTATGCTCAATCAAACAAAAACCCACATTTTTATAGTTTGACATTTTCCGAATCAAGAATCCAAGGTATGATTCTTGATTTGAGTTATAAACCTCTCATTGGAAACCCTTGTTGTGAATTGGTGGATTGAAACAACCATGTCCAAGCCTTTTTTCTAAATTGCATAAAACTAGCTTTTGTTGTCTTTATTAGTGATTAAATTATTACATGAAGCATTGAACCACCATCATCTCAAAACCAATATATTTTCGGTCTCTTTTATGTTAGGAAAAGATAAGAATTTTCATTTGCAATGAATTAAGATAAGTACCCTTGCTAGTTGAGCTTTGTTGCTATATTTGCAGAATTCCCTTGGGAGAGAACGACACCGGATCCTCCGGTTTTTACTACAAGCGCGACCTCCGTACTCTTGCGGAGTGACTCCAGTTGAAGCACATCTGAAGGCGTGTCAATGTTAGATTTGTAGTCTAAACACCAAAAGCTGTAAAGTATTAGGACCTGTAGTCCACCCACCTGAAGATGTAAAATCGATTTGATAAAAATGGCTATTTACGCAATGAGAAAATAGAATAGTGTGATATAAAGCACGAGTTGTACCAGAAGGTTTCTCGTATAGCCTTAGTATTGACTATGATGAGAAATTCTATCCTCTAAGGATACAATTGCATTTATATTATTGACTAGTTGGTCAGTCTCAGAAAGACTGGATATGCATGTAATGAATGTATAACAGTCTATTCCTATGGTGGATTAGGCAATGATATACATATGAAAATTCTTGAAGAATTTAAAACAGATACCTCGAAGGTTATATTTTATCAAGTTTCAAAGATATAGGTATGGGTTAAACCAATCTGGATGCAGATAGTACAATTATCCCAATAAATATCTATTGAAAGAATAATATGTGAACAGTACAATCGTTTATGTCTTTTTATGAGAATATGAATTGATGATTATTGCAATATATGTTGATGCTTTTGGATATTACTGGTACTCTTGAAGAGATTACAAAAGCTACTAAAGAATAACTTTAAAATTAAATTTCTTGGGAGAACAAATTATTGCCTTGTCTTGCAGATTGAGTATTTTTATTCATCAGTCGACATATACAGAAAAATATTATTTTGAACAAGCTCATCTATGAAATTCTCTAATGGATGTCTGATCACTTGATATACAAGAAGATAGCTCATTTCCGTTCTCGAGAAAATAGTGACAAACTTCTTGGTCCTAAAGTACCATATCTTAGTGCAATAGGTGCTCTTATGTATCTTGCAAAAGGTATAAGACCTGATATAGCATTCTGTGTCTACCTATTAGCAAGATATAGTTCTGCACCAACTTAACGACATTAGAAAGAAATTAAGCATATATTGCGTTACCTACAAGGGACAATTGATACAAGCTTATTCTATTCAAAGAAGCAACAACCTGAATTAATTGGTTATGCAGACGTTGGCTATCTTTCTGATTCACATAAAGCTCGATCTCATATTAGGTATGTGTTTACTTATGGGAACATTACTCTATCTTGGCGATCAGTGAACAAGACATCAGCTACAACTTCTTCAAATTCTTCTAAGAGAATTGCAATTCTTGAAGTAAGCCGAGAGTGCGTTTGGCTACGATTCATGATTCAACATATTCAAGAAAGCTGTGGATTATTCTCGATGATATTATATGAAGATAATGATTGTAAAGATTACAGGAGGCTACATCAAAAGGTGATGGAACAAAACATATTTAGTCAAAACTCTTTTATATGCATAAAGTTCCAGAAGAACGGCAATATCAATATCTAGTAGACATATTCAAGTAACAATTTGATGAACGTATTTACTAAAACACTACCAACGGATTTTGAGAAACTATCTAATTCATACCAGAAGTATGAATGAGGGGGAGTCGCATACTGTACTCTTTTCCCTTCACCAATGGTTTTTTCCACAGGGTTTTTCTTGACAAGGTTTTAACGAGGCAGTTTTCACGCATCCATATTAAGTTATGTTACATAATATCACTGTACTCTGTTTCCTTTGGTAAAGTTTTTCTCATTGGGTTTTCCTAGCAAGGTTTTAATGAGGCAGTTTTAACATATCCTAATATGTATTGCAATCATCCAAGGGAGAGTGATGTGAGGTCATGGCTCACCTCATGGGGTGGATGAGCCGCCTCAAAAACTTATAAATAGCAACAAGGTATATCACAACCGAGAGAGAGAGAGAGAGAGAGAGAGAGAGAGAGAGAGAGAGAGAGAGAGAGAGAGAGAGAGAGAGAGAAATAGAAAGAAAAAGCAGAGAGAAAATAGAAGGAAGAAAAATATAGGTAAGTTTTCAAAGCTCGTGTTATATTCATTTTGGTTCTATAGTATTAATAAAGTTTTGAGTGATCCAGAAGATCTAGCCCTACTTGTTCCAGAAAACCTCATATGATAAATATTTAACAATTTCTGAAGAATTATTTACTATATTTTGTGTTGAGTTATTTTATCTGCTTTATATGTCTTTAGATTTATAACATTAGATACTTTTTTTTTTTTTTTTGGTGTTTTTTAAGTTGTTTTGTTACATAGATAAAAGGGGAAAACATGGGTTCCCTATTTATTTTCTTTGTCACTTGAAATTTCCATTCCACTTGCTTAAAGAAAAATGTTAATCACCAAGTGATCTTATCTAACCGCTCACAAAAAAGTAAAAGTTTGCTACTTTTGCAATTTCAGCGCTTTCGAGTTAAATTCTCTACATTTGCATGAAATATTCTTGGAAGGAAACAAAAACCGTTATATTTGTGTTGTCAACTCTTAGAAGCTGCCTGCCTAAGGCACCATACCTAAAACTACTGAATTTTGACTGATTGCCAACCTTTTGGGAGTTTACTCACTAGGGCTTAATCCAAAATATTCATCTTGCGCAGGTTCTTCATTGTTATAAAAATAAATAAATAAATAAAAATATTCCTTGTGAATTTTCCTAAGAAATGACAGTGTGCATAGCTCTAAGTAGATTTATATGCAATATATGTTTTCCACACCTCAGGAAAAAATAAAAAAAATGAAGAAGTAAAATGGGCACTGATGTCATCAACTTAATATTGCTGAATGATGTTTCACATGACCACGGTTCCATATTAAAAACTTAAATCATTATGAAATAGCGGAGGATTTGCTAATTAATGGAACGAAATTTTTAATGGATGGGGTCAATTGTATCGCTGTTGCTGAATAAGTTTTAACGCTAAATTCAAAAACTCACATCATGGATGATGTTGCAATCTGTATATCAAAATATTTTGGACTTTCTAGCAAGTTAATCGACTTTTAAAAAATTTGGTTGATTGGCTGGATAGGCCGATATGTAGGGAATAAATTAATGATTTGCTTTCTTTAGGTTAGATTATGATATGATCAGGACTCCATTAAATTTTATTTTTTATCTTTTAATTTTAACGATTTGGTTTCAATTGATTAGAATATGATTTGATTATGATTTGTTTAGGATTCTATTAGATTTTCTACTTTATCTTCCTTTGCCTCAATGATTTGGCTTCAGTAGGTTAGATTATTCTTTTTATTGGGATTTGTGATTATCTAGTTTATCTTTTAATTTCTTTGGTTGTAAATGTTAAATTCGAGAGGTACTCTGTCCTGCATCTATTGGGATAAATAACTAGACTCATCTCCTCTTCTATAAATAGAGGCTTAGCCTATGTAACTAAATTCACTATTTCACTTAACTCTTTACTAACTACATCAATATTATCTCTTGTAATCCTTCTTTGCTTTATAATGCATTGTGATTACACATAAGTCTTGTCTTTTCTAATATGGTATTAGTGCCCAAGGAAAGTATGCTCTATGGTTACCCTTTGAGGGATTTTTTACATTATAACTCCTAAGGTTACCTTTCTCCTCTTCGGCTACCCTCCGGCCTTCTGGCGTCCATCGACCATCCTCCGGCATCTTTTTGGTCATCTTCTGGCCACCTTCCGATGACTTTGTGGCCAACTTTTGGCCGTTCTTCAGCGTCTTTCTGACCGTCCTCCGGCAACCTTTCGGCGAATTTTCAATCATCATATGGCGTCTCTCTAACTATCCTCCGGTCAACCTCTACCGTCCCTCTGGCCAACCTCCGGCTATCCTCTAGCCGACCTGATCTGACATCCATCTAACCATCCTATGGTCGACCTTCGGCATCCCTCCAGCCATTCTTCAGCCAACCTCTAGCATCTCTCTAACCATTCTCTAAAATCCCTCTGGAAATCCTCTGGCATCTTTCTGGCCATCCTCCGGCCGACCTAATCTGGCATTCCTTTGGCTATTCTTCGGCCAACCTCTAGCGTCCCTCTAGCCATCATTCTACACCCCTTCGTCTCTGGTGTCCCTACTTTCCTTTTACTGCTACTACTACCCTAGCTTCCCTTTCTATTATTACTAATGCATTCCTTTCTCTACTGCTACTACTGCTCTTTCTATTGCTACCATTGTTGTTCATGCTTCTCTTTCTACTATTACTACTGTTGGCCATCTTATCCTTTTACTATAACTGTTGCCATATCTTCTTTTTCTAATGTGATCGTTGTCCCTTCAGTCATCCTATGGCCAACCTCCGACGTTTCTTCGGCCATACTCTAGCATTTCTTCGACATCTGTCCAACCGTTCTCTAGCCTATGTTTCCGTTTATCCTAAGGAGTCCCCATCTGCTGATCTTACTTCTCTTGCTGGCTCTTCCTTATCTGATTTTTCTTTGCCAACTTCTTCTAATTAGCCCACTGTTTGTTGTTCTACTAGGTCTATCCTGAGGAGTCCTTATTTGTTGATCTTGCTCCTCCTGTCGAGTTTGATTCTGGCCTTTGTTTTTGCTGGTTCTGTTCTAATTCTACTATATTTTTTCTCAAAACTCAAGTAGCTCTCTATTTTTCCTACTTGAGTTTGAGGGGGAATGCTAAAGTCAAGAGATACTGTATCTCATATCGGTTAGGATAGAGAACTAAACTTCTCTCCCTTTTTATAAATAAAGACTTAGCCTATGTAATTAAACTCACTATTTCACTTACCTCTTTACTAACTACTTCAATCTTCTCTCTTGTAACCCTTCTTTACTCTATAATACATTGTGATTACACATGAGTCTTATCTTTTTTAATAGTAACTATAATTAGTGAAGTATAGACATGTACATCATTGAATTCTAGATTACAATTGAAATTATTCTAGTCTTTTTGTTTTTCATCCTATGAAGAGCAAAGCAAGATGAATATTTATGCTTCCTCAGTCACTTCAGGCTTTGCGTCATATATATTTTTTAGTATTTTCAAATTGCACCCCTTCTTTTTAGGGTGGAAAGTCACTAAGACTGCTTACAATACTTTAGGAACTTAAAAAGAAAGCAGAGGGATTAGGGAATCCGAAAGCTCCTTCATCTACTTGAGACTTTGTTATAAACCTTTTTAGAAATAAAATCAAAATGGAAGAAAAGAGAAAGAATAGCCAATATTTTCTCCACTTCGAGAGGGGCAAGTGTGAAACACAATAACCACTTTCAAACAATTAGTATCTTCATTATTCAAGTCATACATTATCTACAGTTCTTTATAATCTCAAAATAACTCAGAGACAACTCTTAAGAACTATCCACTGTCTCTTATATATTTAGCTAGCCAAATAATCGTAATAAATTATCCAGTTTATTTAAATAATATTTGATAAAATCCTAACCAAATAGGTACATAACATTCTTTTCTTATTCAAACAGCCTTGTTCTCAAGGTTCAAAATCTTCAAAAACATCATATTGGATGTCTTACTAAACAACAAAAGCAAAAGTTGTCCAATAGAAAGGGATCAATCCGAGAGGGTCTTCCACCTAACAATCAATTCGAGAGGGTTGTGTCTCCTAACCTTCCATCTTCACAACCTTTAGCCTCCAGTATGCAAAGAAAGCATTTTTTTTATAAGGTTGTCCTCAAGTCTTACGATATTCAACAACATCATATTAGAAATATGCATGAACAACAAAAATGAGACTCGTCAAAACGAAAGGTAACTACTTCGAGGGGGTCATCCTCCTAACAACTACTTTGAAGGGGTTGTGCCTCCTAAACTTTCTCATTCACAATCTTTGCCTCCATTGATCCACAGATTTACTAGGAATGTAGCTATGATACCATTTGCTATGAACATTTTCATAAATAAAATCAAAATTGAAAAAACAAAATATAGAATGGCCAACTTCGAAGGGGGGCAAGAGCTTCTTTTGGTTCAAATCGAGGGGAACCATATATCATGAGAGCAATATCCATAATCAAATAATTGATATTTTCATATTCAAGCCATACGGCCTATAGTTATTTACAATTTCAAGATAATTCCTAAGAACTACCCATATGTGTAATAACTACTCACAATTTATTTAAATAATATTGGATATCTGCATGAACAACAAAAACAAAAACTCATCAAATAGAAAGGGACCACAGCGAGAGGGTCTTCCTCCTACCAACTACTTCGAAAGAGTTGTGGGTGCTGACGTTTCATCTTCATAACCTCTAGCCTCCATTGATCTGCAGATATGCCAGGAAAGTAACTTTGATAACTTTGTTCTCAACCCAACCATGCTCCTCAACTAATATCAATGGCAGCTCATCTTTCCAGCCAGGTGATTTAGCAAATCCTTCTTTTTTTTTTTTTTTTTTTTTTATAAAGTAGCCATCCCTAGATCACCCCCTCTGTGATTTGAACTTGCTTTGATACCATTTGTTTTATAGTTTTTTCATAAATCACATCGAAACTGAAGAAAAATGATACAATAGCACACTTATATAAATGTATTTGTTAACTCTGAGCAGCTGCCTGCCTAAAGCACCATGTCAAAAACTGCTGGATTTTAACTGTTTGCCAACCTTTAGGGGAGTTCACTCACAAGGAGTGAATCCAAAGAATCCACCTTGAACAGGTTCTTTGATGTCATAAAAAAAAATAAATAAATAAGAACGATTTCTTGTGAATTTTTCACAGGAAATGACGGTGTGCATAGCTCTAGTAGATTTATATGCAATATATTTTTCCATGCCTCAGGAAAAAATAAAAAATATAAAAAAAGGCAAAATGGGCACTGATCTCATCAATTTAATATTGCTCAATGATGTTTCATATGACCACGGTTCCATATTAAAAACTTAAATCATTATAAAATAGCGGAGGATTTGCTAATTATTAATGGAGCGAGATTTTTAATGGTTGGGGTCAATCGTGTCGCTGTTGCTGAAAACGTTTTAATGCTAAAAACAAAAACTCACATCATAGATGATGTTGCAATCTGTACATCAAAATATTTTGGACTTTCTAACAAGTTAATTGAGTTATAAAAAATTTGGTTGATTGGCAGATATGTAGGGAATAAATTAATGATTTGCTTTCTTTAGGTTGGATTATGATAAAATTTTATTGTTTATCTTTTAACTTTAATGACTTGGTTTCATTGGATTAGAATATGATTTGATTATGATCCTATTAGATTTTCTACTTTATCTTCCTTACCTCAATGATTTGGCTTCAGTAGGTTTGATTATTCTTTTATTTGAATTTGCGATTTTCTTGTTTATCTTTTAATTTCTTTTTGTTGTAACTACAATTAGTGAAGTATAGGCCTGTATATCATTGAATTCTAGATTATAATTGAAATTATTCGAGTCTTTTTGTTTTTCATCCTGGTGGATTCAAGAAATTCTCAGGGATATGAAGAGCAAAGCAAGAATGAATATTTATGCTTCCTCGGTCACTTCAGACTTTGCGTCGTATATATTTTTTAGTATTTTAAAATTTTCACCCTTTCTGTTTTTTAGGTTGGAAAGTCCCTAACGCCGCTTGCAATAATTTAGGAGCTTCAAAAGAAAGCAGAGGGATTAGGGAAGCTGAAACCTCTTGCATCCACTTGAGACTTTATTATGAACCTTTTCAGAAATAAAATCAAAATGGAAGAAAAGAGAAACAATAGCCAATATTTTCTCCACTTCAAAAGGGGAAAGTACGAAATACAATAACCACTTTCAAACAATTAGTATCTTCATTATTCAAGTCATACATTATCTACATTTATTTATAATTTCAAAATAACATGAGATAACTCTTAAGAACTATCCACTATCTCTTGTATATAGCTAACCAAATTATCCAATTTATTTAAATAATATTTAATAAAATCCTAACCAAATAGGTACATAGCATTCTTTTCTTATTCAATCAACCTTAAGGTTCAAAATCTTCAAAAATACCATATTGGATGTCTTACTAAATAACAAAAGCAAAAGTCGTTAAATAGAAAGGGACCACTCCGAGAGGGTCTTCCTCCTAACAACCACTTGGAGAGGGCTGTGTCTCCTAACCTTCCATCTTAACAACCTTTAGCCTCCATTAATTTGCAGGTATGCAAAGAAAGCATTTTTTTATAAGGCCGTCCTCAAGTCTCACAATCTTCGACATCATCATGTTAGAGATATACATGAACAATAAAAATGAGAGTTGTCAGATAAGAAGGTAACTACAGCGAGAGGGTCTTCCTCCTAACAACCAATTCGAAGGGGTTGTGCCTCCTAAACTTTCACATTCACAATCTTTGCCTCTATTGATCTACAGATATGCTAGAAAAATAGCTATGATACCATCTGCTATGAACCTTTTCAGAAATAAAATCAAAATTGGAACAAAAAAAATATATAGAATGGCCAACTTCGAAGGGGACAAGGGCTTCCTATGGTTCAAATCGAGGGGAACCATATATCATGAGACCAATATACATATTCAAATAATTGATATTTTCATATTCAAACTATACGGCATCTACTGTTATTTATAATTTCAAAATAACTCCTAAGAACTAGCCACCATGTCTAGTAACTACTCACAATTTATTTAAATAATATTAGATATCTGCATGAACAACGAAAACAAAAATCATCAAATAGAAGGGGACCAGTTCGACAAGGTCTTCCTCCTAACCGCTTTGAAAATGTTGTGGCTACTAACATTTTATCTTCATAACCTTTAGCCTCCATTGATTTGCAGATATGCCAAGAAAGTAACTTTGATAACTTTGTTCTCAACCTAACCATGCTCCTCAACTGATATTCATGGCAGCTCATCCTTCCATCTTTCCAGCTAGGTGATTTAGTGGATCTTTCTTTCTTTTTCTTTTTTTTAATAAGCAATAACCCTCCCCAGATCACCTCCTCTGTGATTCGAACTTGCTCTGATACAATTTGTTTTATACTTTTTTAATAAATCAAATTAAAACTGAAGAAAAATAATAGAATAGCACACTTTGATGGGAGCAAGAGATTCTTGTTCTTGGTTCAATTCAAAGAGAACTAGACCTCTTGAGAGAAGCAACCCTTTTCAAACAATGAAGGTATCAATTGTCTTTCTAAACGGAATAATTAAACAGGTTTTAATATAAATTTTCACAATTTTGAATTTAAGGAAATTTTGAAATAAAATTTCTATTTTATTTGAATTTTATGTAAAATTTTCCAAGTTGATTTGAGATTAACTGAGTTTTGATAAAGATTTATTAATTATAACTGTAAGGTAATTTAAAAACCAAGAAAATTGGGTTATGTCTTTCAACATAAAAAACTCAACAGCCAAATAATTAGCAGTGAGAACGTGTTATGCATGAAATTTTATAATACGGGATTAAAAAAATATTTTTAAAATTTTTTAGAAAATTAATTTTGATTAAATATTTTGTATTATCTGTATGAACTATCATATGATGTGTAAATTAACTAATAGCGGTTTCAAATTACTTTAAAAATTTGAATCAAATGTTAAAATATAAGAAAAAGGTAAAAAAAAAAAAAAAGAAACATATAAAATGAGATTTGAGTATATTCTTTGTATGTTTGTATCTTCGATACATGCATTTCACAAGATCTACTTTCAGGATAGATTTTTATTTTCTTCCTCGGTTAATTAAAAATATAAAACAAAAAGTGAAAAGTTTGAAGGCATAATTTTTCTTCAATTTATCATTGAATTTTTCTTCAATTTTTAGTGGTAAAATATTTAAATAATTTTTTTAATGAATAATCGCATCTAATATGACATAGATGAGATGTGAAGATAATTATCAAGTTAGATTGGGTTACACAGCTAATGAACTCAGAGTCAAACCAAATTAAATTGATTATCTAATTGCCACAATAATCCAACTCAAGTACCAAATCATACAAAATAAAAGATTCATCCACTTAAGACTTGAACTTGAACCAAGTCAGGTAACACTATTTTTTAGAGCTAAAAGATTGAATGACAACTAAAATATTTAAAAACAAATTAACGTATTAATGCATAATCACAGTATCATATCTTCCTTTTGAAATTCTTTCATGGATAGGTGGTCATAATACACATATTACATTGTAACACATTGTGCAAGTCTTCTTCTTTCTTTTTTATTTTTCCGATCAATGACATCATGATATCACTTTAGCTACCATTATTTCTCTTTCTTCTACATTTGATGAGAATCATGGGCTTATAATCGTGACTGATAATGATTTTGAAGGACTAAAATTCATGACTTTGAAGGACTGATAATAACTTTGAAGGACTAAAATTCATGTCACAACAGATATGCAAGAGAAACGACAACTAATAAAGCCCTTGACATTGAACAAATTAATCTGTAGATTTATCACTACTTGATTCTTGAAGAGAGAAAATAGTGAGACAGCATGAATCAAAATAAATGATTTAAAAATTGTTGGGTATGGGAATGTACTAAATACTTTAGAACTGAATTATTTCATCAGAGTTGGGATCAAACGTTTTATATAGAGAGATATCAAGTCAAGTTTAAAATAACAATAAGATAAAGATAGAATATAAAATTTGAAGTTGAATTTTAAAAGGAATGTTATTCTTATCAATAGAAATTAATAATGACATTTACATGTGTATTTTTTACAATTTAACATTTTGCTATGAATTGGGATTGAATGCTTTGAGGATACATACACCTCTTTATAGAGAGTGATACAATGAAGTTTAAAATACCATA
Source organism: Euryodendron excelsum (assembly GCA_033060915.1). Lineage (NCBI taxonomy): Eukaryota > Viridiplantae > Streptophyta > Magnoliopsida > Ericales > Pentaphylacaceae > Euryodendron > Euryodendron excelsum. The sequence continues at coordinate 16,743,315 of CM065387.1, forward strand.
ATCGAGTAGAAATAAATAACAGTGTTCAAAATTGAAATTTAAAGTTGTTAATATTGAAGGTTAAAATTTAAACAGAAAGGTTTTTTCTTTATCAATATAAATAAAAGATTGCATATAAATTAAAAGAGCCAATGATCATGTTACATGTGAATTTTTCTATTTTATAAAATTAAAAAATCTGAAAATTTTGGATTAAGTCTATGAAGTTAAAGACCCAACACAAAAAGTTTAAAATATCACAATCGGATAGAGATAAAAATACAAAATTTGAAATTAACATTTGAAGTTGTTAAGATTGGAAGTTAAGTTTAAACGGAAGGGAGATCATCTTTATCAATAGAAATAAATAATTGTATACAAATTAAAAGTACCAATGATCATATTAAATGTGAATTTTTTATTCTATAAAAATTCAAGAATCTAGAAAATTTGGATTAAGTCTTTGAAATTCAAAGACCCAACAAAGTTTTGCTATTGATAGTAGTATATATTGCATACAAATTAAAAGAACCAATGATCATGTTACATATGGATTTTTTTATTCCATAAAATTCGAAAATCTAAAAAATTTGGATTAAGTTTTTGGAGTTCAAAGACCCAACAATGTTGTGCTATTTATAATAGTATATATATGCGAATATATCATTGTAAAGATGGAAGGAAAAAGTAGAGTTCGAGCTTAAACAAGAACCTCTTGATTTTTGTTGCACATATCTTACTCAGTCCTTAGATGCAGGGGTGTATTGAACAACGCCCAGACTAACTTGGCAACTCTTTGCTCCGACTGCATTTACTAAACCCACATTTGCTCATTTTTTGAATTTTACTAACACCAACGTTTGCCCACATTGAATGTCACTAAACTTATAACTCATTATTTAACCAAATAAACAACACAATCAAAATTTCTACCAGTCTATTCTAAAATTAATTTAAAATGTTATTACTCATTTAATATTTCATTTGTCTAACTACTATCTCCTACTATTTTAAAAGTTCAAAAACAAAAAAAAAAAACAAGTCCGAATTCTCAAAATCTTTTGTATCCACTTTTTAATTATATTCATGGACGCTTAGTTATTCAAATTCTAAAATCTCTTCTTGAAATTTCAAAATCTAATTAGCTAAATGTGGATTAAGTTTTTTAATAAATGTTGATTTTTTTTTTTTATACAACTTTGGCGTAGAGGCAATGCCTCTTTTTCGCCCCTACTTAACAAAAACTCTAAATCTGCCCCTGCTTAGATATATATAGCCATGCAAATTGCGGGCAATAAAACTGTTTTGTACAATTTCATACAGCACAGCAATGGATGTTTAATGATAAGAGTGCCAAAGGTACCTGAGCATTTATTTACATATTAAGTTCATTAAAACGGTCAAACAATCAGGCAGATAAATATGTATATACAAACTGATAATTCAAACACAGAACTCATACAGTGCACTCAGGATCCTATTTTCTTCACAATTTGTATTTGGATATATCTTAATTGTACTGTGTACACTTTGTTCAAAATTTTGATGGAAACATATTTTTTATTAATTTTTTAATAATAAAAAATACTGAAATATCAATAAAATTCTAAAAAACAAAACAGGGGCATAAATAATGTTAGATTGAGAATTATTTTAGTGTTAGATAGGGAATTAGATTCACAAAATGTGTTAAATTGGCCAAAAAAAAACTCCATTACACGAGAAACATTGCATGTCACAGATAAAATCAAAGGTCGAACAGATAAAACACAAAGGTTTGATAAGTAACACTAACACATACATTACTATTTTATGCAAAAACAATAGAAACTAAGAAATTTGGAATGTCAAACCAGATCCCTCGTATTTTTCGTGAACGAGCTTTTTCAAGTGTTCTGCCATTGGAGGAGTTAAATAATTGGACCAATCTCCGACCTTTGCTTTCCTGAAAAAGTCGCTGTTGTCATTGCCAGTCGGGAATTTGCCAGTCTTGTTCACCTCCAAATTTTTCAAATTCTCAAAATTACACAAACTTGATAGTTGCTCTATGACGCCTTGACTCTCTTCCTCCACAGAAAATGGGAATCCCAAGAACTCGGCCAACAACTTGGTATGAAACAGGATGTCCTTCTTCAAATCTTCATACTTCAAGAACAGCACTTTGTCCGCCCTCTCTTGGCTTGCCTTCCAGTATCCTAAGACATGATCCCAGAAGGGACCAAACCACATGACCCCACGACAAAACTTATTGAAGCATTCTTCTAGTGAAGTTGAATAGTGATTCTGGGACCAGAGCTTGGAACTAAAATGCCAATCGGAGATAAATTGGTCCATAGGATTCCGGCATATGTAAACAACTCTACAATTTGAATTCTTTATGGAGCTAGGCAGTGAAGCATATGGAACGTGAGTGGAAAATAGTCTTGGCCTAGGAATGCCTTCAAGGTCCGGGGATGGATTCTCAAAGATCTTTTGCTCGAGCGAAACAACAAGAAAATGGGGGTTGGTGAAGAGCAATGGGCTTTCTGTGAGTGCATGCTTGGTACGGTTCACTATCGCGAAGGTGAGGGCCTTCAGCCATGTTGTGCCTGATTTTGGAGTAGAAGCTACTATTACATCAGTGTCTTGCGCTTGAAAGTGTTGCTGAAAGGCAATCAAGGCATTGAGTGATGTTGATGGACACCAAAAACCTTGATAGAGAGAGATATAAGCACCATCAGAGTTTCTTTCTATGGGAAGGTTTCTGAACAGCTCTTGGCTTTCCATATTTCCTGTTTTCTCTTCTCCTGTCATGGGGTTTTGAGTATTTTCTGCTTTCTCCATGAGAATCAGAGTTCAGAACTAGGCAGATAGAGATAGAGAGAAAAACACTTGTTAGACAAATTTGGGTGGGGGTCAAGTGTGAGTCCACGCCATTTTTATTTTATATAGTAGAAGAGTGCATGACAGGCATAATTAACTACACTGTAGCAATTATTCATTTATTTATTTTTATTATTCATTTTTTTAACTACTGTTTCCTTTACTTCTCCTTCCTCTAACCAACTTTCTCCATTTTTCACTTACAGTTCAATCTTGCCAAAGAGAGAGAGAGAGAGAGAGAGATAAAGAAAAATGGCATGTTAAAATTTAAATCTTCTAAAACTGAACTTCTCATCTTATACTTATTATTGAGTAAAAATCATTAAAGTGATTCGCTTGAAGTAAAAATCATTAAAGTGATTCGCTTCTTGTAAAAATCATTAAAGTGATTCGCTTTTTGGGGGAGAGAAAGATAACGAAATAAAAATTTAACAGCTTTCAAAACAAGAGAACACCAAGTGGGGGGTATTCTCTTTGTATAATATACATATACTGTATTACGCATAACACTTTTCCCCTTCCCAAAAAAAAATAATAATAATAATAATTGATTGAAAAAATATTAAGTAAAAATCATTAATTGTTTATGTTATGGGCTTCCTATACAATCATGCTTATGTTGTATATTTTGATTCAGTATACTGAATATCACTGACTTAAAATTGATTGATTAATGGTTTAGGTGGTGTGGATGTTTATGCATGTCAACATATACTTTCTCCTTAAAAAATTAAATAAATAGTTAACTATATTACAAGGGATGAAATGTACATGTATGGCGTGAAACTTTACACTTATATATTCTTTCCTTTGCCACTAAAAAAATAATCCATTACGTTGTAGTCTCTCATAATCACAAGACTTACAACCATTAAAGGTATTTTAATGCTGTCATAGTAGATTTGCCAATATCATTGCTGGCGTGGATCTGATGCATATATTTTAAAAGATGTCTCAATTTTGCTTGTTTGTGTGTGTCTTAGGGCATGGATGGGGGAAGGGGGGGATGATAACTACAGATACATTTGATTAAACCGAACAAAATATTCCAAGGAAAAGTTTAGTATCGTGTGCTTGAAAGTGCTGCTGAAAGGCAATCAATGGGTTGATAGTCATAGGATTTTTGAGTGTTTTCTTCTTTCTCAATGGGAATCAGAGTTCAGAACTAAGCAGATACAGAGGGAGAGAAAAATAGTAGTCAGACAAATTTGGGTTCTCGGGGGCAAGTGAGTGCCCATGGCCATTTTTATATACTAGAAGGGTTCATGACATGCAAAATTAACGACACTATAACAGTTGTTTATTTATTTATTTTTATTTTCATTTTTTTTTGGTTAACTACTCCCACTTTTACTTCTACTCCCTCTAACCAACTTTCTGCATATTTTACTTACAGTCCAAAGAAAAAAGAACAATGGCTTGTTAAAATTTAAAAATCTTCTAAAACTGAAATTCTTGAAGAAGAACAAAATTCTGGGGAAGATTATCAAAAATCAAGCAAGAAACATGTCATGCAAAAGAAAATTAATTGTTTATGTTATGGGCTTTTTATAATCATGCTTATCTTGTACAGGGCCAGCTCACCCTATGGGCCTACAAGGCGGTCGTCTACGGCCCCCAATTTTTAAGGCCTCAAAATTTTTAAAATCTATTAAGGCTTAATATAATTTTTTTCTTACTTGAAGGCCTTATCCAAATAAAAAAAAAAACTATCTATTATAAAAAAAAAAAAAGAGCCCAATTTTGTAAGGTCCCAAATTTTTTAAAATCTATTAATATAGTGTTTACATCGTTTTTTTCTTTTGTGGGGGGTGGGTTGTTGGGGGGTGGCAATCCAAATGGGAGAAAAAAAAAAAACCCTATGTGAAACAAAGAAATTCAAAATCAACTACACTAATGAATTCCAAGCCAAAAAAAAAAACATATGTTGAATAAGTAATACATAAATTTTTAAAACGTCTAGAAAAATTGTCCTATTGTAGGTGAGAAAAGAAGGCTCATTTTTTTTTTTTTGGGGGGGGGGGGGGGGCCTAAAACCAACTACCCTATTTAACTCTAGGAAAAAATATTAGCTTTACACAAAAAAATTGTACAAATTAAATTTTTTTAAAGTCCCCAATATTTTTAAAACCTTACAAAGTTTTAGAGGCTATATATAGGTTCTACATCTTTTTTTTTATAAACAAAAAAGAAAAAAAAAAAAAAGAAGAGTTCATGGTCTAAATGAGAAAAATGACTGTTGAAAACAAAAAAAGAGCAAACAGTTAGCACACTAGTTAACTTGGAAAAAAATCACCAACTTGTAAAATAAAATGATTTTCAATAAAAATTTTATAAAAATACGAAACAAAAATAAAAGGCCTGCATTTAAAATAGTCGTATTAGGTGTCCAATCATGTTTGAGACGGCCATGATCTTATACCTTTTGATTCAGCATGCTGGATATCACTGACCTAAAATTGCTTGATTGATGGCTTAGGCGGTGTGGATATTTGTGCATGTCAACATATACTTTCTACTTAAAAACTAAATAAATAATTCATCATATCATAAGGGATGACAATGTGCATGTATGGCGTGAAACTTTACGCTTATATATTCTTTCCCTTGCCACTAAAAAAATATTTCATTACGTGGTAGTCTTGCCTAATCACAACCATTAAAGGTATTTTAATTTTCTCGGCTACCTAACGTTGCATCAATGACAGAGTTGATATTTCAATGACAGATTTGCTAATATCATTGCTACCTTGGATCTGATGCATATGTTTTATTTTTAACAGATTTTTTTTTTGTTTTTTTGTTTGTTTGTGTGTATCTTTGGTCGTGAGGGAGGTGGGGAGTGACAACTATAGATACATTTAATTAAACCAACAAAATATTGTAAAAAAAGGTTTAACATCAGTCGCAATTGATGCTTAATTATTGACTGATTGTAAGCCCAAACCGCTGTATTCGGTGCAAGTATCTCATTTTTATTCATTGGACAATTTTTGGTCAAAACAACTATTCTAAGTCAAACTACTATTCAAGACCATTCCAAGTCGAGACGACTATTTCAGATCAAGAAAATGATTCTGGTCAACATGAACACTCCTAGTCAAGACGAATATTTCAGATCAAGAAAATGATTCTCGTCAACATGAACACTCCTAGTCAAGATAACTATGTCAGGTCAAGACTACCATTGCAGGCCAAGACGGCCATTTCAGCTCAAGACGACCATTGCAGGCCAAGATGGCCATTCCAGGTTAAGGCAACCATTTACAAGTCAAGAGGACCTTTTCGCTTTCAGGCGTTCAAGCAACTTTTTAAAACTGGGGAGCTCTCTAAAAATAACAGTCGACACCGTTAAAGTGGTAGAAACACTCACAAGCCATCAAGTTGTCAAAGTAGCGGAAGCACTCATAAACCCCTCAAAGGTCAGCATCAATGCCCCACGAACAACCTCAATGTTAAATTACTAATTCACCTCTAGGCCATGGCACGTTTATCGAGTACGAGCTACTTTTAGGAACCAACCCCCAACAACCATTAGAGAAACAGAAACACTTATAAACCCAAGTCAACACCGGCGCTTGCTAGCCCCGATCGGTGAAAAATGACCATTTTGCCTTTAAGGCACTTCGATGCGCTTTTCGAGAAAGGACAACCCCTCAAAGAGGAAATATTATTCTAAATAGTATCTGGGCAATCTGACATATTCAAGATGCCATTCGAATCAACTCTGGTCCCATTCCGGTGACTCTCTATGAAGATGACTGTTTTGTCTTAGGGCACCCTAAACACACTTTTCAACTCAAGTCGACCCCTCAAAGTAGAAAAGACCTTCCAAACTGCCCTTAGGCAATCCAACAGATACAAAATGCCAATAAAGTCGACAATGGTGCCATACTGGCTACTCCCAATCCAAAAAACTATTTTGCCCCTGCATGCTTAGGGCACGTCTTCCAATGAGAATTCTTTTCTTTTTCTAACATAAAAGAGACCGAAAACTTGTTACTTTTGAGATGATGATTGTTCTATGATTAGTACAATAACTTAACAATTAATGAAGGCAATAAAATCTAGTTTTTATGTAATTATGGAAAAGCTTGGACATGGTTGATTCAATCCACCAATTCACAACAAGGGTTTCAAATGAGAGTTTTATAGCCCAAATCAAGAATCACACCTTGGATTCTTAATCCGGAAGATTTTAACCATAAATACTTGGGTTTATGTTTGATTGAGTATAAAGATGAAATCTATGACTAGCACCATAGAATCAAACCTTAGACATGTGCAATACCTATATCAAATATTAACTTGTGCATAAATATTGCCAAGAGGTGTTATGAATCTAAGTTTTCTAATGAATCTCATACTAAATCAAATGGAACCATAGAAGTCTAGAGTTATAGCTTTAAAGTTCATACATCTCATTTTCAACCCTTGAAGATCCTTGGTGGATCTTCACAATCACATCCAAGGAATGTTTAGCTACTAAAATCCATGATAAAGAGCATAAATGAAGGTAAATCTAGCATTAAACTATGTGAAACTAGTGTTTGGTTGCTAAGAAAATGAGAGAAAATGGCAAGAAAAGAGAGAAACATTCACTTCATATATAAGCATTCATTTACAATAATCCAAAAGAAATAAATGACAAGATGACAAAGCTTTAATGTAAATCTAACTTAAACCTTACAAAATCTCTCAAAAGTTCCTATTGAAAAGCTCCCCCTGCTGTCCAGATCTGCAGAAAATCAAATATCCCTCTTTTTTGTTCGACTTCTGGGTTGTAGGCCAAATCTGCGCTCACCGTCCAAAGTGCGTCCGATATGTGTCCGAACGCACCATCTGAACTGTGAAGTAACCGTTCGAACAGTCTTCAGACGCGAAATCTCATCTCTGTATTTCCTTCGAACAGGAAAAATCGACTTTGTGATAGCTTCGAACAGGAAAAGATGAATTTGTAACTCCTATTTTTGTCGTAGCGTCCGAACGCTAATTCGTCCTTTCGAACGGACCGTTCGAACGCACTTTGCCGTCTGAACGCACCGTCTGAACGCACCGTCCGAACGGTGTTTTATCGGTCCGAACGGACCGTCTAGACGAACTTCTTCACTTTAAGCCCATATTCGCCATTTTATCACCAAAAACCTATAATGCACATAGAAAATCACTTTAGATCAATTTATTACTAAAAACCTATTTTAATACCCATATAGAGGCTAACAAACAATTAATTAGGGAGCAAAGATTACACTTCTAGAGTGGAATCAACATTCCCCAACTTAGCTTTTGGTAGTCCCTAGCAAAAATATATAATAGAAAGGAGATATGTAAATACAATGAAAGAAAATATGCACAACCCACTCAAGATATCAATGGACACATATCAAACCTCAAACATATGCAAGAGTTATGCAAAAATTCATAACTAGAAAAGTTTATGCGCGTGGGCATGATAAGCCAATGCTAAGCAACATATAAGGAACTTAATTATACACTTCCGAACCGTAAAGTTTTGATTCAATCCTCACCGGGCATACACTCGGAATGAAAGACCCACATGGTTCACAAAATGGTATGTTCAACAATGGAGTAATTGTACAAGGCAAAACAAGTGAACATATCCAAAATAAAAAAAAACCAGACAAAATGTATGCGTATCGCCTTTGGCATAACTTTATGAAAGAATGTTCATAGATGAGCAATGATTCAAAGAATTGACAAGATAAAACTTCTACTCTAATGAAAATTATAATGAAGCATCTTTAGATTGATTAAGTGATTTGAGAGGTGAAGAGGTACGGTATGAATGATAAAAAATAAGTATAAAACACATCACGTGTCTATGAGATGATGAATAGATATCATTTCCAACTCCTCTCTTTTTATGTACCCAAAGGTTCGATTAATAAACATGGATAGCTCGCTTTTGCCATTTTTTTTTAACTCCGTCATATACCCACTTGTTTGTTTTTCGCTTCTCTTATTCTTCTTCTCTCTTCTTCTATTTTTTTTTTTTTTTTTGCAATATCTAAATCTTCGTTTCCCCAACATAGTGTAGAATAGGGGTATGAAGTACCAAAAATTGCAGTGATATCTTTTGAGGAAAAAGTTGGTGACAAATGAAATGATAAATGGGTCATATGATGAAATAAAAAGGATAATGGCTATCAAGAACAATATAGAGTTACATAAAGATGCCAAATTATAATATTTCATAGAGTAAAAGTGTCAACGTCAAGATCGAAACTTATCTTATGAACCAAATGCAAGTATAAAGAAGTTATTCAAGAGAAATGAGGGTGAAAGATTAATCCTTGAGTAAATGTAGACTCTCAAAAAGGCGGTAAATGCTCTAAAAATCATAAGGTAATAAACTCCACTAAGTATGAACAAAAATGCAAAGTAGAGTAACAAAAATATGTTACACAGCATAACTCGTGTTAAAAGTGTATAACTTTCTACCAATGCATGAATCAAACACTCTCCATGGAGTCAAAAGTAAGAAAACGAGTCCATCTTAATCTAAGTTGGGTCATACTGTCAAAAACAGTGGTATAGTGCATCAAAAATGAGAAGTCAACACCTCCATCACAAAAACTAGCAAAGCATACATAATAAGAGACGTAAATAGATGCGTGAGAGAAATGAAGAATGATACCGATACCATACAATACCAAAATCCCCATCAAAACAGTACAAGTGAGTAATATATTCCAAATTTGAGCACACCTGTAGCTAAACAATCTAAAAATACAAGATAGATAAAAAGGTTATACAAAAATAAATGATGTACAATAAAGAAAGCTCAAAACATAGTCCACTATATCAAAACAAGATTTTAGATACAAAAGATGATGCAATGATATGCTATGTGTGCACAAAAAGCATTAAAACCCTAGATTCTAATCAATCATCTCCATCATCATCTGGAGGTGGTGCAACAGCTATACTAGGGGCCCGGACCTCAACAAATAACTCCTTTATGATCTTGGTCTGGCCTCGGGTCTGACCCTGGAGTGCGGTAATTTGCTCAAATTGGACTCAGATCTGGCCCTCAAATGTAGCAAAATGAGCTGCGTGAGCAGCCTCCAGCCTAGCAATATCGGCAGAATGCTATGCTGATGCCGCAGCTAACATATCTAAGGTCTATTGCATCTGTTCAAGCATCTATAATGTCGGATCGGGCATTTGCGGTGGCTGAAAGTGCTGATGTTGTTGCTGATGCTGATGAATATCTGAGTCGTATTGGTTCGAGTCAGCAAGGTCCAGCTGCTCCTGCTGCTGGTACTGCTCCTACTGTTGCTGCTGAGCAGGCATCTGTGGCTACGGCTGGAACTGCTCTTGCTGCTGCTGTAGTCTACGAGATCTCAATCCCCGCTCGATGTTGGACCTACCACTGGCCTCCCTTGATGGCTGGAGACGAGGAAAACCAACAATGGGGGCCCCATGTGCAGCCTCGATCACCTGTGTCAAAAGAATCGCAAAGGGGATGAATCCCTGAGCACGCGGGTGTAAGCACTCCTCCGCTAAGGCTCTAAACTAAAATAATGGGAGATTTATGGTCTTACCTGTCCCAATAGCCCACAACAAACTCGTCGTACCCCTCTTAACCTCAGAATGCCTAGTAATGGGTTAAACAGATTGACAACAAAAAATGTACAAGGGGGCGTAAATCAAGAGCAATGAGCTAACAGCCAGCTACCGACGAATACCCCAATCAGTGCCTGGGAGGCAAACCTCATCAAAAATTACCCTGAAGTCATCCGGAGCTCCCCTAGATCAGAAACCATACTAAGGGTCTACCACCCTAGGCAGTCTATACATCTACGCAAAAGTGCTGGGGGTGATCCCAATGTCATGCCCCCTAACCCATGACACAATCTGCTCATGTCCTAGAGTAATACAATAGACTAACACATTCGTCATAAACTCGGCGAGTAAGGTGGCCTCCCCTGTGAAGGTAGTGAGGGGGACCCAACCCGGGCCCTCAAAGATCGGTGCCCACATAAACCCGGGATCCCTAAACTACTCTATGCCCATCTGGCGCTCAAGTATTATACCTCTCCTCATTCAAGTCTGGGAGAATGCCTCGAAGGCATCTTCCGACACAAAACGTGTGGCGTCATAGTTTGGGGCTGGCTTAGCCTCAGCTGTGCCAGCCGGAAAGGTATCTGGGATCCCTTTGCCTGCCATAATCGCTAAACACCCTAAAAATAAACTCTAGGTAAACAATAAAATAAATAAGGAATGGCTTAGGAATACCTAGGGAAGCATGAAACCAAGGGTGAACAGTAATTCTCAAAAAAATTTGAATAGACTCAGGAAAACCCAAAAAAACTCAAAACAATATACAAAAACTAACTTCAACTTCAAATACTGCACAAGGGCACAAGAAAACCTGCCAAAATATACAAATTTACACAAAAACGAGCTCAAAACAAGCTCATCCCACCCCCCACTTAAGAGGTTGTATTGTCCTCAAAGCAACAAAAACATAAAAGAGACCGAGACAAGAATAACGGAAGGGCAGGAGATCATAGGGGACAATCATCAAGTCAAGATGGGTGGATCAATGAGATCTATACAATCTACCTCGCCTCGGAAGGGCTCGAAATAGGGCTTTAACCTTTGCCCATTCACCTTAAATGCCGACCCATTCGCAAGATTTTGCACCTCTACGGCCCCATGGGGAAATACTTCTTTCACAAGGTATGGTCTGGCCCACTTACTCCGCAATTTGCCCAGAAATAGATGCAAGCGTGAATTGTACAATAACACTTTTTGACCAACTTTGAAAGTTTTTCGAATAATATGTTGGTCATAAAAGTGTTTCATCAAGGCCTTAGCAATTTTTGCATTCTCAAAAGCATCATTACGGAGTTCATCTAGCTCATTGAGTTGGAGTTTGCGGTGGGTACCTACAACATCAACATCCTCATTACATTGACAAATCGCCCAACATGCTTTATGCTCAATTTCGACGAGAAGATGATAGGTCTTCTCGTACACAAGTCTATAAGGCGATGTGCCAAGAATGGTTTTATAACCCGTGCAGTAAGCCTACAACCCATCGGTCAATCTAAGAGATCAATCTTTCCTATTTGGATTGACGGTTTTCTCAAGAATCCGCTTGATTTCCCGATTAGCCAACTCTACTTGCCCTTATGTTTGAGGATGGTATGGTAATCCAACCTTATGGACCACTTCATACTTACGCATTAAAGATGCAAAGAGATTGTTACAAAAATATGAACCGTCATCACTTATCACGGCTCGGGGCATGCCATACCTACAGAATATGTTTCCTTTCAAAAATCTCAAGACCACTTGGTAGTCATTGTTTCGAGTGGCAATTGCTTTCACCCATTTGGAGACATAGTCGATCGCAACAAAAATGAAAAGGTACCCACACGAGTTAAGAAACGGTCCCATTAAATCGATCCCCCAACAATCAAAAATTTCCAAAATAGTGATGGGTTGAAAAGGCATCATGTGCCTTTTAGAAAGTGTTCCTAACCATTAGCACTTATCACATGCAAGACAAAAGGTATGTATATCCTTAAACATGGTGAACCAATAAAGCCCACATTGCAAAATTTTGGACGTGGTTTTCTTGGAGGAGAAGTATCCTCCGCAAGCATAAGAGTGACAAAACTCTATTACTTGTTGAAATTCATGGTTTAGGACACACCGACGAATGATTTGGTCCAGACAATACTTAAACAAGCGAGGATCATCCCACGAAAAATAGCGCACATTTCAGAAGAATTTACGCTTGTCAATAGATGACCATGTGGAAGAAACCTTACCGGTAACAAGATAGTTCGCAATGTTCGCAAACCAAGGTGTTGAAACATGCTCAATGGCACTCACATACATGAGATGCTCATCCGGGAAGTGCTCCTTGATAGGGATTGGGTCCATGGCTCGCCCATTTAAGGGAAGCCGAGACAAGTGGTTCGCAACCACATTTTCAACCCCTTTTTTTATCACGCATTTTAATATGGAATTCTTGGAGCAAAAGTATTCGTTGAATGAGGTGCGGTTTTGCATCGGGTTTAGTGAGGAGATATTTGAGGGCCGCATGGTCGGTGTAGATGATGACCAATGACCCAATCAAGTAAGACCTAAATTTGTCTAGTGCAAAGACCACTGCAAGAAGTTCCTTTTCAGTTGTGATATAGTTGATTTGAGCTTCATTAAGAGTTTTAGAGGCATAATAAATGACATACAGCTTCTTATCAACTCGTTGTCCTAGAAAAACCCCCACAGCATAGTCACTAGCATCACACATTAGCTCAAATGGAAGAGATCAATTGGGTGCTCGAATGATTGGGGCTAAGGTCAAAAGTCCTTTCAACTTGTCAAAAGCTTATTGACAAGACAATGTCCACTCAAACGGAACATCTTGGAACAAGAGATGACACATAGGCCTAAAGATTGCACTAAAGCCCTTAATGAAATGCCGATCGAAACCGGCATGCCCAAGAAATGATCTAACCTCCTCTACACAAGTCGGGGCGGACAATTTTTGAATGAGTTCAATCTTTGCTTTATCCACCTCAAGCCCTTTGGCCAACACAATAGGGCCCAAAACTATACCACTAGTAACCATAAAATGTCATTTCTCCCAATTGAGCACAAGGTTACTCTCCTCACATCTCATCAAAACTTTCCCTAAGTTCCCAAGACAACCCTCATAAGTATTCCCATAGACGGAAAAATCATCCATGAAGACTGCAATGATTTGCTCAACCATGTCACTAAATATGCTCATCGTGCACCTTTGAAATATCATCGGTGCATTACATAACCCGAAAGGCATACGTTTATAAGCATATGTGCCAAAAGGACAAGTGAATGTTATCTTGGCTTAATCCTCAAAGGCTACATCAATTTGATTGTACCCCGAATATCCATCTAAGAAACAATAGAAAGCCTTACCGGACACCCTTTCTAGAACTTGATCAAGGAATGGTAAAGGGAAATGGTCCTTTCGGGTCACATTGTTAAGGCGGCGATAATCAATGCACATTCGCCACCCGATTTGCACACGGGTTGGCACTAACTCATTGTTGTCATTCCTTATCACCATGACACCTGATTTTTTAGGCACCACTTGGGTTGGACTCACCCATTTCGAATTAGAGATGGGGTAAATGATACTCGCATCTAACAACTTTAAAGCCTCACCCTTTGCCATTTTCCTCATATTTGGATTCAATCGCCTTTGCATTTGGCGAACGGATTTAGCCCCCCTTCTAAGAAAATGCGATGAGTGCACACGAGATGACTAATCCCGTGAAGATTGGCGATGATCCATCCTAGGGCTTTCCTATGTTTCTTAAATAATGTTATCAACCCTTCCTCTTGACTCCAAGATAAGTTAGAGGAAATCACAACCGGGTAAGACTCTCCATCCCCTAAAAATGCGTACTTTAAGTTGGAAGGTAAAGGCTTTCTCTCAGGAATGGGAGGCTTCTCCTCCGAAAGAATTGGTTTCTCGGCACTAGGATGTAGAGGTTCAAAAGAAGGGGTCTATTGACCCACATGTAAACACTCCTCTCTCTCACCCTTTAAATGAGAAAATTCACTCACTGCCATGTCCTCATTATCAAGTAAAGCGTGCGGTTCACCTCTCACTAATGCTCTCTCCAAAGGGTCCTCAAAAACCTCCTGCTCAAAGTGATCTTGAACTATGCTGTCTATGATGTCAACCTCCCAGATATCCTCACACTCTCCCTTTTGTTTGGCAACCGAAAAGATGTTAAGCTCAAAGGTGGTGTTGCCAAAAGACAATTTTACTAACCCATTCCTACAATGAATGATGGCATTAGAAGTAGCTAGGAAAGGACGCCACAAAATCATAGGAATTTGGTTGTGAGTTATACAACTCTCAACAGGTTGGGTATCTAGGACTATGAAATCGACCAGGAGGCAAAAGTTATCAACTTGGATGAGAACATCCTCAATGATACCTCTTGGAACCTTGATAGAATGATCTGTCAATTGTAAAGTAACCCGAGTAGGGCTCAATTCTCCTAGGCCAAGTTCCTTATACACCGAAAAGGGTAAAAGCTTAACACTAGACCCTAAATCCAATAAGGCACGATCTATCTTGGTATTCCTAATGGTACAAGAAATGGTAGGACATCCAGAGTCCTTGAATTTTGGCACAGTTTTGCATTACAAAATAGCACTTTAATTCTCATTTATCATGGCAGTTTCCTTGACATGCAACCTTCACTAAAAAGTACACAAGTCCTTTGAGAACTTAGCATATGAAAGTATTTGCTTAATTGCGTCAAAGATAGGGATGTTGACCTTGACTTGGTTGAACACTTCATAAATTTTCGCATTTAGAAGTTCATTCTTTGGTTTGGTCAACCTTTATGGGAAGTGAGCATGTTTTACTATGTCGCTCCTCTTCTCCCTTTCACTATCACTCAAAATCTCATTGGGGTTGGCTAAGGTCTCCCCCCCTCCCCCCTTCTCTCGGCTCTTTTTCCCCTTTCTCTTTTTCTTCATTGTCAACACTCTTCCTAAAAGTCTCATCTCGAGGTGGGATAGTTTTGTCAATGGTCTTGCCACTTCTAAGGGTGGTTATGGCTTGTACTTGTTCATGACTCGATTTAGGGTCACTCTTACCCTCTGTTATGTGTACTTACCTAACCGCTGAATTAGGTTGAGGTTGAGCCGGGAATCTTCCCTAGACATTTTAGGTTAAAGCTTGTGTCACTATAGACATTTTCTTTTGGATGGCCTCAAGTAACCTAAAGTATTGATCTAACACCTTCTCTTGTTTACCAACCCTTGAACTAACCCCCCTCATGTCATTGGTAAGTTGGTAAACATTGTCCTCTATGGGCTTCCTATGGATGGGTTGATACGGCCTTGGTTGATTTTGAAATTGAGTCACAGGTGCTTGTTGGTAAGGTTGAGGTTGGTGTTAGGGTTGGAGCGCTTGTGGAAATGGATGTTGTGGTTGGAATGCTTGTAGGGGTGGATGTTGTGGTTAGAGTGCTTGTGGGGGTGGAGGAGGTGCTCGGTATGATTGAGGGTTTTGATACCCTCCTTGATAGTTGTGGGAGTTTGAAGTCCCCTCATTCCTCCACCCAAAGTTGGGATGATCTCTCCATCTCGGGTTATATATGTTTGAAAAGGGGTTGCCCCCTCCTCTTGAATATTGACCAATTGCGTTAACTTGGCCATACAAAGCCTCCTTTACACCTGGAATGATTGGGCATCAAGAGGTGTTATGCTCCGAGGTTTCACACACAAGATAACATGTTTCTCTCATCTCCTCATTCTCCACCGATTGAACCTTTTTCTTACCAAGGTAGCCACCCTAGCATTAACATCATCAACTTCCTTGAGTTAATATCTTCCCAACCCTTGTTGAATAGAGTGGCCCTCGAGAATTTGGGTCCCAGTAAATGCCAAATCTCTAGCTTTATTTGCCAAATTGTCTAGTAATCGTATGCCTAATGGGGTTGCTTATCAAAAAATGTCCCCGCACAAATGGACTCGACAAATTGCTTGAGTTAGGGTGTCAAACAAGAATAAAATGTGTTGATGACAAGCCAATCGGCAAACCTGTGGTAAGGACAAGAATTTAAGAGGTCTTTGAACCTCTCCCAACATTGAAAGAAAGTTTCCCCCAACAAAGGAGAAAACTGAGAAATTTGTCTCCTTATGGCCTCGGTTCGATTTTCGGAAAAAAATTTGCTCAAAAATTTCCCTTGGAGAGTAGCCCACGAGTAGATGGACATGGGTCGTAAGAAATTAAACCAAAGCTTAGCCTTATCCTTCAAACAAAATGGGAAAAGTTTCAACAAAAATGCTTCCCTTGGACAAGAGTTGTCCATTGCAATCGAACAAGCATCGTCAAATTCCTTAAGAAAAATGTACGGTTGTTCCGAATCCATTCCTTGGAATTGAGGCAACATTTGAATCATTCCCGACCTAATGTTTAGAGTGTTGTGATAGGGCAGGAAAACAATACACGATGTCGGTGCTTGCCTAAATGGGTTTAGGTAATCCCGTAGAGTTCGTAGAGGGGGAACCGCCATGTCACCATGATGGCTCCCTCTCTCAAACTCCTCATTACCATCCGGGTTGAGTTGGGCATTAGGATGCATGGGAGGAACATTAGGTAAGCCGGCTTCATTTGGATTTGCCATTGGAATGAAACCTAGGTAGACCACTAATGGTAAAGCTAGGTGTTGGTGAAGATGTGCTTGTGTTCTCACTGCTCTCGGCTCTTAATTCTACTCTAAAAGTGTAATCTTTATTCCCTAATTAGTTATTTGTTAGCCTCTATATGGGTATTAGAACAAGTTTTTAGTAATACATTGATCTAAAGTGGTTTTCTGTGTGTATTATAGGTTTTTGGCGATAAAATGGCGAAAATGGGCTTAAAGTGAAGAAGTCCGTCCGTTCGGACGGAGAAAAGACCATTCGGACAGTGCGTTCGGACGGAATAGTGCGTTCAGATGATCCATTCGGACGGACGAATTAGCGTTCGAACAATACGACGGAGATCGGAGTTTCAAAGTCGATTTTTCCCGTTCGAAGCTAACACAAAGTCGATTTTTCCCATTCGAAGCTATCACAGAGTCATGTTTTTCCGTTCGAAGAAATATAGAGCTGAGATTCCTTGTCTAAAAACCGTCCGAACGGTGAAATAACTATCCGAACAGTTACTCCACCGTCCGGACGGTGCGTCCAGACGCTATTTAGACAGCCTTAGGATGCACTTCGAACGGTGAGTACAGATTTGCCCTACAATCCAGCAGTCAAAGAAAAGGAGGGTTATGTTTTGTTTTAGGGTTTCCAGCCGCGGGTAGAGGGAGAGAAATAGGGAAAAAGTTGTGTTTTGCTTAGATTTACTTTATCTTGTTGTATTTATGACTTTGGGAAGGGTTTAATTAGATTTCTATTGTTATTTTATTGTAATCCTTTACATACACTCTAGTTTAATATATATATATATATATATATCCTTTTGATTTGAAGTTAAAATGGTATTTGTACACTTTGGCAAGCTTTCAACCATGGAACCAGCAAGCTAACTTCATTGTTTGGGGACAAATGTGAAGATCTACCAAGGAAAGCATAGGAAGTGAAAAGGGAGTCCTCAATCTTGTTGAATATCTATTTTACATCTTTTCTCTAATTATTTTGGAATTAATTGTTGTAGAAATCTTAGATTTATAATCATAATTAGTAACATGTGATTTATTTGTAAAGAACCCATAAATGATGATAAAATTTAATTCCAAAAGAATTAGAGATCTCTAAATTTTCAAAGCTAAACTTTCCGAATCAAGGGCCTTTGGATGGTTCTTGATTTGAGTTCACCCAAATTTTTCCTTCCAAATTCCGTGCTAGAATTGGTAGATTGGAACATTTGAACCCAAACCCCTTTTTTAATCAAGTTAAATCCCTACTTGTTTTCATTGAAATTTTGGGTAGATCAAAATTAATTTAGTTATAATTGTTGTTATTGTAATAGAATTCTCATATTCGTCAAATCGCCTTAGCTAGAGTCAAGTTGGTGGACTTAATTTCATTTTAATTGTTTGCCTAGTTATTAACAAAACAAATCTTCAAACATCAAAAGATTTTTGGCCAATTTTAGTTACCATAACCATCAATTCCATCCTTGGCTTACGACTTCAATTTGCATAGTTTTCTAAACTTTACCCGTTTCTATTGCTAGATTGGCACAAGTCTCATGGGAGAACACAATAGTGGGGATACCCTCACTTAAACTACAAGCACTTCCGAAACGGTGCGCGAGGATAGTGAAGTCAAGTTTTGGCACCGTTGCCGGGGACTTGAAGGAACGAGTAAATTGCGAAAATGAAAAAAATTGCAAATCGTAAAAACAAGGTGGGAATTGACCACCCACCTACGAGGGAAACATCTACGGCTTCGGGCCTAGGTAATTTCTTCAAACTCAATGTGGATACCATGTTAGGATTCTTATTTCTTTCTTTTCAATAGTTTCTTTTATTTGATTAATTGGTAGCATTGCATATTACTAGAAGCATTAGAGGAGTTGGGATAGTGTGCACTTTATTTGCTAATCGGTGGTAATTAAGCACGTGGAATGGGAGATTGGAGTTGAAAAGCCGTTGTCCAGTAAAGAGAAAAAGCCGTTATCCGGCATATATATTGTTTGTGTATGATGTGTTAACTGGGATTAAGGCATACTATTTGTGCATTTCATTTGCATGTCCCAGTGGACACGAATTGACAATAGACGCCTTTTACGAGTCAACCCACCATCACTGGCTCACACACCTTCCCTCGAAATTTTATTAGTAGTCGACCTAGGTACAACTCCTATGGATGACATAAACAATGAAGGTAGGCTACCTAATGTTGCTCCACCCAATCCAAATGTTTTACAAAACCCACCGATGGGTGGATTGCCACAACAACTTCCTTTACATCCGGCACATGGTTTAGGGGGTGAGAACTTGGAAACTGCGAGCAACCATGGGGACATGGGGGCTCTCCAATTCCAAATGAGAGATTTCTTGAACCCACCATGGCAAGCACCGAGTTCTTGCCTTGTTATTCCACCCCACTATGCCACCTTGAACATAAGGCCGGGCATGATGCAAATGCTTCCTCAATTCCATGGAGTTGATTCGGAAAGGCCGTACGCCTTCATCAAGGAATTTAAGGATGCATGCTCCTTAGTGATGGACCACTCATGTCCACAGGAAATCTTTTTTCTTAAACTCTTTCTATTTGTTTTAAAGGATACAGCCAAGACGTGGTTCAATTCTTTGAGACCACTCTCTATCCACTCTTGGTAAACTCTTCAAGGAAAGTTTTTTGAAAAAAAAAAAATTCAAAAAATAGAACAGAGGCGCTTAGATACCAAATCTCACAATTTTCTCCAATGTTGGGAGAATCATTTTTTCAGTGTTGGGAGCCGTTTAAAGAGCTTTTAGTTTCTTGTCCACACCATGGCTTTGCCAAATGGCACATCATCAACATCTTTTACTCTTCTCTAACACCCCAACACAAACAATTTGCTAAGACTACGTGCGCGGGAACTTTTATGGATAAGCAACCTCACGAAGCTTGTTCATACTTTGACTACCTCACTAATTTGGCTCGCGATTGGGTGACCACTGGGACCTAAAATCCCAAAGGTAGACCAAAAATGCAAGGGGCAAAATATCAATTGAAAGAGGTTGATGATATGAATGATAGGCTTGCCACCATGGCGAGAAAATTAGAGGCTCTAGAGTTTAAGAACGTAAGTTCGGTGGGGAGTGAAGAGCCTAAGGGAATGTGTTGTGTGGTTTGTGAGACCAAAGAGCATGACACCACGTTATGCCCAGTTATCTCGAGGATTAAGGAAGCCTTGCATGGCCAAGCCAATACTATTGGGCAATACAATCAAGGTGGGGAAAACCCCTACTCCAATACGTATAACCCAGAATGGAGGGATCATCCTAACTTTGGATGGCCCAATGAGGGGACTTCAAATCCCCAAGCTTATCAAAGAGGGTATCACAACCCTCAATCTTATCAAGCACCTCCTCCACCATCTCACCCACAACATTACCAACCTCCACCGGTCACTTCATTTCCAACCCAACCGAAACCTTTCCAACCTCCACCTCAAGCTCAACCCAACTCATATCAACCCCCACATCGGAAGCTGTTGGAGGATACCCTCCAACAATTTATCCAAACCCAAGGGGGGGTAAATTCACAGGTTGATAAAACTTTAGATGACATCAAGAGTCAATTAACTCTTCTTACACAAGCTTTGACCCTTACTGAGAATGGTAAATTACCTGTACAACCTCAACCCAATCCATCTAGGCAAGTGCATTCCACCGAAACCTTGTCCCAACCATCAACTAGCCACGACAATGTTTCGGCCATTACCACTTTGAGAAGTGGTAAGGCTATTGACAAGACTCTTCCCTAGGGACCCTAAAGGTGGCGAAAAAGTGTCTAAGATAGATGAGGGTTCGGGCGTTAATCGTGAAGAGCCTAGTAAAGAAAAAGAGGGTGAGAGAGTGCCAAGTGAGAAGGAGGAGGGGAGTGAGAAAGAAAAAAATGAGAGAGAAAAGAAAGAGGAAGGGAATTGTGAGAAGAAAGAGCAGAGTGGGTCCATGCCCAATGGTGAGGAAGTTTTGAGAGAGAAACGTGAGATCTTGGCTCATGCTCCATTTTCTCATCGGTTAATTAAACCTAAGAATCAATTAAGTTCGGAGATTTAAGAGACTTTCAAGCAAGTCAAAATAAATCTACCTCCCTAGAAACCATTAAACAAGTGCCCTCTTATGCTAAATTCCTTAAGGATTTTTACACTGTTAAGAGGAGATTAAATATGAGGGAGAATGCCTTTCTTGCTAAGGATGTCCATTCCATAGTCCAAGTCAAAACCCCACCAAAGTACAAAGATCCCAGTTATCCTACCGTGACATGTGTCATAGGAGACCATAGGATAGAGGGGTGCCTTCTAGACTTGGGGTCGAGTGTGAATCTATTGCCGTACTCAGTGTACGAGCAATTGGGACTAGGTGAGTTGAAACCTACGAGGATCACACTCCAGTTAGCGGACCGATCGATCAAAGCCCCTAGGGGAATAGTTAAGGATGTCTTAGTGAAAGTTGATAAGTTTTATTACCTAGCCAATTTTGTGGTCTTAGATACCTAACCGGTTGTAGATTCCCATGCCCGGAACTACATTCCTATCATTTTGGGCCGACCCTTCCTAGCCACATATGATGCCATCATCCATGTGCGGGGGGGTCTCTTGAAGTTGTCTTTTGGGAACATGTCAGCTGAACTTAACATGTTTAACGCGGGAAAACAACTGAGGGATTTAGAGGACATCTGGGAGGTGAATCTTGTTGACTCGATAGTGCAAGAGCACTTTGAGAGGCAAATGGTAGAAGACCCTTTGGTTAGAATGTTGACATTTAGTGAGGGTCTAGATTGCTTGAGAGATGCGGAAGAGGAGGATGTTCTTAATGAGGGTAGTGGTCTAGAGGTTTGTCCTATCATGGCGGTGGGTTAATAGACCCCCACTTTTGAGCCTTTGACTCCTAACCCTACCAAGCCCCAACCATCTGAACTTGAGGCTCCTACACCCAATAGGAAGCCTTTGTCTTCTACCCTTAAATTTGTATTTTTGGGTAAGGGTGAATCTTATCTGGTAATGATATCTTCATCACTCACGGAGGCTCAAGAAAGGAGCTTGTTAGAGGTGCTCAAGAAGCACCAGAAAACCATAGGTTGGACAATTGCCAATGTGCACGGCATTAGCCCCTTGTATGCACTTATTGCATATATTTTGAGGAAGGGGTTAAGTCGGTACGCCAAATGCAACGCCAATTGAACCCAACTATGAAAGAAGTTGTGAGGGGTAAGATACAAAAACTTCTTGACGCGGGTATTATATACCCAATCGTCGACTCTAAATGGGCGAGTCCCACCCAAGTTGTCCCCAAAAAGTCCAAGGTGACGGTAGTTAAAAATTAGAATAATGAATTGATTCCTACCCGAATCCAAACCGGGTGGCGTATATGTATTGACTACCATCGCCTGAATGCCGTAATTACCAAGGATCATTTTCCTCTTCCCTTCCTTAACCAAGTCTTAGAGCAGGTAGCAGCACAGGCTTACTATTGTTTCCTTGATGGTTATTTCGGATATAATCAATTAGAAATTGCCATGGAAGACCAAGATAAAACCACATTTACATGCCCCTTTGGCACATTTGCTTACAAGCGAATGCCCTTTGGGTTATGCAATGCTTCCGCCACTTTTCAGAGATGCATGACAAGTATTTTTAGTGATATGGTGAAACAAATTTTGGGGGTCTTTATGGATGATTTTTCCGTATATGGGGACAACTTTGCTCAATGTCTTCAAAACTTAGAGTCGGTACTAAAACGATGTGACGAGAGCGATCTTGTGTTGAATTGGGTGAAGTGTCACTTCATGGTGACACATGGTATAGTTCTAGGCCACATCATTTCCGGGAGGGGCATTGAGGTAGATCCCACCAAGGTTGAGCTTATTCAAAAGCTACCCGCCCCTAGGAACATGAGAGATATGAGATCTTTCCTTGGGCATGCCGATTCTTATCGGCACTTCATTCAATCATTTAGTTCCATTTCTAGGCCCTTATGTGCCCTCTTGGCAAAAGACGCTCCATTCGATTGGACTCCGTCTTATCAGCTAGCTTTTGATAAGTTGAAAAATCATTTGACTACGGCTCCCAAAATTCGACCTCTGGATTGGAGCCTACCCTTTGAATTAATGTGTGATGCTAGCGACTTTGCTATGGGGGCCGTGTTAGGCCAACAAAATGAGAAGAAACCTCATGTGCTCCATTATGCGAGCAAAACATTGAATGAGGCCCAAATAAATTATACCACCACCGAGAAAGAACTGTTGGCTATTGTTTTTGCTTTGGGCAAGTTTCACTCATATTTAGTGGGATCTCGCGTGATAGTTTTCACCGACCACGCTGCACTTAAATACCTCTTGTCTAAACAGGATGCAAAGCTTCGATTAATTAGGTGGATTCTCCTTCTTCAAGAGTTTGATCTTGAAATTAGGGACAAAAAGGGGGTAGAAAACGTTGTCGCGGGTCATTTATCCCGCCTCCCTTTTGAGCACCCTACCAAAGATGATTCTCCTATTTGTGAGACCTTTCCCGATGAGCAACTCATGTCTTGCAACGCCTTGAATCAAGCCTTAATTCCATGGTACGCCGATGTGGCCAACTATTTGGCCACAAAAGCCATTCCTTCTCATTGGTCCGCATTAGACAAGAGGCGATTTTTTGGGCTAGTAAGGCAATTTTTTGGGACGAGCCTTATTTGTTCAAATATTGCTCGAATCAAGTTGTACGGCGATGTGTGCCGGATGATGAATTTGAAAGTGTAATGAAATTTTGTCATTCTCATGCATGTGGGGGCCATTTCTCATCAAAAAAAGCCGTGGCCAAAACTTTGCAAAGTGGACTCTATTGGCCGACTATGTTTAAATATGTGCATTCACTTTGTGTGGCATGTAATAGATGTCAAAGGCTAGGGAGCCTTACTAGGAAACACATGATGCCCCTTAACCCTATCCTTATTTTGGAGGTTTTTGATTGTTGGGGCATAGGCTTCATGGGTCCATTTCCTAATTCTTTTGGGTATCTCTACATCTTAGTGGCCATTGATTACGTTTCTAAATAGGTAAAGGCAATACCAGCACGAATCAATGACCACCAAGTTGTGGTCAAATTTTTTAAAGAATATATTTTTTCTCGGTTCAGTATGCCTCGGGCCATCATAAGTGATGGTGGCTCCCATTTCTGTAATAAGCCATTAGGGATACTCATGAGAAAGTACGACATTATTCACAAGGTTGGTTTGTCATACCATCTTCAAACACAAGGTCAAGTCGAATTAGCTAACCGAGAAATCAAGACAATCTTAGAAAAGACGGTTAATCCGTCTAGAAAGGATTGGTCTTTGCGCTTAATTGATGCATTATGGGCCTATCGAGCAGCTTACAAAACCATTCTCGGTGCCTCCCCATACCGTCTTGTGTATGGAAAAGCATGTCACCTCCCGGTTGAGATAGAACATAAGGCATATTGGGCGATTCGACAATGTAATAAGGGGTTGGGTGAAACCAGCAACCACCGAAAGCTACAATTGAATGAGCTAGATGAAATACGAAATGATGCGTATGAAAATGCAAAAATTTCAAAGGCTAAAATGAAAGTCCGTCATGACCAACACTTTCATCGCAAATCTTTTCATGTTGGTCAAAAAGTTCTTCTCCACAATTCCCGGTTACATCTCTTTCTGAGAAAATTAAGGAGTAAATGGTCCGGCCCTTACCAAATTAGATAAATCTTTCCCTATGGTGCTATTGAGGTGCAAAATCTTAAGAATGGCACACCTTTCAAGGTCAACGGGCAAAGGTTAAAGCCCTAATTTGAGCCCTTCTGAGGCAAGGTAGATTGTACGGATCTCATTGATCCACCCATCTTGACTTGATGATTGTCCCCTATGATCTCCCGCCCTCCCGTTGTTGTTGTCCCGGTCTATTTCTTGTTTTTCTTGCTTTGAGGACAATGTAACCTCTTAAGTGAGGGGTGGGGCGAGCTTGTTTTGAGCTCGTTTTTGTGTAAGTTTGTATATTTTGGTAGGTTTTCTTTTGTTCATTTGCAGTTTTTGAAGTTTAAGTTAGTTTTTGTATATAGTTTTGAGTTTTTTAGGTTTTCCTGAGTCAATTTGAAAATTTTTGAAAATTACTGTTCGGACGGTGTGTCCAAACGCTTTTTTGACCGTTCGGACGGTGAATTTGGACGGTTCATGCTACATTTATTTCCCGTTCGGATGGTGTCCAAACACACGTCGAACGAACCGTTCAAACGCATTTTTGAGCGTC
The DNA here is from genome assembly GCA_033060915.1 of Euryodendron excelsum. NCBI lineage: Eukaryota > Viridiplantae > Streptophyta > Magnoliopsida > Ericales > Pentaphylacaceae > Euryodendron > Euryodendron excelsum. Next base: position 16,768,605 of record CM065387.1, read on the forward strand.
TAGACATAGTTTTGACCGTTCGGACGCCTTTTCACCATTTGGACGGTGCGTCCGGACGTACTCCAGACGCACGTCGGATGTACTCCGAACGCGCGTCGGACGCTTGGCTAGCTCTATAAATAGGTGCGTCCAAATCATAGTTGCCAAAATGGAAAGCGGAAGCGGAAGACGTTAGGGGAAACGGAAGCGGGAAGTACAACCAAAAAATATAAAGGGAAACGAAAAGTGAAAAACGATTGAAAAACTTAGTAGAGACCTTTGGAAAACTTAGTAGAAACCTTGGGGAAACTTAGTAGAGACATTTGGGAGACTTAGTGGAAACCTATGCAAATAATTTCATAGATACTTAGTTAGAACTTAAGGGAAAAAATGTATAAAATTAACATTTTTCGTTTCCGAAGCATTTCCCAAGAGTTTCTCAAACGTTTCCCAAGAGTTTCCGTTAAATATCCAAAGAGTTTTCTACAAGCTTTCCAAACATTTCCAAGAAGTTTTCAAAATGTTTCCCCCACATTTTCGAAACGTTTCCCAAAATTTTTTGAACAAGTTTCGTCCCCGTCCTATAAATGCGTTTCCGCCCCCAAAGTGGGTTTCCATGCAACTATGGTCCGAATTGAGTTCAAACTCAATACAGATGCTATTCGGAGAGTTTTGAGAGCTTCTGGACAATAGCGGAGCGCTGCCAGAGCCCAAGCATGTGCCCTTGACTCCTCCACCCTTGGTTTCATGCTTCCCTAGGTATTCCTAAGCAGCTCCTTTGTTATTTTATTGTTTGCCTAAAGCTTGATTTTAGGGTGTTTAGTACTTATGGCAAGCAGAGGGGCCCCAGATGCCCTTCCAACTGGCACAGCTAAGGCTAAGCCAGCCCCAGCCTATGACACCACACATTTTGTGTCGAAGGATGCCTTCGAGGCATTCTCCCAGACTTGGATGAGGAGAGGCGTAGTACTTGAGCGCCAGATGGACCTAAAGCAGTTTAAGGACCCCGAGTTTTTATGGGCCGATATCTTTGAGGGTCGGGGTTGGGTCCCTCTCACTACTTTCATGGGGGAGGCCATGTTTACATTACTCGCTGAGTTTATGGCGAATGTGTCTGTCTGTTGTACTACCCCTGGACACAAGCAGATTATGTCCTAGGTCAGGGGGCATGACATTGGGATCACCCCTGGCACTTTTACGGGGATTTATGGATTGCCTAGGGTTGCAAACCCTCAGTATAGTTTCCCATCTAGGGGAGCTCCGGATGATTTCAGGGTCATTGCCAATAAGGTCTATCTCCCGGGCACTGAATGGGATATTTGTCGGTAGCTACCGGTTAGCACATTGCTCCCGATCTAAGCTCCCTTGTACATCTTTTGCTGTCAGTCCGTATACCCCATTGCTAGACATTCTGAGGTTAAGAGGGGTAGGTGAGTCTATTGTGGGCTATTGGGACGGGTAGGACCATAGATCTCCTATTATTTCAATATAGAGTCCCAGCGAAGGAATGCTTGCACCCGCGTACTCAATGATCCATCCCTTTCGCGATTCTTTTGATACGGGTGATTGAGGCTGCATTCGGGGCCCCCATTGTTGGTTTTCCTCCTCTCTAGCCATCGAGGGAGGCCATCGGTAGGTCCACCATCCAGCGTGGATTAAGATCTCGCAGATTGCAGCAGCAGGAGTAGTTCCAGCCGCAGCCACAGATGCCTGCCCAGCAGTAGGCACCGATTTCTGAGCAGGAGCAACTGGACCTTGCTGACCCGGACCAGTACAACCTAGATATTCATCAGCATCAACATCAGCAGCAACAGCACTTTCAGCCATCGCAGATGCCCAACCCGGCATTACGGATGCTTGAGCAAATGCGACAGACATTAGATATTTTAGCTGCTACATCAGCACAACATTATGTCAACATTGCTAGACTAGAGGCTGCGGGATCAGCCTAGCATGGAGAGATTATAGCTAGTCAGGCTGCTCACGCAGTTCATGTTGCTACACTTGAGGGCCCGAGTCCAATCTGAGCAGATTACCATACTCCAGGGTCTAACCCGAGGCCAGACCAGGATCATTGAGGAGTTATTTGTTGAGGTCCGGGCCCTTAGGACAGCTGTTGGACCACCTCCAGATGATGATTGAGATGATTGATTAAAGTCTAGGGTTTTGATGGTTTTTGTATACACAGCACATCATGTTTTGTATCTTGTTTTGATATTGTGGATTATGTTTTGAGCTTTCTTTACTGTACATCTTTTATCTTTGTATAACCTTTTTATCTATCTTGTATTTTTGGATTGTTTAGCTACAGGTGTGCTCAGATTTTGGTATATATTACTCACCTGCACTGTTTTGATGGGGATTTTGATATTGTATGGTATCAGTATCAGTCTTCATTTCACTCACGCATCTATTTACGTCTCTTATTGTGTATACTCTGTCAGTTTTTGCAATGGATGTGTTGACTCTTTAGTTTTGATGCACCATACCACTATTTTTGACAATATGACCCAACTTAGATTGAGATGGACTAGTTTTCTTACTTTTGACTCTATGGAAAGTGCTTGATTCATGCATTGGTAGAAAGTTATACACTTTTCACACGAGTTATGCTGTGTAACATATTTTTGTTACTCTACTTTGCATTTTCATCCATACTTAGTGGAGATTATCACTTTATGAGCTTTATAGTGTTTACCATCTTTTTGAGAGTCTACATTTACTCAAGGATTGATCTTTCACCCTCATTTCTCTTGAATAACTTCTTTATGCTTGCATTTGGTTCATAAGATAAGTTTTAATCTTGACATTGACACTTTCACTCTATGGAATATTATAATGTGACATCTTTATGTAACTCTATGCCCATATTCTTCTTGATAGCCATTATCCTTTTTATTTCACTATATGACCCATGTATCATTTCATTTATCACCAACTTCTTTATCGAAAGATATCACTGAAATGTTTGGTACTTCGTAACCCTATTCTATACTATGTTGGGGAAACGAAGATCTCGATTTTGAAAAATAAAAAAATAAGAGAAAAGAAAAAGAAGTGGGTATATGATGGAGTAGAAAAAAAAATAAAAAATGAGAATCATGTAAAGTGGTAACAAAATCAAAGAAAAGGAGTTGTAAAATTGAAAATGTTTATTGTTCGAATCTTTGAGTATATGAAAAGGGAGGAGTGGAAATGATATCTTTTCATCATCTCATAGACATATGATGTGTTTTGTACTTACTTTTTATCATTCCTACCTTACGTCTTCGTCGTTCAAATCACTTACTTGATCTAAAGGTGCTTCATTATAATTTTCATTAGAGTAAAAGTTGTATCTTGTCAATTCTTTGAATCATTGCTCATCTATGAACATTCCTTCATGAAGTTATACCAAAGGCGATACACATACAATTTGTCTGGTTCTTTGTTTTGTATATGTTCACTTGTTTTGCCTTGTACAATTACTCCATTGTTGAACATATCGTTATGTGAACCATGTGAGTCTTTCATTTCAAGTGTATGCCTGGTGAGGATTGAATCAAAACTTTAAGGTTCAGAAGTGCATAATTGAGTTCTTTATATGTTGCTTAGTATTGGCTTATCATGCACATGCGTACAAACTTCTCTAGTGTATGAATTTTTTCATAACTCCTGCACGTGTTTGAAGTTTGAGATGTGTCCATTGAGATCTTAAGTGGGTTGTGCATATTCTCTTTAATTGTCTTTGCATATCTCCTTTCTTTTATATATTTTTTGCTAGGGACTAGCAAAAGCTAAGTTGGGGGGTGTTGATTTCACTCTAAAAGTGTAATCTTTACTCCTTAATTAGTTGTTTGTTAGCCTCTATATGGATATTAGAATAATTTTTTAGTAATAAATTGATCTAAATTGGTTTTCTATGTGTATTATAGGTTTTTGGTGATAAAATGGCAAAAATGGGCTTAAAGTAAAGAAGTCCGTCCGAATAGTCTGTTCAGACGGAGAAAAGACCGTTCGGACGAAATAGTGCGTTCGGACGGTCTGTTCCGACAGACGAATTAGCGTTCGAACACTATGACGGAGATCGAAGTTCTAGAGTCGATTTTTCCTGTTCGAAGCTATCACAGAGTCGTGTTTTTCCGTTCAAAGAAATACAGAGTCGAGTTTCCATGTCTGAAGACCGTCCGAACGGTGAAATATCTGTTTGAACGGTTACTCCACCGTTCGGACAGTGCGTCTGGACGCTATTCAGACGACCTTAGAATGCACTTCGAATGGTGAGCGCAAATTTGCCCTATAACCCAGCAGTCGAAGAAAAGGAGGGTTATGTTTTGTTTTAGGGTTTCCAGTCGCGGATATAGAGAGAGAGAAATAGGGGAAAAGTTGTATTTTGCTCATATTTACTTTATCTTGTTGAATTTAGGACTTTGAGAAGGCTTTAATTAGATTTCTATTGTTATTTTGTTATAATCCTTTACATTCACTCTAGTTCAATATATGTATATATCTCCTTTTGATTTGAAGTTGAAATGGTATCTCTACACTTTAGCAAGCTTTCAACCACGGAACCAACAAGTTAACTTCATTGTTTGGGGACAAATGTGAAGATCTACCAAGGAAAGCATAGGAAATGAAAGGGGAGTCCTCAATCTTGTTGAATATCTATTTTGCATCTTTTCTCTAATTATTTTGAAAATAATTATTGTAGAAATCTTAGATCTATAATTATAGTTAGTAACATGTAATTTATTTCTAAAGAACCCATGATTGATGATAAAATTTAATTCCAAAAGAATTAGAGATCTCTAAATTTTCAAAGCTAAATTTTCTGAATCAAGAGCCTTTGGACGGTTCTTAATTTGAGTTAACCCAAACTCCCCCTTTCAAATTCCTTTCTAGAATTGGTAGATTGGAACATTTGAACCCAAACCCCCTTTTTAATCAAGTTAAATCCCTACTTGTTTTCATTGGAATTTCGGGTAGATCAAAATAAATTAAGTTACAATTGTTGTTATTGTAATAGAATTCTCATATTTGTCAAATCGCCTTAGCTAGAGTCAAGTTGGTGGACTTAATTTCATTTCAATTGTTTGCCTAGTTATTAGCAAAACAAATCTTCAAACATCAAAAGATTTTCAGTCAATTTTAGTTACCATAGCCATCAATTCCGTCATTGGCTTACGACTTCAATTTGCATAGTTTTCTAAACTTTGCCCGTTTTTATTGCTAGATTGGCACAAGTCTCATGGGAGAACACGATAGTGGGGATACCCTCACTTAAACTGCAAGCACTTCTGAAGCGGTGCGCGAGGATAGTGAAGTCAGTCCTCTCAATTCTCACAAGACGATGGTGTACGTCCCAAGTGAAATATGACATGCAAGAATGAATACACACATAAGGGTGGACCGTTTGGGTCGTTCAGCATATCATACACAATTTCCTAGGCCAGATAACGGCTTTTTTCTCAATTCAATCCCGTACCTCCAATCTCCACATACATAAAGCGTACCACCAATTTGCACCTTGAACACACTAACCTAACTCCACTAAATACTCTCGAAGAGGGAAAATGTCCTAACAAAAATGCAATGCAATTTTACTATAACAAACAAAAGAAACTATAGAAAAATAAAAAATGAAAACAATTTAAAAAGCAAAACACCTTAAGGGAAATGAGAGTGTACCTAGGCCCCAAGCTAATAGATGCTTTCCTCGGGAGTGGTGATGAAATCTACCCTTTTTTTTTCTCTTTGCTTGCTTTTCTTTTCTTTTTTTTTTTTCAATTTTCTTCTGCAATCCTTAGCATTCGTCCAATGTAGCTTTTGCCTACGAATTTCCCGGCAACGGCGCCAAAACTTGGTTCGCTTCCAAATGTGCTTCACAATCAGAATCACTTCGCAAGAATATAGAGGTCGCAATGTAGTAAAAACCAGAAAATCCGGTGTCATTCTCTCCCAAGAGAATTCTGCAAATATAGTAAACAAAACTCAACTAGCACGGGAACTTATCATGATAGATTGCAAATGAGAATTCATTTCTTTTTCTAAAATAAAAGAGACCGAAAACTTGTTGGTTTTGAGATGATGGTTGTTCTACGATTAGTGCAATAACTTAACAATTAATGAAGGCAATAAAATCTAGTTTTTATGTAATTATGAAAAAGCTTGGACATAGTTGATTCAATCCACCAATTCACAACAAGGGTTTCAAATGAGAGTTTTATAGCTCAAATCAAGAATCGCACCTTGGATTCTTGATTCGGAAGATTTTGACCATAAATACTTGGGTTTATGTTTGATTAAGTATAAAGATGAAATCTATAACTAGTACCCTACAATCAAACCTTAGACATGTGCAATACCTATACCAAATATTAACTTTTGCATAAATATTGCCAAGAGGGGTTATAAATCTAAGTTTTTCAATGAATCTTATACTAAATCAAATGGAACCATAGAATTCTAGAGTTATAGCTTTAAAGTTCATACATCTCATTTTCAACCCTTGAAGATCCTTGGTGGATCTTTACAACCACATCAAAGGGATGTTTAGCTACTAAAATCCATGATAAAAAAACATAAATGAAGGTAAATCTAGCATTAAACTATGTGAAATTAGTGTTTGGTTGCTAAGAAAGTGAGAGAAAATGGCAAGAAAATGAGAGAAAATGGCAAGAAAAGAGAGAAACATTCACTTCATATATAAGCATTCATTTACAACAATCCAAAAGAAAAAATGAGAAGATGACAAAACTTTAATGTAAATCTAACTTAAACGTTACAAAATCTCCCAAAAGTTCATATTGAAAAACTCCCCCTACTGTCTAGATCGGCAGAAAATTGGATATCTTTCTTTTTTGTTTGACTGCTAGGTTGTAGGGCAAATCTGCGCTCACCGTCTGAAGTGCATCTGATATGCGTCCGAATGCACCGTCCGGACGGTGAAGTAACCGTTCGGACGGTAATTTCACTGTTCGGATGGTTTTCAGACGCGAAATTTCGTCTCTATGATAGCTTCGAACGGGAAAAATCGACTCTGTGATAACTTCGAACGAAAAAAAACAAATCTGTAACTCCTATTTCTGACATAGCTTCCAAATGCTAATTCGTCCGTTCGAACGGACCGTCCGAATGCACTTTGCCGTCCGAACTCACCGTCTAAACGCACCATCCGAACGGTGTTTTATCCGTCCGGACGGACTTCTTCACTTTAAGCCCATATTCGCCATTTTATCACCAAAAACCTATAATACGCACAGAAAACCACTTTAGATCAATTTATTACTAAAAACCTATTCTAATACTCATATGGAGGCTAACAAACAATTAATTAGGGAACAAATATTACACTTCTAGAGTGGAATCAAATGTCGCTACAAAACCCGATTTGCCATACTCATCCCTGGATGACACGTATATCTAGATAAAGCGAGCGTAAAATTTGTCGGCATTTAAGTGTGTGCTACATGTGTCCATAATTTGATCAGATCGAGACAAAATCTTATGTTTCCCAAGTTAGCAAGTACTAAGAATGCTACATGGCACTCTCTGAGTGGGCCATGCTGGACACATGTGTGACATGCACACATGTGTTCAAACAAATTTAAGTTGGACGCATCCAACTTTAGGCCATTTTCCTATAAATAGCAGGCCGCCCCCCTGTATTTTTAGAGCTAAAAACAATAAGGAAACATTGTTAAAATAGCGCCATAAATTTGAGATTACATCAAAGCATTCAAGCACTTCAAGTCCTTTGAAGATTCAACAACAAATCTTAAAAAATTAAGACTAAAGCCATGGAAGATTGAAGTCTAAGGTAGAATCTCTTTGTGATTTTGTGTCTACCCCACTCTCTCTACTCTCTCTTGAAGCTCACTTGAGCTTTTCTTTATTTTTTGCCTTCCTCTTTAACCCTACTTTCTTGCTTGCTTGAAACAAGCTAGTTCCATGGCCATGGCTAGGAAAAGCTTGCAAAGTATCACCGTATCAAGGATTGTCTTGTGAGCCTACCAACTATGGTATGGCTATGGAGCTTCCTTGCTATATGATGTTTTCCTTCCCTTAATTGCATAACATGCATGTCATGTCTTTCAAAAAGTGTTTTCCAAAATCAAAAGTGTGTTTAAAAACCATGTTCAAAGCTTTCTTCAAATGTTCTTCAAAAAGCACTCATAAGGCTCTTTTACGTATTTGCAAAACATCACCCTCTTGAGTAGTTTTCAAAATGTTTTTCTCAAAAACCCTAAACGATGCTCTCTTGAGTGGTCTTCTTAAAAACCTTGACTCTTTTGAGTTTCTCTCTCCAAAACCATTTCAAAACCCTAACTCTCTTCAGTTTCTCCTTTTAAAAGTATTTTTAAAACTTTAACTCTCTTAAATACCCCCTTTGTAGAATGGTAGTCAAAACCCTAGTTCACTCCCTTGAGTTGTCTACAAGCCTACCCTAAACCACTAGGTTTCATCTCACATAAAACGAAACTCTCTTGAATGATTTACAAAACACTTTACATAAAATTTTACACTCACTTGAGTGGTTTTCAAAATGTTTTATATAAAACTATACACTCACTTGAGAGGTCTTCAAAGTATTTCACATAAATGACTAATTCTTCGAGAACCACTAGGTCTCAATACCTTAGTTGTAAAAACATTTTTCAAAACCACTAAGTCCCAAAACCCTAGTTGTAAAACCATTTTCCAACACCACTAGGTCCTAAAACCCTAGTCGTAAAACCACTTGGTTTTTCCAAAACTCTAATTTTCAAAACCCTGTTAGCCCAAATAGCAACCCAAGAGGGGGTTGAATTGAGTTTTTCAAAATTTCAAGCAATAAACCAATATTCAGAATATAAAAATCAATGGAAGAGTACCATGATGCAAGATATGTATGCAAGCAAGATAATGTAATGCTGAAGCTAAAAGTAGAGAAAGAAAAGATGGAGACACAAAGATTTAAAGAGGTTAGACACAATCTTTTGTCTACATCATCTCTTCCAAGATCCCCTTGAAAGCTCTTTCCACTTTGCAAAAGTCTCTTTACAAAGCTTGCTAGTTCTCTAAGTGCCCAACTCACTTCTTACAAGAGTTTATCCCAAGTTCTCCAAACCCCAAGTGATTTTGTCCAAATTTCATTCAAATTTACAAATGTTTTTATCTAAGAATACTCAAACTTATAGGGTTACAACCCAACCTAAGAATAATAAATGAGTTCAGTATAATAGGTACTCTCACAAAGAGTAAATATGCAAATGAAAGCATAATAAATAACCCCTCAAGTAAGGAACAAAAGGAATATGGCAATGGAGCTCGTTGAATGACTTTAAATCTGATTTTCAGCATTTCTAATCTTGTTTTGTTATGTATAAATGTTGTGGGGATCTTGCATTTATAGCTTTGTATAATTTCCAGTTGTTGGAGGTAGTTAGAACTGCATTTAATGTGAAATGATCTCTACTGAACATTCAAAAATATAACCATTATTGCCCATATGCCGTCCAATTGTTGACACTTCTGAAAGGGTGTCGACACTTGCCGCTTTAGTGTCATCTTCATTTAACCTCTCTGAATCAAATTGCCAACACCTCTAAAACGGGTATTTTTTTTCTTTTTGGATGACGTGGTGGAACCCTCCCAATTTATCACCAGGGTCAACCCTCGATTTAGTCGAGAGGTAACCCACCTCGGGCCCACGCAATACCCCATGAACCATGTGAACCGATTAAGTCCAAGGCTTACGCCTTGGGTGGGTGGCCCCAAGACTCAAACTGGAGACTTCTAGTGGTGAAGCGAGAAATCTAACCAGCCGAGCTAAACCCCAGGGTTATGAAACAGGTCTTGCACTTTCCCATACCAGTTTTTTAAGACAATCATTCAAAGGTGTTAGCACTTTGTGAAGTCCATCTTCTAGCCTTGCTCTCTAAATAAAGAGGTTGACACTTCAGAATCTGGTGTCGACACTTCTATCTTTTTCAAAATTCTGACCAAGTCTTTTGAATCAAGGTGCTAGCACCTCTGATGTCTTCGGAGTCCAATCGGGATGTAGTTGTTCAGACTCCAATCTCAGATGATCAAAGATGATTGATCTCTGAAGTGATGTCATTGGAGTTCGACCGAGATGCGGTCGTCTAGACTCTGGCTTAAAGTAACTGGAGATGATTGATTTTCGGGATCATGTCATCGGAGTTCGACTGGGACGCGGTCGTCTGGACTTCGGTTTAAGGTGATCAAAGATAATTGATGTTCGGGATAACGTCATCAAAGTTTGATTAGAATGCAGTCATCTGGACTCTTATTTAAGGTGATCAGAGATGACTGGTCTCCGAGATGATGTCATTGGAGTCTAACCAGGATGTGGTCATTTGAACTCCGGTTTAAGATGATCAGAGATGACTAATCTCTGGAATGAAGTCATCGAAGTCTGATCAGGACATGGTCGTCTGGACTCTGATTTAAGGTGTGATGTGTGGGCTGGGGGTCAAAATTTGGGTGTCAACACCTCTACCAAACCATTGAAAAGAATAACCCATTTCAGATATTCAAATACATGTAAATTTGGAAATATAAAACATAATTATAAATCATACCCATTGCAGATGTTCGAAAATATGTAAATTTAGAAATATAAAAAATGATTACAAAGCAACTAGATAATTTTGAAGGAAACATAATTAGTATTAAAAAAAAGCATAGTTAGGATTGTTATATATATATATATATATATATAGAGAGAGAGAGATGTCTGTTTGGTTAGAGAGAACCATAGTGCCTTCTTTCTAAATCAAGTTGTATTAAAAGTGTTGGGATTTGAACCCCACGTGCCAATATCTATGGAAGCATACCCATGACCCTATGCACACATCAAAGAGAAACACAACACATAGAATTAAAGTGGTTTCGTACGAATCTACTTATATCCACACAGGTGAAAGAACAATCGACTATTAATAGAGATTACAGGTCTGAGACAATCACAGAACACCCACAACTAACATCAATACCTAAGTCCCGACTACTCAAAGGTATCCAAGCCAGCTTGAAGCCATTCGCTTCTCCACTCCTCCCAGTCTCTCGGGCCCCATAGCCGTGCCCGTTTACTACTGCGCTTTCCTATGTTTTTCACTCTCTCCCTCCTATCTCTCTGCAAGCCTCCCTTGAACTCTACGAGCCTCTCTCGAGCAAAGGCCCCTTCTTTGGACACACAAAGCCAACCCTAGAATTCTCATAAGCTTCCTATTTGTAGGCAAACCCTAGAAACCTTAATCCCTACACAATTAGGAATATTTGTCTCTATTATAGAAAACTACAAAAAAAAAAAAAAACTAGAATTCTTGTACAATTAGGAAACTCACATGTAAACCTAATTGTATGGATCCCGCAGAATCAAAACACACACCCAACACAAAAGGCTAGGATAAAAAGAGATTGAAGAGGGATTTTTCTTTTTTTTTTCTTTTTATTTTGCTATTGTTGTTGTGGAATTCCAAAGTTGTTAAAGACATGAAGAGGCATAGGTGTTACAAAAGTCCTGTTTTCCTTTATTTTAAGACTAGCAGTGGATATGTGCTATGCACGAATAAAAAGAATAAATTTAGACAAGCTTTTATATAAAAGTAAAAAATAGTTAATTCTCTCTTTCAGCTTTTACTCTTATAATATAATTTGAACTGGTTTTCAATGCTTTAGACACTATCAAACTAAATACTAAAGTTTGATTGTAATAAAATTTACATTTTTATAAAAATGGACAGTAGGTATAACCATCATTTTACTTTTAAGCAAATATTCTTCACTTAAATTTTCATAAATACGAAGAAAAAATATGATTATACATTCATAGGTTGACAAAACTATTGTGGCAATGTAATGTGCAGGGATGGAGGGAAGGGGGGTTATGGGGTGGTCATGCCCACCCCTGCCCCTCCTAATTATCTCTCAAAATATTATCTTATTAATTATAATTAAGTTGTTTCCTTTCAGAACACTATTTGTAACCATTTTTAGAAAATTGCTAAAAAAGTAAAAAAATATGATGCAATAGAGATATCAATACCTTATTAAGTTACATCACTAATACCTTTCATTTATTATTATGTATTACCGGATGATTTTATGCTATTTCCATTGACATAGTTATGAATAATATTTATAATCTTATTACAAAGTAAGCACCAAAAAGTAGAATATATTACATGCCAATAGAATAGATTCAGGTGAGATAACTTGTAAAAAATATTTCTTGCTTCAATGAAACTTAAAATTACCTAATAGAAAAGAGGCACTTAATGTAGAAGAGAGTATATCATCACCACCACCAAGTCCTATGTTTTCATGCATAAATAATTTTATTCCATATTATTATAGATGTAAATTGTTTTTGACAATCTTGGTAGAAAAATTTAATTTTCGTTATTGTTGGCCATTTGCAATTGTCTTCATACTTTAGTTCGGTGCCCCCCCCCCCCCAAAACGAAAAATTTCTTTGTTCCGTCCCTGATAATGTGCTTGCCTAAAGAAGGCTGGTCAACCTTATACTGTAATATAAATCACAAGATCAAGGACAAGTTTGACTGGGTAATTTGGGATGGACATCTTACTCATTGTCAACTCAATTTTATATGTGGAGAGGCATACTATATAAATCATTATATACTTGATAATAACAAAAAAAATAAAATGTTTAGTTTATATGGACATACACACACATATATCATAATAGTTAAAATTGGCTCCACAGAAATAACACAAGCCTTCGCAACTTTTTTTTGACAACATCAAAAGAGCATATTATTGATAAAACATAGAAATTACATCAAGGGATAGGATCAAAAGCTAAAGGCATTACCTTAAAGCATGAATCCACGCCAAGAATGCAAAACACACAAAAGAACAAAATAAAAAGATCTTGGTGGTGAGATACCAACAACAACTCTGACATCCTTGCATCATCTACTACTTTTCATGTGTTGCTCTACCCCTATTAGTCCTCTTGATTCTTCTCGCTCCTTCTAACGAATATATAACATCATTTACTTATATAGATAGTCCTAGGATCCCTTCTTTTAGCCATAATGCAGCTTGATATTTTGTCCCTTCTACTATTTCCATCCAATTAGCTTTAGAATTGTTGAAAATGGCATCATTTCTTGCCTTTCATATATGCCATATTGCTGATAAGAATAGGTACATTCAAAGCTGTTTTTCCACCTTTTTAAATTTCATGCTCCACCACTAGATTGCATGCTTCCACAGGCAATTTGCACGTACCCATATCAATGCCCACTAATTTACAATTGCACGACTTCAAGCAAATAAGCAGTTAAGTAGTAAGTGATTTGAGTCCTCCTCCACATCCTGACATAAGCAACACAAAATAGAGTAACCTTGAGGAAGGCAATTCCTTCTAGCAAGCATTAACTTTGATTTAATCCTGCATTGAAGTGCAATCCAGCAAAACACAATTGGTTTCAGGTCACCTGCCACACTTTTGCCTACACTGGATCATCTTGACTGCTCAAGTTCTTACTTCCCCGCAATAAGAGTTTACAGAGAAAATGCCAACCTTATCCAAGTCCCATATTACTGAATCTGTCTTTGTATTGTCAACAATATAAGACTCAATCAACATATTTAACTTGTTGAATTCCTCCATTTCCCAAACAAAAAGGTTCCTTCTATACTTTGAAAACCATTCATTCGTATCATTCTTCATATCTGCAATGGTTGCCTCTTTCTGAATTGACAAATTATGCAGCCTAGGAAAGAATACTTTCAATGGTTTTGCATCAATCCACCCCTCTTCCCATAACTTAATATGCTTCCCATCCCCTACCTGTATTTTCAATTGTCTTGACAAGAGTTCTCTGAATATCCCTTGTTCCCTTCCAGTCTTTAAAATGTCCTGCCAGATGGCTGAAGCATTATTGTTTTGAGTTTTTCTAGGAAACTAGGACCCTTCATCATATTTATACTTGTGACAAATTATTTTCCTCCATAAGGCCTCTTTTTCCTTTGCAAATCTCCACTGCCACTTAAGTAATAAAGCCTTGTTCATTACTGCAACAGGAGTCACCCCTAGGCCCCCTTTCTTTTACATCTGGTTATGTTATTCCATCTTACACAATGGATTTTCTTCTTCCCCATTTGATCCCCCCATAGAAACCTTCTTTGAATCTTCTCAATCCTTCTGCTAACCTTCTTTGGAGCATTGTACATGGACAGATAATATAATGGCAGACTTGACAATGTTGATTTTAGTAATGTGAGCCTACCTCTTATTTGTTGTCCCAAAAGATAACCCAAGAGGGAGGGTGAATTAGATTTTTTAAAAATTAATGGTAATTAAGATTAATTAAAATTAATCTAATCTATGTAATAGTGATCAATCTATATATAATGCAATGTAATCAAATGAAGAAAGGAAAACAGTGCAATAGAAAGAACACAAAGAATTACCGAGATTTAACCACAAACCATGGTCTACGTCCTCACCCCAAGATCCCCTTGAAGTTTTCCTCCATTATGTAATCTCCAATTATAAATGGATGTTGATTGACCAAGTGCTCAACTCACTATACACAAGAACTTCTAACCAAGTTCTTCAGCTACCAAGTGGTTTTATCCAAGTTCCACTCAAACTTATAAGAGTTTTTCTTCTACAAGAGAACTCTCAAACTTTCACATACAAGTGTATAAAGATATACAAGTATCTTACAAACTCTCTAACAAGAGTGAAAACAAGAAGAATGTTCAAGAATTTCAGTTGATCAATCAATGGATTCTTGTTTCTTGTCTCTCTTCTTGTTATAAATGCATTTGGAAGCTTATATATAATCCCTTGTATTGATTTCATCCGTTGGAGGTTGTTGGGGTTCATTTAATGCACGTCCAGTCCGTTATAACATTAGAAAAACTAGCCATTATATCCCAAGGGTCGACTATAGGCTTGTAGAGTCGACTTTTCTGATTCTGCATTTATCAGATGTTGTCCATTGTCTCCATGAGTCAGCTCTTTATGTCAATGAGTCGGCTCATTGATCATTCTATCTTCACGTCATTTAGTTTCTGCCTTCATAAGGCGACTCTTCAATTCCATGAGTCAGCTCTTTGCACAGAGATCTTGCTTCTGTCTTCATGAGTCGATTCTTTATATTAAAAAGTGGCTCTTTGCTCATTCAGTCTTCAAGCTTTTGCTTCTGTATTCCTGAGGCGACTCTTCATTTCCATGAGTCGGCTCTTTGATCATTTAGTCTTCAAGTTTTTTGCTTCTGTATTCATCAGGCAACTCGTCATTTTTATGAGTCGGCTCATTGTCCAGAAATCTGCATTCTGACTTCCAATGATCAAATTCATCTCCATCAATAGTATAAAATCTTCAGGGAGCCTTCTCTTTGGGGTATGATGATCAATCAAATTCTTTAACTCATCAAAGTTATCTTCTATTCAATTTGAATTGAATCAACCATTTGATATTCATCTTTTCTGGATTTTCAAACTGTTAGGGCTTCATCTTATCAATTTTGATTTTATCTTCTTCATTTACAAAGCTTCCTCTTTCATTGTAAAATAGTCTCTTTCGATTCCAAGCTTACTTTATTATGTAGAGCTTCACAAAACTTCATTGCTGATTTCTTCTTTCAACTAGCAAATCTCCTTTTTCCTTTAGAATCACTTCAATGAGACTTTAGTAAACTTGATAAAGTCTATTCATACATTTTTTCCTCATTGATTTTTTACATTGTAGAAGAATTCTTTACTTGAATTCCATGTAGAGATCAGACAGTCAAGATGAATCATATTCTCAGGCAACTTCCAATTACATTAACTTGAATTGATGAAGTTTGTTTTAAGCATTTTGAATCTCTTCACAATCGAATCATCTTCAACTGACTTTTGCGTATTCTGATGAAGTCTTCCATATTTCTGAGTGCAAGACAACTTTATTGAGTCTATGCATACTTGATAAAAGCTTTGTTTGAAAACCTTCAATCTCTTCAAACGCAAATCATTTCTTTAAAGTAGAAATAGGTGTCAATGCTTTGTTTAGTTCATTACGTAGCTCTTGGAATTCATTGCTTGATCTTGAGCTTGTTGTGCATCAACTTTGATAAGTATTAGACTTAAAACTAAATTTTAAGTCCAAATTATAACATTTACTAATCTGCACACTAAGTAGAGGTATTAGTAAAATAACACAAGGTTTAGTTATCATCAAAAACAACATGGAGATCAATCTTGAGTCAATAATCTCTCCCTTTTTGATGATGACAAAACCTTTGCAAACTAAATTCATATATGATTAAATGAAATGGACAAAGTAGAATGATATACCAGTAGAAAACTCCCCCTTTGTTTCGGAATTAAGTAACTCATGCTTAAAAGACAAAAGACTTTTCAAAGAACAATTTTCAGAGAATTTTTGTTAGGTAATTCAAAAGCA